>CM034400.1:4182500-5382500 GCA_019925095.2 Dendrolimus kikuchii
CAAGAGTTCAACAGACAGGCAGACGGCCCACTTAATGAAAAGCGGTTACCATCGCCTATGGACATTTGCAACACCAAAGGTGCTACAAATGCGCTGCTGCTCTCTTAAAGGAGACTGAAACCTGGTCACTAATACCGGAACACAACTCAAGGTTGTTATGACGGCATACTCTAGACTAGGGGTGGTCGCCATCCAGTCGAGCAAATACCTTACCACCTGGCTGTGAGTTGTTTAGTCGCCTCTTACGACAGGCCGCCAGGCGGCAGGAAATTGTATTCTTTCTCCGTTCCTGCACGGATACTAACGGATACTAGATCAAAATTGCATTAAAATAGTTTAGTATTTAATAAAGTAACGACTGAAACAGGTTACGGGAAATATAACCACGAAATTCCCTAGATGAAAACCGCATTTAAATTAATTTCCCAATTGCAGCCAACCTTCTGATTACGCTTTCCTCTGGCAGCGATTTGTTATATAGTCTATATTAATTAATTTATATTATTTTATTTCGGGGGCTAACACTTATTTGTGGGGGATAAATGCAAATAAATATACACACTGTAATCTTCCATTTAATAATTATTAAGTCACTAAATAATGTAGTCGGTGTCGATAATAATTGTATAGGGAGGGTAGTCTGGAGGAGATCGCCTTTAATGTTATGTGCAATAAAGTTATTCATTCATTTATTCATAACAGCTATAATAATAATAACTAGAATTTTTTGTATTTAATTGCATATTTTTAAGGTACTTTAGTTTGTACTTTATTGTTACTTCCCGAACAAACAAACAAAAATTATATACCCTGCGGAGACGCACTCAGGCTAGCTTCGTGGGTAGGGGTTTATGTGCTTAATATATGGTCATCCCTTATTCCCCAATTAAAAACTGATGCCCGGAGAATACAGAATCTTGCACTTACCTCACAGTCCACAAGCCCACGACAGCGCTGGTTCATGACATATTTACAACATATTGTTACGAGTCGCGAGACTCGAATTAAAATGCCGTTAGAATTACTATAGAGTTTATTAGAACTATACAAACACGTATAACAGAGGTACAAATATAACCGAACACAACAAGTCCAAACGTAATGCAGAAGGTCGTAATTCAATAAAACGCGCAAAGTCCGTCACTAAATAGATTACCGAATGTAGTACACACGTCTCGCTTCGCTGGTGGTTCTCACACGACAGACCCCTCCCTCAATCAGGTCATTGCTTTATACTGCACAAATGCAATATATCTGCCCGGCACCGTGGACCGAAATTCCTAGAATCAGCTTGTACTTTAAATCCGTAACACCTAGCTAATGATTACAATACAACAATAGGCCGTATGCCGATAAGCAAACAAAAGAAAACGACCATAAAAGAATTCCAATGTTATTAATTCAAATGCCGACGGGTAATAAATGTGCTTTGTTTCAGATATGCAGGTGGATTTTGTGTTTGTCGGGACCTGAGTTGTATCAATATCATAAATATGTACAACACACAGACACATCACTATTTCTAAATATAATATTATAGATAATAAAATATTTGCAGTTACATATGAGAGTAAAATATGTCGTAAACTTATGGAGGATGAAGTAAGCCGTAAGTTGTCTTTGATGTTATAATCTTAATAACTTAATGTGACTTCTTCTTACACCGTAGTGAATGTTCGTTGGGAATGCTCTGGTGTTATAAATACTAATTATTACTTATTAGGTAACTCGACTACCTGTTTGTTTGCTTCAGGCCATAAAAAGAAATATGGAGTTTAATTATAATAATAGTGAAAGTGGTCTGGAAGATATCGCCGGTGGCGATAGAACCTCTTCATATCTATATATGACTAGCTGTACCTAGCAGACGTTGTCCTGTCCTTAGAAATAAAAATCTACAATCCGATTGCAGCGACATTTCCCGGGACTAATAGTTAATTTAAACCATTCTCGAATCCACTTTAATAAAAATAAAAAAAATCATTACAATAGGTCACACCATTTAGGAAGACTTTAGTGGTGTTTAGGCCACCTACCGGTAGATATATAATTTTAACCATCCCGGGACCCACTTGAACACACACAAACATAATTTCACCTAAATATTGGAACCCGATTACAGCGCCATCAACCTGGTTCAAATTTGAATCTATATCATCCCGGACCCACTTGAACACACACAAAAATAATTTCACCTAAATATTGGAACCCAATTACAACTAATTAATTACTTTACATGTATTTTATCAATAAAATAACTCCGACCGAAGCATCTGTTTTAAACGATATTCAGTTTTTTTACATCTTCTTTGACGATATTTGCACCACGCATTCTGGCAATTCTATGTCAAACGTCATAAGGTTACATTAAAAAAGTTTATATTCTCCAAAGCGCTAAGGTTAGATTAGAAATAATTTTATATGGTGGTTAAGTATTCTTAAATTTTATAATTTTCCGCGCAATTTTCTTAATATTTTCTATCATAAGAATTTTCTCCTGACACACACAACAAAAAAAGAATTAGTGAAATCGGTCCAGCCGTTCACGCGTGATGGCGTGACCAAGGGAAATAGGGATTTATTTTTAAACATGTTCATCTCGATATAATCAGTTAAGTATAAATACTGTGATTGTATCTGTGGCCATAAGGAAGGAGGATCATATATTACAAGGAAAATGTGTTTCAAATATTCCAACAAATAAAGATTACTAATTCGCTATTGCCAGCCATATGGTTTGTTTTGTTCTGTGTAAATAAATTTTAAAATACATTATAGTCCAAGAAACGTTATCAAATCTGTTTTAAATCAATTCGAATTTAAGGTCTAGATATATATTTTTAAAAATGATGTATTTTGTTTTCCGTCGAAATAAAATTATATTTATGTAAAACAATAAAAAGTTACGGCAAAGTAAATTCGTAAAATTCAAAACCGTTTACACAAAAATTGTTTGCATGAATAAAAATGCACAAGTATTTCCGATGGCCCATAAATAACACGCCACTTATTTTCAATAAAAATTTCACGGTACGGTGTGAGCAGTGGCCCCGTATGTAACATAAAATCTACATGGTACACTCAACTCGACGTTGAACACGCTTTTTGCATGGCACATTTAAAATTCACATGAGATATTATTAAGCGGTTAAAATAAAATAATTTCTTTGTAGCAGCGCATATATAGAGTGAGATCCCAGTCACCCCAGACTTATGTGATTTTAGGAAAGATGAAATTTTTAGGATCGGTAGTTTAACATAAACTTAGAAAGGAATGGATACTCGCTAAGCTGAAAGCGGGGCCGTTTTTCAGGTAGCAGCTATCAAAGGTGGAATTGCATATGTCATATATGATATTGTTATAAACAAAGATATACAGTTTCCAGACACTTCCTGTGAACTTTTGACAGACACTTTAAAAAAAATGTGGGATCTTACGTCATTTTAGGAAGGCTTAATTTTATATATATTATCAAGTATAATCATGCAACATATGTTTCATTTCGATGACACAAATGTTGAGTGATCCCAGTGACGAATTTGGTATATTTTTATTGTATGTAATAAGATTTTTATATAATCGCAAAAGTAGGAAGACTTTGTTGAAAATTAGCACGAGATAGTAGTAAGCAGTTAAAATAAAATATTTTCCTTGTCCGTAGTGCTATGAGGTATATTTATGACTCCAGGGATGAATTATAGTTAAGTAATTAAAATAAATTTTAAGTATTGATTACAAATTTGTAATCAATACTTAATATTGATTAAAAATTTAATATAAAAGTAATTACTTTTTACATTATTATAATAACTTAATATTAACTCATAAATGGCCCACTGCTGGGCAAGGGCTTCCTCATTACAGGGCCAAGGATATTATACCCGCCACACATGTCCAAGGCGGACTGACGTCGTTCACGTATGGGTTAGATCGAAAGTCGATATGCAAGTATCTCCACAATGCTTCCATTTACCGTCAGCACATAAAAATATTAAAAGCCAATTTTTCAAGCACCAGCAAAACCTATTCAAAGAATAAGTTATAACATGAAAAAAATAAAAATTTCAATGTCATCAATGAAACAGTTGAATGGTTTTAATTTTGAATTCACTCGGGTTATAATTTATTCTATGGATAAATTTTGTCTGATGATTAAAAACTCGGACCTAAGAAAAACTGCCTGATAGCCCGTCTCTATATCTTCCAACCGTTCACTGGCCTTACTATTGGTAAAATTTGACATAAGCTTCATACAAGTAATGCCAATATTCAACCGATGGTAAAGCAGCTGAATGATTACTAAGATGTAGTAGCCGGCCATAAAAAGTGTAAGCTAAGCGACCAAAATGCAAACCCATTTCATTAGAATGAGGTGCGAATTCGTTAACTATCTTTTATTTATCTAGCTATTCTTTACCAAGTAACGTAAAGTAAAACTATGTATGATAAAATAATTATACGAAAAATTCAATCGTCTGTAAAAAAAAAAATACCTACTACATTGCCTTTATTATTTTACATACATACATAACTTCACGCCAATTCCCTTGCGGGGTAGGCACGAACAACGGAGCGCCATTTAGGCTTATTCTTACAGACCTCACTTGCTTCTTTGACATTCATAACTCTTGTCATGCACGCTCGTCTGTTTTTAAGGCTCCTGACATCACCTTCTGCATCTTAGTACACGATCAATTTGATCATGGAAAGTGTGTCGTGGCCTTCCACGACTTCTGCACCCATCCACTTTTGCATTGTATATCTGTTTAGTCATTCTTTCAGTTATTAAAATAATAAATATTTTAATAACTGAATACGTACCTGTCGTAATAGTACGCGATAGCGCTCTAATATTGCAGCAAAATTTGCACAATAATGCAGCAATATTTCAACTGAACGTGGGATATAACTCATTTTGTTATCTGATTAGATTCATATTTTCACATAGCTTTTTTTGATGCTTTGCTTACGTTATTATTTTGAAGAATTATAGGCTGAAGGTAATGAGAGACCTTGAGCTTATTTATTTATTACTTTAAACGCTTTTTATTCTTACTTGCTGTAAAAAACATTTGTTTTAAGTAGTGCCACCTATTATCGTGCTGTTGTAATATTTGCGGGTAGTTTTAATTACTGTTCGGATATAAAAGCGATCGCACGTAGCTTCGAAATACTCGTCCTCCTCTCTCTTTCTCCTCCTCACGATAATGAATCTTCTAAGGCTCAAAACATTAGCCTGGCATAACAGACACAGAAAGAGCAGACGCCAGAGAACCCCCGGATTACCCATAAAACATTAAACACACCAATCAAACCCACTCATTACAGACGCAAAGTAGCCACACAAGACTAGCTTAGGCGTGTTGCTAGAGTTTCTTCCGCCGCTTCTTCTCTACCAAGCTCCGCCGACAGAGTCGATAACTAGTCCCCACTCGTATCACTTCAGCTTATTGGCTTAGTTCATTCAGCATTTCATGGCTTAATCCGATATAATTAACCCCCCCTCGTCAGGCGCGCTGCTTCCGGGCTGAACGCCTCCGCTCTCACTGAGTCAGGAAGTCCACCAAGCCGGGTATCGCTGAAACAGCCATCTGCGGCTTGTATCCTGCACAAAATAAAAAACGAAAGATCATCATCTGTGCAGGAACGGAGAAAGAATACAACTTCCTGCGGCCGGGCGGCCTGTCGTAAGAGGCGACGAAACAATCCACAGCCAGGTGGTAGGGCATTTACCCGACTGGATGACTACCACCCCTGGTTTAAAGTATGTCGCCATAACAACCTTGAGTTGTGTTCCGGCATTAGTGACCAGGTTCCAGTCTCCCTTAAGAGAGCAGCAGCGCATTTATAGCACTTTCGGTGTTGCAAATGTCCATAGGCGATGGTAACCGCTTTCCATCAAGTGTGCCGTCTGCCTGTCTGCTGAACTCCTGCAATAAAAATTAAAAAAATAATTCTCGCTCCAGTTTTGGTTGGATGCACATGTCATAGTGGGGTCCTTTTCTTTTTGTTACCGCTGGGGGAATTCATTTGCATATACACTGGGTCCCCGGGGATAGTCTCCGACGGAGGGTATGTGGGATTCCCAACGGCCTATTCTACACACATAGAAAAAGTTTATCTAATGTGTTATCAGGTTGGCATCGACTCTACTATTTATGTTTTGCTGGGAAGTTGTGTAGACTATATGGACTTAGTTTCTCTGATCGAAAGAAGTTTTTATGTAAGCAAAATAAAGCTACTGCCTAGGGTTTAACACGGGGTATAGCCGCGGGGCAACCTCTAACACTTATATAAAGTCCAGAACCCTCGCGAACGAAGTGACAGGTGCAGTAATAAAAAGGAATCCTAAAACAGTAACGTTTCTTCAAACGATAAAGAACCTGCGGCGGCTGATCGATATTGCATGCAAATCGAATGCTGCGTCAGACCGTAAAAGGTACCTCTCCATTCCACAATCTAGATTTAAAGAGCTGACCGGTTGGAGATGCTACAAGGCTGCAAGCAAATGTTTACTCGGAATTATAAATTAACTACCCCGTCGGATACGGTATTTTTGATTTTTTGATATTGTTAGAATTTCAAGGTTATAATTTTTCTTTATCTTAAAAATCGACCATGTATGTATCAGACCATGTTATCTACGATGAAGAGGTTACCAAAGTTCATGGTTTTTGTCAATTGGCTGCAAAACCTTTAAAAAACATTGTGATGTGGTTAACATTATTTATTGGCCATCATACATTCATAAATCATGAGGAACTAATTCGAAACGTGTTCGCGCGGGCGCCGGAGTTGGGACGCGCGAACGACTTGCACTATATCCTATGCACGACTGTCTTGCGGTTTTCAACTCAATTCTTTTGTTGGGAGCGCGGGCCCCTGTGCTCCAGAGCGGCAAGAGACACGGCGGGGACGAAGCAAGCGACGATACTTTTGCACGCTAGAGCGTGTGGTAATAATATTGCTACGTTACAACATCAAAATTATTTATTGGATGATTTTTGAATTCAGTTTAATTTGTATATATAATTTTTATTCTTTAGCATAGGCTTATCCCCTAACTTATTATATTATTATACTTATTACTTATATTGCATACAAATATTACTGTCTTTCTGCTTAAGTTTACTGAGATCGAGATCCTGTGGGTGTTGTGTCTTACATAGAAGTAAAACAACTGGCTCATAATAGAGAAGATTGGAGGAGGCTCCACCGACAAGAGCATAGGTCTTAAATGATAGATAGATATAATTTATTTTTAGTGTATGTTGTTTTTAGTGATTTATGATGAAAGCAATTAATGTGATGTATTATAAATAAAAATTGATAAGATCTTATTCAATTAATTCGTCTTAAGTAGGTATTTGTAAGATTTGCGTTTTTTTTTTAATTTCCAGCGCCGTACTTCTGAGGTTAGAAAGGGGACACTCCTTTGTTACAACTTTGGAAGCAAACGTTTTCCGAATTGTTGACTTGGATAAAAATGTAGTAAAGATGAGTCAATATAATATTTAATGCCTTGGCATCTCGCTTGCCTGACTACATCTCACATTTAAAAAATACTCCTTAGATGTAACTGTTTACTGCCCTTAATTTTTAGTTTATTACAACTTCAGTAGATGGTTCTGTATCAATATATAAAATATCAATTTTTAATTAAAACTGAAAGACAATAATGTACACATTCTAGGGTTAACTGAAATTAGTGTTTGATGATTTTAGGATTGATAAATTAGTGTAAGTGTTCCAAGACATCGTTTACAGGATAGCTATAAAAGCACTAATTCAACAAAAGCACCGCATCCATTGTGACTTGTTTCTACAATCCTTGTCTTGAATACGTGTACAATACCGTGTGAACGAATTCCAATATGGTGGACCGATGTTCAACTGTTACGTTCTCGAACCACTCATAAAATGCATTGTACAAAATACTCACCTACTATTTTATCTGTTTTATTCAGAATTCGAGGAACATTGGTGTACAGTCGCTCTTGCTTGTAGTGGTGGATGCTGGCAGTAGCTTGTTGTTGGAGTGCTGGTGTTTATGAAGAAATACACCTTCTTGCTTTTAGGGATTCATTCTTGAAGTTGGAGAATTTGTATGCAGATCCGTTGGTTCACTTTGGTAGTAGTTGAAGTTGTATGGCGGTCCGTCCATCCGTCTGTCTGTTTGTTTGTTTTTAACGCACGTTAATTACGCAACAGATAATCATGAAATTTTGTTGTCACTTTACTGCTTAGTCCAGAATAATGTTATAGTTATGCGATATTGTTATTATTGTTAATGATGCTAAATAATGACAGATAACGTGCGTACATACATTAATGTTTATGTACATACTAGCGCTTGTCCATCCTCGGTATTAAAATTACATATATATCGAATCTCAGCCAAATCGGTCCAATAAGTTTTCCCTAAAAACATAAAATATACTTTTATCCCGGAAACTATCCCAATTTTTGGTATAAAAAGTATACTGTATTCATTCATCCTCGGCATCGAATATATATATATATATATATGTGTATATATATATATATATATATATATATATATATATATATATATATATATATATATATATATATATATATATATATATATATATAGAGAGAAATGTATGATAATATCCCGGATGCTGGCACCACGACTGAGTCTGTGACCGACTCCGAGGAGTCAGCATCCGAGATCACTTTGGAAGAGATCGAATGGTCGATAAGAAGTCTGAAAAATGGAAAGGCAGGAGGAATCGATAGTGTGTCTGCTGAGATGATCAAATATGGTGGAACCTGCGTCCGGGACGCTTTCCTGTCCTTATGCAATTTGTGCTGGAGGACGGGAAAGGTTCCCAAGGACTGGAGGCGCGCTGTCATCGTGCCCTTGTATAAAGGCAAGGGGTCACGTATGGAGTGCGCCAGCTACAGGGCCATCAGTTTGATCAGCACAGCATCTAAAGTGTATGCGAAGATTATTGAAAAGAGAATGAGAGTGGTATCCGATGGATTATTGTGGGATGCACAAGGTGGCTTCAGAAATGGAAGGGGATGTATGGATCAAGTTTTCTCTCTCCGCAATATCGTAGAGAAGCAGCTGGCTATGGGCCGGAAGGTTTTCTGCGGTTTTGTGGATCTAGAGAAAGCATTTGACAGGGTTGTGCGGAAGGAGCTCTGGGACATATTGCCCGGATATGGGATTAATGGCCAACTGATGCGTGCTGTGCAGTCCACTTACGAGGACTGTATGGCATGCGTGCGGCTGGATGGCAGCCTGTCGCCCTGGTTTGACGTCAATATTGGCGTCCGACAGGGCTGCGTGCTGTCGGCTTTGCTGTTCATCCTATACCTGGACGATTGTCTCCAGAGAATAAGATTGATGGATGTTGGGGTGCGGATGAGTGACCTAGTTGTAAGCACCTTGCTTTATGCGGATGATGCCGTGCTTTTAGCCGAATCGCCATCAGAACTGCAAACACTAGTCACAATGATGAAAGATGACTGTCAGGCGAGAGGCTTACATTTGAATGCGAAGAAAACAAAGGTTATGGTGTTTGAAAGAGAAGAAACCAGAACGAATGCAAGGATAATGGTCGATGATGTTATGCTGGAGCAAGTGAATGAGTTTGTATATCTTGGATGTGCTTTTAGCAGGGATGGAAGGTACACCGCTGATATAGAAAGAAGAGTGAATTTGGGGAATAGCGTGAATGGAGCGTTAGGTAAACTTCTAGGCGCTAAGAACCTCAGCCAGAAGGCCCAGCTCGCCGTACACAACGCGGTGCTGGTACCTACGCTCACGTATGGAAGCGAGAGTTAGGTATGGAAGAAAGAGCATGAAAGTAGAGTAAACGCGGTCGAGATGCGAGCACTGCGCAAAATCTGCGGAGTGACGCTTGCGGACCGCGTTCGTAATACCGAAGTAAGAAAGACAGTTGGTCTGAAAGAGAGTGTCGGGGTGAAGGTAAGGAAAGGAATGCTCCGGTGGTTCGGACATATAGAAATAATGCATGATGAAAGAATGAATAAACAGATATACAATGCAAAAGTGGATGGATGCAGAAGTCGTGGAAGGCCACGACACACTTTCCATGATGAAATTGATCGTGTACTAGCAGAAGGTGATGTTAGGAGCCTTAAGAACAGACGAGCGTGCATGTCAAGAGTTATGAATGTCAAAGAAGCAAGTGAGGTGTGTAAGTATAAGCCTAAATGGCGCTCTGTTGTTCATGCCTACCCCGCAAGGGAACTGGCGTGAAGTTATGTATGTATGTATGTATGTATATATGTATGTATGTATATATATATACTGAGTTTCAGTCAGATCGGTCCCGTAGTTTTTCCGTGGAAACGGAACAGACAGATATATAAAGTTACTTTAGCATTTATAATATTAATAGGGATTTTGTCTGCTGAAAATGCAGCGTACAAATTTAATATTGTTTTAACCCTATTTTCATAATAAATCATGTAAGTAATGTAAGGGCGTCGCTATTTCTTCATATTTAATCTTTCTACATTTCCTTTTTCTTAATGTAGTATTTTTAACGCTGTAAATATGACGCATGTAACCACAGTCAACAACGAGAACATTATTAAAGATGAATATAGAAAATGACATGACCATTCATCCATTAACAAATGAAATAGACTTGTGGCCTTCCGTCACATATGATCATACCATCGTCTCGACGTGTCGTAGATACAACCGGCGACGAAGATGCGCAAGCGCAGCTCACCGCCGGGTACGCCTGCGCGACGTGACGGATATCACTCGTAGATACCCGAATCGTTTGATCGGCAGTGTAGCTCAATGACCTTGTGAAGTATCACGCGTACTGCCATCTTGCGAATCGGAACATATTCTTGTCGTGTTTTGCTTGATATTCGCTGATAAAATGTCAACTTCTTATTTGTGAGTGTACAGTTTAGAATGTGGAATTTGAAAAACGCCAAATTCACAACCAAGTGGTTATGCATTTGGCGTTTCCAAGGGTTCCCGAAGCATAGTAAGCAAGGTAAGTACCTTGCTTGCTGTGCTACGGGAACCCTTCGATCGTGGATTGTAAATCACATTCCTTGATTGGCTAGAGTATTAGCTAATTCTAAGCTAGCTAAATTAACTAAATCCAAGCTATATTTGAAAAACACTTGAAAATGGACGAAAAACAGGAAGGTCGCGGCGCGTGCGGTGTAGGAAGTTGCACTGACTGTCCGCGTGAGGGCAGCATCGGCGTCGATAGCTGGGTGGCGATGCATTTGTTTTTAAATTCACGAAAATTGGAAGTTATAAAATACTCGGAAAAATTGATTGTACTAACATTACGGAACAGTGAGTATCATTCGGTGTTGGAAGGCTACGCTACCAACGCCGCACCGCCGATCAACTTCACAGACTTAATAACTCCAAATAGTACTATTACTCTATAATTAATGATATCTCAAATCAGAACTGTGTGCCAGTCGCAAATTATTAATGGACAATATTAGAAACTGTTCCACTGTGATGAGCTTTTCCATCAATTAATAATATATTAAACGTTTCCAACTGTGGAGAACTAGTTTTCCAATTTGATGTTGAAATACAACTGTATTTTAGCTGAAAGCAATCAACTGAATATCTGATTTTGGCGATCTAAGTTCTTCAGAGAAATGATATCTATTTTTTTACCAAAAACAAAACCAACTCCAACTAAAATGCAGATAATAAATAAATTCTACAACATCTTGAAGTGTTACTTGTGAGTTAAATAAGGGTGGACTGTAGGTGCTGGTTTTCTTTTGGTTTGGAAGAGCGTTGTGTGCGACTTGTTGGTTTCGATCATGCGATCTTCTTTGGGCCGGCCCGTGTTCTTGCTTCTTTCTGGATGATTGAACACCAACAAACAGGATTTGGGATTGGAACACGGACAAAGCATTTTAGATTATTATTTTATATAATTAAACTTGTGGTCAACGAATGTGAATTATATTAGCGCGGGTGCGGGAAGGAGGGGCGGGAGATGCCAAAAAAAGACATTCCTAACAAAATGTCACTGTCAATAAAAAATTTAAGTATTTTTTTACGCGGTACATGGCTTTCGCCTTAACAACTTGGTTTAGTTAAAGTCGAATATTTATCCTAAATTATATTATCATTGCTAGCAACCACATCAGCTTTAATTATAAATATTAGTTATGTTAGATATTAAAAGAAATAAAGTAAACTATAGTATTGTAGCAGCGAGAGATAGAGGTTAGATAATACTTCAGATGGCAAAGAGCAATATTCACTGTCGAGTGCCGATGTGAAGTGAAGGCCATTCTTTTTATCCATGCAGAAACGGAGAAAGAATACATTTTTCTGCGGCCGGGTGGCCTGTCGTAAGAGACGACCAAACAACCCACAGCCAGGTGGTAGGGCATTTGCCCGACTGGATGGCTACCACCCCTGGTCTAAAGTATGTCATAACAAACTTGAGTTGTGTTCCGGCATTAGTGACCAGGTTCCAGTCTCACCTAAGGGAGCAGCAGCGCATTTATAGCACCTTTGGTGTTGCAGATGTCTATAGGCGATGGTAACCGCTTTCCATCAAGTGGGCCGTTTGCCTGTCTGCTAAACTCCTGCAATAAAAAATTTAAAAAGGCTCCCGCGCTGCGCTAGTCATAAGTACGTTGTCCGCTGCGATGACTAGACGTATGCAGCTCCCATATTATAAATAAAACTATACTCACAAAATAACATAAATCTATAAGAAACACAATTGAGCTTGCCCAAAATGCTGGCCGCATTTCCACGTTGGATGGCAATGCTGATACGTTGTCCTAGGTGCAAGCCAGCCTTTTGGTCACGCGAGACCTCAATTAGACGCGTTGAGAGGTTGATAAAGATGATGAGCTCCAGGCCCCCACAGTCCCAAGATCTCGACCCCGAAAGCCACAAATAAGTACCCATATTTGCGACATTTCAGTGCCTCCTAGCATGCATGTAGTAGCAGTTTTGTTTTGTTTTTGGTAAGCAAAATGTACATTTTAGTTGCTTAAATAGCTTTAGAAATAAAAATGTTAGCACCTGTAGAAATGCTACTACTGGCACGCGTATACAAGTTTTGCCTTTCGAAGAGTATAGAGGCTCGATGCTTTTCAACAAGGGTTGCTCTGGATTGCCATGAGATCCAATCATCAGGTACTGACTTGGTTACAATAAGACCATCTCAGGACTATATAATAAATACTCTTTCGAATAAAGACAAAAAAAAACGGTTCACAATTGGCGGAAAAATCACGTAACAAACACACTAGTAAAAAACACAGTCTGCTGTAGTTATAGTCAAATTATAACCAGTTTATTTTTAACCAACTTCAAAAAGGAGCAAGTTCTCAACTTGATAGGTTTCTTTTTTAAGTATGTACACGGATTTCTCTGTGATTTATGATCCGATTTACGTGATTTTTTTCTAGTTTGATGCGGAATAGTTGCCATTTGGTCCCCTAAAAATTTTATATAGTTTGGCCCTGTAGTTTTCATTTTATGAACATTTTTTTTAGATAAATTTTCCGTTCCCGTATCCTGGGACCTATATTTTTTTAAGACGCGTGACGCCTTTCGTAGCCCTACCAAAATAGCTGGACACTGAAAAGTATAAAATAACTTAAGAGATTAAATAAATTGTGGTTACAATCAATAATGAGCTCAGGAGATTCATTCACTTACATTACACATTAATATTAGAATTCGGATCTTAGTGTGTTATAACATAATGTTTGTAGACATTATAATCATTTATTTTAATTCAAAATATATTTCTCATGGATATAAATGTTACTTATTCATTACAATATGTACGTTTTACAAGCCTATTTCTTTCAATTTAGTACCCAAAATAGGTAATTAATATTCAGAGCGAGTTTTCAGACTGCCAGTTAAGGGTATGGTCGCAATGCTATGAAATACTAAAATTGTTCCAAACGCTTAATAACCTTTTTTTATTGCAGGAGTTCAGCAGACAGCCAGACGGCCCACTGGATGGAAAGCGTTTACCATCGCCTATGGACATTTGCAACACCAAAGGTGCTACAAATGCGCTGATGCTCTCTTAATTGAGTCTAGAACCTGGTCACTAATGCCGGAACACAACTCAAAGTTAATATGGCGGCAGGCTTTAGACCAGGGGTGGTAGCCATCTAGTCGGGCAAATGCCCTACCATCTGGCTGTGGGTTGTTTAGTCGCCTCTTACGACAGGCCGCCCGGCCGCAGGGAATTGTATTCTTTCTCCGTTCCTGTACAGATAAACCTACAGAAATTGACGTTGGTGCAGGACCTTGTAACTACATTTTTCGGGTGACATGTATGTAACAATTTTGTCAAAAAAATTACGTCACTAAAATATAGTTAAGTACAAGGTCCTGACTGACGTCAACGAAATATAAGAAAATTTCTAAAGAAACAAAGTGTAGTTGATTGCCTAGCGAAAACATCAGCAAAGTATGGTGAAATGATAACCGATTTACCATGTTTAGTTTTTTTATTGCATTGCATAAAGCCGACATTTTGTCAGCCCTCCTGATGGAAGTTTGTTATCGTCGCTTATGGATTTGTAACAGCAGAAGTGCTACTACTGTGATGTCGGCCTCGAAGAAATTTTATGATAATTTCAAACACCCTTATCGTAACGTGGTAATAAATACCTAACCAGATATTGTCACCATATGTTGTTGCTTGTGCTCTTAGTGTTTATATACTAACGGTTTTTAGACTTCTTTAAGGTTCTTAAAGAAGATTATAAACTTACTCTAACTGAATATAATTTTTTTTTTATAATTTTAAATAAATTCAAACAAAAACATACATAATTTTTATATATTGTTACAACCTAGGCGCCGACAAAGACAAATTCGACGTACAGATTTGTAGAAGCACATTTATTACCCGGCATTTGAACTAATAACTAATAACAGGAAAGGAATGCTCCGGTGGTTCGGGCATGTGGAAAGAATGCATGATGAAAGAATGACTAAACAGATATACAATGCAAAAGTGGATGGATGCAGAAGTCGTGGAAGGCCACGACACACCTTCCATGATCAAATTGATCGTGTACTAGCAGAAGGTGATGTCAGGAGCCTTAAGAACAAACGAGTGTGCATGACAAGAGTTATGAATGTCAAAGAGGCAAGTGAGGTGTGTAAGAATAAGCCTAAATGGCACTCTGTTGTTCCTGCCTACCCCGCAAGGGAACTGGCGTGAAGTTATGTATGTATGTATGTATGTACTAATAACATTGAAACTATTGTAATCCTTTTATGATCGTCTTCTTTTGTTCACTTATTTATTGGCATACGTTTCTAATTGTTGTTTAAAATAGCCATTGTACTCGCTCATTAGCATCATTAGCCAGGTGTTGTGAATTCATTTCCATTTGTGTAGTATGAAACGACGTCCTGGTGGAGAAGGGGCGGCAGTCAAGCGACGATTACGATACGGGCGTGACGTGTGTATATAGCGAGAATCTAATAGTGACTGACTTGTCCGTTTTATTGAATTACGATCTTCTGTATTACGTTTGGATTTGTTGTGTTCGGTTATATTTGTACCTGTGTTATACGTGTTTGTACAGTTCTAATAAACTCTATAATAATTCCAACGTGCATGACCAGAGTTATGAATGTCAAAGAAACAAGTGAGGTGTGTAAGAATAAGCCTGAATGGCGCTCTGCTTTTCGTGCCTACCCCGCAAGGGAACTGGCTTGAAGTTATGTATGTATGTATGTATAATTCCAACGGCATTTTAATTTAAGTCCCGTTAAACTCGTAACAATATCAACATCTTAAAACCTAAAAGGGTTTGACGAAGATACTAAAAGTCTGCGCTTTATGTACAATTAATAAATATGAGGTAGTTTGAATTATTACATCTACCCTTTCTCCATTTCTAGTACCTATTGAGAAAGGGACAGCAAACATTAGCACGTGACCTTGTACTCTGTTTTTGCCATGTATATACAGGTGAGTATATAGTGTGTTACATTTTAGTGAATAAATTAATTTAGAATAAATAATAGAGATATACCTATACGCACATCCACACACACATATTTCTTAGATGTGTATTATAATTTAATAAAATAATGATATTAAATAAAACCGGTATATTTTAAATGCTACGTCATGGTTTTGTATCGGGACGGATTTTATGAAATTCAATATACTCGTAGAAAGTGGAAAAAATATAAAACATTTTTATTGTGTAAAAATCATACTTTCAGTAGGTACATACATAAAACCCGAAAGCTGTTGCAAAGTTGTGTCTACATTTAAAATAAATTATTACATGAATTAATGAATAATCCTCACTGCTTTTGGAGCCAAACCTTTATAGAAGGAACAAAATAATCAAGACCCATTCCAAAATTAGAGGTGTAACTAACAGCTTATATTGCTTCGTTTCTGCTAATGAGTTAACTTTGTTTAATATATCATTTTAGTAACGTTAATTCAAAGAGTTCAAAGTATTTTATTTATTTATTTTCATTTTGAAATTTCTTTCCAGTATTTATGGCTGTGAGTAAATTAAATAATTGTTTTTATACGGGTCTCTAGGTATTATGTGTCGACTCCGGGGTGGGCACTGAAATTCAGTGCTGTGGCGGAATACCTTCCGACACAGCAATATACTGAGTGCCAACCTCATTTCTCGAATTGCGGCATATACCTGTAAAAATATTTTGTTTCGTCTATTTTCTATTTTGTCTATGTCGCATTTGTAACATTTTCTTTCTTTCTATTTTTCACTACAATATGCCCGCAACTACATCCACGTAGGACCGATAACATAGATTACAGTTGTTTTACAATATTTAAAATCGACAATGGATTTTTAGTATTAAAAATTGAAAGTACATTAATTTTATAAAAACCCGGTATAAATAATGTTACTAAGGCATACACAACTACAAATGTTCTACTAAAGATTTTTAATCAACATAGAAACAGTCACGTTTAGTAGTAGTTTAAAATTGCATAAAACTACCCAATATTAGACTTATGACAAGTTACTATATCTTATTGACCGTACATTTGCCTTACTATCTGTTAAAATTTGAAATAAGCTCCATATAAGTAATGTCAAAATTCAACTAATGGTAAGGCAAGTGAATGAACAGTGCAAGAACTATTGTTGTTGTTGATGTTTTTTGTTGGTTCCGGATCGAATTCAGTTTTTGTTTGATAAAATAAAATATGTTTAAATAAAAAATGCATTCACTAAAATGTACCTAATCTAACCAAATCATAATTTGCAGTAAACCTGCAAAAAATCGAAATCTGTGCTGGGACACGTATTAGAAGTGAATCTTCAACGGACAAGTTAAAAAATGAATAGCAACGGATGAGTGGAAAAACGGATCGCAACGGACAAGTTGAAAAACGAATGGCAAGGGATAAGTGGAAAAACGGATCACAACGGACAAGTTGAAAAACGAATGGCAAGGGATAAGTGGAAAAACGGATCACAACGGACAAGTTGAAAAACGAATGGCAACGGATAAGTGGAAAAATGAATCGCAATGGACAAGTAGAAAAACGAATCTCAACGGACAAGTGGAAAAATGAATCGCAACGGACAAGTGGAAAAACGAATCGCAACGGACAAGTGGAAAAACTAGGAGGTTTTCAAATTGGACAAGTATATTAACAATCTGCCCATAAAACTTCAAGTTAAAATTTGGTTGCGATTCATTTTGGCACATGTCAGTTGAAATTTTTCCACTTGTCCGTTGCGATTCGTCTTTGCATTTGTCCGTTGCGATTCGTTTTTCCACTCATCCGTTGCCATTCGTTTTTCAACTTGTCCGTTGCGATTTGTTTTTCTACTTGTTCGTTGAAGTTTTTTTTATTAATTTACACCGCTTTTATCACTTTTATCATTTCCAACCCTTGCCAATCTTTAATTATTCAATAGTTTCAAATTAAACAGAATCACAATCGATCCGTGGAATAGGTATACCGGGGAAACCACATTTAAAAAAAACGCGCTAAGTATACTACCTTAAAGGTGGCGTGGAAACGTGTGCATATTATGATGATTACAACTCTTCCAACTTTTTGAATTGTTATATCCCAAAATCGGTATCTCTTAGTAAAACCAGTATTAAGACAACAGGCACAGAAAAGAAAAAAAAACAACGCACATGGCAATGGCAGTAGATAGGACAATATATATAAGTACAGATAAAAGGCCCACACTGCACATGCATTTCGTCACAACACCAGCATGTAACAGATACACTCTACATTAGTATAAGTTTAGTATTAAAACTAGAATAAATTAATATAATAAGTTATTCGTAAGACACATACACCTCAACACAAAAAACAATAAATTAATGTCACACACAAGAACCAAAATAACTAATAAGCGTGTTAAATTCAAAAAATTTAATCTAGAAATTAAGTTGTAAAAAAGGGTACGGAACTCGAGTCCGTAGAGTTGTTAATAATAAATAAAAAACAGAATTTTTATAGATAATAATCTGATCTACAATTTTTGAGGCTAATTTTATGATAAAACTTACCGTTTTGCTGAAAATCGCGAAAAAGCCGTTTTTGTGGCCTTTGACCCCGAGTAATTTTTTTCCACGTATCAGATCGATGAGGTATTTTTTGATTTCATTTATAATGACGTTTTGAATAATCCTACCAATTTTTAACTGGGTGCGATTTTTTGTAACTTCACTCCTATATTTTGGTCTAATTTGACCGGAGTATTATTGGATAACTAACGTTCTACAAGAGTAGTATGAGCCGTATATTTGAACAAAAACAACAAGCTAAGCACATTTATCAGTGCGTTAGGTCAATGGGCCGCAAGTTCAGAACTTGTAGCTGTGATTTAGGTATTTCTATATAAAATATGTAACAGTGTACCATTTTAGTAAAAGTTTTAGTAAAAGCTCCATCTGCCTTAGTGTTGAACAATTTAGAATGCGTCTTATTTAAAGCGTTAAAAAAGAAGTCAACGCATAGCCACGTAAGTGTACACAACTAAGATATCTGTCAATAAAACTATAATATTTAATTTTTATGGTAGTATCTCTTTCAAGACCATGGGCCATGGGGAGGCCAACACGTAGAGGCCCCTTGACAAATTTATTGTAAATGTGGCGTGACACTGACCGGCGATTATCCCTGTCTACACCATATAATAATGCACCTAAGGACAAGCCCCGGCCAGTGTAGGACTATTGTGGGAAATGAAGACAAAAAGTACCGGGCTATTGGGGTGAACTGCTAGTGGTACTGGGAGTCTGGAAATATGGGGACTATGGCGTCTGCCCGTCGCAATGTTCAGGGAACATGGAAAAATGGGCAGACGGTGACTCGCCACTCCCTACGTGGGCCCCAAAAAATGCCATAAAAGACAGGGGCAACATGGGTGTGAGTGGCTAAGGGGTGTAGAGAGGTGGGCTGCAGGTTCACCGAAGCTACTTCTGACGTGATGCCATTTATCACTTTCACCCCTGGAGCTTAAGTCTTAGCTCTAGCGATCTCCATTCCGTGCCGGCCGGTTAAGGCAAGCACGGAGGCGAGGGCCTTGTCTTGGCCCCCGGAGTCAGATACGAGGTGTCGCTACTCACCTAAGGCTTCGCCACAAAGCCCCCCTGCGGTATAATTTTCATTATTATATTTTTTTTATAATTAACGTCGTTAATAATGTCGCATCTCAAATAACGCCCTAAACCCATCGCCATATTAGCGTGAAACGGCCTTAATCTTTATTTTATCCGAGATGAAGCTCCATCTGGACAATTAAGCTACAATACTTTAAACTTTTTGCTGTAGAATTATTAAATCTCTTTTTAAACATCTTTATCGATATTTGAAAATATATTAATTAGACTGTAGGTAAAAATGTTGGATTTTGTTTGCTTTGCCAGAGGATAGGGCAAATTGCCAGTCTTGATGACTACCGCCCCTGGTCTAGGATATGCCGCCATAACAACCTTGTGTTGTGTTTCGGTATTAGTGGCCAGCTTCCAGTCTCCCTTAAAAGAACAACAGAGCTTTTGTAGCACCTTTGGTGTTGCAAATGTCTATAGGCAATGATAATCGCTTTCTATCAGGTGGTCCGCCTGCCTGGCTGCTGAACTCATGCAATAAAAAAAAATGTAGTTAGTATTTTTTTTTATTTTCTGAAGCAAGCAAATAGGGAAACGGCTCAGCTGATAAAGATTGGTTATTATCGAGTTTCAGTAGTAAAAAGCTATGTTTGAAATGAAATATATATTCTTGCATGAATTTAGTTTTATTTTCAACCACTTCACTCATTACAACGCTTTCTTTCATAATGCTCCTCTAAGCTCGTTATAATGAGAGATCATTTGCAAGCGTGCCGTCCATTTGTACCGGATTTTGGTCGCACCCACACTTTGACACGTCTTTTTAACCGACTTCAAAAAAGGTTCCTCAATTAGTTGGGATCTTTTTTTATGTATGTTCACCGATTACTCCGAGATTTGTGATCCGATTTACGTGATTCTTTTTTTGTTCGACGCGGAATAGTTGCCATTTTGTCCCCTAAAAATTTGACATACTTTCGCCAAGCAGTTTTCATTTTATGAACATTTTTTATAAAAAAAAATCCATTCCGTTCCATATGTACACCGATTACTCTGAGAGTTATGATCTGATTTACGTGATTCTTTTTTGTTCGACACGAAATAGATGCCATTTGGTCCCCTAAAAATTTGACATAGTTTGGCTCCGTAGTTTTCATTTTGCGACCTTTTATTTGTTCCCGTTTCTTGGGACCTACATTTTTTAAGGAGCGCGGCACCTTTCGTAGGTCTACCCATACATAGCTAGACACTAAAAAGTAACAAAAAAATAAAAAAACACTTCGTTTAAAAAAACCGACTTGAAAAACTAAAAAGTATAAAATAATTTATTTCTAAAGCTATTATTATTAATATATATTATCTAAAACATCTTAAAATCGGTGCTTAGTAATTTTCAAAATATAGTAAGTAATTTTTAAGCTTTACTTTGCACCGACTTCAAGATGTTTTAGATAATATATATTAATAATAATAACTTTAGACATAAGTTATTTTATACTTTTTAGTTTTTGAAGCCGGTTTTTTCATAAGTAATATTTTATGACTAACTAGCTGTACTCGCGACTTTGTCCGCGTGAAATTTTTTATTCGCGGAATCCTAAAAATAAAGTAACCGAAGTTACTCCTTATAACATCAGCTATCTGCCAGCCAAAGTCCCGTCAAAATCGGTTCAGCCGTTTAAGAGATTATCCGGAACATCCATACAGAAAAATATTTAAAAAAAAAATGCATTTTCGGAATCTCCTTCCCTACATTGTATCACCCTTGCCTTAGCGAATTGCAAAATAAATAACAAAACTGCGTTATAAAAAGTATATAAATTACACACAACATGACCAAAGTTTGCTTAACTATGTGGGGCGCCATATAAAAATGTCCCTTAAACTACGAAGGTATTATGTCGCCAAGAATCCGAGTTCTAGTTTATTACATCGCAGCATGATGTTAAGAAAGTTTTGAGAAACGACAAGGGGATAGGTAATTTCTATTTAAATGTTTGTTATTTGCAACAACTCAGAAGGGTTTATGGTAATAAAAGAACAGCAACTGGTCAAAATACTTATAATCAGAGAACCTCACGGTTTAAGAATATTTCATACACTGACTCTACATATTCGATAATTATTTTTTTATTATTTTTATTGCAGGAGTTCAGCAGATAGGTAGACGGCCCACTAGATGGAAAGCGGTTACCTTCGCCTATGGACATTTACAACACCAAAGGTGTTACAAATGCGCTGCTGCACTCTAAAGGGAGATTGGAACCTGGTCACTAATGCCGGAACACAACACAAGGTTGTTATGGCGGAATACTCTAGACCAGGGGTGGTCACCATCCAGTCGAGCAATACCTTACCATCTGACTGTGGGTTGTTTTTTCGCCTCTTACGACAGGCCGCCCCAACGCAGGAAATTGTATTCTTTCTCCGTTCCTGCACGGATAAACACTTTTAGAACACCTGGCCATCCCTCCAACAATTTTACAGTATATGAAATTGAGCAAAATGGGACAAACGATAGAGGAAGTCAATGATAAATTATTTTAATTAAAAAGGTTTATATGACAAGAATTTATTACATTATTGTTTGGAAATTTTAGATAATATTATATAAAATATTATATTTAAAGTTTTACATGTAATAAGATAAATAAAACACAATAAAAAATCTATCGCGTCTGCCAACATGAAAATAAAATGTAGTGAATACCGTCTATATACAATTGAGAGATTTTGAATTGTAATCTACATAATTACCACATCATTTTAGGGATAAATATTGTTACATAAAATTATAGACAACTACTCTATACATTTTTTTTTTTGGATTTTATGGCTTGGCAGCTAGGCCTTTAAGCCCGATCTTAGATTCAATGTAGTTTCTTCATTTTCTTAAACCTATGTGTAGCACAGTTGATCCGTAGGTTATCAGCTAGTGCCATTCAATGGAGTTCTTGTGACAACTCAAAAGGCCACATTTGACTTTACAGTTCACATTTCTCAAAAAACACATAATTACTACTCAAAAATTATCAATATCCTACAACTATTGTTCATATTAGAGTAGTTTTACACATTTTTAGAAAACAAAACTGCACAGCACAACATCTCCTTTCAGTTCCCGCCAAAAACTCCCTACTCTATGCAAAGCAGTCGCTAACCGCAGAATAAATAAAAATATAAGATTATTGTACAATTAAGGAAATGACCGATTGTACCGTTTAGAAATAAGAGGGTACATAACAAAATTAATTATTAATCTTAAAAAAAAACATGACAACAACAACTATGCAACTGAATAAATGTAACAAATTCGTATATGAATTTTATTTTCCAGCCTGGTCTTGGAATCATTTCCGCTTCGATTCTCTTACTGTCTGTTTCAAATACGACGGTATGGCTGACACATCCTGGGGGCGCGATGCGATGGCCGGGAGAAGGCAAAGGGACGTGGAGAAAGAAGCAAGGAAGTACTTACCTCGCCACCAGTCCGCCGCCACACTGCGTTCGTCCCCCGGGGGTTCACACACTCACTAGGATGTTGGTTTAATGTGCTTTGAACGAAATTATAAGTTTATTTCCCTTTATCGTGTTCCAATAATTTGTATATATTTTATTGCGGTGACAGCAGTGACAACCACTCCTAATGTTTTTCTTGTTCTGCGCATTCTTCGTTTAAAAGTTTATTGTTTTCTTGATGGCGAGGATGGGGAGGAAGAATTTACAAGGAGGTGTTCCTCGGCGCAACCACATCCCATAGAACGTAACTTGTAGCAATATCTTATATTTGATACAAATTTTAATTATGTAGACATAAATTGTTACGTCTTACTGTTTAAAAGTAATGTTACGAGTTTAGCGGGACTCGAATTAGAATGCCGTTAGAATTACTATAGAGTTTATTAGAACTATACAAACACTTATAACACTGGTACAAATATAACTGAATACAACAAATCCAAGCGTAATGCAGAAGGTCGTAGGTCAATAAACCGCACAAAGTCCGTCACTAATAGATTCCCGATTGTACACACCTCACGCCTTGTTCACAGTTGTCGCTGAACTGCCCCCTCCCTTCATCAAACCGTCATTTTTACCTCACAAATATAAATGTGCCAGTATCGTAGTCGACGTAATCCGCAACACCTGGCTAATGATTGGGCCGCAAGTGGCCGTAAACGATTACAATAGAACAATAGGCTGTTCTCTAGAAACGTATGCTAATGAATAAGTAAACAAAAGTTTCAATGCCAACAGGTAATAAAATGTGTTTTTACAGATATGCAGGTGGAATTTGTTTTTGTCGGAACCTAAGTTGTAACCGTTCTCCTTCTTTACATGTTTTTAATGTGACATTTTATTAATTACCTGACGCTTTAAAGGCATTGAGAGTAGTAAAAAGTATGGTAGTGTATGTTTTCGGTCTTGAACATTTTACACTCTATCATACCAGCGTTTCGGAACATCCGGATTTGAATTACGACCAATTCGTCTATTACAATTTTTTACTATTTCTTACCTTGCAGTGTTCTATATAGGTACTCCTATTGTTACCCCTGTTTTCATTATGCCCATCTCTGCAGCAAGCAAGGAAGTAGGCAGTGTGCGTACCAAATGTTCAAATAAGTTGTGTTCATATACTCGTGCTGCCCACTTCCCTCGCCACTTTCCAGCTTGTTTCCGTGGAAGTGTTAGACTAATTGCCGGCAGTTGATAAGAATAACTGACGTAAATGTGGAAGTGGATTTAGGAAGGGTCTAGAGAACAGAATAAAGAAACTTGACACTAAATTATTTATGAAAAATATTGCAATACGAACAACCATCTACGAATCAGTACAGTAAGCCAAAACTCTAACTTTAACGGGACTTAGCCACGAAAATAGGAAATTAAAAAAAAAAACAAATTTTAATACACGAATTCAATTTTATAAACCTAATCGGGTCAATCTGTATTACGTGCCTCTTGTTTAAAAAGCAGATGTTTATACAGGTTACATTGTATTATATTTTTATGTTGGTGCCATTTTCGCCCTCGAAAGATAAACTTCATTTTATATTGCAAACTATCCCATCTCCCGGGATGAAAGTATCGATGTTCATTTTCGGTATTCACACAAATCGAGGTACCATCGCAATTTTTTATGGATTATGAATTTTTATATCAAGAAACTTGAGAAAAGATTGGTCTCCCATACAAATTCTTATCCCTTACTTCAGCCCGTTCTACTTTTTTTTTATTTGTTTGAAACATGGATACTTGCAGATGTTATGCTAAGTCTCGAGTTACATGTTTCGCCTTGACAGGCATAAAAACTTTTTGTAGTTTCGGTTACAAGCCGTATGTTGTCCTCATGACTACATAGATTTTATGTTTGTATTATTGATTATATAACTGATTATGATGATCTCTATATTTATATATCCCCCGTTTATTTATCTGTAAACTACACAAACGACCGAAACTACAAAAACTACCGAAACTACCAAAAATACTAAAACAACCAAAAATATAAAAACTACCACAACTACAATAACAGCTGAAAGTACCAAAACTACCAACCAAACCTACCAAAACTATCACAAGTACCAAAACTACCAAATTATCATAATTACTAAAACTACCAAATCTAACAAAATCTATCATATAATCCGGGATAAAAAATATCCCATGTCCACCTTTGGTATTAAATTTATATATATATACCGAATATCAGCCAAATTGGTCCATTATTTTTTCCGTAAAAACATGAGAAACAGAAAGACAAATATATTTTTAACCCGGAAACTATACCATTTTGCGGGATAAAAAGTATCCCATGTTTATCCCCGGCATTGAAAATATACATATACTGAGTTTCAACCAAGTCGGAACAGACAAGACAGACATAGACAGAGAAACAAAATTACTTTTGCATTTATATTTATAATAGGGACAATGAATGTCGCCATTTTATAACAACTTGAATTAAAATTTAACCTAAAGAATTGTAAACGCATTTGCAAAAGGGTACAATTTGAATGCTCACCAAAATATTTTTTTGTCCCTAAGACTAAGTACCAAGTAAAATATATTAACTTCATATAAATTTAATCCACTCTATACCGAGGTGCCTAGAAAACAACGTTTCACGTTCCAAAATAAATATACACTCATCAGAATAATTCTACGTTTTGTATTTAAATTCTTTTTGCTTATCAAAATGGATAAATGCTCACCAAATATTGTTTTACTAAAATAGTAACATTCAAACCGAAAATTACAGTCCTAAATAGCTTTAGAAAGAAGAGTGAATTTGGGGCATAGTTTGAATGGAGCGTTAGGTAAACTTCTAGGCGCTAAGAACCTCAGCCAGAAGGCCCAGCTCGCCATAGACAACGCGGTGCTGGTACCTACGCTCACGTATGGAAGCGAGAGTTGGGTATGGAAGAGAGAGCATGAAAGTAGAGTAAACGCGGTTGAGATGCGAGTGACGCTCGCGGACCGCGTTCGTAATACCGAAGTAAGAGAGTTGGTCTGAAAGAGAGTTGGTCTGAAAGAGAGTGTCGGGGTGAAGATAAGGAAAGGAATGCTCCGGTGGTTCGGGCATGTGGAGAGAATGCACGATGAAAGAATGACTAAACAGATATACAATGCAAAAGTGGATGGATGCAGAAGGCGTGGAAGGCCACGACACACCTTCCATGATCAAATTGATCGTGTACTAGCGGAGGGTGATGTCAGGAGCCTTAAGAACAGACGAGTGTGCATGACAAGAGTTATGAA
Source organism: Dendrolimus kikuchii (assembly GCA_019925095.2). Classification (NCBI taxonomy): domain Eukaryota; kingdom Metazoa; phylum Arthropoda; class Insecta; order Lepidoptera; family Lasiocampidae; genus Dendrolimus; species Dendrolimus kikuchii. The sequence continues at coordinate 4,208,864 of CM034400.1, forward strand.
TGTCAAAGAAGCAAGTGAGGTGTGTAAGAATGGGCCTAAATGGCGCTCTGTTGTCCGTGCCTACCCCGCAAGGGAACTGGCGTGAAGTTATGTATGTATGTATGTATGTATGTAAATAGCTTTAGTGTAATCTAATTATCTAATCTGAATCCAAAACATGTTATTGTTAAACTAAGATTATAGTCGTTTCCCTTTACTTATTTACCCTGCTACCCGCACAGCCGCTACCGGCACTTTTTCTTTTGTTAGTTTTTTAAAAAGTTTATGTGATTGACTGATAATAAAACTACGTTTTAACGGTTTTAAGCGCGGTACTTTATTTGATTTTGGTTATTCCGACGTTTCGGCCACTTTTCAGTGGCCGTGATCACAGAAGACAAAGATGTCAAGTGTCAACGAGTATTGTTAAAGTTTTATTTAGCCTACCGCCAACTTGTTCATTATTTTAAATATTTAGTTTAAATTTTGTTTATGGTTATTATTTACTCTATGGGAGCCTAATCTAATTTATCACCGCTTCGCAACATGTTTATAGCTTGAAGAGAAGAAGCGGCGCAAGAAACTCTTCAGCAAACATGCCCAGCTCTAATAATTTTATATAATATTAAAATAGGTGGAAGGAAAATAAAAGAAATTATCAGTCAGATTGGTTTGTGTTCCGGTGCACGACATCTCTGTCTTCCGTGATCACGGCCACTGAAAAGTGGCCGAAACCTCGGAATAACCAAAATCAAATATATTACCACACTTAAAACCGTTAAAACGTAGTTTTATTATGTATACAAGTCGCGAAAATTTAAGAATATATTATGATTGACTGATTTTAACTATTGTGTTCCTTAAAGTGCCATTGATAAATCTTAAGTACAAATTAATATTATAAGTACCTATAAATGTAATAAAACATAATTTCGTATTACTTTTGTTTTATTTTCCTACCAGTGATTTTGATTTTTACTTACCTTAATCATTTGTGTTGCAGTAATATTGAGAGTGAAGTATTTATTTAGTTATATTATGATATTTTAATCAAATTCATAAAACAATATACAAGCAACATAGGTTTGGAATACGCAATATTATATTTGGTATTAAAAATAACTGCCGCTCGACCGTTTGATTTTTGCCTGAGCAAAAATTACTAAATTGAAGGTGGTGAAACTAAATATTGGTAACATCTATTTAGCGATAATATAAAACATTTGGACTGAAATTAGCTTTAAACGCGTTTATATATTTTTATGGCATAGCATAAAAAGGAAAATAGCTAAATTTCTTCAGTACTTCATGAAACACAATTTGGTGAGCATTTATCCATTCTGGCAGGTATTTCGAATGTATTGGTAGTAAAATAGGTGCATTTCTGGTAGGCGTTTAAACACAACCCTTTACAAAATATGTTTCTAGAAGACTCTTCTTGCTGAAATCTTCCTTAAGTTTTGGTTCTAAGAGTCTATTCACAATATTCGTAACTCTGCAGTCGTGAGGTGCTAGGGCATGGTCTGATTCTAATTCGAATACCTGAACTATCTTATTTGAATACTTTGACAGATTATAGTCGTTGCTCAGTGTTGTTAGCTTCGGATGGGGGATTCCTTTCAAAAGTATTAATTCTGACTCCAGTTTAAAGTCCGGTTCATACTCCATCGCTAACATAATCCTACAATACGCTCCTTCTAGCACCGACATTACATACTGCTGTGAATACTTAACTACACCTTTTAATTTGCTAACACATAATTGAATCTTATCTGGCCAATTTATTTTTATCAGCAACTCCTGATTTAATTCTTCGCTATCATTTCCTGTCATAAGTTTGAATATGTGTTTAACGATTTTGTTCTGGAGCTCTCCTTCAGCTATGTTTCCAATATATGCATTAAGCTGTGCTCTCAATACGTCTGGACTACTATCCAGACAATAAACCACTCCAACGTAACCTATAAAAATAAGAATATTTTATTTTAGTCGGGGAGTCAATTATCCTGCTCTGACGATACAAGAACTAGTTTTAGTTTACAAAAGAATTTTTTGATAACTGTTTATTTTAATTAGCGATAAAGTTTCAATTATTATATAATTAATATATAGGTAGAAGAATCCTTTTTACCTTGTTTCTCAATCAAGTGAGCCAATTCCAAAGCCACATTTACGCCGAACGAATATCCTAGAAGGTAGAATTTAGACTTCAGCTCGAATCGCTTCTTCATAAACTGAAACAAGGTGAATTAATAATTGAACTTTCCTTTCAAGCAAAACTAAAGTCGTTCTTCGTGAAAAAGTACAGTCGTGTTGTATAGTTTATTTCAAGTAGCTTTGGGAGGGGTGTAGAAAATTTTGACAAAATTTTAGTGCAGCACTCACAATCACATCATGGCGTATTAACTTTAGTACGAAAACTGGTGCTCATTTTTAGTCTTTTATTTGTTTAATTTGTGATTATGTTGCTGTGACATGAATTTTAAACATAAAAATTAAACTTACATCTAAACGCATCGCCTCAGTGGCAACACTAATTTTAGCCCAGGTTTATTTTGAAAGCAAGCATTCACCCAGTTAATGTTGCATTAAAGTTTTATCTAGGCGCTATTCGATCCCGTGAAAACTATTCCATTTTTCGGGATAAACAGTATCCCATTACCATAATTATCGATATTAAATAATAAACAAATTGAGGCAAAATCGGTCCAGTAGTTTTTCCATGACTAGTAGACCTGTTCCATGGGTTAGTAGAGAGATCAAAAGAAAGAAATAAAATATTTATTTCCATTTGCGACACACACAATAAAACAGATAAGAAAATATATTACATATATAAATTGAATGCCGCAAGTTTAGAAATGAGGTTGGAACTCAGTATTTTACTGTGCCGAAACATGGTCCGACACGGCACTGGTTTTCAGTGCCCACCTCCAAAATCACATAATAATATATAATAAGATCCCAAGTATGTAGACAAGCTTAAGCTATTACATGAATGAAATATTATGGCGTATGAGAATTATACGATAATATGCCTATACCCTAACAAAACAATGAAATAATAAGTTTAAAAAATACCTTTCTAAAAAAAACACACTGTTTAATATTATCATATTTAAATAAATATAATAGTAACTCTGGCGTAAGCGACTAGCAGCCAAGCCAGATCAGAAAGTGCTTCACCCACTCTTTTACAAGTGGATTACTCTCCCTATAATTGTTAAAATTTATAAGTTTATACCTTCATGAAACTGCTAGCCATTTGTTGAATGCTTTTGTTTGTTAGATCTGGAGTCAGCTGAAGTACCATCGCCTGAACCTTCAATCTCTCGCAGATCGACTGAAATATTTGATGATGGCCCTCAAATCCTGGTATGAGCATCAAGTAAGTAGCTTTCGGGTCCAATTCTTCCTCTGTCTAAAAAAATAACTTATGATTAGTAAATTTTGGTGAAACTTCTACTCTACATTGGTTTCACCTACAAAGAGTTCGTGAAATGAGAAATTTAATTTTATGAAAAAATATCATACAAATATAAACTTTAGTTGAATAAGATCGTGGTTTTTAATGTGTTTACATTAAAAAAGTTATTTCCTGTCTTCTTTTAGATTTATTCCATTCTCCTTTATGTTACGTAATATTTATATCAATAGACTGATTTTACATATAATAGAGGGTTAATAGTCTTCTTACACAATTACAAATTTGTACCTTGTCTCATCGTAAACATCGTAAAATCTTAATTGCATTACAAATTATACAGCAGATGTATCTAAAACTCTAAAACAAATATGTGATATAGCTTACACAATAAGTACTAATTTTCTGATTATAGTGGGAATGGTCAAATGTTATATAATGATTTTAATCACTCACTTGAACATTGCTAAACAACGTCTCCATGGCCATAAGGGGTTCTGTAGCACGGCATTCGTCATTATGAATATAAGTGTAAAACGCACCGAGTCCACTGTCAAAATTAGTTCTAGGTTTGATGGTGTTATTACTGAGATCCTTTAAACTGTAATACAAAAATTGAATAGGTATTCCTTTTTCAGTCATGAAAAAAAAAAAGAAAAAAAATTGCATGAGTTGAGCAGACAGGCAAGATGGCCCGCCTGATGAAAAGCGGTTACCATCGCCTTTAGACATTTTTAACAGTAAAAGAAGTACCAATGTACTGCTGCTCTCTTAAGGATGACGGGAACCTGGCTACTAACCTGGCTATGGGCGGTTTTGTCGTTTCTTACGACAGGCCGCCCGGCCACAAGAAATTGTGTTCTTTCTCTGTTCCTGTACAGATATTTTTTTAAATTTGAAGTGGTTTTAGCCAACTTATTAAAAATAATAAATTTAAGAAATTTAGCAATGCACCTGATGCTAAAACATATAAAGATAAAGACGATTCTATAGTTTATATTAAAAAATATATGTTTAAGGGTAATAAATTAGACAATCCTGGTTTTTGATTAGCGCACTTACATACCAAACTTAAACACCACTTAGACAGTTTTCTGACCTAATGTGCATATTGCTACAATTAATGCGTACTAACTGTGAAGGAAAACATCGAGATAAATGATGTGTCAAAATTGTCAAACTGCCGAGTCAAGTGTGGCGGGTATACCAGCCATTTCCCTATCAATGGGAGTCTGAGCTGAGCTGAGCCTGAGCCCAGCAGTGGGAGACTTACGGATTGTTATTATTATAATTATGTATTAAATTTATCAAAATTATAATGATGTCAAAACAACTTTTACTAAGATGTTTTAAACTGAATTACCAAATTAACCAAAATGAAAACTATGGTCAGGATTTTAGTTCATATTTGTCCAAATACATAACAAACACGAATACTGTTAACGATAAAACATTACAATCTTATAATATTGTCATAGATAAACTATACCTTTTTATTGTCATCTTCTTTAAGGCCTGAAGACTGTAGTGAACTTTATATTTTTCCAAAATTGCTTTTTGTATTTCAAGTATACTAAAATCGCTTAAAGACATATCCAGCAAGTTGTAAGTTTCAGATATTGCGTCAATGTTTTTGAAACCTTAACATAAAAGTATAACTCTTTGGTAAATCAATCTAAAGCTCCTTACAAACATAATTATGTATTTTGTATACAGAAATGTGAAAATGAGCTTCATAGATGTATTTATTCCAGTTTGTTACCTCTTGGTTCCGCTAAATATGGACTGATTTTCATGATTTTCGAATAAAGCCCGCTATCTTCGTGAATTGCAAGAGGCATATCACTTGGTGATTTTGGTAAACACAGAATGTTGTAAAAAAGTCATACTCATCGAAACAAATAAAATACAATACTCTTTATTGTACACCAACATACTAAAAGGAACCGCACATTTATTGTCTTAAATAGTGTAAGGTAGAATGGAAGTAGAATGGGCGGCGTTATTGCTTTAAGCAATTTCTTCCAAGTAACCTTTACTTACATTGTTTTGATCAGGATGTAAGAATAATTATATATATATATATATATATATATATATATATATATATATATATATATATATATATATATATATATATATATATAAAAATAATTTTAGTGAGGATTTAACACACAGTAACTATTAGAGTATTCTCATCATTAAGCGATATAATGATAGATCCTAATTTGAAGGAAATTAGGATCTATCATAATAAAACTACGTTTTAACGGTTTTAAGCGCGGTAATTTTATTTGATTTTAGTTTTTCCCACGTTTCGGCCACTTTTCAGTGGCCGTGATCACGGAAAACAAAGATGTCAAGTGTCAACGAGTATTGTTAAAGTTTTATTTAGCCTACCGCCAACTTGTTAATTTTAATTTTGTTTATGGTTATTATTTACTCTATGGGGGCCTAATCTAATTTACTACCGCTTTGCAACATGTTATGGCTTGAAGAGAAGAAGCAGTGCAAGAAACTCTTCAGCAAACATGCCTAGCTCTAATAATTTTATATAATATTAAACCAGCTGCCAGACCTCAAGACACTGTGAGCTCTTTCTGCGTACAAAGGAACACAAACCAACTTGACTGATAATTACTTTTATTTTTCCTTCCACCCATTTTAATATTATATAAAATTATTAGAGCTAGGCATGTTTGCTCAAGAGTTTCTTGCGCCGCTTCTTCTCTTCAAGCCATAACATGTTGCGAAGCGGTAGTAAATTAGATTAGGCTCCCATAGAGTAAATAATAACCATAAACAAAATTAAAATTAAATAATTAAAAAGTAACAAGTTGGCGGTAGGCTAAATAAAACTTTAACAATACACGTTGACACTTGACATCTCTGTCTTCCGTGATCACGGCCAGTGAATAGTAGCCGAAACGTCGGAAAAACCAAAATCAAATAAAATTACCGCGCTTAAAACCGTTAAAAAGTAGTTTTATTATGTATACAAGTCGCGAAAACTAAAGAAAATATTATAGGATCTATCATTTTATCGCTTTTGATTGATTTAAAATTTACTTACCAATGATCTTTGAAATCTTATCAGTAAACAATGAGTCATGTTTGTGCAGGCTGAATGCTATAGCGTTATTATACTTCAGCTTTAGGCAGCACTCTAAAGAGTTGAATACGGATGGTAGTATTTGAGGTCTTATCTTAGTTGGCAGGTCGTTGTTTATTTGATTTAACTGTAATAAATGTAATAATGTTACGACGCTTAGGAAATGTGTACTCTTGAGAGTTACTGAATCGACTTTTTCAGTTTATTTAAAAATATTAAGATTGGTTGCACTGGGTCTGTGTTTACTCTATGGTTTATTCTGTATTTTTTCTATATTTCAAAGGTATGTTACTCACTTTATTTAATAATCTAACGCGTAGCACCAACGCTGGTAGAGTTACATCACTTCTTGCTTGGCATATTTTATCAGTTACCGAAGAAACGTATTCATCAATTAAACTTTCAGAAGAACAATAATTTAGTACTACAAAATGGCTGCAAACGTTAGGTAAATAATAATTAGCATGTTGTAACTAGTATCAAGCAGATTTTATATTACGGTATCTTACATTAATTCGTTGCACAAATTTCTTGATACGATGTCAAGGTTAGCAACAACTCCGATTGCTTTATTGAATTTAGCAGCAAGGTATTCAGGTTCAAGTCGATCATCTGTTGAGTTACTAAAATCTTGGATTATAAATATTCCAAAAACGGGTCCTAACTTTTTGCCCGCATTAAGCAAAGATTTGCAGCTCTCCTGAGTATGCAGATCTTGAGTAACGATTTTAATTGTTACGTTATGTTTCCTCCAAGACCTGAAAACTAAATTTATCTTAATTTATAAAAGTAATAGTTTTAAAATTAATATTTACTTTTATGAATTTATAAAATTAATAATTACTTTTAATTTATAAACCTTGAAAACTTCTAATTATTCTAATAGATGTTTACTTCATGTCATCTATAAATATTATTAAAGAATACTCACATGAGCTTGGAGTAACAATAACCAGAAATTGTGTTTGGTTTAATATGTACCACCAACTTCTTAGCACCTTTCTTCACCAATCGATCAATAAGCTCGACTCCAAGTAGACTTTCATTACAAACTACTATATAAGTTCCATAGGCCGAGTATGTGGTTCTGGAAAAAACGTTGTATTTAGTCATTTCAATACAAGATAATTTCCTCTACTAGGACTTAAGCCCGTTTCATAGAGTTTTGACTGTTTTAAATCCTAACAGTTAGATTGCCCGTTGGTGAACCATAACATAATAAATACATTCTACGTAAACATAATACTATAATGTTTTATTTTGTATATAAAATTTATCCAGTATTAAAATTATATAAAACACAGACGAGGTTTTCTTAAATACCTGGGTATGACTTTTATGTATGTCTTCAAGTCTTCCGGATCCTTCATTTTTATCATCACTTTTCCCACTTGCCTATTTGTGGAGACCAGCCTGAAAGCCCTAGTTACTTCTGTGGGTGAATACACTACTCGGCTCAGTGGTCTAACAACACCTTTTGCAATTCCATCTGCCACTTTTTGTCGGAGTAACTGAAATATCAATTATGTCACGTTAGTTATAGTTTTTGCAATTCACGAAGGTGAGTAAGCTTTACTTGTAATAAAACGTATCGGTGTGTGCATAAGACCAAAGTGGGTATGATTGGATCGTTCCGTCAGACTCACACTCTATTACAATATACATGTAGAGTAATACACGTTCAGCTACCAGTGAAACCCGCTCGCATTCGTGCTTTAGAAGAACTAGAAGTCGTGCGCAGAAGGTTTGCCGATGGTCGCCCCTACCGCTTTTTACGACTGGGACCGGGGCTTGCCCAAGTTGTACTAAGAACTAGACGACCGCGGGTTACGGTTGTGGCAGGCGGGAGGGGTTGTCAACGGCAAACCTTCTGCTCACGACTTATATCAAATAACACATTCACATAAATCGTAACTTTCTTACTTTTCTGGGTAATATGTATTTATATTTATATACGTACTATTTCATTTTACTATATTACAATGATTTCATACGTTTGCATTTGAAAGAAGTTAGAAGCCTTAAAAAAGAAAATGTTTCCAAAACTAAAATACAATAATATAATATTTGTTTGAATTTTTTAAACTAGAATACATCAGTGATAAAATAGTTATAATTATATTGACCATACAGGTGTTTTCTTGTTACAATAACTTCTATATAGTTACATGTTTACCTTTTTTTCTTCAGCGTATTCTGGCTTGAATATTGCTGACAAATTGGTTATAACGTAATGCGTTGATCCAGTTAAGAAATTCATATCAAAGGTATCAGTAACTGTTGTGTCATATTCACACAGATCTAAAACGATGCCATTGAATTTCACGGCATTAAAAACGGCCTGAAAACAATATAGTAAAATAAAAACTGAACATAAACCTGAGTCAAAATCTCACTTCTCTTTCACCTTCTCCCAATTATTCCTGGTTGACACAATATGTCTTTTTCTTTCATACTCTTCCATTCTGGCAAACGACCTTTGTCGCACCACAAATTATTATGTCAAGGATGATATGATGATTTGTAGTGTGATGTGTGCCAGAATAGGGTTTATTTGAAGGATCGTACAATTCAATTTTTTTTGCTCTACTTTTTCATTTGTACTCATCAATCTTCCTGTTTAGCATTCTTTTTGTCACATAACTTTTATTCCTCCTCATTACAACTATAGCTTCTTCGTATTACTTCTTTCCATTTTCCAGTAACAAATTAAACATTTAAAGATCCCTTTTGTCCTCATGTTCAGTTTTTGATATATTCTTTTTAGTATCCCAGCTGAGACATAATATAAAGTCAGACAAGAAACAGGCTTTGAAACAGCACTTGTTGAAAATAATAAATATACAGATTATGTACAAAACTCTTATACTTCGTCACGATGTTACTCTGGATGTTATCAAGCCATAAATAAGATTTAACAGTTAAATTATAACAAATTTATTGGTAAATGACAGGGACTCACTTAATTCAAACCTTGTAATAATAATATGTTATTTAAAAATAAAATAGGAAACAAATTACTTTTCGGTGTGGTCCACTCGTAATATTAACAACCAAATCGCAAGTAGTGTCTGTCACGAGTGTTAAATCTTGCAGTGGCAAATGTAAGTTCCCCACGTGACTTTCTGGAAATAGGTAATACGACCTGCTTATAATATAGTCTGGATTTTATAAGATATTAAGTACAATGACATTTTTAGAATGTGGAGAACAACAAATATCTTAGCGTATATCTAGGGGACAGCGTTACCAACCAGATCATTGTAACTTTTAGTAGATAGCAGCTAATAAGCAATTTGCTCCCTTTCTTTTGTATCATCATCATTTTTTACCGTGGGGCTACTGGCACTCATATCATCCTTCACAACGTCAATGTGGCATTTTGCACATCTTCTCCCAGAACCAGGCCGAGGCGACATGACTATACATTTTATACCTAGATAACTTGCTAATTTCCATAATATGTGAATGTAGCAGTATAGGGGATGAATCTTTTGTAATTTGTCAATTACGCCACACAAATAAGAGTATGGTCACAAATATTTAAGCTTATTTTATAATAGGTTGAGGGAAAAGTCTTTTCGCATATAGTATGTATGAACTTGTAATAAGATCTTTTTGGCTATACCATTTGTATCTGGCTGGTTTTGGTATCATTAAAAAGTTTTAATTTTAAAGAAGACAATTCCAAATTCAAATTAGGAAAATGTGTGATTTTCCATTGTTTTTCTTATTGTTAAAATGAGTGAATCTAATGAAGAAATTCGATACATTTTAAAATTTTACTACAAAAAAGGTAAAAATGCAACACAAACCGCGAAAAAAAATTGTGATGTTTATGGACCTAATGCAGTATCTGTGAGAGTAGCGCAAATTTGGTTTAAGTGTTTTCAATCCGGAAATTTTGATATCAAAGATGCACGTCGCTCTAGTCGCCCTTATACGGACAAAATTGATGCCATTTTTGAAAAAGTGGAGCAAGATCGGCATATTAGTAGTTACGATGTAGCTGCAGAACTGGGAATTGACCACAAAACGGTTTTGGCGCATTTGAAAAAAGCTGGGTACCCAAAAGAGCTCGATATTTGGATGCCTCATGAGCTCACTGAAAGAAACCTAATGAACCGTAAACTCATTTGTGATTCTTTATTACGACGTAATGAAACCGAACCATTTTTAAAGAAGCTGATAACTGGTAATGAAAAGTGGACCGCGTACGACAAGAACGTGCGAAAAAGATCGTGGTCAAAGGCCGGTCATGCTTCACAGACTGTGGCGAAACCCGGGTTAACTCGCAACAAGATGATGCTGTGTGTATGGTGGGATTGGAAGGACATTATTCATTATGAGCTGTTACCGCCAGGTAGGTACATCGATTCTGAACTGTACTGCGAACAACTGATGAGATTAAAGCAAAAAGTTGAGAGACAGCAGCCGGAATTAATCAACAGAAGGGGTGTGATTTTTCACCATGATAACGCTAGACCTCACATATCTTTAGCCACTCAGCAAAAATTACGAGAGTTTGGCTGGGAATTGTTAATGCATCCGCCGTATAGTCCTGACCTTGCACCTTCAGATTTTCACCTGTTTCGGTCTCTGCAGAATTCCTTAGGCAGTGTCAGGTTAACATCACGAGAGGACTGCCAAAACCACTTGTCGCAGTTTTTTGATCAGAAGCCCCAAAATTTTTATAACAATGGGATTACGACCCTACCTACAAGATGGCAAAAGTTATCCAACAAAATGGCACCTACATACTTTAGTCAAATGTAAATAAACTTTATAAAAAAACCTTTTGAATTTTTATATAAAATGCGAAGAAACTTTTCCCCCAACCTAATAATTTGTTCTTATGTTTAAATATTAAGTAAAAATAAATATAAACTTTTCGGGTAATGCATGATTATACTTTTTGGGGTTCCATAGTGATGTTGACAAAAAAGACCCCTTATAAAATTGTTGATTGGCTGATTTTATTAATTATAAACTTACCGTGCAATTCAGGGAAAATTTTGAGAAGGAATTCTTTCTTTTTCAAATCGCTCACAGTTGCATATACATCGCAGTCTATTTCCAAAGTAATAGCAATAATTGCTTGACCTAGAGCTCCATCTGCACCGTTAACTAGTATGCTTTTAATTTTACGGCCTATGGTTTTCATTGTCTGTAAATTAAATTTAGAATAAAATAAAAGTTAATAATTGACAATTATCTTTGCCTTTTTTGTGCTACGTACAATTTTTAATTTTGCTTTCAGAACTGGTTATCTCAAATCTTAGACTTAAGTCATTATTTGAGTTGCTTTTTGTATTGATAATTTTTAGAAAATATACTCATATATTTCGCGTTAAATGAAATATCATTGTTAATTATTTCAATCTCAATATAACTTTGATCTTATACTTTTCTAAAATATAATATGTTAAGGGGCCACATGGTGTAGTAGGTATGGCTATTGCATTAAATTCAAATTGGTTTTAATCATGACCGAAATCATGCAACACAGACAGATTTCTACCATAACCTGTATGTTTTAAACCCATCATACAAGTAAAGGAAAATATCTTAAGGAAATCTTTCCAATGAAACTATCGAGACATGAAGTGCAACATACCGTCTTTGGTAATCACATGTACCGCCTATTCCTCTCAATTGAGAAGACGTGATCACTAAAACACAATTTATGAAAGCGTATCCTTGAAATTATGCTCCGAAATCAACAATCATCTAGATTGAAGGCAGTTGTTAGTTGTAAGATATCACAGAAATAAAACGTACCAAGCAATAGTAAGCGTAAATGTAAGGTAGGGGAACAGTTGCAGCTTCTTCAAGAGTCCAGTATTCAGGTACTGGCCATAATAGATCTGGATCAGCTAATACTGTATTAGCTAAAGAGCCTCCACTGACTAAGCCCATAACCCTCTTTCCACTGGAAGAAATAATAATATTATTCATTTTTATTATCGCAGACAAAATAAGTCCTAAAACTGGACTCGGTTTCATCATGCTTCTGGCCAACTAAGGCTGTACATACGCTATAAATACCTCTACAGATAGTAGCTTGATTTTTACGGTACTAGGTATGTATTTCCAAATCTCTTGTAATCTAATAGCAACTTACATAAGTAATGATTTCAACTTACGTTTTATCTAATCCACTGAAATCTATCCCGAAAGCATTGTTATTCTTTATAAATTTTCCAGCAGCATATTGAACATCTTCAATTGATATTCCACTGTAGTGCACCTTTATTGAATTTATTTGAAATTAATTAAAAAGAACTGAATCGACATTTTAAAATAATTACATATGTGTTTATTGTCATTACCTCTATCAGGTTATTACTTAGAGAGTTTGGTGCTGATTCTATCCACGATAAACTATCAAGATCACCAGGAGTACCACTGACCAGTTCAACATTATTCGATTTTGTGAATTTGTTATTAGACAGGAAATAGTAACCTCCCCACTGACCCTAAAATTATTGTAAATATGTATTTTATACTTATATACAAAAACAATTATTAGTATTGCGCACAATAGATAAAAGCATTTTAATTTTCTGTTCAAATTGTTCTGATCAAAGAAAACATGTATACCTTTTTCAAAATATTTAATGTAATATTTTTATTCAGTTGCTCTTTGAAGAAATCGTTTTGAGGGTTGAAAGATGGTACGTAGCAAAAGTCATCTACCATAACGAGATTAATTTTATTCGTATATTGCATCTTCAATTTTTTTACTAATCCTGTACAAAAATAATGCACATTTTAATCTCTTCTAAAATAAGATAAATATAATACAACATTTTGTTCTTTCAGTCCATGCACTACACAAGGTTTCGTAGAAATGAAAAACGTCTCTGTCTCTGTTTTCGTAATTTGGCTACAGAAACATAAAAAATCATATAATCGAAAATATCCCTCGTCGAGAAAACTACTACTAAGTACTGCTGACTACGGAATGCTTAAATTAGATTCATTAAAATTATCATATATCTTAAAACTACTTGATGTAATTAAAAAAAAAATGTTGCACGTGTTTCTTGGATTCAAATATTTTGATTTGTTCGAATTTTCGTGTAAATTATTTTCCCTTCATCATTTACAACAACAACAACAATACTATCTATTGTACATCAATTTAACAAAAACAACACACTATATTCTTTTGCATTACATGAATTAAGTACACAGGTAGTTACAGATATTCTCACTTTTAATTTCCAGTTTTATCATTATTTTAACAAATCATTTTATAGGAGACATATTTTATAACAGATTTTGGGAAACAAATGTACTGTACATAGATAAACTTACAGAATGGTGGACAGACATGACTAAATTAACGATAAGGGTTCTTTCTTCTCTTTTTTTATTCATAACTAGCTGTGCCCGCAACTTCGACCGCATGGTTTTTTTTCACTGAACCCTAAAAGAAGTAGCCTAAGTAAATCCTCATAATATCAGCTATCTACCAGTGAAAGTTCTGTCAAAATCAATCCACCTGTTTCAGAGATTAGCCGGAACATCCAGACAGATAGACAAAAATTTAAAAAAAAAACTTTATTGAAATTATTCATTTACATTTTTATTTTGAAATAACAAACAGACACTTCCATTTTATTTATCTGTATAGATTTACAGTAGACATTTAAATGACCCGCCTGATGGAAAGTGATTAACGTCGCTTCTGGTCTTTTACAACACCAAAGATGTTGCCAATATACTGATGGACTCGAAAGCTGGATTAGAAGCTGGCTCCTAATGCAAAAAGTAAGTTAAAATTGTTATGACGATATATTCTAGCCCAGGGGTAGTAGTCATCCAGGAGCGCCCTACTACCTGACTGTAGCCTTTGGTTTAGGAATTTTAGAGAATTGTGAAGACTTACCAATTAAACCGCAGTAAGGTTGTCTTTGTGACACTAACACAACACGTTTTCCATTCTCTAATACTTTTCGTATTTCAGATGCCCACATGAAATTGCTTTCATAAGCAATGTTAATATATGCTATATTCTCGTTCAATGAGGAAACTTTTTTTAATAGTATCAAAGTCTTTTTATGGACTAACATAGAAGTAATTATATTAAAGAAGGAATTTTCTGATTGTATCTTAGCTGCGCGTTCTTCAAATGTCAGTACGAAAGCGTCGTCTGGTAATCTTGTTGAAATTAACTTCATTTTCTGTAATTCAAATATTATTTTAATTTATCTTATTTCACATAGCTTAATAGTCAACAAGGCTTAGTTTAAGTTATAATATTTTTGTAAAATATAAGAAATTGAATTTTGTTCTGACCTTATCATCCGTCATCAAATTGTCAACCACTAAAATATTTAGGTTTGACTCAATTTCGTCTATACTCGCATGTATATTTATAAAATCAGCTGTTCCAATTTCCAATGCGGCATTTTGGATAGCTGCACTTATTTCGGGAGCTATTACAGAGAATGATTCGCCAATATTGATTGTTTTACCTGATAGGTTATCCACTACAATTTGCAGGTTAACTTGTAAAGCAGTGTGTAGCTGAAACCCATCGATAAATAATATTATTATAATACTATGCATATAATATTAGAATTTAACTAGCAGTTTCACTCGTATAAACTCCAGATTTATATCTTATAAGAATTTATGCATTTTCTTGAAAGTAACAACTATTAAGTCATTTAAAATTAGTTATCTGGCAAATTTAATAATAAACAGTTTAGATAGCTTCGTATTAGTAAATATCTGTTTACCACTGAATCTACGCATATTTTTTTTTGGGAAAAATTCATCTCTGGTATTAGAAGTATATTATGACCTAATTTCATGTAAATCGGTTAATTTCCAAGACCATATACACAAACATACAAATATCAAAACAGCATTACTTTCTTTCTTTCTTTCTTTCACGTTTAAATATTATTATGGATTATATAAATCTATTTAATTCTGGACTCACTGCGTATGTATGCTGTCTAACAATTAAAATCACTACCAATATTTTTAAGATGAAAAAAATCAACGAAATTGAAATTTAAAACGAATTGTTATATTGAGAAAACAGTTTTTAATACCTTTATAATTAGTTTAAAACATGCCTAATATAGATTGGTATATTAGGCATCTTAGATCCAAATATGTGTCAGTAAAGCTTAAAACTATGTTAGTTATAAACAAAGGATGTCGATTTGGCAGAGGACGAAATCGACATCCACATAAGTGTCAACATCAAAGGACTATCGTGTTCATCGACTATTAGGTTCAGTATGTTGTTACTCCCGCGCCCTCTATTCGACAGCGAAGCTATTTTTATCCGCCAGGTGCCAGCCATCAAAACCATCTGTGCCTGTGGCCAGAAACATTCTGGATGCACAACAGCAGTGCAGTACTTAGATAAAATAGTATCTTAAATAAAACTTACATCAACGTTTACAGTCATGAAATGAGGGACAAACGTACGTGTTTGCAATACATCGGGCTCTTGCTGTGTAGTTGGTTTATCAATAAAAACTAAACCGTCTATTTCAACTCCACCACAACTGAAATATATATTAAAAATAATTTATGTCTAATCCAGTAAACATTCTTAAAGTACATCAACTGTAACAACTATATTGATCGAAAGTTAAATATTACGCACCGTACAATGATACGTGTGATAAAATAGTTACTTAGGTAAGAAAAATATATAATAATTCCACCAAGTAGTTTCAAGTTATGAGAAGAAATAAGCTTTGTCGTCGAACCTCTTTTGAAGAGCTTTTGATCTATGCATTTGTCTCACTTTAATGCAATGGAGAAAATGATATAAAAGGCGTAGTTTTGAATATTACTACGTGCACGTAGCGCCATTCACATATCCGCACCATTTTCATATTAGAAATGTCAAAGATGTCATGACCTATATTGTTTGTGATAGGTGGATATAACCAAATTGTAACAAATCAGATTGTTTATTCAACCACGGAACGTCTTCAATCTATACTATAATAAATGTGTATAGGGAGACGCGGCAAGTTTGTACGATGTATTAAAAAAAAATAAACAAAAGTTAGAGAGGCTAATTCGCAATACATACATACATTACTTCACGCCAGTTCCCTTGCGGGGTAGGCACGAGCAACAAAGCGCCATTTAGGCCCATTCTTACACACCTCACTTGCTTCTTTGACATTCATAATTCGCAATAGTTTTCGAAAATACAATAGGGAATGTGTATGTATTGTTAGTACATTTTTAAATAATTATTTATATCGTTTTATCATAGTAAAAAAAGAAATACTGTTGGAAATGTCAAAAATATTTTTTAAAAAATATTTAAATTATCGAATTAATGGAGCTATTTAAACGCCATTATTTTCGCGGGCTTTCAATGAGGTCACATTTCATTCTCGGGGCGTTTCTCTTGTGGCTCACAACGCTCAAAATGCTTCTTCAGCTGTTCCAGATACCGACCAGGGTCGTTATGGTCGCCGCGTAAACATCACTAATGACGTCATTATTTTCGATCATGCAGTGCTCACAACGACCTACGTCAAGAGGTGGGTCGAAGTGAGCGGTGACCACTGAGCATTAATTATCTCTATCTACATTGACAAAGACGCGATTTTCAAATCAGCCACACAACAACCAATGATATTTGTGTATTTCTTTGTTAATGACATCAACGCTCCATTATCTGTTCCACTTGAGTTTTTGAGCATTGTGAGTTACAAGAGGAACAATATACAAAGTTTGTTGACAATCTGAAAATTTAAAAATAAAAAGTGACGTCACGTTTCCGTTTGATCAAAAGCGTTGTGTTTTGCGATTTTAAATATCCCGCGCATTATTAACAGTTTTATTTTTCTGTAAAATAAATGAATTAAATTAAAAAATAACATTAGACGTGTAAAGCAATAAAGACATCATGTGAAAAAAAATGTGTGTGTGTGTGTGTGTGCAGTTCACACGAAGTAAAAGTGAAACAAAGTGTGACAAGGGGTGGGATGAATTCACATTTCATATATTAATATCATTATAATATATTTATGCTTTAAAACACGAAATTTGAAGTATTGACGAAAAACTTGAAAATATTTCTATCTGTATCTGCATGAGCACGGAGTTTAAATTACTAAATATAATGTACGATTGTCTCCAGAGAATAAGATTGATGGATGTTGGGGTGCGGATGAGTGATCTAGTTGTAAGCACCTTGCTTTATGCGGATGATGTCGTGCTTTTAGCCGAATCGCCATCAAAACTGCAAACACTAGTCACAATGATGAAAGATGACTGTCAGGCGAGAGGTTTACATTTGAATGCGAAGAAAACAAAGGATATGGTGTTTGAAAGAGAAGAAACCAGAACGAATGCAAGGATAATGGTCGATGATGTTATGCTGGAGCAAGTGAATGAGTTTGTATATCATGGATGTGCTTTTAGCAGGGATGGAAGGTACACTGCTGATATAGAAAGAAGAGTGAATTTGGGGAATAGTTTGAATGGAGCGTTAGGTAAACTTCTAGGCGCTAAGAACCTCAGCCAGAAGGCCCAGCTCGCCATACACAACGCGGTGCTGGTACCTACGCTCACGTATGGAAGCGATAGTTGGGTATGGAAGAGAGAGCATGAAAGTAGAGTAAACGCGGTTGAGATGCGAGCACTGCGCAAAATCTGCGGAGTGACGCTCGCGGACCGCGTTCGTAATACCGAAGTAAGAAAGAGAGTTGGTGTGAAAAAGAGTGTCAGGGTGAAGGTAAGGAAAGGAATGCTCCGGTGGTTCGGGCATGTGGAAAGAATGACTAAACAGATATACAATGCAAAAGTGGATGGATGCAGAAGTCGTGGAAGGCCACGACACTCCTTCCGTGATCAAATTGATCGTGTACTAGCAGAAGGTGATGTCAGTAGCCTTAAGAACAGACGAGCGTGCATGACAAGAGTTATGAATTTCAAAGAAGCAAGTGAGGTGTGTAAGAATGGGCCTAAATGGCGCTCTGTTGTTCGTGCCTACCCCGCAAGGGAACTGTCGTGAAGTTATGGATGTATGTATGTATGTAAATATAATGTATTTATTCTGTTTCATTCTCTGGCATGCCTAGTCTTAAAGATTTATGTGTTTATCTCTTTTCAGTGCCGGTTTTTCGTTTCATCGACTTTAAAATCAAACTATTCTAAAGAAGTTTCACTTCAAAACTGACTTGTATTTGAATTTGAATTTTTGATTGTTCAAGCATCAGGTGTAAACTTCTGACACTTTAGGTGCAATTCAATCAATTCATCAATCAAAAACGTCTTCATCATTGAATGAATAATAACAATTGTAGCAGCCTCGTGGCAAGCCGCCTTCGCGTTGTTCGCCGCCCGCGCCGCGCTCACGGCGCCCCTCATCCCTAAACAGCTAAACGCTGCCAACAGTCTGTTTTGGTTAGCGCGCGAGTACGGTCCTGCCGCGATTATCATGCTATGCTCGAAAACATTTACTCGCAGTGCTTGAATTCTATAATCTAAACCTATTTCAATATAAAATGTGCCACAAACAGTAGTTTCATTACACAAACCGGCAACCATACACCACACAATTTTAAAAACTTACCGTGAATGGTCATAAATTTTGTATAAGCATGCTTCTAGCGAGTCACCAGATACAGCAACTTCCTTTCTGTGGCGTTCAGTGTCGATTAACAGTTTCCTAATTAGTTTTGGTGTCGAAACACCATCATGGTCTCTAGCGAAGGCATTGAACTGGATCAATGAGTCTATAAACGGTATCCATTTGTTTGTCCATTTTATACCTGCTTTATTCTTTTTAGAATTTGACGTTTGCATTGATCGAAATTCTTGTCTAAAAAAAAGATATAAAAGTAGCTTTTAGGGTTCCGTAGCGGTTTTGTTGTCCCTGCCACACCTGGGATAATGATAATGTTAGTAACGGTGTCATGCAGATGAAGCCAAGGGTTGAAAGCGTTATTTCAGATGCGACTAATGTTTATGTTATGTTATAATGTTTACGAATAACGCTTAGCTTATCGGGCTATTAAATTTAAAAACTGAGATGTGGTAGAGTTGCTGGTGGGAAGCAGGAACTAACTGATGTTTTGCTCCGCTGTTTCATTTTTTAAACATCTTATTTTTCTTTAAATTTAATTTGATTCTTCTAAGGAACGTTTTGATTTCCTAGATCATTTTCATTCCCGTTATTTGCGCTCTAGTAAGAATCTCTCCTTAATGAAACCTGTACACGCTTCTTCCTTCGTTGACAACTCCTTCACAGTACAGGCTGTCTGTTTATGAAACTCACTACCACTCAACATCAGACAAGCTAAGTCAGTATCCTCTTATAAAATCATGGTTTTTAATTATTTTTGGTCCTCTCACGTATAATAGTGCTGCTTATTATGTATGTATTATGATATGTTTATATAGTACTAGCGGCCCCGACAGACGTTGTCCTGCTCTGAAAACATAAAAATCTAGGACCCGATCCCAGCGCCACCTACCGGTTTCAATTGTGGATTTAAATCATCCGGGACCCAGTCAAACACACAAAAACAAAATCACCAAAATCAGTCCAGGTTATTAGGATGATTCTAGAACCCGATCTCAGCGCTACCTATCAGTTCCAACGGAATAAAAAGTATCCTATGTCCGTCTCCTGGTTCTAAGCTACCTCCCCACCAATTTTCAGTCAAATCTGTACAGCCGTTCTTGAGTTATAAATAGTGTAACTAACACGACTTTCTTTTATATATATATATATATATATATATATATATATATATATATATAGATAGATAATAATGTATATATGAATTTTACACTAATGTGGATAATCATTAACAGCGTTATTTTTAACGCTATGAGTGAGTCGTATTTGGCCACAGTCAATAATACAGTTGGAGCAGGGACATTAAAATAATAAAAATAAACTATCCCACTATTCGGGATAAAATATCTTGTTGTACAAGGTTCTCAAATAAAACATATTTTGAATACATTTTTTGAATTTGGAAAGTATCCTATGCTCAACAAATCACTCCTAAATTCGTCAAAAGCAGCAAACATAATTATATGCGTTCTGCCAAAAATTAGAAGTTTTATTTAGTACATTCTTATTTAAGAGATAAGTAAGACCTTAAAAATATGACTGATTTAAGTTAAAAAAATATGTTTTATATAATCAGCCGCTGATTGAAAGGTTTAAGTGAGATTTTCTATCAAAACAAGAATGAATTGCTAGCGCCAACTATAAATGCAGAGTTACATTTTATATTCCACGCTTGTCATTTTTAAATACTATTCTTTTTTATATTGCATGAGTTCAGTAGACAGGCAGACGACTCACCTGATGGAAAGCGGTTACCATCGCCTATGGATATTCGTAACACCAAAGTTGCTACCAAAGTGCTGCCGCTCTCTAAATGGAGACTTGGACCTGGCCACTAATGCCGGAACACAACTCAAGGTTGTTACGGCGGTATGATCTAAGCTAGGTACGAGTAATAGCTATCCAGACGGGTAAATACCATACCACACCTAGCTGTTGGTTATTTTTTCGCCTCTTACGAGAGGCCATCCGGCTGCAGGAAATTGTATTCTTTCTCCGTTCCTGCTCGTAACTTCGTCCCGTAATTTTCATCAATAGATAATGGTAAATACTTACTTGTAAGAGTATCCTCTTAAATTCATCATTGTATAAATATCTTCAGATGTGAGAGTTATATCGTCAGCATCGTTTACTTGTTTTTCAAATTTTCTTGATACAATTTCCTTCGCTGTAACTGCGACTATGCTTCCAGTTACTATTGTTGAGTTTTCATAGCTAACCTAAAATTTTATTAATAAAACAAGTAACTTACATTGAAAGGTGAAATATAAAATTGACGTCACTAGTCAGCATGCCTAGAAGCCTGGAAGGCGGGCAGTATTGCGTTGCAGAATAGTATGTTTATTACTTTCATCGAGGTAAGCTCTACTCTACCAATCGCTTCAGGCGTCGATAAACCGTATTACCACAGTCTATAGATACTTGAGACTTAATATTTCAAAATTATCGCCATGTTCTGAGGGAAGCTCGCTGAGAAGGAATCTGCGCTTTTTAAAGTTTACAGCAAAATCAAAAATGCTGACAGTACCGATAATAGACTTTTAGAGATGAAAAGCATTGAATTTCTATGACCACATAGCCCGCAAGTATTCAGGTAACATGGAGAGATTTGTGGTCACGGGAAAAGTTGAAGTCAAGAGACATCATCGTAGATATCTAAATAGGAGATTGACCAGGTTATTGATCAGCTGGACATACCGATAAAATCGACCCTGCACCGTGCTCAAATCCAATCTCGTTGGAGGAGAGCAATTGTTCACTACCATCACGTTCCTCGGCAATGAGGGAACAACTACGAAGGAGAAGAAGAGATGAGAAAGTGCCTAATTGTTGACATAGATAATGTCTGATACCAGACGTTTTCCCAATCACCAGAAATTTACAATGATGCCGCTGGACTTCTATCCATCACTAATCCGTGTGGTTCAAGAACCATCAAATTGCCGATTAATCGACGTATGATGTCACTGAGACCTGAATATTATGTGAGTTCTACGTACCTCAAATTGATTATTCCCCTTGTTAATCATAAACTCCAATCTTATAGGTACTTCTTCTCTTATATTTATTTCAGAATGGAATTCAACATTATAGAATGCCACTGATAAGGAATTTTGTTCTTCAGCCCTGTACATAGCCAGGGTCTCCCAAAGTATCACTAAGTAAGCAGCTTCGGGGAACACGCAAACACCTTAAACATTTAGCAGATTAAACTTAAAAAATATCCATAACTGTGAGTTAAGATTTTCCCTTTTTGACTATTTATTTCAATATAGCTCATTTAATAGTAAAATTTTGCAAAACCAAATACAAAGACTAGAACTTTATATTAAAAGGTAAACAAACGATTCACGGAGAGCATCTTTGAATTAATTTCAGTTACAAAAAAAGCTCTTTACCGTCTCTCACATGTCCCATCAAATATTTGAAATCATCGTCCTGAATTGACATGACGAATTTACGCTCATTTGCTATCACACGGTTTTTTGTGTTGTAGATTGCTTGAGGCCTAAAATAAAAGTTTCAAATAGACATCATAATCTTTTTTTATGGCTTTGTTGCAGCAGATAAGCTGATGGCCCCTAAAGTCAACCGGTTTCCGTCGCATGTGGATCTTCGATATTTATAGAACCAAAGGTGCTACCAATGTACTGCTGGTCTCGAAGCGGGGTTTAGAACTTTGCCACAAATGCCGAAGCACGACTCATGGATATTATGGCAGTATACACTAGACCAGGAATGACAGCCGTCCAGCCAATAACCAACCACCTAGCTGAGGATCATTTTATTGCCTCTTAACGTATTAACCGAACTTATTGACGGTTCAGAACCTTTAAGTCTCAGTAGAGACGTTGGCGCTTTAAGCGCGTTCTACCGTCTGTACAATGGGGAGTGTTCTGAAGAGCTATTTAATTTGATACCTACGTCACTATTTTACCACCGCACTAGTCGCCTACGACTGGGAGTTCATCCACAGTTCCTTGACATCTGGAAGTTATCCACTGTACGTGGCGCTTGCTTCTTTATGCCATACGTGAGCAAGCTATGGAATGAGCTCCCTCCCGCGATTTTCCCAGAGCACTACATTATGGGGCTCTTCAAAAAAGCGTAAGTAGATATCTAAAGTCTCAAGAAGTCGCAGTGGTCTAAGGGCAGCGGTAGTCACTTGCCATCAAGTAGAACCGTGTGCTAGTTTGCTTACAAGCAAACAAAAAAAATATCCTTTAATTATACACAACATAGACTATAAACTAAAATCAGTCCAGTCCGATCAAAACGCTGTCGCTGGGCAACGTATGTACCTAGAAGAATGATAGCATAACCTTGATGAATAGAAAGACTTTAATTTAAACATTAAAATAACATAAAAAAAATTCATTGAGTAAATGTCAACCTTTTTCTTAGCTTTTTTGTAAAATATTTTTACTTTTCGGTGCTGGTACCTACGCTCACGTATGGAAGCGAGAGTTGGGTATGGAAGAGAGAGCATGAAAGTAGAGTAAACGCGGTCGAAATGCGACCACTGCGCAAAATCTGCGGAGTGATGCTCGCGGACCGCGTTCGTAATACCGAAGTAAGAAAGAGAGTTGGTCTGAAAGAGAGTGTCGGGGTGAAGGTAAGGAAAGGAATGCTCCAGTGGTTCGGGCATGTGGAAAGAATGACTAAACAGATATACAATGCAAAAGTGGATGGATGCAGAAGTCGTGGAAGGCCACGACACACCTTCCATGATCAAATTGATCGTATACTAGCAGAAGGTGATGTCAGGAGCCTTAAGAACAGACGAGCGTGCATGACAAGAGTTATGAATGTCAAAGAAGCAATTGAGGTGTGTAATAATAAGCCTAAATGGCGCTCTGTTGTTCGTGCCTACCTCGCAAGGGAACTGGCGTGAAGTTATGTATGTATTTTTACTTTTCCTTTCATATTAGAGTATATACTATGGAATTCTGACATAGATTGCGGACTATTCATATAGCAAAAATATAAATTCCCCTGCGTAAAAAGTAAGATATGCAACATAACATGTGATGGAATTACAGGTATCAATATTTCATCACGGGGCCAACAATTTTAGATAGCTAAAAAATCATATGCAACTCAATAAATTCTTTACCAATCTTCATTGTCTTCCCATCCAACTAAATGTGAAATAAGTGGTGTTTCTGTCGATTCCGGATATCCTATGTACGGAAAAAGTTATTTGCAATTTCTGCCTTTTTTAGTATTCCAACCTAGGTTGGTCCCATGGAAGTTTTTGAACATTGTCAGAAACAAGATGGATTGGCACCAAATGTTTTTTTATGTAAAATGCCCTTTTTCTTGATACCTGTACATTTTTTTGAAAATCTGTGAATGGGAATCGAAATTTCACGAAAAATGATGAATAGTTTCCTGAGATCATTTTAGTGTAGTTGCAACGGTTAACGTACTTTCCCTTACTGTCCCGTTGAAAGTTTCCATACTATACATATAACCATCGCTGAGAAAGTAACTAACTGATGGTGAAAACTGCTTAAAAATCCGTTGCGTAGTTTAGGAGGGGTTAGCGGATATACAGACAGATGCAGAATGTGAATTTGTTTTACACTATGTAAAGATTAATCGATATATAGGCACAGCCTTGTAGTTTTTTCAACAATACAAAGTGGAAGGCGTACATAAAGTGAATAGGCCAAGCCTCGTAAATCTTTCTACCCACATCTGCCCATAAATTTTAGGCATACACATTGGTGTTTCTGTGGCATTTCTTACCCTCATTCAGAGTAAAACATCTTAATTAAAGGTTCCTTGGTATCGAGAAAGGTGTCTCCTGATTTTCCTGCAAGATTTTCTTTCATATTTTTTTATTCTTTACTTCAAGCAATTTGTATAATAAATATGTCTATAATAATAAAAAATGTAGTCTTCTGTTTCTTAAATTTATGCTTGTTTGTTCGGGATTCACGCAAAAACTACTAGGACGAATTCAATACAGTTTTCGCTGATCGATAGCAAAGTCTCGGACTTAAGATCTGAATGAAATACTTTATATTCCGAAAGCGTATCGCTTGTTTCATTTTTATTTCTTTTTATGTAATTTATGTTATGGTATTATTAGGCTATGATGCAGTTCACGGTTCAAGCTTGCTCGGGTCTCGGTCCGGTTAAATAGTCTAACAAGAGAGAATCAGAGTATTATCATTATTTTTATAGAAACTATCATACAGTTCCGAATCAGTATCGCTCTAGTTCCGAATTAACATCGCTCTAGTTTCGATTTGACATCGCTCTAGTTTCGATTCGACATCGCTCTAGTTCCGATTTGAGATCGCTCTAGTTCCGATTCGACATTGCTCTAGTTCCGATTTGACATCGCTCTAGTTCCGATTTGACATGACTCTATTTGCAACTCGACATCGCTCTAGTTCCGATTTGACATTGCTCTAGTTCCGATTCGGCATCGCTCTAGTTCTGATTCGACATCGCTCTAGTTCCGATTCGACATCGCTCTAGTTCCGATTCGACATCGCTCTAGTTCTGATTTAACATCGCTCTAGTTCCGATTTGACATCGCTCTACTTCTGATTTGACATGTCTCTAGTTCCGATTTAACATCGCTCTAGTTCCAATTTGACATCGCTTTAGTTCCGATTCGACATCGTTCTAGTTCCGATTCAACATCGCTCTAGTTCTGATTCGACATCGCTCTAGTTCTGATCGACATCGCTCTAGTTCCGATTCGATATCGCATTGGTACAAGTTCGCCAAAAAGGCTTGATTATATATAAATCATTCTAACCAATATAACAAATATTTTATACAATTTTAGACTATAAAATTGCAAGTAGAGGAACTTAAGCCATAGTTAGCAAAACTGATTGTCACCTTGTCAACTTATTTAAGATAAGTATTACGAAATCTTAATATTTTTTATTTGTACCCGTAAAATAATATCATTATTCTCATTGTATAACTAGAAAAATAGTAAGATATTTTAATTTATATTGTAATAAGTCTGTAAATGGTTCGAGTTTGTACAACACGTTTAAAAATGTGAAAAAAACATCAGGGGGGCTAATTCGAACCAGTAGATTTCGAAAACATAATTTTTCTTTCTTTTCCCGAGTTAATTTACACTTAGGATACATTTTCTCCCGACAAATGACGTCGTTTCCTTATAATGGACGGATTAGCAAATGATGATGCAATAGATGGCGCTGCAATCCCGTTTTTCAATTCACTAACATGTACCTACGTTGTTATAAACAACGTGTCATTCGTTGTATTACTTGACGTCAGGTTGACTTCGACTCACCTCTTTGTTTTGCTGGGCAGTTGTCCGGACTATATGTATTTAGTTTCTTTACTAATTTATGTTTTTATATTATATGAGGGGTGTAGTTTCAGAACCCGCTAAAATGAATGGAAGGTCATACACTATAGTGGGTTTTGAAACTACGTTTCAGAACCCGCTAAAATGAATGGAAGGTCACACACTATAGTGGGTTTTGAAACTACACCCCTCGTATGTATTGTAAAAAACCGAATTATGTATTTATGTAAGCAAAATAAAGCTACTGCCCAGAGTAGCCCCGCGGACACGCCGCGTGTCAAACCCTAGCGTTTTCAATTTTGAAACCTACAGCCAAGTGGTGGCATATTTGCCCATTTGGATAACTACCAACCCTGGTATAGAGAATACCGTCATAACAATCTTGAGATATATACCGGCATTAGTGGCTAGGTTCCAGTCTCCCTTTAGAGAGCGGCAGCATGTTGGTAGCACCTTTAGTCTTACAAATGTCCATTGGTGATAATAACCGTTTTCCATCAGATGGGCCGTCGGCCTGTTTGCTGAACTGTGGTAAAGTGTATACATGGTATGGTATAATAAACCATTATTTTTAAATCGACTGAGCACTGCATCAACAGACTAAACACTCTAATATTATATAGGGGTTGTTAATTAAATTTAAACGAAATATGATTCGAGACTCATCAAAATATCCTTCGGGCTATGCAGAATTTACTTAGTCCCCTAATTTGATATAAATTGTTTATCTATATGCCTATTTATCTAGTTTGTTAATTGAATTTAACACTTCTAAGATAATAAATAATAAAACTACGTTTAAACGGTTTTAAGTGCGGTAATTTTATTCGATTTTGGTTTTGGCCGTGATCACGGCCACTGAAAAGTGGCCGAAACGCCGGAAAAACCAAAATCAAATAAATTTACCGCGCTTAAAACCGTTAAAACGTAATTTTATTATGTATACAAGTCGCGAAAACTTCTAAGATTTTACCCAATGTGTAATTATGTTGTATATATATATTGCAGAAGCTATTACATTTCTGGGATCATGTCAGCTCACCTTGTAAATTTTGATTTTTAAAAAACACAAATTTAATAAAATTCTTGTTTTAAATGTAACTACTGACAGGTCCGGCAGATGGTGTCCTTTCCTAAAAAAATTAGAACCTGATTGCAGCGCCACCTATCGGATCCAATTGAGAATTTAAGCTAACCCTGGACCATTTTGAATGCACTTAATTTTTTTTATCAAAATCAGTCCAACCGTTTAAGAGGAGTCCAGTGACATACACACGAATTTTTTAATTTTATATATAAAGAAGTACACAATCATAAAAACTTCATTTCCATCATCACTATTTTAGTTCACTTTCTTTATGTATAGTAACTTCCTTCTATACATATATCACGAAATCACCAAAAATATTTAGACTGAGTTAAAATTCAAATCCCAGACTATTTAAAGAAGAAACGACAAACATAATAAACTTATTGATACAACATTTTTATTTCCTCTAGAACAATAATTAGTAACAAGAAGGATTAGGTTAATATCACATCGATGGCCCATACGTATAGTGAGTTAAGTAATATTTTTTGGTATTTCAATGTCATGATTGTTAGAAGACATTATTTATTAGTTTACAACGCATTTTTTTTTTACAAAACAAAACTGAGTTCGCACTAACAACAAAATATTATATATTTAAACGAATACTTTCTACAACACCTGGAAATCGGTGTCAAGTAAAATAACATAACAACATATAACATACAAAATACTGTGTTTTGTAAATTTGTAGTCGTTCTTTTATGTTTTACTTAGCACCGAATTCAATATGTAGAAAGTAGTCAGTTAAATTTATAATTTTAGTGTGAAGTCGGTTTTGTTTTTGTTAAAAAAATATATTATTTACTTTTTAGTTGCGCAAATATTTCAACAGATTAGATATTATATATAATTTGTACAACTGGCATATACAGATTTGCCATCTCACTCTTCGGCGTATATGCTCTTCAACAAAGGTTGCTGTCGATTTCCTTGAGATCCACAAATCAGACCCTGACTTTTTGACTATAGGACCATCTGAGAAGTTAAAGAAACAATTTGAAAATCGGTCCGCAATTGACGGAGATATCGCGTAACATGCCTATAAAACAATTTTAATAACGATTACTCTCGATTTCTCTGGGATCACTCATCAGATCCTAATTTGGTAACGATAAAATCGCTTCGGGAGTATATAATTATGAATAAACAAAAATAAAATCAAAATCGATCCATAAGTGATGGAGAAATCGAGTAACGAACAAACAAAAAAACACAGACGAATTAAGAACTTTCACCATTTTGAAGTTGGTTCAATAACACAAAGAGCATCGAAGATGATTTGGCGTAAATTGCGACAGGTTAAGACTACAATTTCCTTCATATATTAAGCTAACTACAGTTATTCCTGCATACGATGGACGAATGTTGGGGGTGGCGCTGATAAATAAAAGTTACACCAGATTACTTGAAAATATCCAATTTCTTACGTAATCTCGGTTAATTCAAAACACCTTCATCGTTTTTAGTATAATTTTATGAATTGAGAACCAGAATGTAGCCAAAATCCCAGTTTATAAGCTCATTAAAAATTAAACCTTAGCCATATACCGTATATAATAGTGCACGTTGACATATAGCTCCGTTACACTATGATTCAAATGACGTATATTGAGTCAACTAAAATAATTTTATCAAAAATTTACTATTAACTATGGCACGCTCTCCTGTAAAATTAGAATTTTGCAGTTAACTCACTATACGTAGAAGCCATCGATATTACGTACTCAAGCTCTTATATTTAGCTTTTTCCTCAAAATTGCTTGATTTTTTTACTTATAAAACAACAGGAATAAATAGCGTTCATGCCCGTCGTCAGCACGTATCACTAGTTGGCTCGTGTAATAAAGGATACGGTTATGAATTAGGATATCCTCCGCTTAGTAATTTAGTCATTTTAATACTATTCCTTATTTAAACGTTTGACATTCCTTTACAGAAAGCAAAGCAATAC
The DNA here is from genome assembly GCA_019925095.2 of Dendrolimus kikuchii. Taxonomy (NCBI): domain Eukaryota; kingdom Metazoa; phylum Arthropoda; class Insecta; order Lepidoptera; family Lasiocampidae; genus Dendrolimus; species Dendrolimus kikuchii. The sequence continues at coordinate 4,238,330 of CM034400.1, forward strand.
TATCTATGTTGGTGTAATAAATAATACAGGTGTTTTTTTTAATACGCTTTTATTAGCTTCATACGTATGTTAGTAACGGAATATTTCAAGTTAAATTTGATCGACTTCCCGGTTTCCGATTGAGCTGAAATTTTGCACGTATGTCTGTATCGCGTGACAATGCAATATTATGGTACCATGGAGCTGATCTGATGATGGAGTCGGAAGGTGGTCATAGGAACTCCTGTACTAAACAAGATAGACCCGTCGTGTTTGGGCTCGTTTTACTTGTCTTGGCTAGCACTTTGCTGCTACATAATATGCAGGATCTCAAAAGCTTGTATTTAAAAACCTTTTTAAAAAAGCTTATTTTTACATAACGCTTTTTTTAAACCATTATTTATTTAAACAGACAATTTTATTTCTGATCAGGGTAATTGATTTATCAAAAATGTAATTGTACCGCTTTAGTTTTCATCAAAATGGTCGCTGATACTCATTTGAGTATTTTTCGCTATACATTATAGTTTGGTTATGATGAAAGAATGACTAAACAGATATACAATGCAAAAGTGGATGGATGCAGAAGTCGTGGAAGGCCACGACACACCTTCCATGATCAAATTGATCGTGTACTAGCAGAAGGTGATGTCAGGAGCCTTAAGAACAGACGAGCTTGCATGACAAGAGTTATGAATGTCAAAGACGCAAGTGAGGTGTGTAAGGATAAGCCTAAATGGCACTCTGTTGTTCGTGCCTACCCCGCAAGGGAACTGGCGTGAAGTTATGTATATGTATATGTATACGTATTATAGTTTTAGATTTGACTATGGAGGTGGTAAAATCGCCGTACGTGTGTATGGCACTGAACTCCTACTAAACCACTGGACCGATTTCAAGGAAACTTTTTGTGGATTCCAGAAATTCAGGAAAGATGTAAATTGACAGTTGGATCCGATAGGTGGCGCTAAGATCGGGTTCCAGGATTTTAATACAATAGTGAGCTTGAGTAGCTGTCTGGACGGCTTAGATTAACAATTGGACGAGTAGGTGGCGCTGCAATCGTGTTCTAGATGTTTATTTATTTAAAACTTCCGCGTGGCCCGCTATTATTATTATTATAACAATCATAATCAATGAAGCTTACCTAGTAACACCGAAACCATTTCGTTGAATGTTTTCGTAGATCTTTCCTGATTCGGAGAAAGTGGAGCTGATGAAGACACCGACTTTTTGATCCCGAAGCTGAAGACGATTTATGCCTTTATAAAAAAATAATATATTATAGCACATTTATATAGAACATAATCAACACTAATAAATCTCTTGGGGGTGTCGACTTTGTTCGTGTGTCGTAAACCAATTACCTATTGATGTATTTTTTAAAGTAATTTTATAATACCGCTATACCTTCCAATATTCACATCTGTACGGTCACAGCCAGTTGCCATAACTAAAAATCCTAGTCCTGTATAATATTCTGCTTTATTTTACAACTAGCATTTTTACCGCGTGAGAAACCTAAGATGGTAGCTGTATGTTACGTACAAAAAAACTCAATAAGGTTTTTTTATATATTTTTTTTATTGCAGGAGTGCAGCAGACAGACGATCCACTTTATAGAAAGCGGTTACCATCGCCTATAGACATTTACAACACCAAAGGTGGTACAAGTGCGCTGCCTATATATATATATACCTTCAATGAAAATGTATCTAACTGATGATGAAAATCATAGCTTACAATGTATTCTATGTGCTACATTATTGTATACACATACGGTATCTGTCAATATTTAACGTCGTTAACAATTAACAACAATGTAACATCAGAAATAACGCATTAAACTGATCGCTACATTTGCGTGAAATGTCAATACCTATAACATTAGCTCAAATGAAAAAGTGGCATAAGCCAAGATGTCATAAACTAAACTGTCATGTTTATGTTTTATAGAATGTATAATAAATAACAGGCAAAGAAACTAAGTACCTACGGACGCTAAAGTGAAAAAAATAATAATTATGAAATGTGAATAATGATTTCTGATGGGTTTTATTATTACCACTATACACAACATATTTGATTAAACTAGGTTATATTCTGTAGTTTTTTTATAACTAAAACTTACAGTTTCTTACTAAATACACTACAATAATAAAAAGACTAAGTTCATAAAATATACACAACTGCCTAGCAAAAAATAAAGTCGAGTCGAAGCCTGATTTGAAGTAATACAAATAAATGACGTGTTATTTACGACTACTTAGTTATTTGCTAGTGAATAGAAAATCTATTTTGCTAATCCGTCTATTCCAAGTAAACGACGTCTTTTATAGGGATAAAACGTATCCTAAATGTTGAGTTGAAGATATAAGCCAGCCTTATGTCCAGATTTATTCATATACGTCCAGTAGTTTTCAAAGAAGACGCGATCTGTTATATTGGAAGCTCCGAACTGCGTTAAAAAAAACCGAATAAACACTGTTTAATTATCTATACTTCTGTACTAATATTATAAAGCTGAAGAGTTTGTTTGTTTGTTTGAACGCGCTAATCTCAGGAACCGCTGGTCCGATTTGAAAAATTCTTTCAGTGTTGAATAGTACATTTATCGAGGAAGGCTATACGTTATATTATATTTTCAAAAAAATTAGGGATCCTTACTAAAAGTCCAATAATGTAACTCAAGGTGTAAAAAAATGACCCGAAAAAGCCCTTACACGGCGTGCGCTGCGAAAACTATTGATTATACAACAAAAAAAAATGTACTACCACTTTGCAGAACATATAATTGTCTACAAAAAATATAGCCTAACCATATGTCTAACTATTGAAGTTATCTCACAATAAGTGTTTCATTTTATCTTTTTAAATAATTAAAATGCCGTCGCTTCAAAAACTCTTTATTTTGTACCTTGGTATTAATCCTTATCAAAATAAATTACTCCATATTCAAGACAAATTCAATACCTTTCCAGAACTTTTTGAATTATTCAATTCGGACGTTTCATTCAAAAGATATCGCGATATTTAAAATGTAAGTATTAGTGTTGTAGCCAAATATACTAATATTGTTTGATTGAACGCGCTAATCTCAGGAAGTACTGGTCTGATTTGAAAAATTCTTTCAGTGTTGGATAGCCCATTTATCGAGGAAGGCTATAGGCTATATATCATCAAGCTAAGGCCAATAGGAGCGCAGAACCAATGAAGAATGTTTCAAAATCGGAGGGTTTTAACAGCAAATTTCACGCGGACGACGTCGCGGACACAGCTAGTAAATTATAAAACTAATTAATAAAACTCGAATCATTTATATATAGTACAGATAAGACATATAGATTAGACTGGGTAAAAATCGTCCATTTTATTTTTAATATATCGAAAATATAATTTGGGGTGCCAAAATAAGATTATTGTGAGAATTGGTATAGGTGTAATTTTGTTGTTATCACTATACATATTACAACTAACCTATTACTACAGTTTTACAGATATGTGTTTACCAGAAGTATATTTTTGATGTAACTTACCGGAGTCGTAAAGATCGCGGTAAGCATGTTCGAGCAGTTTTCGGCTCATGGTTTCCATTGTACAAGCTTGCTTGTAGTGAACCCTGAAGAACTGGGCATCAAATTTGCCCATGCCCCTAACTTGGACCAAATGCTTCGGAACCTCGGGATGATTGAAGACCCAGCTGGAATCTTCGGTTGTTACCTTATCAACCTGTAAAGAAATGGCATTTATCTATACTAATATTATAAAGAGGTAAAATTGTGAGTTTGTTTGTAGGACGTAATCTTTTGAACTGCTGAACCGATTTTGGAAATTCTTTCACCAATAGAAAGTTACATTATTCATGGGTGACATATGTTATATTTGATTGTGATTAATAATATTTTTTAATTTTTTAATGACGCCCAGCGAAGTCGGGCAAATGTTAGCTAGTTATAAAACATCCGCCAATATAAAGTTTGGACCTTTTTGTTTCAGTGTACAGTCGCGGTATGAAAAGGTTTATCACCTTAAAATTTACTTTTGTTTGCACGAATACAGAAAACTCTACTGCCAACATTTTAATAAGTTTTACGTTTATCAAATATAGAAACGTGAAAATAGAAAATAGAAAATTTCAATATTGACAATGACAGACACTGAGATTAACAATAAGAAACAAAGAGGATATAATTACTACGCTTAGTATATATAATAAAAAGGTTTTACAGCTCTAAAGCATTTTCTTAGACAAGATAGAAAATCAAACTAATTTGTTCTTAGTAATTTTAAACTTTATCGTCAAACAAATAAACATAATTTTGTATGAAAGTGTCTGTTCTGCGAGTTAGTCTGAAAAGGTAACAATATGTGGTCGCGGAACGTTAAAGCAATCAATTTGAAAACTGGCAAAACTTTTCATACCACGACTGTATTTCGTCATGGAATATCATTAGTCAGATCTTGAAAAACAATAAAAAATTTCTTCAATAATAGTAGTAGTACTAGTAGTAACAGTAGTAGAAGTAGTAATGACAATAATAGGTCGTAGACCTTCAAAAAACTTTCAAAGAAAATGGATGTAGACAATATCCGTTGAGGAGTTTTGAGATAAGCAGTAGAGTGCTGCGGTGAATGTGCGGAGTCAGGCGAAAAGACAGCATCAGGTACTCCCACGGTAATTTTCATTTACGTGACACCTAGGATTTAACTCACAGAAGATGATGATGATGATGAAGAGTTTGGAGATTTAGAGTATTTAGTATTTTTTTAAGTTTCCGCGACTTGCACACATAATACACAGTGTTTTCGATCGACTACTTTTTGTAATTAGGAAGTTTTGGCTAGGGAGGGAAATAACAAACAAAGGGGACACTTGACACGTATAGTAATAACCCTTCGTTGTGTGTGGACTTTCAAGCACTTACACAATCTAGGTTTAGTTATATTATGCGATTGGCTAACTTGTTAGTTGTTTGTAATTATTCTCGTTTATGACTAAACATACCTAAAGCATGACTAAACGTACCTTATTGTAAAGATTCTCGCTGAACTCCAAAACGCTGTCGTCAGATTTTGGAAAAATCTCGGACATTCCGCTGATGACTACTTCATTGCCGGTTAAGGGGCGTGCACGGACTTTGTCAGCAGCAAGTGCTTCTTGAGGTGTGGAAACCATTATGCAGGAACACTAGTTCGGCTCCGCAGAAGAATTACAAGTGAAACTCATCGGTACTACATTTTACATAAATCGCGTTACTAATGGTTTTGTTTTTGTATTCCCTTGTTATTAGTAGAATACAATTGTTTGGTTCTGTATATTAACATTAATATAATTTTAAAGCATAGTAAAGAACGTTCTCACATATCCAAATAGACGTATTCAGTTTTACATTTCTTGATAAATGCAAATTTTCCAGACCTATTGACTTTAAAGGAATAGGAAGGAGGCTCCATTTTAACTTATATGTATGATCTTCGACAAATAAATGTTTTTCAGTAACACTTGTTTGAATTCGAGAAGGCCGTACTCTTCTAGTAAAGCAATGTGAAGGAATTTTATAATTAAAATCTCCTACTGCTGGACTTGTGTCTCTCTATTTTTAGGAGATCAGTTGATATACCTCTCGCACTTTTTCAATATTGATGTTGTTAATAGTCGCATTTTTAGAAATAAATATTTTCTTTCTTTCTTTTCTTACATGATAACCCAGCAGAATTAAGTAGTATTTCGGCCCTATGTTAGCTTGCGCATACGAAAATTTTTTGAATTCCGATGCATTATAATCAAGTCATAGAAGCTTAGTGGCTTACGTATCGACGCTTAATTCAAATTGCTTGGTTTCAAAACCTGGTTCAAACCAAGTACCACTTATGCAGTTCCTAGTTTTGAAATTAGATTATTTCCCCATTGAACTCTTATTGTAGATCTTATTACAATTGGAACCATTTATGTATTTACATTTAATTATGCATAAAATGTTAATAGATATAGTACGATGACTCCCAAAAGTGAACGCGCCTTTATACAATTGTTCTATGCCCTTGGAATATTACCTTGGTACTTCATGTACGACGATTGTATATTTAATTACTTTATTTAATGATGTTTAATTCGTTCGATTCAATTCGTTTTCGCCGGTATACTCATATTCTTTCACTCCTTTACAGTGTGCTGTTTATCCCCACAACTCCGTATTATCTCAAAGAACGCTTTGAATTCGACTCTTCCTCTCACAAATTACGACCTTCTACGAATCTTAGACTTAATACTCCCAAGCATTATTCATATTTCTTCAATAATTCTGTTACTGTACAAGCTATTCGACTCTGGAATGAGCTACCTGTTACTGTTAGACAAGCTAAATCACTAACAATATTTAAGAACATGACAAAAAAGCACTACCTACAACATAGTGATATTTGATAATTTTACGTATATTTATGTATATATATGTATGTATATATTTATGTATGTGATATCAATAGGTGTATTTATATATGTCTATTAAGTATAATTTTTACTTATTAAATGTAATATTTTACATACTTACATGTTTATAAATAAATAAAATATATGTAAGTAACTGCATAACCTCTAATATTTATTTATACCACCTTTGACCAATATAATATGTTTTATTCCTTCCACGGGTCGTCTGGAAGAGATCGCTTCTTAGCGATAAGACCGCCCGTTGTGCACATTTAGAATATTGTTAGGCTATAAGTTTTTCTGTTTTTTCTGTAATGGTGTACAATAAAGTGATATCTATCTATCTATCTTTAAAAGTGTAACCCCCCCCACCCCACCCCTCACACTAATTTTATCATTTTATTTCATACTTTTGACTGATTATAATTTATTCATACCCCTTCTACTCAATAATGTATGTAATATACATCTTATAATGCACGGATGTCTTGATGTAACATAAGAGAAAGAATACAATTTCCTGCGGCCAGGCGGCCTGTTGTAAGAGGCGACAAAACAACCCACAGCCAGGTGGTAGGGTATTTGCTCGACTGGAGTGCGACCACCCCTGGTCTAGAGTATGCCGCCATAACAACATTTTCTTGTGTTCCGGCATTAGTGACCAGGTTCCAGTCTCCCTTAAGAGAGCAGCAGCGCATCTGTAGCACCTTTGGTGTTACAAATGTATATAGACGATGGTAAAAAGAATTCCTAAATCCGGAAGGCAATAAACCGCGCTCTTACGACAGACAGGTGTGCGCATTTCTTTGGCGGTATGTAACAGTATACTTATACATAGTCTAACCACTAACAATTGTTTTCAATTCGCATGAACTAGTTCTAAAATAACTTTTAAACCATTTTCGGTTTAGCGAAATATTGCTACGAAGTTATAAGCAAATTAGACCAATATTGGAGTTTATTTGTTTTGCCCAGTTTTTGATTGCACTGCAACTGGATTATACTCTTTGTAGAGTGGATTAAATTTTAAATTAATGAAAACTAGTTGTCTGTTTTACATGACGTTACGGTTACGGTAAACTTTATCAAGTCTTGGAATCAGTTTAAAAATAACCGGTTTTATAAATGTTATAATCGGTTTTAGTCCACTATTTAGTTCGAAGTGTAAACGGTAAACAGTGTTTATTCCGTGATAATTACCTTGTGTATATGACAACTGCTTCTAATATTTTAATTAGATATCTGTTTGTCCGGTTTTATAAATGTTATAATCGGTTTTAGTCCACTATTTAGTTCGAAGTGTAAACGGTAAACAGTGTTTATTCCGTGATAATTACCTTGTGTATATGACAACTGCTTCTAATATTTTAATTAGATATCTGTTTGTCCGGTTTTATAAATGTTATAATCGGTTTTAGTCCACTATTTCGTTCGGAGTGTAAACGTTAAAACAGTGTTTATTCCGTGATAATTACCTTGTGTATATGACAACTGCTTCTAATATTTTAATTAGATATCTGTTTGTCCGGTTTTATAAATGTTATAATCGGTTTTAGTCCACTATTTAGTTCGAAGTGTAAACGGTAAACAGTGTTTATTCCGTGATAATTACCTTGTGTATATGACAACTGCTTCTAATATTTTAATTAGATATCTGTTTGTCCGGTTTTATAAATGTTATAATCGGTTTTAGTCCACTATTTCGTTCGGAGTGTAAACGTTAAAACAGTGTTTATTCCGAGAGAATTTTATATATGACAACTACTTCTAACATTCTAATATAGATATCTGTTTATACGGTTTTTCTAATGTTATAATCGGTTTTAATCCACTATATGGTTCAGAATGTAAACGTTAAAATAGTGTTTATTCCGTGAGAATTACCTTGTCTATATGACAACTTCTTCTAATATTCTAATATAGATATCTGTTTGCGTGCATCTGGAAACTTAATACATCACCTGGCTGCGCTTTGAAGGTGTCCTACAAAAACTTTTCGAATCCGGTTTATTGACACATATTTATAGTAGTATAACTTTTGTTGCTAAAAACAGTTTAATTGTAGTTAGAGGCAGAATGAATTTGAGAACAGAATCTCTTATACATATGTGTATAGGAGTCAGGCCATATGTATACCATAACAACTTTGAGTTGTGTTCCGGTATCAGTGGTCAGGTTCCAGTTTCTCCTTCAAGGCCGGCCGTACATTGGCAGCACTTCTGGTATTGCTAATGTCCATGCCTTTAGCTTGCTAGGAGAGCAAAGGACCTTCTACCCCCGCACAACGAAGTGGGGTGTGTTCTCCTAGGGCACACTCCAGTCACTTTATTGCGCTGGATCGGCTGGGCGTAACTATGTTCTAAATCTCAGCCTTTCCAACACATACAAAGCGCAGGGTCGTCAGGGAGGAGGGTGTTTTTAGTGGGTATTGGGGTTGCTCGCTCGTGTAGCAACGCTCGGAGTCTTCCACACTATTCTGTGACGTCGATCGCGGGCGGTGCGCTGCCAAAAGCATACTATTGCTGCAGTGTTATCGCCCCCGACCGACGCGTGTCGTTCCCCTAGCAACGACCCAGTTTGTGCGTAAATCGGTTAAGCATTTTCCCTCGCCTCAAAAAAAAAAATAATTGCTAATGTCCATAGGCGACTGTAACATATTCCATCATAGTTGAGCCGTCAGCATGTCTGCTGAGTTTCAGCAATAAAAAAACGATACTACTTTTCATCATTGTCATTGATGTATTGCTTATTGATGTTGACCTGTGGGACTAATATATGACGGCAATATTGTCCACAAATTCTCAATTGATCATCAAGTTACGCACGCTTCCTCTTACGTATAAAATCCGAAACACATATTATAATCATAACCTTTATTTTGCCAGTTTGTAATACAAAATATGTTACAAAATATTATAGATCTTATAGGTTCTACCATTGTCATAATGTACAGAAAACGTCGTAACGACTTTATATAGTATAATCTCTTCTTAATGATACCTGTACGCACTTCTTCCTTTGTTGATAACTCTTTCGCGGTACAGGCTGTTCGTTTATGGAACTCACTGTCACTCACCATCAGACAAGCTAAATCCATATTGTCTAATAATAAAACTACGTTTTAACGGTTTTAAGCGCAGTAATTTTATTTGATTTTGGTTTTTCCGACGTTTCGGCCACTTTTCAGTGGCCGTGATCACGGAGACAATGATGTCAAGTGTCAACGAGTTATGTTAAAGTTTTATTTAACCTACCGCCAACTTGTTCATTTTAATTAATTAATTTTAATTTTGTTTATGGTTATTATTTACTCTATGGGAGCCTAATCTAATTTACTACCGCTTCGCAACATGTTATGGCTTGAAGAGAAAGCACCACTTATACTTTAAAAAACTATTTATACCTAAAAGGTTTGTGTGTGATGCAACAAGCCCTCGCCTTTGTAAAAAATTAAAAGTCCTGTACGTGTATATACCATATTTACATATAATATAATCTACTAGGATATGCTCGCGATTTCGTCCACGCTTGACTTGAAATTCCCGAGGGATTCCCGGGACACAAAATACCACAGTTTTTAAAACAATATTGTAAGCTATCGTTTTAGTGAAAACTGTGTCGGAATAAGCTAATTTTTATGCACCCGAACAACTACAAACCACTCCCGTAAAAATTCCCGCAGGTTTCCGGGATAAAAAATATCATACATTTTATTACATACAATTTGCTATCGATCAGGGAAAAACCACTTTGGAATTCGATTTTTATTACTTTGGCCATTTTAAATCATCCCCAGAAAATTCCCGCAGAATTCCCGGGATAAAAGATAGTGTAGATTTTAAATTTGAAAATTTGCTATCGATCAGCGAAAACCGCATCGAAATCGACTCGGTAGTTTTAACACGAATCTCGAACAAACAAACAAACCGAAATACAGACAATCAGTGTATGACAATCTCATGTCATCTTGCACCGGCGAAACTGACCGTGCTCGCCTCCTCTGTTTCTAACTGGGAGTCTGATTTGTGGCTTCAGAGTCTGCCCTCGGCGAATCTAGGTACACTCCTGGATGATACTATATTCAGGATTGCTGCCCGCATTCACCCGGGGGCAGACATGTAGTCCCACATCGTTGTCGGTGCGGAGATAAAGTTGATAGACTGGATCATCATGGCTTGTCTTGTTTGAGGAGTGCTAGTAGAACTTCATGACATGCGGCAATCAACAACATCATCCGCCGGTCTCTTGTCACCGTCGGGGTACCAGCTGTTCTTGAACCGAATGGAATGCGCCGCGACGATGGTAAGCGACCGGATGAAATTGTATCCGTGCAGGAACAGAGAAAGAATACAATTTCCTGCGGCCGCGCGGCCTGTCGTAAGAGGCGACAAAATATCTCACAGCCAGGTGGTAGGGTATTTGTCCGACTGGATGGCTACCACCTCTGGTCTAGAGTATACCGCCATGACAACCTTGAGTTGTGTTTCGGCATTAGTGATCAGGTTCCAGTCTACCTTAAGAGAGCAGCAGCGCATTTGTAGCATCTTCGGTGTTGCAAATATCCCTAGGCGATGGTAACCGCTTTCCATCAAGTGGGCCGTCTGCCTGTCTGCTGAACTCGTGCCAAAAAAAAATGTCGTTGGTACCTTAGAAGATGGGCCGCCCCTTAGTATGGGACGCAACGTGTGTCGATACGTTAGCGGCTTCCCATCTTCCAAATACAGCTGTCACTGCCGCAGGAGTTGCCATACTTAAAGAAGCCCTGACGCGCGGCAAATATGCATCCATCGTGATGATATGACGTGAGGATTATCAACTTTATCGAGACCTTTCAAGGCGAGTGATAGAATTCTCGCGTGACCAAAGGGCTGGCCTATATTTAGGGCAACGGATTAGCGTTGCCATACAACGTGGGAATGCGGCCAGCATTTTGGGAATGCTCCCCACCGACAACGATCTGGACTACATCCTTTACTTGTAAATATGTTTATAATAGTATTTAATTTCTAAGTTTCTTTTTGTAGTGTAATTTATTTTTAATTTAGTTTATTTTTAAGAACGTACCTATTTGTACGTCATATGAAAATAAAATGACACTGCGAGTACGTACGCGACATCTAGATACAGAACCTCATCCAATAGATATCACCTTCCCTATCGAAAAACCTTTGTTATTTGAGTCACGTATTACGCAAAGGTTCCGTCTCTATGAAAAGGGTTAAAGATTTATAACATGGGCTAAGTTACGCGCAATATTCCATTATATCGTGACACCTGCTGGTAATATGTTAAATTAGATGACATTTTTATCTTTTACGTGCGAACTGGATTTATGTTAGGCACGGATTAGGTAGAGTCCTGATATGATTGAGGTTACAACGTTAGGCGTCACACGCACCAAGGCTGTTAAGAAGGGGGCGCCAAGGTGTTCCACTCGGGCCCTTCTCAATCATTAAATGGGAGGATAAATGAGAAGACCCGCAGCTGACACAGTACTAGCAGTGGCTATTGTCGATACTTCGCATAGCTCAACGCATTTTCATAGCACAACTTACTCGATCCGATACATAGTTTAGTATCAGTGGAAATGGTCATATAGTTTCGTAGCTTAGCTTTTATATTCTCGCAGCATAGCTGCATAGCGCATGTCTGGTGGAAAGGCACCTTTAGGCTTATAGATGGAATACTGGGATGGTTTTACTGGGTATATGGCAATTGCTGCATCATCTCCAATCCTACTCCCGAGCAGTGGTGTATGGATAAAGTGTTCTCGTCTCGTCAAAAAAAGATTACTAAAGTTCCTTGAAGTCAATCAGGATCATTGAAGCATTGATGGCTTAGTGTGATATTGTGTAATTATGTGTGTTCGAATCTTTAATTACAATTTTTTTAGCGTTCTGTATCCAAATGACAAAAATGGTTAGTCACATCTAAGAAACCCATCATTTTATGTCTGACACGCACTTGGCCAATTCTTAAGTGTACAGTGCTGCAACTATTCCTCGTTAAACAATAAATTCAGTGCATCAATTCCCAGCAATCTTTGTGGCGGATCCTATTAGTGGGTTGATAAGCTTAAGACTGCGACCACACTGATAAGCGAGACAAAGACATTTTACTGAAGCTTAAGAGCAACGATCGAATTATTGTCTTGAGTACAGCTCTCAAGGCCAGCTCGACTGATATGAGATACCACGCTTTCAGAGAATATCATCGTGAAACGGTTAGCTTTAAGCTAATTATTTTTGTACCGTAAGATTTGTGATAGCCCATTTCCGCGTGTCGCATTCCAACCCTCAAAAACCATCCTTCAATTCTAGCCCCATTCCATCATATTCCATCTGTCCCATCTTAAAATATGGAAAGGTGATGGTATGTTTGCAAATGTCCATAGGCGACGGTAACTACTTTATATCAAGGTAGCTGTCTATCTGTTTATTGCTTCTGTCGGTACTCTATGGTCCTGTATTTTGTATTTTTTTTGTAAGGAAGTTTAAATACGGATAACCCGAACACGAACGTTTGTTACTTACAACATTTTATTACGAAGAATTTATATAATCCACCATCTTCCACGACGTTGATTATTCTTTTTGATCGACTTCAAAAAGAAGGAGGTTTCTCAATTCGTATGTTCATTACTCAATTTCTTTGTTTTCTTTACTCGTAAGTGTATACTCCCGAGATAGTCCCATGGTCACCCATTCAGGATCTGATGAGTTAATCGGATCCCAGGAATATCGAGCCTAACCCTTACTAAAGAACGTCGTGTACTTAAATTCTTGAAAAAAAAACTGGTATACGCGTATAGGTATTATATTTTTTACAGGCGCTTAATTTTTTCTACGCATATTACGCGATCTCTCCGTCAATTGTGGACTGATTATTAAACTGTTTCTTTTAACTCGAGAGATAGTCCCATAGTCACCGACTCATCATCTGATTTGTGGATCGCAAGGAAATTGAGAGCAACCCTTGTTGAACAGCATATACATAGATGCCTATGTACAATTTCTACAGGTGTTTAATATATTATTTGTAAAGCTATTGAAGTATTTGAAGCGGCTGAATGTACTTTTGGATGGAAAATTGGGTCGTCATCTTTAGCCAATCGTTGTCTACTGCTAGATATAGACCTCCCCAAGTTTGCGCCACCTGATTTGGTATTCCATTATCCTCATCTAGCTTCCACATATGAGCATATGGGCATCTTACACTACATTTTCAGAGACGCTATCTACACTCCCGGACTTTTTTGCTCCAACCATTTCAGCTCACTAATTTTGCGAGCTATGTTGGTACCCTTGATTCTCTCACGGAAATCAGTGTTTCTAATTTTACCGTAAGAGACACTCTCAACATAGCGCGCTCCACAGCCCGTGGAAATTAGTTGGTATTTTTTTATTGCTGATACACAAGATAAAATAACGCTTGCTTGCCAGTAGCTTTATCACTGCGACCGCGACCTAAGCGCTACTCCGGCAGTTACTGAGCAAAATAAATTTCCCCGAAGAGTCCCTGCTCTCAGATCAGAATCATTGTCTCTTTATTGTAATCCAATTACTTTATTCCGTTTAAAATTAAATTTTATTAAAGAACTGGTTTTAAGCAACTCTAGCAGAGATGCCAATACCACGTGATTGGTGATTATTTGCACCAATGTCTTTGGCATCATCTATCTATATTATATAATTCTAAACATGCAGTGTCTGTACATTTAAGCTATGAAAAAAAAACTGGAATATACTATATAAACGATGGAGAACGCGATGAATTCTTTTTAGATTTCTTGTCTGTCTGTCTATTCGGGATTCGGGATTAAAAACTACTAGGCCTGTTTAGTCAGATTAAGAAAAAAAACCAAAATGATTTTTTTTACTGATCGATAGCAAATTTAATGTAATAAAATGTGTGATATTTTTTATCCTAGTAATCCCGCGGGTATATTCCCGGGAATGGTTTGTTGAAGTTCGGGAGCGTAAAAATTAGCTTATTCCGAAACACTTGTCACTAAAAGCATAGCTTACATTCTTTTCTAATTGCTGTGTTCCGAATTTTAAGTCAGGCGTGTCGAAGTCCCAAGCATATCCTAGTTATATAATAATTTTTACCTAACTACCTTAAAGCTAACATTATACAAAGTCGGGATCTTTTTTTTTATTGTTTTTTTATGTATGTTCACCGATTACTCAGAGATTTATAATCCGATTTACGTGATTCTTTTTTTGTTCGACGCGAAATAGCTGCCATTTAGTCCCCTAAAAATTTGACATAGTTTGGCCTAGTAGTTTTCATTTTACGAACATTGTTTTGTTCCCGTTTCTTTGGACCTATATTATTTAAGGAGCGCGGCACCTTTCGTAGGTCTACCTATACATAGCTAGACACTAAAAAGTAACAAATAAAATAAAAAAACTTCGTTTAATAAAACCGACTTCAAAAACTAAAAAGTATAAAATAACTTATTTCTAAAGCTATTATTATTAATATATATTATCTAAAACATCTTGAAGTCAGTGCTAAGTAAAACATAAAAATTACTATATTTTTTGAGATGTTTTAGATAATATATATTAATAATATATGCAAAAGTGGATGGATGCAGAAGTCGTGGAAGGCCACGACACACCTTCCATGATCAAATTGATCGTGTACTAGCGGAGGGTGATGTCAGAAGCCTTAAGAACAGACGAACGTGCATGACAAGTGTTATGAATGTCAAAGAAGCAAGTGAGGTGTGTAAGAATAAGCCTAAATGGCGCTCTGTTGTTCGTGCTTACCCCGCAAGTGAACTGGCGTATGTATGTATGTATGTATATTAATAATAATAGCTTTAGAAATAAGTTATTTTATACTTTTTAGTTTTTTAGTCTTTGAAGTCGGTTTTTTTAAACGAAGTTTTTTTTATCAATGTATGGTGTACGAGCCACTATTGCTGGTACAGCGTATTTTATATATAAATACGCAACAAACATAACAAAACAGTCGTTTTAACTTAACCATCACGTGCAGCACTTGTGCACTGCATGTTGTGCGTCTCAGGTCATCAAACAACCTTAATAAACAACATACAATAACTCAACGTGGTTTGGCTTGGCAACACCCTTCAAACGGGGTCTATTGTTAACGACGACTAAACCCAGCATCTTTGGAAGTGCACAAACCGTACATATGGTACATTATGTCCTCAAATATATAAAGTTAAGGCATAGACCTAATAATAGATACCTACATAATATGAAATATGTAACATTTACCTATTACCTGTTTTGGGTGCCAAATGAATAAATAAATAAAAGCAATTATTTTGTGAGCTGCAATGTAGAAATTAATACAAAATTTAATAAACAAGCTGGTATATCTATAGGTTTTTTCATATTAAATAAATTTATGAAAATATTACAGCAAGTTATTAATCTATTATATATAGCTTTAACGAGATAGTTGAAAAGAGAAATTGTTACAAAAATTTTAGAAGCTTTTCCCGCAACCTCACTATCAACATATTAGACGGTTCATTTTTGTCTTTCAATTTGAATGAATTAATCCAGGTGATCCATATAACCATAAACTTGAATCATTGAATGTCATTGAATATTGTCGTGTGCTTTCAATCAAATTGATTCAGTTTGGTGCATCCGTTTAATATCAGCATTAATATATCTCATATCCCAGGGAACAAACAAGTCGAGATTATCTACCAACGCTAGAAACTCATCTAATCGTCTTGGACATCAATGAAGGTTATAACAACTGGTTAGATAATATGGGTAAGTTCAATCCACATAACAAGCCTCTGAGATATTCATCTATTTGGATTAAATGTATATTTTTATATAATTATAAGTTCAGGTTCAAGAGTCATTTACACCACGGACTTCATCATGATCCGTAAATATGCAAAGGTCATGTAGAAATAAAACACCTCTGATTTGCAATTATTCATATGCGATAGTATCCACTTTCCATTATTAGAAAGGCTATTTATTAGCTTGCTTTTACTTCATCGATAAAAAATGAAGTTAACATTATAACTTTAAGTAACATAATGATAGAATTAAAAAAATTAAAATATACAAAATTTATTAAGTTCTAGTAAATAAAAATAAATGGCCGTATTAATTACAAATAACTTATTATCCTCTATAGGGGTCTGCCAAGTACGTTTCCAAGAGACACTTTCCGTTAAATTCTTCAATGAGCTTTGGCTCCAAATATTTGTTTACTATATTCGCAACTCTGCAGTCGTAAGGCGCTAGGGCATGGTCCGATTCCAAATGATATACCTTGACTGGTTTCGTTGAATACTTTGAAAGATTGTAGTCATAGCTCAGTCCTGTTATCATTGGGTGGGGGATTCCTCTCATTAGAACCAACTCTGATTCCAGTTTAAAGTCAGGTTCATACGCCCTCGCTAACATAATCCTGTAATAGGCCCCTTCAAGCACAGATCTAACATACTGCTGCGAGTACTTGACAATACCTTTCAGTTTGTTAACACATAGTTCAACCTTATCTGGCCAATTCTCTTTTGATTGTAACTCATTATTCAATTCTTCGACGTCTTTCCCGGACATTAGTTTGAATATGTGTTTAACGATAATATTCTGGAGTTCATCTTCAGTGATGTCACCGATATATGCACGGAGTTGAGCTCTCAGTGCCTCTGGGCTGCTGTCTAAGCAGTAAACTACTCCAACGTGACCTGCAATATAAAATAGGAAAACGACCATCTCTAAGTGATATTTTTTATTATCTCACAACTGAAGCCTTCTAAATTTTGTAGGATCCTAGCAGCTATGACGTGATTCAAGGAGTCAAATAGCGTATTAATTATTGTTCAAATGGTAATTTAAATTATTTCTGCCTTATTGATGTTTGATTTAAGTTTCATGACAACAAGGTATTTAAACATCCGCTCATAATAAACATAGTTTTAAAATTTATTGCGAAACGTGTTACTTGTAGTACAATGAAATAACTAATAATACTAACTAAACAGTACGATAAGTAATTACAAATAACTTCATGGTAGATATAGAATTTTATTTTACCTTCTGTCTCAATCAGATGAGCCAACTCCAAGGCGACGTTTACGCCAAACGAATATCCGAGAAGGTAGAATTTTGACTTCAGCTCCATTTGTTTCTTCATAAACTGAAAAAGATACAATCCATACTCAGTCTTGCTTCTCGAAAAGGGTTAACGTCAGGTAGGCGGCCGGTAGTAAAACAAAACCAAATCTATATATGTCTTATAGGAATGATATTATGAGTGCATGGACTAGGCTTACCCTGTAGGCAAAAGAGATTGATGGATTAGTGTGAAGGATTATATGATGATTTGTGGTGTGATAGGACGTATGTCATAATAGAGGAATATGGAAGGAAAATACATATTGAGCCAACCCCAAATAATTGAAGGAAGATGAAAGAAAAGAAAAAATCCTCAGTCTTGTTGTACACTGGCTTGTGCCAGTGAAACTATCCGCGTTGCCATGATGATGTCTGTGATAGTTAATTGCAACAGCAGGGCCAAGAAAATGATACTAGCGTGATGCTTTTGGCTACATTCATCTATCCGACGGAAACGGCATCACTTATTCTGATAAAAAGTATTCTATACCTTGACTCGGTATATAAGGAAACTTTGTATTGAATTCGATTTAAATATGTTTCGCAGTTTTTACGTTATGTTCTAACACACAGCCAAAAATTTTAAAAGTTGCAGTGTTTTCATTTTTTGCATTGATCATAGAACGGACTTTAAAAATCGTGCTGATGTTAGTTCTTATTTCAATAAATAGATGGAAACATATTAACTCCCAATGTCGTAAAAAGTATGCTTGTATCTATTTAACTTCTGTAATAGGAAGTGCTATGCTCGGTGTAACTTCTACTTGTGCACGCCATTCCATCTTATTTGCTTCACGTATAGAGGAATACTGTAGTTAGTTGAATGTATGACGTACAAAAATAGTATAATTCTCAACTTGCCAAATTATCTTTAAAACTATTTGTAGTTTTTTTAGTTTTGCTAGCTAGGCTGATAAATAAGGTCTTCTAATGATCAAATTCATCATAAAGTTAAAATAACTAAAACAGTTAGTTGCCTCACTATACGTAGGATTTGTTATATCGATTTGTTCCCACTAACTCCATATCACAGTTAAGTACAATTTATGAAAAACAATTAATTCAACTATATATACCTTCATAAAAACTTTAGCCATTGCCTGTATGCTATCGTTTGTTAGATCTGGAGTCAGCTGAAGTGTCAGAGATTTAATTTTCAATCTCTCGCACACGGAATGGAATATCTGATGATGGCCTTCAAACCCTGGTATCAGCAACAAGTACGTGTCTTGCGGATCTAGTTCTTCTATTTCCTAGAAAAATATAAGCAATCTTAAATAAACAAATGATCGAGGTATGTGCTCTAAGCGCGGTAACAAATAAAATAATGGCAAAAATTCCTTTTCCTTCGCTTCCTTATTGACACGTCTAGATATACTAATATTTGTAAGAGATGGTATATAAGTCTACTTTATTTTGATACATGTCATGTATATATAATACCTTTATCGAATATGCGAAAGATGCCGCTTTAGACATCAGATATTCCTCAGTCTATAGTTTGTTAATCGAAAGAATAACTTTAATTTGATAATTCTGACTTTCTTTATTCCCGAGTAACTCAAAGCTACGTTTACAACTGTTACCAAACACATACGTATAAAATACCACTGCATCTATTTTAGTATAGTTCCTATAGTTTTAGTTGTCGTCCTGAAGGTCAGCCATGGCGTCGTCTGATGTATTAACTATGTATCAATGGTATTATTATTAACACAACAGTTTTCGTAGTTTATTATGATTAGTTTTATTTATCCGCACCCAATTTATTAGACATTTTCTGTCTAGTACAAATTTAGGAACAAAATGTGTAGACTATCCGTGCAGGAACGGAGAAAGAATACAAATTCCTGCGGCAGGGCGGCCTGTCGTAAGATACGACAAAACATCCCACAGCCGGGTGGTGGGGTATTTGCTCGACTGGATGGCGACCACCCCTGGTCTAGAGTATGCCGCCATAACAACCTTGTGTTGTGTTCCGGCATTAGTGACCAAGTTCCAGTCTCCCTTAAGAGAGCAGCAGCTCTTTATAGTACATTTGGTGTTGCAAATTTCCATAGGTGACGGTAACCGCTTTCCATCAAGTGGGCCGTGTGCCTGTCTGCTGAAATCCTGCAATAAAAAATATAAAAAAAAGCCTTGAACTCCGAAATAGATGTATGGAACAAATTTAAGATTAGGATAAATATTTCTTACAGAAGATATCTTTTAATAATTTGATTTAGTCACCTGAACATTTTTAAACACGTTATCCATTGTGATATGTAGTTCTGATGCAAGGCATTCATCATCATCAATATAAGTGTAGAACGCACCGAAACCACTGTCAAAGCAGGTATTCGGTTTTATGATGTTACGGCTAATATTTTTTAATCTGAAATTAGCAAAAAGAAGATATTAAGTAATATAATAAAATATAATGTAATTTTTACCACATACACATGATGTACCTAAATAATTTACAATATTTTCGTTGGCAGGAACAAAAGGCGGCCTTATTGCTTTAGAGCGATCTCTTCCAAACAACACGGGCTATGGTTTGTGTGAAGAGAATTAAAAGTGTACAACGGTGGTGTACAAATTAAATTAAAGAGTACGGATTAAAATTAAATAATTAAACGAACTTATCAAAATGCTTGATTTTTCAGGTGATCAAAGAGCTGGTTTATACCTCGGAAAACAGAATAATATGACGATCCAGCGAGGTAACGTAGTCACTGTATTCACAAATTAATTTTACTTTGAATATGGTGGATGAGTCTTAGAAATTAACAATAAATAATAATATTAATTATTTGTATGCTTGGGATGGGGTTGTTTGACGACACACGACTTGTATATTTAGATAAATATGTATGTTTATATTGTAATTTATGTAACATTTTCCTTTATATTTACGTATATATTAGTATATTAAATCTATTCATACCTACCTCCATCCATACCGAGTTTCTGTCCATCCAAAGGTTGTATGGACGAAATCGCTCGCCCAAAGAGAAAAAGACCGCCCATTGTACTTATCATTACGATTGCATGTATGAATTTATTTTGTAACATTGTGTGCAATAAAGTATATTCTATTCTAATAAATAAAATTATTCATGTATCCATACTACTTTCTTAGTGGTGAAGGTTAATTTGGTTAGAGTTTTTGTTTATTCCTTTGTTAGTATTTTGTTATTTAAGCAATTAATGATGTAATAACTTTACCCTTTGATCGTTATCTTCTTCAAAGCTTCGAGAGTATAGCTGACCTTATATGTTTCCAAAATTGCTTTTTGTATTTCAGATATACTGAAATCGTTTAGAGATAATTCAGGTAGACTATACGTTTCAGGTACTGCGTCAATATTTTTAAGTCCTAAATGTGAAAAAAATATTAGTCAAAATTAAATTGCATTATAACAGGACTCTTGTATGACGGATATAGTTCTTGATAAATATGTCAAAAGCATGCCAGTTTGAACACGATTTATTGTTTGCTATGAAATTTTGATGATAATTAAGAAGCAAAGTCAAAACTATGACAGAAGATGCAACAGAGTTTGATAAATGGCCTCTGTGGTTAAATGAGCTAAGCTTTTGTTGGCCTAGTTCACTAGAATACAGAAGTCACATGTTCGATTCTAGGCACGGTAAACTTCGTAAATGAACTTTCTTGATGAACTTGATAGTTTGGTTTTTTATTAATTTACTTACCAATGATTTCAGAAATCTTGTTAAGAAACATTTCATCATTTTTGTATAAGTTGAATGCAACAACATTATTGTACTTCAACTTGAGACAACTTTCTAAAACGTTGAATACTGCTGGTAAGGTTTGAGGTTTTATCTTACTCGGAAGATTTTCGTTCCTTGGATTGAACTGTAAATCGGATATAAATATTATCTCACGCCATTCACCCAAAACGCTACAGATTAATGATTTCAATGCGTCGTTTACATTGCTTATTTCTAAGGTAGCAAGTAGGAAATTGATGATGGAAGTAAGCAGCGCAAGTATATAAACGCAACTTATTTAAACATCTGTTACTCGCGCTTCCTACTTCCCGCGGCACTTACCTGTTTGCTGATATGGGAGTGAGCATAACAAATGAGGGCTTTAAATTAAAATATTTGGCTATAAATCTGCGCTTGGGTTCTCGCATATGTGCACCACACTCATGCGTCTGTGGAACAGAGGTAAACGGCCCGGGATACCACGGTCTTTCTTGCCGCCGCAGTGCCGGCAGATGGTCGCGCCACGCTGCCTTGAATGATGTCTTACGGAGGGCGCTTGCCACCGCTAACGTGCCGGCTTTATTGGAGCCGAACGGTATTGCACGTGACGATGGTAGGCGTCCCGACGGAATGACTCTAATTCCCTGGCAGCGTGGCAAGCCTTTGGTGTGGGATGCGACTTGCGTAGACACGTTGGCCGCATCCCATTTACCAAACACGTCTAAATCAGCCGGTTCAGCGGCGGAAACAGCCGAATCACTCCAGCGGCGCAAATATGCAACCCTCTGTGAGAGTTATATGTTTGTGCCGTTTGCTGTCGAGACGCTTGGACCGTGGGGTCCTGAGGCCATGAGCCTCTACCAAAATTTATCGAAACGACTTATTGACTCTTCGGGTGATCAGAGGGCTGGTGCTTACCTCGGCCAACGGATCAGTATGGCGATCCAGCGAGGAAACGTAGCCAGCCTTCTGGGCACCTTATCCATAGAAGACGGTGATCTGGGCTCAGTATTCTACTTATAGTCTTGAGGGACTATGAGTAGAATACAATACAAATAAGTTAAGTTTTCTTGCATTGTATTCGATTATATGTACTATTATAAAATAAAAAAAATAAAAAAATTTGCTGAATTGATTTTCAAGTTCTCTAGTTTACTGTCTACTAGAAGTTTAAACACATATTGCCTTTTTCAATACTCACTTCATTTATTTGTCCAATACGTAATATCAAAGCTGGCAGAGTGATCTCACACCTTCCTTGGCATATTTTATCAGTAGCAGAAGAAACGTATTCATCGATAAAAGTTTTAGAAGAATAGTTCAGCACAACGAAGTGACTGTAAAATATGGTTAGCTGTTAATATAAAGTGCAACTACCTACCCTCTAAAACGACTTCAACACCTTATTGATTAATAATCTAATAAACCTTTATAGTGATATTACTGATCTACATGCAAATTCATATTACAAATTTCGTCGAATGATTGCATCCCACATTGCTAATTAACTTCTCTTTTTTTAAATTCTTTATGTTTGGAACTTAATAGCTATTAAAGCCTTATTTTTTTTTCTTTTTCTTTAAATTAATTATATTATAGTTTATTCAAACTACAAAATATTAAATTGCATGTAGTGTTTGCCTATAAACGATTACTGCGTTTGTCATGTCTTTTTTTTGTAAAACAATGTACATCCTTTGTATTAGTGCAAGTAATTGTTGGTAAACCAAATAAATAAATAAATAAATTGATTAGAGGGCTGGTTCCAGCCTTGGGTAAGAGATCAGTATGGTCATCTAGCAAGGCCAGCCGTCTAGGCACCTTATCCATTGAGATCGATGAGTCAGGCTCAGTATTCTACTTACAGTCTTAAGGAATTATATGTAGAATACAATATATTTTCTTCATTTTACTAGTATGTAAACATTTATAGTAAATATGGAAAAAATAATTAGAATGTACCAGTGTTATAGAAACATATCTAAAGTACAATACTATTTTAAAAGTCCTTTATATATACATTGAAGATATATAACAATTCCATGACTTTATCTGCATCACATGAATGGCATAGGTACATCAAATTCAAATAGCTGTTTAGGATTTTCTAACTTGGAACTACTAGATTTTGATGCCGTTTTATGAGCAATATAGCTGATTTTTTTCTTAAGACTCATTTGTTAAGTTTGTTTATATCGAAACAATTTTAGGTTCACACCAGAAAATTATTTAATTTGATAATTTTACCATCGTCATCGTAGATGTCACGAGGTATTTCCCAGTATTTAATGGCTAAAAAGCCACTTTACTCTAATTTTAAGAAGCAACATTTTCAGATTACAGAATTTCCACACTACTGTTTACGGGGTTTCATACACATTTTGTTATACAATTATCATGCTCGTCTATTTATGTAGATATGGCACAATTATTATTTTTTTTTACAAAAGTGGTGAGTTTGTCTAAATATAAATATAGAAAAAATTACACTGTAAGAATAATACGACTATACAACAATGTGACATTTTAAAAGACATTCATCAAAATGTACAAATTCGTCAGCAAAAAAAAATTAGTAACTACAGCGAATAGAATTCGAGTTAGGTGTCTTACGTCAGTTCACTGCACATATTTCTTGATATTATATCGAAATTAGCAACAGTTCCAACAGCTTTATTGAATACACTAGCAACATAATCAGGTTCAAATCTATCTTCTGTACTTGTAGTTGTGAAATCTTGAATAATAAAAATACCAAGTATAGGACCCAGTTTCTTGCCTTCGGCGAGAATGTTTTTACAGCCTGCTTGAGTATGTACATCATTAGTAATAATTTTAATTGTGACGTTGTTTTTCTTCAAAGAACTGAAAACAAAATAAAGTCACGTAATTATATACGTAAGAGCCGACGTAGCTTATCTGGTACTGCTCTTGCACCATCTCACGTTTCAAAACAAACTTGAGTTCGTATTCTGGCCGAGAGCTTGCACCATTTAGACAATTTTCTAACCTAATGTGCATATTTTTACAATTATCACGTGTTGACGTTGAAGGAAAGTGGCGAAACCTACACATCGTGTTAACAGATGTGTCAAATCCGGCTGGAACAAGTGTGGCGTGGTTACCGTCGCCTATAGACATTTGCAACACTAGGAGCGAAGCCAACGTGTTACCAGCCTTTAGCACGTGATAAGTGGATGAGATAGCTAACAGAGCCTGTGAAATGGCTAGGCCAAATACTTGTGGCCTTAGCATAAGATTGGATTTCGTGATTTCGGCGTGACAATAGGACCACTTGCTTGCAGTGCTAGTGCCACCCCAACATGGCGAATCCCATACTCCCCACCACGTTTCCCCCGCGCTGTCGACGCTGTGTAATAGTCCTCTAACGGAGAACCCCTCGTTGAAAAAAAAAACAAAATCAATTTATTGACAAAAAAATATACAGAAATAATGCTTACATAGGTTCCGGATTAGAACTAGCCTGTATCGCGGGACACCAAGTACGTGTGTGACTGACTTAAATATTTTTGTCTATAGTTAAATAATTTTAAAAAATAGATGTAAAAACTTGTTTGTGAGTGAGTGTGTGTGTGCATATGCTGGATAAGAATATTCTCATATATATTTGATTTATATGATATTATATAATACTTTTCAGTTTTTTTGATGATCGAGTTGCATAAGTCACTTTTGTAAGGTTGCTTTGATTTGAGAGAAAGAAAGAAAAATATTTTATTTAGGTCAAAAATTGAGTTAGTATAAATAGCAATAGAAAGACAATAAAAACAAAATAAGTCCTAAATTGGACCCAGTCTCAGCATAATGTTAGCCAACAAGGCTTACACTTCTTCCGTTTGGGACGTAACAACAACAATATATACAGTCAATATTTCATGTCTTTTTTCTATTTCAAGAAGTATTGTAATTATGCGTTTTGTTTTTGTATATGTTTATTTTGGTGAGCAATGAAGTATTATCTATCTACCTAATTTTCAAAATTTTTACACTACGAAAGTTCTTAGTTTATATCAATAATTATACTATACTCACGCAAATTTGATGTAACTATAGCCAGCAATTGTAGTAGATTTCAAATGTATCACCAACTTTTTAGCTCCTTTCTTCACCAGTCTATCAATTAGCTCAATTCCAAGTGGACTTTCATTACAAACTATTACGTAAGTTCCATCAGCAGAGTATGTGGTTCTGAAAATATGTCATTAATGATATGTAAATTTTCATATGCTGACGATGAAAAAATAAATATGAAGTATAAAAAAACGTCGCAGACAATTCCGGTGCGCTGTTTAGTTCTCTTTGAATAGCAAGATATTGCAAACAGTTTTAACCTCGTAACTTTTGACAGTTCATTATTAAAATTAAATAAGGACTCTTAGGCAAATGACAAATAATAGAACTCTTAAAAAAATTAGATGTCGTCTGTCTGTGCAATTATCTACAGTTGTTGCAGCCATTATTCGCCTAGGCTATACGGATGGAATGTAGAAGATTAATATAAATGTAAGATGGAAAAAATATTTCAACACATTAGGGGCCTCTTCAATAAAGATCGCTTTTAAATTAAATTAACTTAATTATATTAAACTGCTTAAATACGTTTTACACAAAACGAAGTTAAGATGCCTCGCATAAGGTGGTCTCCTATGTTATTTAGCAGTGTATTTATGCCGTCGGTAAAACAGCCACCAGTATTCCGTATCACGCTGCGATCCATTTTTTGGCACAAATACACGAAATTTAGCTTTAATGCTAGTTAGTTTTTGCGTAAAAAGGAATTTTAGTTGGCCAATATCAACTTGTCATTTGAAATTTTGTTCGTTTGGTTAAGTTTGCCCCGGATTTTTTGGTGGCAACCTGAAGAGTGATTTTTCTGTGCCCTTTTATTTTAAAATAATAAATTAATAGTCGTTAAAAGCGAACAATAGTTGTAGAATATTGAATAACGTAGAATTGTGCATTTGTGTTGAAAATCACACCTATTTAGTGAAATAAAAGATCTACGAACTTGACCCTGGCTAAATACACAAATCATAAAGACCAATAAATATTTTACTAGAAAATTAAGTTTTCTCCACTATGGACACCAGGTTTGTGGTTATACTTTTAAATCAATTATAATTTATATTCTTTTAATTAATAAGCTATACCTGGCATATCTACACACTTTCCCAATCGTTTTATCACATATTCGACGGAATACAAATCAAAGTGCAAATTCATCTTATGAATTAAAATAATTACATCAGAAAATGTTGACCAAAGATATCTAAATTCTATAGTGTCGACGCTGTACTGATTCACTACTAACTAACTTCAGGTAAAATCCGAATACATCCGGCAGTTCTATTATTCAAAACAGAATGCGGATCATTGTTTTATCCTGCATACATTTAGGGCAGTTAAATACCCATTTTTGGGTGATTAACTTTGACAGTTCTTTAAACATATTTAGCGACACAATTTGTGTTGTGCAAGACGCTAATTGTATTTAAGAGTACTAAATGCGTTTAGAGTTTCTTAAATAAATTTAAGTAACGTTATGTAAGAGGCCCTAGACTTGTGGATTATTGTTAATCATGTTTTAAAAATCATAATAATGAATTCAGGATTATTTGTTAACCTCTACTATTTGTAAAGGTTTCTCAAATCATAACAGATACCCGAATTTAAATTTTGAACTACGGCGTGGAAAACGCTGGAAAACATCAACGTGGTTTTAAATATAAAAAATAAATAATCAAAATATAAATATGAACAAAAACCAAAATTTTGTAAGATCTTTTTGAGGTATATAGTTTTTCATATTGTATACATATGTTCGAATTTAACCAACATTGCACCTAATTTCAAGTAGAGATGCAATCGTAGGATGCAGCACGCTTACCTATAGTTAGAAAATACCTGTTCATGCAAGACTTGAAGACACTTAAATTGCATGTTTCCGATAGGCGGACACTTGACCGACGTAAAAATTAAACGGAGGAATTAATTCTTATAATTTCGAAGCAAAATCTCTGAGGTGTTTAGTATTAGGTAACATACATATAGAAAAACATAGTATTTTCGGTTAGACGCTAAAGTTTGCTACTGACAATTACGTGATAAAATTTTCTAATGATTACTACCATTTATACGATATAGCTTTAATGCAATATTAATTACCTGGGTATAACCTTAAGGCAACTTTTCAAATTCTCCGGTTCTTCCATTCTGATCATTACTTTTCCCTTTTGCCTATTAGTGGAGAGAAGCCTGAAAGCTCTAATTACTTCTACCGGTGAATACACTACTCGGTTTAGTGGCTTAACAACACCCGTGGCTATTCCAGTAGCAACTCTTTGTTGAAGTAACTAAAAAAATCAATAGAAACGTTTAAAAAAATGATTACATAATATAGGTCTACGTTAGCGGCTTCCCATCTTCCAAATACAGCCGTCACTGCCGGAGGAGCTGCCACACTTCAAGAAACCCTGAAACGCCGCAAATATGCATCCATCGGTGACGGATACATATTCATGGCTTTCGGGGTTGAGACTTTGGGGCCATGGGGACGTGAGGCTCATCAACTTTATCGAGACTTTTCAAGGCGATTGAAAGAAGTCTCGCGTGACCAAAGGGCTGGCCTATATTTAGGGCAACGTATTAGCGTTGCCATACAACGCGGGAATGTGGCCAGCATTTTGGGAACGCTCCCCACCGAGAGCGATCTGGACTACATCTTTTACTTGTAAATATGTTTATAATAGTATTTAATTCCTAAGATTTTTTTGTTGTGGTCTACAATTAATATCACACTACTCTTATTATTATTAGCTGGCTGTACTATGAGAACTTTTAGAATCTTTTTCTCGATCTGTCTTTTAGTGCATCATGTGAACTACTGCTACTACTACACTACTACTGAATGAATTAAAATTAATATCGACACAAAGCCAACTTATAGTCCGATCTATCGGGATAAAAAGTATCATCAAGGATACTTTTGATCCCGATAAATGACATTATTTCGTTAAGATAGAAGAATATAGGCAAAAAGATAACGCTGAGATCACGTTTTATGGTTCCGCTGTTACAATTCACTAACAAACACATTATCTTATGACAACACGAACAAAGTTTTGTTGGCATTAACAGTTACAAATAATGTTAAAAGTTTTATTATTTAATCAACGTTTTTCTTTTATTCTTCCCAAAGGCTTAGCCACTACTTAGGTATGTCGCCTTAATAATTAACTATCAACATATATTTAAATTAGGTGGCGTGTGCAAGATATTTATATTTTTTTGGCAGAGCCTGCTAAGGGCTGCTAATTTCCTGCGGCCTGGCGGCCTATCGTAAGAGGCGACTAAACAACCCACAGCCAGGTGGTAGGGTATTTGTTCGACTGGATGGCTACCACCCCTGGTCTATAGTATGCCGCCATAACAACCTTGTGTTGTGTTCCGGCATTAGTGACCAGGTTCCAGTCTCCTTTAAGAGAGCAGCAGCGCATTTGTAGCACCTTTGGTGTTGCAAATGTCCATAGGCGATGGTAACCGCTTTCCATCAAGTGGACCGTCTGTCTGCTGAACTCCTGCAATAAAAAATAATAATTAATCAACGTTGATTTATATCTTCATACACTACGTACATGTTTATTTGAAAATGATTTTTACATGACCTTTCTTCAAAATATCTTAAATTTGATTATGGTGAGTACTTCGCTGTCTACCGGCACTATCAGTTACATACATACATATATATATTATCACGCCTGTTTCCCATGGGGGTAGGCAGAGACGATCTCCACTTGCGGCGATCCTGACAAACAACTTTCGCTTCATCTACTTTCATTAACCTCTTTATACATGCACGTTACTCTACAAGTTCCAGATGGTAGGGTATTTGCCCGACTGGACGGCTACCACCCCTGGTCTAAAGTATGTCGCCATAACAACCTTGAGTTGTGTTCCGGCATTAGTGACCAGGTTCCAGTCCCCCTTAAGAGAGCAGAAGCGCATTTGTAGCACCTTTGGTGTTGCAAATGTTCATAGGCGATGGTAACCGCTTTCCATCAAGTGGGCCGTCTACCTGTATGCTGGACTCCTGCAATAAAAATTAAAAAAACAAGTCTACATGCCCAATCCACTTTAACATTCCTTTTTCAACACTTGCCACTATATTTTATCATATAATATTATAATACCTTCTTATCCTCAGCATATTCGGGCAGGAATATTGCAGATAAATTTGTTAGAATATAATGTGTTATATGATTTAAGCTGCTCATGCCAAAAGAATCAGTGACACTTGTGTCATATTCGCACAAGTCAAAGACGATTCCAGGATTTGTGACGATCTTAAAAAGCGCCTAAAACGATAAAAGTTATAAAATTATTTGTTAGTAAAACTAGTAGGCGGATTAGAGATTTCCTCGGTAGTCTTGAAATACCTTTTAAGTATTACTGTCATCAAAAGTTTAGATAAGTAGTATTGCTATTTATTATTATTAATCTATGGAATATTGTACTGTGGTGCTTCAACACTTATCATAAGGTCACTAACTACGAAACAATTCTCACCAGACAAAAATAAATTAAATCCCGCAAATACCAATTCGCAAAATATTACTGTAAAAACTAATCCACCGATACATTTTTTCCTTAGTTTTTTCTTGTTTACTGATACTATTTGAATTTTTGGTAATGGCAACACTTAAAAAGCTGAGATGAGAATGTTGAGATGGACGGGTGGTGTTACAAGAATGGATAAGGTGAGAAATTAGTACATAAGGGGATCTTTGAAAGTTGCACCCGTGACTGAAAAATTGAGAGGAAGAAGACTAAGTTTGTATGGGCATATTTTGAGGAGGGATGAAAGTCACGTAACAAAAATAATGTTAAACTACAAGATGGATGGGTACAGATATAAAGGTAGACCAAAAAAAAGATGGATGGATTGTGTGAAGGATGATATGTTGATTTCTGGTGTGATAGAAGATGTATGTCAGAATAGAGGACTGTGGAAGGAAAAGACATATTGTGCCGACCCCAAGTAATTGGGATATGGTGAAAGAAAAGAGAGGAAGAAATTCAGGAATACTGAATAAAATTCCTCGTCTAACTACTTCTCCTCAATATCACTTAAAGTCAAAGTTTACCTTTCGGCATGGTCCGCTTGTAACGTTAACGACCACATCACAAGTTATATCTGACGCAAAAGAGAAATTTTTCATTCCCGTAAGCGAGTATATATGATTTTCTGAAAATAAAAACGCTTGTAAACTCATTTTGCAGACATCTAGATAATTTTTATCCGTGCAGGAACGGAGAAAGAATACAATTTCCTGCGGCCGGGCGGCATGTCGTAAAAAGCGACTAAACAACCCACAGCCAGGTGGTAGGGCATTTGCCTGACTGGCTACCACCCCTGGTCTAGAGCATGTCGCCATAACAACTTTGAGTTGTGTTCCGGCATTAGTGACCAGGTTCCAGAGTGATTTAAGAGAACAGCAGCGCATTTGTAGCACCTTTGGTGTTGCAAATGTCCATAGGCGATGGTAACCGCTTTCCATCCAGTGGGCCGTCTGCCTGCCTGCTGAACTCCTGCAATAAAAAAAAACAAAAAAATGTGGTCATGAGTAAGTACCACATAATAATATATGTTCATATTTCGACCTATATTTATATTAAGGTATTAAGTTTTATAACATTCATAGCATTAAGCTTTGTAAAATCAATAATTTTAAATATGTACATTTACAATTCTTTATCAATTTGAATGTTTTCTCGTAAATATGACTTCGATTTTTTAAAAGACTTATGCCCGGTTTCTGAGGTTACCAGTTATGAGTTAAATAACAATTGACTCTACAAAAGTTATGTAATATTTAAAATGAAGTTAACTGTTAACCTACAGCTAGTAGCAAAACTCGCCATTAGATGTATCTATTTAAGAAGGAATATCTAATATTTATTTACATCAAACAAAAACGTCAAACAAAAGATATGGAATAAATAAACGCCTAATATTATCCAGTTAAGTTATTGAACCGATAGCGCTACCAACAGGTAAACTACAGTTAAAAGTACCTCAGAAACGGGGCATTAACCAAAACATAGCTGAAATGATATTTATTGAGCTATATGATATGATAAAACAAATTATATCTATAGTTAGATAGTTTAGGAAAAAAAACTGGATTGAGAGTTTTTTAAATTTACCTTGCAATAGTGGAAATAATTTCAGTAAGAATTCTTTCTTTTGTAAATCACTTACAGTTGCATACACATCAAAGTCCAGTGCAAAAGCAAGGGAAATTATTGCTTGACCAATTGCTTCATCAGCACCATTAACAAATATGCTTTTACCCTTATCAATATTAACTTTCATAGTCTGTAAAAAATAAAAAGGCTCTGTGTGTTTAAGGCCACTTTTATTTTTTTGATAATCTTTATAAATAAAAATATATGTACGCGCATAACTAGAAAACGATTTTCATAAAAATTTTGTCTGTGTTTGAGTGGATCCCCGGATTATATAGATGCACAATTGGAACCGGTAAGTGGCGCTGGGATTGGGTTGTAGGGTCCTCCTAATCTCCTGAATCGATTTTGATGATTTTTTTGTGTTTGAGTCGGGTCCTCTGAAGGTTTAGATTCACAATTGGAACCAGTAGGTGGCGTTCGGATTGGGTCCTAGATTTTTATGTATTCAGGGCAGGACAATGTCTGCCAGGATCATCATTGTCATGAATAGAAGTTGATGTTTTTTTTATTTTTCTGATATTACATAAATTCACAAATAGGTATCATTGTTAACTGCTCATAGGACAAACATTTTCTGACAAAATTGCCACAGATCCCTTACAACCTGTAAGAGAAAAATAAAAAAGGGCTAATATAAACGAGGAGAAACAAAAAAATTCTTTCAATTCTATAACTCAGAGTCCGAAAAGAATATAACTATTCTAAGTTACGTTTAGAAGTTAAATATGACATTCTTGAAACCTGTTTTCGTAACTAAATTATTAAGATTTCTATTGTTTGTCGAACATGTTCATAAATAGATTTCTGTTGCAATAATAAATCAGACTGAATACAATGGTTAGTTTTCAAATATATATTATATTTCTTACCAAGCAATAGTAAGCATAAACGTAAGGCAATGGTACAGTTGCAGCGTCTTCAAGAGTCCAATGATCAGGAATCGGCCATAGTAAATCTGAGTCAGCTTTTACCACATTAGCTAAAGATCCTCCACTAACCAGACCCATAACTCTCCTTCCACTGTCAAAATTTTGTATGATTAATAAAGAAACAAGTATTATCAACAAAACAATTGGAATTGTCATTATTTTATTGCTGGAAAATAGCCGAAAGACTAACAGCCCACTTCATGAAAAATGGTTACCTTTCCTATGAAAATTTGCAACATCAAAGGTTCTAGCAATGTGCGTAAGCCAATACACCAAATACGTATGTGTATATTGAACATTGGCCTTTTTAGTATATTTGCCTTTTCAAAAGCCTATTTGCTAGCCTTTATTCTATAATCTATAATATTATAAAATTGTGTCTTTTGTTTTTTAATTTTTTTTTACGTTTGTCTGTTTGTTCGGGATTCACATAACAACTACTGGGCCGATTTCGATGTGGTTTTCGTTAATCAATAGCAAATTGTCAGATTTAAATCTGCGGTACTTTTTATCCGGGGAACCCCGTGGGAATTTCCCTGGAAGTATTTTAAATAAGCCAGTGTGAAAAATAAATTTGATTCCACTACAATTTTTCACTGTGACTGTTTCTATGTTTATTAGACATCTTTAGTAGAATCGTTATAGTTGTGTATGCCTTTAGTGACATTATTGCTACCGGGTTTTTACGGGAGTTTTCGGGTGGTATTTTCGTACTAAAAATCTTATTGCCTTGCTGGAAATATCCTTTTGATTTTAAATATTGCAAAACAACTGTAATCTATATTACCTGTTCAAGGTAATCGAAGTTGCCGGCGAATTCTAGCAATCAATATAATTAAAAAAAAAGATAATTAATAGAAGTCTAAACAAGAATATTAAACTTACCTCTTATCAATCCCACTGAAGTCCATACCGAAAGCCTTGTTATTCTTTATAATCTTCCCAGTAGCATATTGAGTATCTTCAACAGATACTCCGCTGTAACATACCTAAATTGGTTCGAAGTTGAAATTAGATTAATAATATGTATTACTTAACTAAAGGCTTACTTTTCAATCATCAGATAGAAGCTATCAGTGGGATAAATTACAACTTGAATAAATTGAAAAGTGGAACGATACAGGTGCTTTATTCAGGCAACTGTCTGATATGGAAATGTCCTATTTTCATGTTTAGTATCGAAAGTACCTAATTTTATATTAAATTTTATTATAATACATCTCTACAAGTTCGTGAAGAATGAACATCCAAACCTAGAAATATTCTACACATACATACATAACTTCACGCCAGTTCTCTTGCGGGGTAGGCACGAACAACAGAAGCGCCATTCTGGCTTATTCTTACAGACCTCGCTTGCTTCTTTGACATTCATAACACTTGTCATGCACGCTCGTCTGTTCTTAAGGGTCCTGACATCACCCACTGTTAGTACACGATGAATTTGATCATGGAAGGTGTGTCGTGGCCTTCCATGACTTCTGCATCTATCCACTTTTGCATTGTATATCTTGGATGTGCTTTTAGCGGGGATGGAGGGTACACCGCTGATATAGAAAGAAGAGTGAATTTGGGGAATAGTGTGAATGGAGCGTTAGGTAAACTTCTAGGCGCTAAGAACCTCAGCCAGAAGGCCCAGCTTGCCATACACAACGCAATGCTGGTGCCTACGCTCACGCATGGAAGCGAGAGTTGGGTATGGAAGAGAGAGCATGAAAGTAGAGTAAACGCGGTCGAAATGCGAGCACTGCGCAAAATCTGCGAAGTGACGCTCGCGGACCGCGTTCGTAATACCAAAGTAAGAAAGAGAGTTCGTCTGAAAGAGAGTGTCGGGTGAAGGTAAGGAAAGGAATGCTCCGGTGGTTCGAGCATGTAGAAAGAATGACTAAACAGAAATATTCTGATATAAAAAATACCCTTTCCAAGCATTTATTAAGCAAGCAATTAAAATTATTCAACTGGCTAATAGAACTCTCTTATGACGACACCGAGAATTTACTAAACTGACTACTCTAGTCTAATATGTCTGTAACCACACACTCACTCGTTCACTTGTACACACATCACACATACACACCACATACATATACACATTCATACATTGTATATTATACACACCCATTCACACATCTGTACAAATATTAAAACGAACATTTCCAAATGCATAAACTTTGAATACTTTTCTTTTCTTGTTTAATTGTATAACAAATGAGTTGTCTGGAAGTGGGCGCTACAACTGCAATACAGTATTATACTACAGCAGTTGTTTGCTATACCAAATTGTTTCTGTATATTATGTAAATGGTTTCGAATAAATTCTTTAATTTCACTTTTTCGACGGCCTCTGTGGTTGAGCGGGCTAAGCCTTTGCCGGCCTACCTCACTGCAACGCAGAGGCTCCGGGTTCGATTCCTGGTATAGTAAATATCGGAAACGTATTTTCTCCGTTATTTACTATGGTCTAGGTGTCTGGGATATCAGCCCCAGAGTAGTCAGTTGTATATTAAAAATAACACAAGCGTAACTTGCTTAATTTGGGGATATTCAATATGTGTGTTTGTCTGCCGATCTATTAGTAATGTTGTAATGCGTTACCCTATCGATTTGTTATAAAAATCGACTTCATTTATAAATAAATTTTGATTAATTTAACTTATCTGTATATTTTGGCTGAAAATACTATATCGTGTAATAAATATACCACATTTCAATTAACATATTTTACATATCTATATATATAAAAGAAAGTCGTGTTAGTTACACTATTTATAACTCAAGAACGGCTGTACCGATTTCGCTGAAAATTGGTGGGGAGGTAGCTTAGAACCAGGAGACGGACATAGGATACTTTTTATCCCGTTGGAACCGGTAGGTGGCGCTGAGATCGGGTTCTAGAATCCTCCTAATCACCTAGAGCGATTTTGGTGATTTTGTTTTTGTGTGTTTGAGTGGGTCCCCGGATGGTTTAAATCCACAATCGGAACCGGTAGGTGGCGCTGGGATCGGGTTGTAGATTTTAATTATTTCAGATCAGGACAACGTCTGCCGGGACCGCTAGTATATTAAATAAGCCATTTAAAACGGAACTTATAATTACTGCGGTATTATTGTTCCTTAAAGTAGAACATTTTATATTTTCAAATCGATTACTTTCGATTTATTTCAGTATAGAGTCGATAGTTTAATAGTCTGTACGTTACATAACTCATAGAACATACGTCATCCACATCAATAAAGTACGACAATTATGTCATTTGTGTTATGTGGGCTTTGCTGTCAAGAAATATGTAACTTGATGGACGTGCAAACGTCAAAAGGAAAACAAGCAGTATACATAAATATTGTTACAATCTAGGCGCCGACAAAGACAAATTCTACGTACAGTCCGTAAAAACATATTTTATTACCTGTCGGCATTTGAACTAACTGTAATTCTTTTATGAACGTCTTCTTTTGTTTACTTGTTTATTGGCATACGTTTCTAGAGAACAGTCTATTGTTCTATTGTACTCATTTACGGCCGCTTTAGGCTGGCTCATTAGCCAGGTGTTATGGATTATAAAGTCCAAGCTGATTCTAGAAAATTCAGTCCACATTGCCGGGCGGGCACATTGCATTTGTGCAGTATAAAACGATGGCGTGATTGAGGGAGGGGGCAGTCGAGCAAGAACCACGATCAAGGCGAAACATGTGTACAATCGGG
Organism: Dendrolimus kikuchii; assembly: GCA_019925095.2. Lineage (NCBI taxonomy): Eukaryota > Metazoa > Arthropoda > Insecta > Lepidoptera > Lasiocampidae > Dendrolimus > Dendrolimus kikuchii. The sequence continues at coordinate 4,274,498 of CM034400.1, forward strand.
AATCTGATAGTGACGGAATTTGCGCGTTTTATTTGGTTACGACCTTCTGCATTACGTTTGGATTTGTTGTGTTCGGTTATGTTTGTACCTGTGTTATAGGTTTCTGTATAGTTCTAATAAACTCTATAATAATTCCTACGGCATTTTAATTCGAGTCCCGCTAAACTCGTAACAATATAAAGATAATCTAAATAAAACTACGTAATACATATAAATTACCTAAATATAAGCATAAAATATACAAAATAATTAAATCTAAAGTAGATCATGTAGCAGATCATTGCCAGCGGGGAGCGTGTCCAGAAAGCTGGTGGTATTGCCACACTGTATGGCAATGCTTATTTATAATATGAGCCAGCCTTCTGATCACAGATAGTTTCAAACAGTTTCTAACAGACGTTTTAAAGAAATTCTTTGCCGAGAGACAACAAATATACCCTTTTCTTAAGGCTCCATAATCTTACTGATTAGTAATTTAAAATAATTGTTACCTTAATAGGATTGACCCCGAACGAGTTTGTCGACTCTATCCAAGATAAACTAGTCAGATCTCCAGGAATTCCACTTACAAGCTCCACATTGTGAGGTTTTGTAACTTTGTTATTATTAGTCAAGAAGTAATAACCTCCCCACATACCCTGAAATAAGTTGTACAAAATTTGAAACAAAATCGCTTTTGTGTACATAATTTTCAAAATATATTACAATATTAAAGTATTTAACGATACTATTACATACATACATACATAACTTCACGCCAGTTCCCTTGCGGGGTAGGCACGATCAACAGAGCGCCATTTAGGCATATTCTTACACACCTCACTTGCTTCTTTGACATTCATAACTCTTGTCATGCACGCTCGTCTGTTCTTAAGACTCCTGACATCACCTTCTGCTAGTACACGATCAATTTGATCATGGAAGGTGTGTAGTGGCCTTCCACGACTTCTGCATCCATCCACTTATGCATTGTATATCTGTTTAGTCGTTCTTTCATCATGCATTCTTTCCACATGCCCAAATCACGATCCTATTCATACTGAGTAAGCTTGTAGGCTTCTTTAAGGTTTTTAAAGAAGCCTATATTTATTTTTAATTTAATTCTTTTTGCACTTTCCTTGGCTTACCTTATTAATTTATTAATTTTGAAGAACATTATTAATACATTTACGTTTAACTATATTTGTACTTGACATATGCATAATATTCACATTAATTAATTAAATTACTAGAAATTGACATTTGAATTGTAAATACTGTGCACTCCTTTAATGGGTCCACACATCAGAACTTTTATAATTAAACGATTTGTAATGTAGCATAATAATGTGCGTGCTGTTGGTGTGCTTTAAATAAATAAATAAGCCAACAAACCTACTCTAGCTTAATATGAATAAGACCACTAGTGATTAACACGGTCGCATCTCAATCTTATGTCGCCAATAATGCGGATTCTAATACTAAGTGGAAGCATGCACCTCTAAGACAATTTTCTGACCTAGTTGGCATATTGTTACAATTGGCACATTTTTTATTTTTTTTATTGGAGGTGTTCATCGGGCAGGCAGATGGCCCACTTGATGGAAAGCGGTTACCATCGCCTATGGACATTTGCAACACCAAAGGTGCTACAAAGGCGCTGCTGCTCTCTTAAGGGAGACTGCAACCTGGTCACTAATGTCGGAACACAACTCAAGGTTGTTATGGCGACATACTTTAGACCAGGGGTGGTAGCCATCCAGTCGGGCAAATGCCCTACCACCTGGCAGAATTTATTACAGAAATTATCGTGATGTAACTTGCTTATAAGAGCCGTTCACCTCTAAAAAATGGAGAATCCAGCAGTGAGACGTTTATGGCGCTACTGTTATAATAATGTTATTCTTTCAATTATGACGTTTATATTGAAATAAGTGATCCAAAAGACTATAACGTACCTTTTTCATTATGTTAATCGCTAAGTTTTTCTTAAGCTGTTTTTTGAAACTTTCGTCTTGAGATTCAGAAGAGCGTGATACGTAGCAAAAGTCATCCACCAAAATCAAACTAAGTTTATTATCAAACATTCTATTCAATTTCTTCACTAATCCTGTAATAATTAAAGGACATCTTAATTTTAGTCGATAGTTATGAAATGGATAAAGAAGAAGTAATTCTAGCGACCGGATAACCTGTTGGCAGAGGGCAAAAGACAACCTACAGATAGGTGGTAGGTCATTTACTTGTTTGCATGCCTAGCACCTCTAGTGTAGAGTATGTCGGCATAACAACCCTAACTTCTATTTCAGCATTATAAGCTAGGTTCTAGTCACCCGGTCCAGGCTGGCAGAATATGTTATTTCAAATATCCATAAGCGATAGTAAACACTTTCCATCATCAGGCGTGCCGTTAGCCTGTCCTTTTTAAATCAGCAATAAACAGATTACTTTTTAAATTCTAGGTTATTTTATAAATATATCACAATACGGAGAACTAGAAACATATTTAAGAAAAGAATTACCAATTAAACCACAGTAAGGTTGCCTTTGTGATACTAAAACAACACGATTCCCAAGCTCTAATTCATTTCGTATTTGAGGTACCCAGGTAAATTGATCTTCATGAGCAATATTGATATATGATAGATTATCGTCAGATGGTAAAACTTTCTTCATTAGTATCAACGTCTGATTCTGCACTGACATAGAAGTAATTATATTGAAGAAATTGTGTTCTGACGGCATCTCTGTTGCGTGTTCTTCAAATGTTAGTATAAAAGCGTCGTCCGGTAAATTTTTAGCAAGTACCCGCATTTTCTGTAAATTTATATTATAGTACATCAATTATGATATTTTATGATAGTATAATTTCTTATTGTTCCTCAATAATAGCTAGAATCCATACTAATTTATATAATCATAATTCTATATGAAAAAGGATATTGGTTTAGACAACAGTATTTAATGCTTCTTTTACTTATAACGGCAGCGAATGACATTGAATGATTAAAATTTATATGAATTACTTTGGTTGATTCATCTAAAGTGAAAGACAGATAATATGTATCGTCTAATATCAGCTTATTAAACTCCAAAACAGTCTAGTTGATCATCGTGAAAGTTACTAGATTTAGATCTAGTAACTCTCACGATGATCAATCAGGTTAGGTGTTCACTTAGGTGTTTTTTCATGGCAAAGGATTTGATGCCATCCATTTTACTTTAAGTTTAACTAGAGGACTGCAGCTCATTAACTTCTGTACTATTGAACTGATTGTCATGAAAATTGGTGTAAGTAAATGAATATTGAATACGATAAATATTTCTTCACCATTTTGCTATAACTAGGAACTAGATGGTACTAACAGTCCATCATTTTCTACGCAGTTACATACAAATATTATTATATTATATTTGATATATTTAGATATTATTCTATCTAGTAGATTAACACTGACATGACATCGTCTATCAGTCTTTACCAGATAGTTCTCTATTACTTCTTCATGCCTTGTGGATTAAATACTTATCATGAATTATGTTAAGCAAGGGTTTTAATCAAAACTATTAAAATCTACCAAACATAAGCCATTCTGTTTTTTTTAAACAACTGAATATCTTTTTTTGTAACTATAATCTTTATTTTCTGACTAAATGAGATAGAATAATTGTCTGTGTTAGAACGAACTATGTGTGTGTGTGCGATATCAAATATAGTTTATATATCGGGTAAACACTTGGATATTTTTGATCCTAATAAATCACATCGTTTCTTTCTGATAGGAGAATTATAATCAAAAAACTGGTATTGCGGTCGCATTTCTTTGGCGCTGCCACGACCGTTACAATTCACTAACTTCCTTAAGGCAAAACGAACGAATTTTGAACGGCATTGGTATAGTATTTTAATAAGTAAGTATGATATATACCTTTTCATCTGCCAACAAATTGTCAACTACCAAAACATTTAGCTTTGGGTCAATTTTGTCTATACCCGTATTTGTGTTTATGAAATCAGCTGTTCCAATTTCGAATGACGCTTTCTTAATGGCTGCAGATATTTCAGGAGCTGGTACAGAGAAAGCTTCTCCAATGTTAATTGTTGTATTTGATACATTTTCCAGTACAATTTGTAGGTTTACTTGTAAAGCAGTGTGTAGCTGAAATTATATTACTATACATTAATAAAGGTGCATCCACATCGCAAGTATTTTTTGTGGAGCACCATTTTCAGGTGTTGTTGAGTAACATCCGATAACAAAAGTTATTGGTTGTTAGTATAATTATGTCGCTATACTAACGTTGTCTAACTTTTGGAAACAGTCGTCATGTGGTAACAATCAACTACATTAATTACAGAATGTATCATGCAAAACGCCTCCTCTATAGAGATATACACATCTGCTGTCGACAGAAGTTGAAGATGTCACCTATTGTTATTGTGTTGCTCCACAAAAATTAACTGAGATGTAAATGCACCCTAATGTAGGATAGTCTTTTTCTTTCAAATAGAGATATTCAATATAAATTTATTTATTATAATGTAACGTAAAAACTAGTAAGACCTATTATCTATACATATAATAAAACTTTAGGGATCGAATTTCTGTACAATGAAAAAAAATAGCTAAAAACCGATTCAGAGTGATGTAAGAAGTGAAATAGAACTAATTTAGATTTTTTTTCAAATTTTTTTTTGTCAGTTTGTCTGTCTATATGTACCGGCTAATCTCCGAAACGACTGGACCGATTTAAATGAAATTTTGTATGGTGGTAGCTTATATCCTTGGTCAACACATAGGATACTTTTGATCCCGAAAAATTAAAGAGTTCCCGTGGGATAGTTAAAAACCGCACCAAGCGGACGAAGTCGCGGGCATCAGCTAGACTAAAATAGAACTAAATTATAAACTGAACTATCTTAAAACATTACTTTATAATATATTAATTAATTAAAATAATTTTTTGTATGTTTGTCGTCTATTCGTTCCTAAACTATTGATCAGATTGTGGTGGAACTTTGGTAGGGTATCTTGAAGACGTGTTTGACCCAAAACAGAATATATTTAAAAAAATACGTATCATTTCAATGCATTCCGGGTGCAGCTAGTATATATTGAACAAATATGAAATAAAACCCGTCCAGCCCAAGAAGTTTTATTACTTGATAAAGTCTAAAGTTCAGAAACTTGCAATACCCAATGTTTTGCAATAATTTTATTTGCAAAATATCTAGTGAAATCAATATTTTCAAGTATTGAGTTAAAAATATTATTTAATAAAAATAATTTAAGTTTATTACAGTAACGCTTCCAGTGACTTGATGAGGGACGAATGAAAGTGTTTGCAGTACATCAGGCTCCTGTTCTGAAGTCGGTTTGTCGGTGAAAATTAAACCGTTTATTTCAACTCCACCACAACTGGAAAATTACACAAAACAAATGACAATAATAAAAAAATCTGCTAAGTGCGTGTTAGTCCACACACATACACAAAGGTGACAAACTTCCATTCTTAGGACTATATATAAGTATAGATATAAGGCCAACACTGCACATGCACTTCCTCACAACACCAGCATGTAACAGATACACTCTACATTAGTATAAGTTTAGTATTCAAATTAGAATAAATTAATATAATAAGTTATTCTTAAGGTACACCAAAACAGAAAAATTACTACATATAATGTCACATACACTAACAAAAATAAACAATAAGCGTGTATGGAGTCTCAAATTTTTCATAGAAATTAAGTAGTAAAAAAGGATACGGAACTCGAGTCCGTAGAGATATTAATAATAATAATAATAAACTGGGATCGATCAGTTATCACGGACAGGACTATTGTAGCCAATAAGCCTGATATCGTGATAATAGATCGATCTGCACGGCGAGCAATAATCGTTGACATCAGTATCCCACATGACGATAACCTCGTGAAGAAAGAAAAAGAAAAACTAAGTAAATACTTGGATCTTGCTCACGAGGTTACGTCTATGTGGCGTCTGGAGTCAACGAGCATTGTGCCGATAGTTGTTAGCGTCAATGGTCTTATAGCGAAAAGCCTCGACCGTCATCTAGAGAGGCTTTCGCTAGGAAGCTGGGTGAAGGGCCAGATACAGAAGGCAGCACTCTTGGACACGGCACGAATTGTGAGGATGTTCCTGTCTCTGGAGCCATAACCATCGGTAGTTTGGACCCCAGACCCCGCTGGCGATGAGATGCAAGATTTTATATTTTTTTATTGAATATGTATTTTATTTTTGATATATTTTTATAAAAGAATAATGTTATCTATTTTTTTATAAAAAAATATCTTTAAAAGTATATTTTTTAAAAATGTTAAATTTTTGAGAATAAATAAATACAGTGTAATAATAATAAAAAAAAACTTCCATTCTTATTTCGATACAGAGCCGACAAAGAGTAAAGATCCCATATCTCCTAAAATAGGCATTCAACGGATTTTTCAAACGAATGTTTGTATAAATTATTTTTATAAGACGAATAATTATAGTTATAAGTTAAAAGTTGGAGGGGATGTGATTGAAATTTTTTTTATGAATTTGGAAGCGAATTATTTAGCTTCTGCTTGTTTAAAGAAAAAATCTTTAAGCAATGTTGTTATTATTTCTGAACAACTATCTAACGAATACCTCACATGCTTATGTATTTACAAAAGCATCGCTTAGTTATTTTTTACTTAGTTATTTACAGAATACACCTGTTTGCCTTAATTCATCCACATATTTTATGCCATGCAATTTTCGAAAGAAAAATTGCTTTCACATACAATGCTAAACAGATCCATACTAATTCATACTCAATATTACAAATGTGAAATTTTGCCTTGTCGGTATGTTACGTTCTCTCGGTAAAACTACGACACCATTTTTGCTGAAATTTAGTATATACGTAACCTCAATATCGAGAGTGAACACAGGATTAGGATTTATTTTTATGCTAGGTTTATTTATAGGATTATGCCCTCCTTTTTTATTTAGTTCTAGTTTTTAATTTTACGTATATTTTTCATACTGTAGTTTACATACATACATAACTTCACGCCAGTTCCCTTGCGGGGTAGGCACGAACAACAGAGCGCCATTTAGGCTTATTCTTACACACCTCACTTGCTTCTTTGACATTCATAACTCTTGTCATGCACGCTCGTCTGTTCTTAAGGCTCCTGACATCACCTTCTGCTAGTACACGATCAATTTGATCATGGAAGGTACTGTAGTTTAGTTTTAGTATTTAATTGTATTTTTCTATTGAATAAAATATAAATAACATAGGATACTTTTATTTTCGGTAAATAAGAGAGTTTATTTATTTGTATGGTCAGAAATTACCAGGAGTGAATATACCTAGATAAAATTTTAATGCAATATCACCTGTATGAATGCTTGCTCCCTAAATAAACTAGCATCACTAACCATGATTTTGCGTGTTACAAAAGCGTAGGGAAAACGTTAAGGGTTAAATCCCGGTTGCGTTCGGAGCGTGCACTCCGACACCTAGGGTCCGCTTTCCTACTTTTCTACTCCACTTCGCGCGGTCTTCAGCATCCCCCGTTTTGAGACCATTGGTACGCATCATACTTCACAATGTCAAGCCAGCATTTCTTGGGCCTTCCCCTTCGACCGGGACCTAGCGGAAACGGCATGGCTAGACATGTGTTCCCTACATTATTAGCCAGTCTCCGTAAATAGTGGCCGTACCAGCGTAAGCGACACTCTTGCAGTTTGTCTGCTATATCACGGACATGAAAACTACCGCGGATGTGAGAGTTCCTGACATGATCACGCATTTCTTGCTTGTGTCACTCAAGTACAGGCCATGCTTCACTACCATACAAAAGGACAGGTCTAATGATGGATTTATAAACCTCGCCTTTTAATTTAACCGGCACTTTTAGGTCATAAATGACATCTGTCATCTCACGCCAGTTGACCCAAGCTGTTGAGATACGGGCCTTGACTTCGTGGTCAATAGCCCTAGGGATATTGACCACGCAGGGTAAACTATATATTTACCATTATTAATACTTTTAGAAACTTACGTTGAGCAATCATAAATCTGGTACAGATTAGCTTCCAATAAGTCATTCGATATAGAAACTTCTTTTCTGTGGCTCTCTACATCGATTATTAGTTTTTTAATTAATTTTGGTGTTGAAATACCATCATGATCTCTTGCAAACGCATTAGCCTGGATCAGTGAGTCTAGGAAAGGAATCCATTCATTTGTCCATTTGACACCTGCTTTATTCCTTCTTGAATTTATCCATTGTATTGATTGAAATTTGTTTCTGAGTAAAGAGAACAATAATTAAATAGACATGTATTTGCCATACATCAGATGATGATTATAACATCCGTGCTGGGACAGAGAAAGAATACAATTTCCTGCGGTCGGGCGGTTCGTCATAAGAGGCGACACAACAACCCACAGTCAGGTGGTAGGGTATTTGCCCGTCTAGATAGCTACCACCCCTGGTCTAGATTATGCGGTTATAACAACCTTGAGTTTTGTTTCGGCATTAGTGGCCAGGTTCCAGTATCCCTTAAGAGAGCAGCAGCGCCTTTGTAGCACCTTTAGTGTTGCAAATGTCCATAGGCGATGGTAACCACTTTGCATCAGGTGGGCCGTTTGCCTGTCTGCTAAACTCATGTAATTAAAAAGAAAATACTAAATTATTAGAATAACAGTAAATTCATCAATATTAAGCAGTGTATCAAAGAAAATCCTTACTTGTAAGAGAACCCTCTCAAGTTCATCATAGTATAAATATCTTCAGTTGTAAGAGTTATCTCATGGCTATCATCTTCTTGATTCTCCATTGTACGGGATGAAATATCTTTCGATGTAATTGCTACTATAGTTCCGCTTACAATCGCTGAATTTTCATAGCTTATCTAAAATTTCAATTTCAATTAAATTTCTTAGTTAAATACTGAAGAGTAACACCAAATTTCAGCCTTGTTTAGTGTTTAAGGGTACATTACAATTAATTTTGAACTTGTATATTTCTAAACGTAAGCTGAGAAGCTTGCTGGCATTTTAGCAATATTGGAATCCTGCATCGCAAAATATTTATCATAGTCAAGGCACTGCAACGTCTAGTCTATAATATTCAATACACTTGTCAACTACGTAAGCTTGACCCTACTTTGATAGACATTATAAGGCTACTTAAATTATACTAAGATCTAAATAACATTGGTATTTTTAATTGTATAATTCTATTACGTACCTCAAATCGATTATTTCCCTTGAGAATCATAATCTGCAGTTTTAGAGGCATATTGTCGCTAATAGTTACCTCGGAATGGAATTCAATATCGTAAAATGCTACTGACAAGGAATTACGATCTGCAATACCCTTGAACATAGCCAATGTCTCCCAAATAATCACTAAATAAGCAGCTTCGGGGAACACGCAGACACCTTGAAAGAAACTTAAAACTTACACCTACTTAGAGGAGTGGTAAGAAGCCTCTATATTCATTACCGAGTAATTAGTCAATTTATAGAAGTCTAATTTACTTGTTACCAATATACTTTATCTTATTTGAAAAAGATGGATGGATTGTGTGAAGGATGATATGATGATATGTGATGTGACAGAAGATGTATGTCAGAGTAGAGGAGTATGGAAGGAACAGATATATTGTGCCGACCCCAAATAATTGAGATATGGTGAAAAAAAAAGAAAGACTAAGGTTTTTTTTGCTTTTATCGTGTATCCGGATATATAAATAAATATATAATACCAGAACATAAATGTCCCGTGCTGGGCTCGGGCCTCCTATTATTGAGGAAACGGACGTATACCCGCCACGCTTGTCCAAGGCGGCTTGGCAAGTTTGACACATCGGTTAATCTCGATGTGCAGGTTGCATCACGATGTTTTCCTTCACCATTATTAGCACGTGGTAATTGTAAGAATATGCACGTTAGATCTAAAAACTGACTAAGTGGTGCATGCGTTCCGGCCAGGATCGAACCCGCGCTCTCTGAGTTTGGGACGCTTGCACAAGCCATTACGCTACCACGACTCGGATGTATCCGGATAGAATGGTTAAAAGATAACCAGTGTATGATAATAGTGATAATGGACTACAAAAGTCAAATAGTAATTAAATGAAATGATAACCTATATTATATCCTACTAATATTATACAGGCGAAATTTTTTAAGAATGTATGGATGAAATGTACGTTTGTTACTCTTTTACTGAATGGATTTTGATGAAACTTAACGATCCGAATAGCACATAGGCTATAATTTATTAAGACATAGTGTGAATTATCCAAAATATAACGATTTTCCATCACCACACGGGCGAAACCGCGGGGCGCAGCTAGTTTGTCTATAAAACTTTTATCTTATAATTAACAACTTTATTCTTTTTTATAGTTGCAGTGTGAAGGCTATTTCTTTAAAATGTTTATTATTATATATATACGTAATTAAACAATACGCTGAAGACCACCAGAAACGGATTCGTTACCATGTAAGTGTCGAGGCCATCCAGCTCCTTAATAATATAGATTTATTAAGAAGTCTCAAAAGGACAAAACTATTTGAGTTAGTGTTATAATACTTAATAAAGTGTAATGCTATGTGCTGAACATTAACAAAGACATGAACACAGTGTCTTCTCCTTAATAAAGACAATAACAAACGAATTACTGGACACATTCTTAGTTTAAGTTATATCTAGTTATTTAGGTCAGATTTAAATAACTTATTAGTCTTATTTCCTAGATTCGAGACCCCTGGTCTACAGAACGCTGCCATAAGAACCTTGCGTTGTGTTCGGGCATTAGTTACCAGGTTTCCCTTAAGAGAACAGCAGCGCATTTGTAACATGTTTGGTGTTGCAAATGTCCATAGGCGATGGTAACCGCTTTCCATTAGGTGGGCTGTCTACGCGTCCGCTGAACTCATGCAATAAAAAAAAATTAAATTGCCATTTCAATGTTGTATCACTAAAATACATCATTTATGTAAAAAATAAATAAATATACTTATATTTATATATGCGTGTGTCTGTGTGTGTGTGTGTGTGGGTGCGTGTATGTGTGTGTACATAGAATACCTATAACAGTTACTAATAACAATGAAAGTATCTTTACTTTGATTATAGATGACTTACCATCTCTCACATGTCCTACTAAATAACTAAAATCATCGTCATGAATTGAGGTAACGAATTCACGCTCGATTGCCACAACCCGATCTTTTGAATTGTAAGTAGCTTGAGGCCTAAAAGAAAATATAACATCTTAAACAAGTTATTCTTAATCAAATTAAATTTATTCTGCGTCATGCAGCACTTAATAACATAATCCGTCGGACTCTTGTCACCGCCGGGGTACCTGCCGTGCTAGAACCGAACGGCTTGTGCCGCAGCGATGACATGAGACTAGATAGTATGTCATTGGTGCCCTGGAGGATGGGGCGCCCTTTAGTATGGGACGCGTCTTGCGTCGAAAATCTGGCGGGGTGCCATCTGTCAGCTACAAGCATGTCTGCTGGTACAGCTGCTCCACAACAGGAGGCCCTAAAATGCCGCAAATATGCCGCCATCAGAAATGGTTACATATTTGTAGCTTTTGGGATACAGACCCTGGGACCATGGGGCCCAAGGCGCACAAACTTTATCGAGACATAGCGAAAAGCCTGGTAGACGCCTCACGTGACCAAGACTGGACTGTACCTCGGACAACGCATCAGCGTTGGGATACAGCGAGGTAATGTGGCCAGTCTTTTGGGCACGTGTCCAACTGACAGCAGTCTGGGACTAGATTTTATAGTTCAATTTTAATTTGTATATATACTTATTTAGATTTTAATTTATTCGAATAATTGAAAATGTGAGTGTTTGAAGAAGATATGGTATAAACGGTACCCGTTTAAGGGCAACAAAAATTTTTTTGACTACTAATTTGTTATACATCTGTAACTCGTTTCATCATTTGCCATTTCTAAAAGCAAATCTATCTGTCTATACTCTATTAAATATGCAAATGGTTCGAGTATGTACAATGCGTTTCAAAATGTGAAAAAAATCAGGGAGGCTAATTCGGACCAGCAGAATCCAAAAACGTAATTTTAGAATTTTTGTCTGTCTATCTGTCTGTTAGAGCAGCACGTGAAAACTACTGAACGGATTTAAATGAAATTCCAAACGGAGATTACTTATATCACGGGGCGTAATTTACGATACGTTGTATCCCGATAAATGCGTCGTTTACTTGCAATAGACGGATTAGTAAAATAGATGGCGCTGCAATTGCGATGTAGACATCCATCGCTGTAATTAAATAGCAAATACGTTGTCAGGTTGCTCACATGTCATTCATTACGTATTAGGTTCTTCAAGTCGGGTTGGCTGCGACTTTTTTTATGTTTTGCTGAGCAATTGTCAACATTATATTGATTTAGTTTCTTTGAAATTATAACGAATTCAATAAGAAACTTAAGTATTGAAGGTTTATGTATATAAAACACAGTAATTTTTTTATGTATGTAACATAGAGCTACTACCTAATTCAAATATATGTGTTTTTAGCTCTAATTATGATTGGCATGTGAATGTGCACTGTAATTTTATTTATTACGTCAAAAATATTCAAAATGCTACACAACTCATTTATCCAATATCTTCAATTATGACAAACAATAAATGTTAATTTTTAATATAAACAACATAACGAAGTGCTTACCAATCTTCACTATGTTCCCATTCAACTAAATGCGACAGAAGGGGTGTCTCTGTTGATACTGGGTATTCTATTTTAGGGTACAACACCCCTACTTGAGGATTGTGGCCAGCTTCATATAACCTAGAAATAAATTAATATTACATATTTTGAAATGAGGTACTACTTTTTACAGTCATTATATTTATGTAAGTAGTTTTAAAGAGATATCTATTGTAATATTTTGGTGTCTATCGATATCATTAATAAAACACACACACCGACATAATTAGTAGAATGTTAAGAACCTCAAAAATTCAAGCATATTTCAACTGTATATAACAGTAATGCAGTGACCAGCAAGAACCCCACATTTTAATTCAATAAAGCATCTTTAGGATTTGTTAAGAAATTTAAAGTCTACACAGCCACCTTCAAACAATCTAGGTTAAATGCTAAACTTTTCAACTTGATACCCATATTATGGGAGTTCACAAAAGATAACTAGTCCATCATCATCGTCATTCAAAGTAAATGTGTATGCAAAAGTGCATCTTAATCGGTTGAGTAGAACTACTTAAATTCAGTTGCAAGATTTGACCTGAACATAACATAGCATACAAACATTGCAAGTTAAATATAAATAAAAGATTGTGAAAACACTTACTTCCCAATCGCCTCCAAGAAGAAAATTACAGGCTCAGCATGACTTCGCCTAGTAAGAGGGACGTGTAAACATTCACTCAGCGACCTTTTCAGAATAGCTTGTAGTAGACCGTGCGGTGCAATCTCAATTAATACAGCATCAGATGGAATTAGTCTTGCAGTTTCTTCAAAGAGCACTGGATTCTGTAAAAATAAAGATGACATTATTGAAATCTTTCCTGCTAACTAGATTTTTATTGCCAAAAGATAAGCGAATGGCCCGCCGGATAGAAAGTAGTAACTATCTCCTACATATATTAGCAAAACCAGCGATATTATGGATTTTTTTTTTTTCGCCTTCTCCCGATTATTTGGGGTCGGCACAATATATCTTTTTTTACATACTCCTTTATTCTGACATACGTTTTCTGTCACACCACAAATTATCATACCATCTTCACACAATCCATTTCATCTCTTTTTTGGTCTACATTTACGTTTTTATCCATCAATCTTGCAGTTTAACATTATTTTTGTCACCTGCCTTTTATCCCTCCTCATTACATGCCCATACCACCTCAGTCTTATTCCTCTCAATTTTTCAGTAACCGATGCAACTTTTTTTTTCTTATCTTATCCATTCTTGTAACACCGCAAATCTATCGCAGCTTTCATTTCAGCTAAGTGGAGTCGTTTGTGGTTTATCACTTTAGTGGCCCAACATTCGGACCCGTATAACATGACTGGTTTATGACACTTCAAAAAAGCTCATAGAAAACAAGCTGTAGAAGTCTTGACTCCTTCGTACCAAATTGTGCCCAAGAAGGTATTGTTAAAATAGTTACGTGCACGAGTGTAGCATTCTAAGGCAGTGAGGGTAAACGAAATCTTAAATCTACCCTTCACCAAATTCAACAATAAATATTGCATAAAATTAGATATTACACTACTGAAGAATATTTAATGATAAATTTAGATAGCAGTTTGCTCAAATATATTAGGAATTGATGTCGAAATGTCTCAATGTAAATTTTTGGTATATTTGTTCTCGTGTTGTGCACTGTTTGCTACAACTCTATTAATGCCTCGAAAAGTAGCTGTATAACTTACTCGAGTACTTAAAAGAAGAGACAGAAAGTGACACATATGAAGCAAAATAATTTACAGCTAGGCGTGTTGCTAGGAAATATATTTGTATTAAATAGTATTTTGTAATAAATGTCTATTTATTCACCAGTAGATTATTGGTGTGGTATTCAGCTGATGAGTACTTGGCACTTAGATCATTCCAGTTATCTTCAGGTACTGATGTCGAAACCCATTTTTCGCTACGAGGCTTAGGGTCTACGATTACTTCACTAAGATACTTCAAGAGACCAGGACCTGAAAGTCAGAAATAGATAATTATGCCTAGAGTTAAATCTTCAGACTGATATAAAGAAACTGCTTAATAAACGTGGAATTACTATTAAAAAATCACTCGGTTATTTAAATAACATTACCTGTAAAATGGTTAAATTTTAATTTCGTGAGCATGTTCAATTAGATGTCAAAATTTTTTAGTCTAATTGATTAGTTTACAACTAATTTTCATCTATGCAACGGTGCAAAAGTTGATACTCTGCTTTTTCAAAAAACACTGAATTGTGCCTACTTTTCTGGTGATTGGTAGGTGAAACGATGTGGAAGTTTATCAATCTCAAATACATAAGGTTAATTTTTTATATATAAACTATATGTTTTAAAATTGGAAAGACCAAAATAAATTTACGTTGTAGTTAAAGCAAAGTAAAGTTGATACTTACCAGCACTAGCAATGTATTTGGAATGGTAAGCAATATTGGAGCATGGAACTTCTTTAGCGAAGATGCCTTTGCTAGTTAATTCAGAAACAAATGCCTTCATGACATCAACTGGTCCAGAAATTGTCGAAGATTCAGAACTGTTATGGCAGGCGACTTCGATTTCCGGTGGACAAAGGTCAATTATCTACGACAAATGTCAGATATAATATTAGGTCCAATTAACAATTTTTTCTAGTCTTAAAATACACTGAATCCCACAAATATGCAGAATATTTAATACCGTGTAATAAGCGATCTTTTAAAGCTTCATAAAATTTTGCATTAGATAATAACTGTAACCTAGCTACTGTAGAGTAAATACTTGATGTGCATACAAGTAAAATTAAAATGAATTTCGTATTTATTTCACTTACTTTCTCATAACCCAGACCAACAGCGGCCATTGATCCACGAATGAATGGAGTTTCAAGTGAAACTAAACCACGGCTGTAAGCCGACAAGATCATTTCTTCAGCTGTAAAGCATCCATCGGCGTAGGCACATCCAAGTTCTCCTACGCTGTGGCCTATAATTTTGAAAATAATTATTGTTACATTGTTACATTCCGACAAAAGTGAATGCACACTTGTCTGCCATAAAGCACAGTTTATTACCCTCCCTCATTTGGACTTCTTTTGTATACTTAGAAAAACAGCCTATTGTGTATTGTATTAGTTTATGGCCGTTCGCAAGAATAATTAAGCAGGTGTGCGGATTACGTTTTTTGAGAAATTGCGTCGACGCTTGGCAGGTAGACATATTGCATTTGTATAGTTTAGTATAAAACAATACACCCGAACGAAGGAGTGAGGCAGTCAAAGCGATAACACAAGCGAGGCAAGACGTGTGTACATTTAGTGACGAACTTTGCGCGTGTTATACAATTGTGCATTACATTTGGATTTATTGCGTTCGGTTATATTTGTACCTATGTTATACGTGTTTGTATAGTTCTAACAAATTCTTTTTTAATTCGAGTCCTGCAACTCGTGACAATAGTCATATCAATTTTCAAGATATGAAGTATTTGTCAATTAAGTTTTTTAACCTACCAATTATGTTATCTGGGACAATTCCCATTTCACGCAGAATATCTGTGAGTCCAATTTGTATAGCAGCAATACCAACAAAACAGTTAAGAATATTATCAAAAATAGTTTTGTCAGGTTCAGTCAAAATGCGGATGATGTCAACACCTTTGGGCTCCAATACTCTACGGCATCTATGAAAAGAATTACAAGTTTAAAAGCAGATAGAAAAAGGCTTACTTTTAGAGTCAATAAGATACGAAACTTTATCCTAAAATGAATGGAGTATGCTTTAATTTATATATGGTTACCGGTAGTTTAGTTTTTTATTCTTTAGTGACTATTCTAGTATATTAATGAACATGACATATTAACTCATGTACAGATTGTACATTTTCGTAATTGCCTTGGAATATGATATGAAAACGTATTTTGGAAATGATAAATCCAGAATTAATACTAATTAATTGATAATAATGAAGATATTGTTTTAAAAAATATTCTTGAGGACATAACTTACTTTTCAACAACGGCAGAAAATGTTGGTATTCTCATTAAATCAGCACCCATACCAGCCCATTGCGAGCCCATTCCACTGTATACAAACCATATTGGTCTGATAGAGTTTAGACAGTACTCTATGCTTTGGGACAGGCACACAGTCTCTTTCTTCTCGTTAGTATCTTAAAAAAGAACACTAAGTATGTAATTATAGACTGTTATACATATAGTCGTGGTAGCGTAATACCTAACGTACGCGTCCCAAACTCAAAAGGCGCGGATTCGATCCTTACCAGAACGCATGCAACACTTAGACAGTTTTCTGAACTAATGTGTATATTGTTACAATTATCACATGCTAACAACGGGAAGGAAAACATCGTGATGACATGCACATCGAGATAACCGATGTAGCACAATTGCTAGGCCGCCTAGAATAAGCGTGTCGGGGATACCGTCCATTCCCCAATAGTGGGAGGCCCGAGATCAGCAATGTGATATGGGCTGTTATTGTATATATATATGTGTATGCTGTGTGTGATATATGGGTTCATATATGTACTTAAAAAGAGACTGGGATAGACAAATATGAAGTACTAGGGAGTTTCTTGCCAGTTCTTCTCCTTAAACAGGAATAAACGTTGCGAAGCGGTGTATATATAATAGATAGTAGACTTACCTTACCTATTATATATACACCCTACCTTAGCTTATATATACGACTTTTAATGTTCTCCAGTAGAACTTAATTCGAATAAAACTTTTGAATTTGATAGCTGTTTAGATTTTTGGGCATTTATTACTATTGAATTTGGGTTTTTGCAATTTAAAAGAGAAAACTTATTGACTTAAAAACGACGCACTACATAAATAGAAAAAAAGTACGTCATGGATTCACAACAAAATTTACACAAATAACAAATTTGATTCATAAAACACAAGACATAAGTAGGGATTGTATTTCGAATATTCAGTCCACAATGTAGGTAGCTCAACCACCAGTGAAATAAATATCAGCTAATTATTTTTTAGTAACTAAAGTAATGTAAACTTGTACCGTAGTAAAAGTAGACTTTCAATTAAAGTTTTGGATTGCAGTAATTAATTTTAATATTTTATTTACAATCATTACATAATAAATTATACCTATACTAATAATATCTATTTACAGATAGCTTAATTTATATAAGATAAAACTACAAATAGTAAATGGATCCCAAATCACCGTCAGTTGGGAACGTTTGGAACGTTGGGAACGTTGGGAACGCAACACTTATGCGTTGCCCAAAATTCAAGCCAGTGTTTTGGTAGGCCTTAATAAAGGCGATGGTATCTGGACGCCATGGCCTCAGAATTTCGACACCAAAAGCCACAAATATGTATCCACCACCAACGGATGCATATTTGCGGCGTTTTAGGACCTCTTGTCCGGTGGCAGCTGCACCAGCTACCACAGCCGTATCAGGAAGATGGGACGCTGCCAAAGTGTCAACGCACGTGGCGTCCCACACTAATGGCCGTCCCATCTTCTATGGCACTAAAGACATCCCGACATTTTAATATTTATCTGAAATTGATGTTAAGAAACTGGAATAAACTTACCCAGTATAGTATAACCTCTGCACATATGTCCAGAGATATCGTAGTTATGGATATTATGTAACATTCCTATTTGTTCCGGATCAATTTTGCTTGAATTTAAAACTTTGAAAATCTTTTGAACGCAAAAGTCTTGTCTGCCAGATGCTAAGACTAAATAAGGTATACTGCTTTTGTACCGGTCTATGTCCTTGAAAGAAGATATAATTATTAAGCTATTATGCTGCATCGTCACACCTCCATACATACATCTATGGGAGCTGCATAGGTTTAGTCATCGCAGCGGACAACGAACCACTGGCCAGCGCAACGCGGGAGAGCACATATAAATAATTGCTCTATCTTGCTCGTACATCATCCGTTCCGCTTACACATTATGCTATGTGTTGTACTAGCTGTACGACTTGTTAATATTTGTACTTAAGGTTACCGTATCCACAATAAATTAGTTCACATCAGCACCCGACAGTGAATACTAATTACTCTCTGCCATCTGAAGTATAATTTAACCTCTACCTCTCGTTGCTACATATCAGACATAAGAGATTTACATCACACATGATAAGCATATAGAATAGATACTATACAAATAAGTAGCTTAGTGATTAAAAAAAGACGAAGGTTGTAATCCTGTTCGGAAAACATGCGCCATTCATGTACTTTCTTAACCTAATGAGTACATTATTACAATTACCACGCACTAGCGATGAAGAAAGAGATCAAGATGAAACCCACACATCGAGATAATCGATGTGTCAAACCCGCCAATGACAAACATGGCGGTGTATACTGTCTACTGTCCGTTTGCCTATAAATAAAAGGCCCGATTCCAGCAGTGATACAATACAGGCTGTTGTAACATGCCAATAGATAAAATAATTATAGAACAAGGACACCCGTGAATACCGCTTAGCGTAAGAATATAATAAAAGAACACGTATTGCATGATTTATGTTTCACTTCACGCTCACGAGATGGCGCTAAGTCATTCTCATACAAAATTGCAATTATTTGAACTTCAACAAGTAGTAAAAAATCTCGTATTAAGTCTACTGCTGATATTTTAAACTAGCATTTGCCCGCGACTTTGTCCACATTAGGCAGGTAACAAAGATTGCAGTTATTTTGCTAAATATACAATCAAAGGTTATTTTCAGTAGGATAATGGATTTCCGGGTATGAAAATACACGAATCCCGGAAATTCCTGTAAAAATTCGGAGTAAGTATTGTTACCAAAGGCATACACGACTGGGATTGTTTTACTAGAGATTTTATAAATATGAGAAAAGTTCGCACCGGAACAATTTTTTATTTCGACGTGGCCACTTAAACTTCTCTTAAGAAAATTCCCGTAAGATTTTCGGGATATAAAGTATCGCAAATTTTAAGTTCGTCAATTTACTATCGATTAGTGAAAACCGCATCGAAATCGGCAGAATAGTTTTTATCTGAATCCCAAACAAACAGAAACACAAAAAATGTAAGAAACAAAAGACTACACTTGATACTTTTAGAATTTTATAATATTATTAGGATATGCCCGCGACTTCGTCCACGCTTCACTTGAAATTCCCATGTGATTCCCGAGACAGAAAGTGCCGCAGGATTTTAAGAAGAATGTAAGCTACCGTTGTAATGAAAACTATGACGAAATAAGCTATTTTTTATGCATCCGAACAACTACAAACCGCTCCCGGGAAAACTACTGAACGATTTGAATGAAGCTCGACACAGAGCTGGCTTATATGCCAAATCAACAGATAGGACACTTTATATCCCGATAAATTATGTCATTTCCACAGAATAGACGTATTAGCTAAATAGATGGCGGTGCAGTCGCGTTTTTTCAATTCACTAACAAATACCGACGTTGTTATAAACAACATGATATTCGTTGTATTAAATTTAAATCAGGTTGGCTTCGACTCATCTCTATGTTTTACTGGGCAGTTGTCTAGATTATAATGTTACAACTTAGCCAAAATTCCACGAAGCACACCGGCCGGCTAAAACACAGTTTAATGGCCCTCCGCATTTGGAGTTCTTTTGTTTACTTCGTGTTTAAAATTTGCAATTAGATAATAGCGTATTGTTATCGTACTGGTTTATGGCCGTTCGCAGGCATAATTAAGCAGGTGTGCAGAATTATGAGAATTGCGTCGAAGAGCAGATGTGATTCGTGGAAGTCATCGTTTACCCGGTCGTGACACATTGTAAGCTGAGTATAAAGGGATGCCCGAACGGAGAGATTGGCAGTCGAGCGACGATTACCATAGAAGCAAGACGTGTACATTCGACAAGCGATATAGTGACGGACTTTGCTCATGTGATTGAATCGTGCATTACGTTTGGACTGGTTGTGTACAGTTATATTTGTACCTATGTTATACGTGTTGGTATAGTTTTAATAAACTCTATAGTAAATCCAACAGCATATATTTTAATCCGAGTCCCACACTCGTAACAATAATAATAAATAAATAATCGGCAGAAAACATACATATTGTATATCCCCAAAATAAGCAAGTTACGCTTGTGTCATGGGTAATATACAACGAACTACTCTGGGGCCGATCCCAGACACCCAAACCATAGTAAATAACGGAGAAAATACGTTTCCGAAAATTACTATACCAGGAATCCAACCCGGAGCCTCTATGTTGCAGTGAGGTAGGCTGGCAAAGGCTTAGCCCGCTCAACCACAGAGGCGGGTCGACTATATGGACTTAGTTTCTTTGTTATTATTATATGTAAAAAACCGAATTAGGGTTTTGTGTAAGTAAAATAAAGCGAGTAAGGTTTGATACGCGAAGTAGCCGCGGGGAAAACTTTAGTAATTAATAAAAAAAAATGCTAATAAAAATATTTTTTACCTTGGGTTTGAAGTGTCCTTTCAATAATATGTGAACGTTACAACCGCTATATGAAAAAGTGTTCAAAGCACAGAATCCTCTATTGAATTTAGCATTTTCGGTTAATACTTGGACCATGTTGTTGGTGACAACTGGTATGTCACTCATTGGTTCATAATAATGAAGGTTAGCTGGGAGCTCACCCTTGTGGTAGGCTAAACAAAGCTGAAAACAATGTTATTTTTTATTAAGATGATGCATAAGTATATTTTTATTAACAACTTATTTTAAGAAATTATTTACATTAAGCAAAACGAAACTTGAACCCAATTGTAAGTTATTATAATTCTAGCTGTGCCCGCGATTTCGCGTGTAATTTTTTTCTCGGAACTCTAAAAAAATATAGGCTAAGTTATTCCTTATGACATCAGCTATCTGCCAGTGAAAGACTCGTCAAAATCGGTCCAGCCGTTTCAAAGATTAGCCGAATTATCCAGACAGACAGACAAAATTGTATTTTTGGAATCTCCTTGTCCAAATTATCCCTCAGATTTTGGTCTCATTTTTAATTTGATATTAGAATTAAATAATTTATTCGAAACCATTAATATAGTGTACAGAAACAATTTGGTGTCCAAACAACTGCTGTAGTATAATACTGTGTTGCAGTTGGCGCCCACTTCCAGAAAACTCGTTTGTTAAACAATTTAAAAAAGAAAATTATTTTAAAGTTTATACTCTTACGAACGAGGTGCCGACTAAAGTGGATTCACACATGCCTACCATAGAAACACACTTTATTACCTTTCAGCATTTGGACTTCTTTTGTTTACTTTGTGTTTAAAATTTATAATTAGAAAAAAAACAGTCAATTGTGTATTGTAATCTTTTATGGTAGTCATTAGCCAGGTGTGATTCTAATAAATTCATTCCACGCGGGCGAGATACATATTGTACTTGTGCAGTATAAAGCAATGCCCCAATGGAGAGATCGGCAATCTAGCGATAGCCACAAGCGAAGCAGGATGTTAGTGACGGACTTTGCGCGTGTGATTGAATCGTGCATTACGTTTGGACTGGTTGTGCACAGTTATATTTGTACCTATGTTATACGTGTTTGTACAGTTCTAATAAATTGTATAATAATTGCAACGGCATTTTAATTCGAGTCCTGCAACTCGTAACAATACATTTGGAAATTTTCGTGTTCATATTTATAATGTATGTGGAAATGCATAGATGTCTGAATGGGTGTGTATATGTATGTGTGTATGTGTTCAATTTTATTTATCTGTATATACAATGAACCAACTCTGGAGCCGACACCAGACATCCAGACCATAATATACAACGGAAAGTTCGTTTACGACATCTGCCATGCTGGGAATCGAAAAATGACTTACTTTTGTCAAGGCGCATATTCCGGAGGCAGGTTCACTGCATCCCATATTGGACTTCACGCAGCCGACCTTGATTGGTTTTTGTTTTGCAAAAACTTCGCCAATAGCCGTTATTTCATTGCTGTCTGCTTCAGCTATTGCTGTTAGTTAAATTTCAATACGCATATATTAATAAAATAAACGGCGTATATAGCATAAAAGGCGTGATCAGATAAGGCAAAGACGTAAAGAGTAATGTCAAAGATTTTATTTAGCCTACCGCCATTTTGTTAATTTTAATTTTTGTTTATGCTTATTTTTTACTTTACAGAAGCCGAATTTAATTTCCATTTATTAAAATAATTAAATTTACGTGTTGCAAAGCGATGGTAAATTCGTTGATCCGTGATTGCGCACAATACCTCATCTCATTCTATTTTCAAAATTATGATATTTATTAGTTATGCTATTTCTATGCAGTTAAAGTTCGAAGTAACAACTTAAGAAATGTTTTTTTTTCAAATTCCAAATTCAAAAGTTTTTATTCAAAATAAGTTCCACTGGTGAACACTTTTTGAAGGTGATACATATGTGCCAAAATTTAAATTTACTTCCTATTCTATATGCACCGCTTCGCAACTTGTTATCGCTGTTTAAAGAAGAAGAAGAAGCGGCATGAAACTCCCCAGCAACACGAAAAAAATTTTTTTCAACGTAATACTCTATCTTGGCTCTTTTTTAAAATTCATATAGAAGTTATTACGCAGTTACTTTTCAAAGAATTAATTAATTTGTAACAAACATTGTATAGTTTTTGTATAAAGGATAGTGAAAAAATCGAGTAACTTTCTCATCTCACCCGAACGAGACCCTGCAATAATGAACCTTGCGAGGGACAAACACACCGCTAACTTAACCTCTCAAATAAAAATAAAATATTTGTCCGGCCTAGGCCTGCCAGGGTATAGACTGGTCTCAGCCGGAAGATCTTCCTTTCTGATTAGGGATGTAATAACCTTCCTTAAAAATATCGACACACTCATAGAGGTACATACGGGGTACACTAACATATCCCTAAAAGACTAATGCAGCATATTTGGGTCCCAAATCTGTAACTTTCACAAAAATACTATTCCAGTGCGAGTCAAGATAAATTCGGCTGACTATGGTCTCCAAAGTCCGTATCGTCACGATCAAATCAAAATTGATTCAGTATGGAGCGGAGATGATTCATAGACTACCAAAACCGTCAAAAGTCACGATTCCAATTTGATTAACAATTTGAGTTACAGACTTGGGGCCCTGCAACAAGTACCATTATCATTAGATTTATCAACTTATTTCTAGCCTTTAACAAACATGGACATGGTAAATATATTCAGAAAACAATAACTGATTATTAAAAGTTATGTATTCACCTGCTCCACAACCTTCTACGTATTCAACTTCCTCTGGTGATACGTCAATTTCCGAATAAAATGCATCTAAAAAGTCTTGAATTTCTCTTGGAGTTCGGATTGGTAAGAACTGCTCCTTGATTGAAGTTCCAAAAATACTTTTCGTGTGATAAACTTCTGAATAGATTCTGTAAAAGTTTACTTTCATATTAAAATTCAACTTCTCTTTATTGAAGATATGATTAGGTCTAAATTATTTACTCATTCAAATAACGTAACTTTCGTCTTCTTTAAATTAGTTTTCATACCTACCGTTACCATCTCCTGTAACTGTTTATATTACACTTTATAATATTAAAAATATACATTATCGTTAATTACGATTAATGACTAAATATTGATAATCGTCCCTATTGATTATATGACATAGCATGTCTAGAGGTCAGCACAGTTGAATTAAATCGCACTATGATTTATACTATTAGAATCTATGATTCACTTTCGACCAAGTAGTTTACTTTACCTTATTTATGTTATGTAATTAAATAAATAATATAAAATATAAAAAATCTATTAATCTTGTTAGGCTAGATAGTTAAACAGAACATTTTGTTCAAAAACAATCCTTTCCCTTGGTTTGATATTATATTGGGTAGGACATGATTTTATAATGAGTTTTTAGGATACATGACATTTTGTACTGAACTAGTACAATGTACCACATCAAATGAGATGAGGACATTTGTACGGTTTGTACCGCGGCAGTATATTTGAAGCGATGAGGTCGATGAGGCGGTGAGCGTCATTCCCTCATTTGTCCCGTACAAAACTTTTAGTTGGGAAACGTTAGTTAACAATTGGATGTGATCGGCCTTGGTCACTTCATTTTACTAGCAGTCGTACATGTTATGTTGTCCCTCTTTGTCATGTGAATACCCACAGAGGCGTTATTGTACTGTTGTCCTCGTTCCGTCCTTTCTTTTACATTTGACGCGTGAGTAGTAGCGGGACAATATTTTTGAAGTAGCACAAATTCAAATTGAGCCCTATCAGTACAAATCTATTTTGTACGGGACAAATGTACTGCCTCACATGTGTACTACTCATGACTATTTGATATTTCTTCACAGACATTGTTCTTTACAAGCTACACTATGATTTGGTATAATAATACAGAGTGTGACTATTTTTTCAAAATCAGCCGATTCGATACTTGACAAAGGTAATTGATTGTTCAAAAATCGAATTAGATATACCATTTTAGTTTTCGTCAAAATCAGCCTCAAGACTCCTTTGAGTGTTTTTCGCTATTTCGTATAGTTTAGGATTTGGTCCTGAAGGCCCACTTGAAAAATTCATGTATGTGCATGAATATGTATATTTATATTATATGTTTTTATATTGTGTATAGTTATCATAATTTACTAACTGCACTAATTACTATTTGAAACCTATCGATCCGCCGTAAAACCGCCCATTGTACTATCTATGTTTGTTTTTCTTTTGTTTGTTAATACGAGGTTGAATCAAAAAGTTCTTAGAATCAATATTAAATTTAAACAAAAATATTTTATTTTTATACACTATCTCCAATTAAATGCATTTAGAATAACTTGTTTCTATCTTCTTTATTCCTTGCGAAAAAATATATGCTTTTTTGAGTCTCGAAAAACCCCTCTACGGCAGCCATAAACGCGTCATGATCGTGAAATTTATTTCCACAAGTTTCCTCTTTTAATTTTGGGAATAAGTGAAAATCACTTTGGACTCAGTCCGGAGAATATGGTGGGTGGCAAGGAAATTGAAGCCAACATAGCGCATTGCGTTGAGTGCAACTTCTGATCGATCAGCGGGAGCGTTATCGTGACGAAACAGGATTCCTTCACTATCCCACAACACTGAGGCCATAACTTTGCCAGCGGTAGGAGCAACTCGAAATTTTTAATGGATGGAGAGGATGGTCGTTTCCAAGACAGGCTTTGTCTCTTAGACTCAAGATCGAAATGGTGGATCTACGATTCATCAATAGTGACAAGGCGATTGTAAAAAAAATCCGAATCACACTGGAACATTTCGAGATTATGCTTAGAAATTTCCAAACGTCGTTTTTTATGGCATATTGCCGACACTTTTTGAACCCCAGTGAATCAATTAAAGGGGATTGAATGCTACCAAAAGATATCTTTCTCAGCTATATGTTTTCTAGTTATTCTTATGTCTTCCAAAACCAGAGTCTCAACCTTTTTGACATTTTCTTCCATAACGGAGGTTGAAGGCTGCCCAGAACGCGAATCATCTTTACAATTTGATCTACTTCTTTTAAATTCAACCACCCAGTACGCAACCGTAGAACAGTCCCATACCCTAATGTCGACTGAATGTCCGAAAAAAATTCTTTCGGAGACATTTTTTTCAAGCTGAGATATTTTATCACCGTACGTAACTCACTTTTGTCTATAATTTTACGTTTTTAACAACTCGTTGCACAAAAAAAATTATTACGTGCGAACGAACTGACAAAAACAATTAACCATTGTTATGAATATTGTGTGATTTGACGACACTCTTTTATTTGAATATCAAACTTCTCTCAAAAAGGCGTTATATATATGCACTTCTAAGAACTTTTAGATTCACCTAGGTATACTTTGGTGTACAACAAATAGTTATATATCTATATATTGGCAACACTGCACATCTTTGTAGTCATTATGCTGTCGAGTTTTGTCTGTACATTTCACTAGATGAACAAGTGTTGCATGTAGTGTTTTTGCCTATAAGTGATTAGTGCTTTTTTAATGTCTTTTTTATAAAGCTATGTACATTCTTGAGTGCAGGTAATTGTTGGTAAACTAAATAAATAAAAATAAAATAAAATATATTTTACCGGTTAGCGTCCTCAGCTCTCTGTAAGAAAAGCACGCTGACAGCGTCAGATCTTACGTAACCATCACCATTTTTATCAAAGCATTTAGTCTTGCCATCCGAACATAAAAAGCCGGCTCTGCAAATAAAGAAATGTTTCATTAAGACAAACCTCCCGCTTTCGAGCTCAGGCCTTGTAAATAAAGTCGTATCTAAAGCAAATATATGGTTATTTCCGTGTTTCAATTGGCATGAATCAATAAAAGTGATCCATGTAAACACACACTGAAAGATTCAATGTCATTGAACACCGTAGTAATCTTTCAGTTTTGAGTTTTTTAATCTATCTTTTTTTTCTGTGATGTTAATCCATCGAATATCATTGGGCTTATTTTTAATTACGTAAACATAAATCTCATAAGATTGAAAAACTTTGAATAAAATCCACGTGTCAAAGTCTTTTACGCAGCTTACAGTAGAACGCACTGGCAGAAATCGTCACGTGAGAAAAAGCGTTATGCCCGTTCTAGGCGACCTTTAACGTAATGGTTATTTATGATACTAGTTCGGTAAGTTGGTTTTTACAAACGAGTAGACGAGCCCGAAACGAGGTCGAAGGCTTACCATATTCACGAGTTTGTAAAAACCAACAACCGTGCGTGTGTCGTACAACGTTTTTCAACACATTTGCGAGAAAATAGTACAATAGCTAGTGAAATAAACATAAATATCAGTTGAAAAGTCACAACAATCTTTGACGTTTCTAATATGAAAATGGTGTGCATTTGCAAATGGCGTCATATGCGCGTGGTGAAAATTAAAGCTACACTGTCGTCTAATTTTTGTTATAGTATTAAAGTGAGACAAATGTATTGATTAAAATGTCTTCTAAGGAGGTTCGAATATTCAGCTTATTTATTTTAGTAATGTAAAACTCCTTGGTGGAATTCTTGTATATTTTTATACCTAAGTACCTATTGTACCGCACGTTCCATTTTGTGGTGAGTAATTTTAACTTTCGAACAATGTAAATAGGTTTCGTAAATGCATTTTTTAGCAAATATTGTGTTTAAAATAATATTTTTTTAAATAATAAGACATGGATTGAATATTTTAATTAATATTTACAATAAAAAAAAAACATATTTTTTGACTGGTGGCGCCAAGTGTGATTACAGAATATGTAACGAGTTTCATTTTTTACTAAACGATTTTAATTTCTTAGTATTTTTCTTTCATTGTTAATACATTGAATTCATATTAAAAGTCATGAGTCTACCACCGCTTCCAAAGCAATTTTAGTTACTGTTAAACGAGAAGAACCGGCGGAACAAACTC
Source organism: Dendrolimus kikuchii (assembly GCA_019925095.2). Classification (NCBI taxonomy): domain Eukaryota; kingdom Metazoa; phylum Arthropoda; class Insecta; order Lepidoptera; family Lasiocampidae; genus Dendrolimus; species Dendrolimus kikuchii. The sequence goes on from CM034400.1 coordinate 4,302,645, forward strand.
CCCAGCAACATATCTTTACTTTATAATTATTATTATTCCCATTCGATGCGGTCGTTTAGATATTTTTTTATAGTATAATTATTGTAATAAGCTTTCTTGCACAAACGTTGCTTTATTAAATTTTTAAACTTGTTTACCGAAACCTCTTGAACGTTTACTGAGATTTTTTTCATTGACATCGATAATCAACTTACCTTGTAAAATTCAAGCTAATGTTAGGATGCATGCAGAGATTACAGCCTCCAATGATAGCAGCGTCGCACTGTCCGTCTGTTATCGCTCGGAAAGCGTGCTCCAGGCAGGCAGTGGAACTTGCGCAAGCTACATCCAAAGAGTAAGAAGGACCCTTGCCATCAATCCAGTAAGAAATACGATTCGAGTACATGGCTTTATTGCATCTGAAACCAAACAAGATTTTTTTATGTATATGGCTTCGTCGCTTATGAAATTTTTTGTAAGTAACTATTATATTGTAAGTTATATTCCTTTATTTTTTATCCCGTGTCTATCAACATTGAAAGAAGAAAGTGAACCCGTATCATTTGGGCTTAAAACTCAATTTAATTATTAACATTGTGACAAAATGTAAGAAAAGATGACTTATCACAGACTGTTATTAGGACTGGAAGTCTAACCGTAAATCAGATTCATGTTACTTGGATGTTATTGGTAGAAATTAGATAGTTACGTTAGAATAACGCATTGCCAGCATTAAGAATGGGATAAAGGCAGATAAAGAGATTTTTTATTGCATGAGTTTAGCAGACAGGCCCAACTGATCAAAAACGGCTACCGTCGCTTATGGACACTTATAATACCAAAGATGCTATCAATACGATGCCGCTCCCTTATGGATGGAAACTGGCCACTAATACTGGAATAGAACTTATGGTTGTTTTGGCGGCATACTCTAGACCAGAGATGATAGCTATCCAGGCGAGCGAATATCCTACCACCTGGCCGTGCGTTGTTTTTATCACCTCTTACGACAGGCCGCCTGGCCGCAGCAAATTGTATTCTTTCTCCGTTTCTGCTGGACAAGATAAGATAGTGGGATCAGACAGGAATAGGATAGAAGAGATTGAATAGAGAAGACGGGATAGGAGGAAGAGGGCCATCCGATCTCTCGCTCATCGTACGAAATACGATTTGATCAAGGCACCACCACCATTATCCTGAGCTAACCCTGAGAACTATAATCAAGTATGTTCCCAGCATGGTTCAATGACGTATACTTGAATCTAAATTTGGGGTATATACACATATAATTTTGTCTCTGGAATGTAAAAATCAAAACAACACTAACACTAACATTTATTTAATAAAATCCTCAAACTGGATGCTAGCATGAGCAGGATAGTTGAATCTGAATTTACTGGATGGTCCTGGCTGTCTGCTCAACAGACCTCATAAAGTAAAAAGATGATGAACGTTATGACTCACCCGGTGACACCAAAACCATTGCGTAAAATATTCGAATAAATATAAGTCCTTTCTGATTCGGAGAAGGTGGATCCGATGAAGACACCAACTTTTTTACCCCGAAGCTGAAGAGGATTGATGCCTGGAAAACAAAATGCAGTAAAAACTTTAGATGGAAAATATTGTGCAATGCTGGATCGTGGATCCGCATAACTAACTGGTTCGAGAAGTTTAGGTTAAGTGGTGTGGGATATTTGTTTAGGGGAATTTATGGGAGTAAGAAATATGCCAAATCCTGCCCAAAAACCGGTGGGATAATTAGCACCACTAACCTACGAATTCACTTTCAATGAGGCAGCTAGCTTAGCTTCTGGGTGTATGAATCAGAAGCGAAACCTTCACTGGTCTTGGGACAGAGTACACGGAACGTCGGGACTGAGTTCTCATGCGTCGGAGACAGGTTTCGTCACCATACAAAGGTGGCGAAAACGAAAGCCAAAGAGACATATAAAACTAACCACATTATATGTCAGGATGCAGCAAATATAAAACACTACTTTTTGCCCGCGGCTTTGCTCGCATTGAAGTAAATTTTAATTGTTGACAGAGTGGACTACCGGCAGTGAGATGTCCTACGCGACCTTCATAGATATGTCACATTTAATTTAATTATCTATCTATATCTATTTATCTTTCCGTGCAGGAACAGAAAAAGAATACTAATCCCTGCGGCAGGTAGAGCATTTACCCGACTGGATGGCTACCACTCCTGGTCCAAAGTATAGCGCCATAATAACTTTGTGTTATTTTCCAGCATCATTGGCCAGGTTCCAGTTTCCCCTTCGAGGCCGGCAACATATTGGAAGCACCTCTGGTGTTGCTAATGTCCATAGGCGACGGTAACCACTTTCCATCAAATTGGGTCGTCAGCTTGTCTGCTGTGTTTCAGCAATTAAAAAAATCGTAATACCATCAAGCAAAAGTGGATCCAGCCTTAAAATTAATACATTAAAATTGCGTTATTATGTGTGTGTGTGTGTGAATTGAAACGGTGGCGCAATAAAAGGCGATTAAAGCGCCATAGTTACTTTTTATCCGGATGAAAGGTACTCTATTTCCTATTCAACTTCTGACAACGTGTAAGCAAAATATCGTGATGATCGGTTTAGTAGTTGAGGCGTGAAGTTTCACAAACAAACTCTCATTCGCATTTATAATATGATAGTTAACTTGTTGTAAGAAGTTTGAAGTTTACAGGGAAATACTGAGGAGCTAACTTTTTTAATAATAAGCTTACCTCATGAGAAACGTAACACATGACAACGTTATGTTACGAAGTGAATACAACACTGTCAACACTATTATTTATTTATTTAGGTTTATGGCTTGGCAGCTAGGCCTTTAAACCAGATCTTATATTACAATATAGTTTCTTCACTTTCTTAAGCCTATGTATAGCTCAGCTTAACTGTAGGTTATCATCTGACGCCATTCAACGGAGTTCTTGTGATAACTCGAAAGGTCACATTTGACTATACAGTACACATTTCTCACAAGAACACATAATTACTACTCAAAAACTATCAATATCTCACAACTACTGTTCATTTTAGAGTAAGTATTAATTACCATAATTTATGAACATTAACATAGACCGAGACGTACTCACCATGATCAAATTGAAAATATTTTGAAGAATGGTCAGACAAAAAGCAGATTAAATAAGCGTGTATGTACGAAAAGATTAATGAAAGTTCTATCCGTGCAGGAACGGAGAAAGAATACAATTTCCTGCGGCCGGGCGGCCTGTCGTAAGAGGCGACAAACCAACCCACAGCCAGGTGGTAGGGCATTTGATCGACTGGATGGCTACCACCTCTGGTCTAAAGTATGTTGCCATAACAACCTCGAGTTGTGTTCCGGCATTAGGGACCAGGTTCCAGTCTTCCTTAAGAGAGCAGTAGCGCATTTGTAGCACCTTTGTTGTGTTACAAATGTCCATAGGCGATGATAATCGCTTTCCATCAAGTGGGCCGTCTGCCTGTCTGCTGATCTCCTGCAATAAAAAAAATGAAAGAAAAAGGTGTTTATCAGGATTGTAGCAGGTGGAGATCCATCGACTCTGCCTACCCCAAAATAATGCCAATAATGATAGATGCTAAATGTGGCTTTATAGAATGGCCCAACTATAGTTAAAATTTCTCTCACCGGAATCGTAAATGGCGCTGTAAGTGTGCTCTAGTAGCTTCCTGCTCATGGGCTCCATGGCGCATGCCTGTTTATAGTGGACCCTGAAGAACTGGGAATCGAATTTGTTCATGCCCTTGACTTGGCCCAAGTGCTTCGGAACCTCGGGGTGGTTAACAATCCAGCGAGATTCTTCAGCAGTAACCATATCCACCTGTAAAAGATTTTTTTGGTAGCTATAGGTACTCTTTCATTATCTTCCTCTGGTTGAGTGGGCTAATCCTTCGCCGCCCTAGCTTATTTATTTGTATATAAATCTATACTATAATAAATCTGTTCGAGTATGTACGTACATTGCGATTAAAATTATTTTTTAAGAATCAGTGGGCTAATTCGAACCAGGAGATTCCGAAAATGATGATGATGAAATATATATATAGGAGTTGGCGCTGCTGAACTCCTCCTAAACGGTGGACCCTATTTTAATGTTTTTTTACTCAAGTGGATTCGAGAATAGTTTAGATTAACATTTGGTCCCGGCAGATGGCGCTGCAATCGGGTTATAGATTTTTATTTTTTAAAGATAGGACAACGTCTGTCGGGTACAGGTAGTATATATATATATATATATATATATATATATATATATATATATATATATATATATATATGTATATATATGTATATATATGTGTATATATATATATATATATATATATATATAACGTCAATTGATTGTTAGACGACTTAAAAAAAGGGATAGTCTAAGTTCTCTAATCTAGAATTCAGTGCTAGTTAAACGACAAATAATAATCTAAGTTTTTTATTTTGCTTTAATTATTCAGTATTAATTTTTATTAAAAATTTACTATTGTTTCTGGTAATATTTGTGAAAAAAAAACCGGATGTTTTATAATTGACTATTGTTCTCAACAACAAAACACAATCCACTATTAAAAGTTGTTTCGGATTCGGTTGTGTTGATTCGGATAAAACTGCTTCTAAATTTATCTCATAAATTATCTCTATAAAAATTATAAACACGAAAGTTTGTAAGAATGGATGTATAGATGTATGGATGTTACTCTTTCACGCAAAAACTACTCAATGGATTCTGATGTAACTTTCGAATAATATAGCTTACACATCAGAATAACACATAGACTATAATTTATAAAGATATAATGTGAATTATCCAAAATATAACGATTTTTTAAGTAATAAAGACCACCGGAAGATAATCTTTAGAATTTAATTATTTCAAAGAATACCGATTGCTGAAAAAAGTAAAAATGTTGAGAGATATGTTTTAAAATTAAAATCAAGCTTTTTCAGCCTATGATTACTATTCGAAGAAAATAATTTTAGACATGGTGTTAAGTTTGTCACAACATTCTGATTGAAAAGAATGGCGGCCAAAAGCATTATAAAATCTCTTGCGTGTAGACCGGAGAGGTCAAAAAGAATAAAAATAATTTTGTGAATATAGACTTAGTTCAATCAATCAATAACTCTTTATTTTACACCATTACAAAATAAGCTTTTTTAAAAAGGTTTTTAAATACAAGCTTTTCAGATCCTGGATATCACGTAATAACAGAGTGTTAGCTAAGACAAGTAAAACGAGCCCAAACACAACAGGTCTATCTTGTTTGATACAGGAGTTCCTTTGGCCGCCTTCCGACTCCATCATCAGATCAGCTCCATGGTAACATAATATTGCATTGTCACGCGATGTACATATGCGTGCAAAATTTCAGCTCAATCGGAAACCGGGAACTTGGTCAAATTTAACTTGCAAGATTCCTTCAGAACTTACATATATACATACATCCATTGCGAGTTAAATAAAAGCTTGTAAAAAGAACTTACAGACTAAAACTATGTCTGATTATGCACAAAGGGCGGTCTTATCACTAAAAAGCGATCTCATCCAGACAACCCCAGGAATAAATTGAGATAATAATGACGATGGTGGTATAGATAATACATAGTACAATTTCTTACATACTAGTGATAAATATATAAATGCAGTATATGGATGTTCTATATATTAAATAGATATATACATAACATACCAATACATATCTACAAATATATATATAAACGTTTATAGATAAATATATATGTACATACATTTAAATGTCATCAATCATCATATTCCAAGCATTGTAGCGATTTTGCTTGTTTGGTAGCAATTGGCAGCGCGTTCCAAAGCTTAATAGCCTTTAGTTATTTGCTGCGCCTAGATATAATTATCTAAGTGTTATTTTATATTGTGAATACCGTGAATTATATAGACAGTGTTTGCGAATTGTTTGTGATTTTATTATTTGCAATGAGCGAACCTATTCATGGAGCTGGTGATGTCAGCTCTGCCGACGACACTATGATTAAAATCCCGATTGTGCATGAAATTTCGATAGATATGTATATGTGTGTTACTGGATCGAATTTGCTGACTCAACGACTTGTATTATTTTTGAATTTTTAAGTATTTTTAAATATTTACTTTGCCTTTTGCGTTGGGGTTTTTTTTTAACTTTTAATTATTTTTTTTTGTATTTAACTTACCTTATTATAGAGATTTTCGCTAAACTCTAAAACGCTATCGGAACAAGGGAAGATTCCGGACATTCCACTGATGACGACCTCTTTCCCGGATAATGGTCTTGTAATCCGGGTTTCACCAATTACGGGATTTTCGGGTGTAGGAGCCATGGTCGTAAGTATCGTTGTTGATGTAGATAGAGATCCAGACAACTACGAATTAAACCTTTCGGAAATACTATTTATATGAAACGTGAATCAGCGACGAATACAACGAATGATTTCCAAAATTATGTTTGTATGGTTCCGTATATCAAATTGTTATCAAAGATTATTTTTTAATGCAAATTGATTCATAAGTAACATTTGTGTGATACTCTTCATTTAAATTATTTGTTTCTTATGCCTGTTTTACATCATCTGTCACTAATGATTCGTATCACTCTGTCATACACCTAGTCTTACTCTTAAACTGACATTCCAACGCATTTAAGTGATCACAGAAATTAACTAGATTAAAGCAATAATTATATACGTTCTATCTCTCAGTCAACCGCATCTCAATCCGTCAAATGTTTTGGCCAACAGGTAGATTATAGTGACATACCAGAGGAAATAGGAGATATTTTAAATTTTATTCAAGCGTCAGTCTCGTACTCAATTGCTTGTTACACAAGGCTATTTACATGGAGAGAGCTTTTTGCCTTGAAAATACGATTGTCGCAAGCAAGAAATAAACTGTCATTTAAACTAAATATGCGATATCATACGTAGAAGGGCGATAACCGCCTGGTCATTGAATACCAATGTCTCTGTGTAAACAAAATACAAAATACCGTGCTCATCACCAAGCTCGAAAAGCAAGTCTCGCATTCAAATCGGTTCACACTGATTTACGATTTTTACATGAACTTGAAAAAATGTCATACGAGTTCTATTTAAGACAAGTTGAGAAATCGTAGGCAATTATCTCAATGCGATTTGTGTCGTAGGCGACCGTCGACATTCCATCAGGTGGGTCATAATCCTGTCTATTGTATAATGTTAATACAGCAAAATATTAGAACAATGGGCGGTCTTATCGCTTGTAGGCGACCTATTCCAAACAATCCACAACAATTTACTGATCTGCAATCTTAGTATTTACTTTTGTCCATTACTCTATTGAACCCTTATTTCTAACATATTTAACTATCAATGTCTATTTTTTTAAGTAGCAACAGTAATAATTTAAACATTTATACAAAGTGTTTTGCATACAATTATTTTTTATTGTAAAATTAGCATTGCCTTGTATATAAATACTTAGATTTCTCATGCGGTTTTGTTTTCATGCGGTTTTTCGCACTTTCAAAGAAAGTGCGGCCGCCTCAACCAACTCGTCCGCCCACTCATTCTCCCTGATACCTACGTGCATCTCCACCCAGAAAAGATTCAGCGTCTTACCCTGCTTGATACACCGCGGGACAGTTTGACGAGAATTAGCCGCTATCGGGCTAAGAAAGGGGATTGGAAAAGGGAGATATTGGATAGGGGGAGGAAGTGGGCTATCGAATCTCTCACTCATCGAATGAAACACGATTTGCTTAAGGCTAATCTTTTCACGCCGATAGTCTTTGATACTGTGGTATCATACCAATCGAGACGGCCCTAAGAACAATCCAGGATCAATAAAAGAAGATGAAGTAAAATTCAAGATAATGAATCAGCATGATTCTTCCACGTAAAATATTTTTACGAATTTAGCGGGACTCGAATTAAAATGCCTTTAGAATTATTATAGAGTTTATTAGAACTATACAAATACGTATAACACAGGTACAAATATAACCGAACACAACAAATCTAAACGTAATGCAGAAGGTCGTAATTCAATAAAAGGCGCAAATTTCGTCACTAATAGATTCCCGAATGTACACACGGCTCGTCTTGATTGTGGTTCTCGCTCGACTGCCCCCTCTCCCCATCAGGCCGTTTATACCTCACAAATACAAATGTGCCCGTATCGTTTTCGAAGTAATCCGCAACACCTGGTTAATGATTCGGCCGAAAGCGGCCATAAAAGAGTACAATAAAACAATGGCCTGTTCTCAAAAAACGTATGCCAATAAATAATTAAACAAAAGAAGACAATCATAAAAGAATTACAATTAGTTCAAATGCCGACGGGTAATAAATGTGCTTCTACAAATCTGTACGTGGAGTTTGTCTTTGTCGGCGCCTAGGTTGTAACAATATGTATTATAATAATTCAATGTCTCCCTGTGGCAGGTCGGCTCTCCTTATGATTTTTTTGGATAAAATATCTACTATTTCTTTTACCTACTCGCAGAGAAGCCGCGAACGCCCTCAGATAGCATGAAACCTTGTTCACATTAAAAGCTGACAAGGTAAGACAAATAGATACATAATATAGAAATATCTAAACACCAAAAACGTTACGGATAAACAGAATTTTAATTATTCTAATACATTTGTATAGATTAATTTACAACGGTTCTTTTTACATTTGAATACAATAAAATAAAGTAATTCATTCAACGTGTCAATGCATTCATACAGGGTGGAGCAGTTAACTCGGTTGATTTGAAAGGCGAATAAAAACAAAAGTAGTATATCTGTATAATTATTTTTCCTTGTGTCACACATTTTTTTTAAGCAGTCTTAAAGATGGTGTCGGACGAGTGACGGCCTCCGCTACCAAAACGCAGAACAAGTCAATTTCTAAAGATGCGCTTAATTTTTTCAAGAATCTCGTCGGGTATTCTGGCGATAGCACACTGTATACGAGTATTGTCCTTAATATGAGGCAGGGTCGTTCGACAATCAGTAAACGGAAAGGGTTTGAGCTAACCCCATAAAAGGAAATCGCAAGAAGCGAATTTAGGTGACCGAGCAGGCCATGGAAAGTCCCCTTTCAAGGAGGAGGCATTAAGTGCTCCCTCAAAAGATCTATTGAATATCGTGCAGGGTACGCTGTGGTTCGGTCTCCACACGACCTCCAGGTGGAATATTGAAGTTAACGCGGAAGGCACTTTGAGCGGCAATTTGAAAAAAACGTTTCGAAGGCAAACGCGCCTTGCTCTCCTGTTCACTGCATGATTGTTACTGACGGCGCAGCAAATGAAACTTCAGATACTCCTTTCGAAACAGATCAATCCCATCCTTCTACGAATCTTCGCTTTGCTTGGCTTTCGCGCTCCATAGCGATTCTGTGAGGCATATGTGTGACACAAATTCTATCCGTGCAGGAACGGAGAAATAATACAATTTCCTGCGGCCTGGCGGCCTGTCGTAAGAGGCGACAAAACAACCCACAGCCAGGTGGTAGGGCATTTGCCCGATTGGATGGTGACCACCCCTGGTCTGGAGTATGCCGTCATAACAACCTTGAGTTGTGGTCCGGCATTAGTGAACAGGTTCCAGTCTCCCTTAAGAGAGCAACAGCGCATTTGTAGCACCTTTGGTGTTGCGTTGGTAACCGTTTTCCATTAAGTGGGCTATCTGCGTGTCTGCTGAACTCCTGCAATAAAAATAAAAAATTACTTAAAATAAGTCAAACGATCACAAAGTCGTACAATTTTTAATCGATTTCTTGTGGTAATTGGTTAACTTATTTAACGATTTGGGGGTTTGAATTCCTATTATATATTGCAATGAGATCTGTCAAATCGGGCTTCTTATTTTATGATAACTATAGTCGTGAAAACTTAAGAAAATACTATACAATTAATTAATAAACGTTCATTATTGTTAACAACAAAGCAGTTGAAATAGATTCTTTTTTAAACAGTTATATTATCTTATACTAATATATAAAGCTGAAGAGTTTGTTTGTTTGTTTGCTTGAACGCGCTAATCTCAGGAACTACTGGTCTGATTTGAAAAATTCTTTCAATGTTAGATAGCCCATTTATCGAGGAAGGCTATAGGCTATATATCATCACGCTAAGACAAATAGAAGCGGAGCACCAATGTGGAATGTTTCAAAATCTTGGGGGGGGGGGGTTAACTTACTTTTTTTTAACTATCCCACGCAGACGAAGTCGCGGGTAGAAGCTATTTTTTAAATAAAACCTGGTTGCTCCAAAGCACGCGTGCGGTTGGACGTGGAAGAATCATAGACAGACAGACACACATTCACCAGACATTAAAATAATATTAACAGCAATCGCCGACCGATACCTTCAATGTTTATAACTTTTAAGAAACCAAACTTTGTACCATACTGCCATCTATCAGAACAAACGTGAATTAATTACAAGAACACATTGCTTACAACTTAAATCAGAACCTTAAGTTTATTTGCCTTACAGTCTGCTTTTGCGACAATACTAAAACTAAGTTGATGGGACTTATGAACTTTATTTACTAGTACGTCATTTAATAATGTCCATATATGCAAATGTTGTTCGTTAGTCTCGCTAAAACTCGAGAACGGCTGGACTAATTTGGCTAATTTTGGTTTTGAATTATTTCTGGAAGTCCAGGGAACGTTTAAAATGTCAGTACATATATACATAACTTCACGCCAGTTCCCTTGCGGGGTAAGCACGAACAATAGAGCGCCATTCAGGCTTATTCTTACACACCTCACTTACTTCTTTGACATTCATAGCTCTTGTCATGCACGCTCGTCTGTTCTTAAGGCTCCATATAATAAACGACAAAACCAAGATTATTGGTTTTATTTCATTAAAATTTGCAGTATGAATAACAATGTCAGAATAACTTATAAGTTATTTCTAAATACATAAATGTAGTATCTCTATGAAAGTTACAAAAGAGTTTTGATAATACACCACATTCACCCAGCCGTCAGGTTTCATAATCTCTAAACCAAATTGGGGCTCTCTTTTCCCTCGAGGATCGTCGAGGAGGGGTCGTTGCATTTTCGTTGTTTGTTTGTAAAGTTCCATCGCCCTCTGTAGCCTCAGAGCGATCCTGAGATCCAAGTTGTTCCTCTCCTAATGGTGGAAGAGGAGCGAGTTGTCTATTTGACACCGTAGTTTCGTGTCCATCTGATAATCTCACATGTGAGTAAGAAGGGTTAGCTTCTAAAAGCTCCACTTCTTCCATCTCAGAATCGTATTTTGTTTGCCTCTGATTGTTTCGCATTAACACCGGACCGGGCTGCAAGAGCCACGTTGGTAACGATTCTCCGTCGACCGTTCGTCGAGGATGCTTAAAAAATCTTTCATGCGGAGTAGCATTAGTAGCTGTACATAACAATGATCTGACAGAATGGAGAGCTGGTGATAAGACATGTTCCCAGTAGGTGACGTCAAGATTCTTCGTCTTCAAGCATAATTTAATTGTTTTCCATAAGGTACCGTTAAGACGTTCTACTTGGCCATTTCCTTGTGGATTATATGGCGTGGTACGACTACAAGCAATACCATTTGATACCAAGTAAGACCGCAATTCATTGGACATAAAAGCAGATCCGCGGTCCGAATGAATATATTGAGGAGCACCGAAAGTAAGGAATAAATCCTTTAGACATTTTATGACTGTGGCCGCTGACAAATCTTTACATGGATAGGCGAATGGGAATCTAGAATACTCATCTATCATCGTTAAAATGTAGCGCGTGCTAGTAGTAGAAGGTAAGGGCCCTTTAAAATCAATATTTAGTCGTTCAAAAGGTGCAGTGGCTTTAATAAGAGTTCCATGGTTTCTAACAAATCTAGGTTTGATTTCGGCACATATACGACAATCTGATGTCATTCGTTTAATGTCATCTACCGAATATGGTAGATTTTTGGAACGCACCCAATGTGTCATCCGCACTATACCCGGGTGTCCTAAAATATTATGTAATTCGTTCAGACTTCTTGTGGTTGCGCTCGAACATACACGGGATAAAGCATCAGCTGTAACGTTTTGCTTACCCGGACGATATATTATATCATATTTGTAATTTGATAACTCGAGGCGCCACCTTTCTATCTTTTCGTTTTTAATCTTACTACTATGAGACTGGTTAAACATGAATGAAACTGACCGTTGGTCTGTTATCAACAGAAAGTGTCTCCCGATGAGATAGTGTCGCCATTTCCTCAGGGATTCTACCACAGCGCACGCTTCCTTTTCAATTGAGGAATGTCGACGTTCCGAGTCATTTAGGGAACGGGAGAAGAACGCTACCGGACGACCGTTCTGTGAGAGAGAAGCCGCGATAGAGTGCTCAGAGGCATCAGTCTCTACGGTAAACGTCTCATTTGGGTTGATGACAGTTAAAGCGGATTTCAGTATATCTGCCTTTAATCTCTGAAAACAATTAATTGCAGTTTCATTCAAAGGGAACTCGGTCACTCTTGTTAGAGGGTTGATTTTTTTCGAGAAATTTTTAATCCATTTAGAATAGTGCGCGAACATGCCGAGAGCTCGTTTAAGGGACTGTGAATCTATAGGAATTGGTAAGCTCATTAGGGGGCGTAGGCGTTCTTCGTCTGGCTGAATTGAGTTGTCAGCAATTTTATAGCCGAGCAATTTGACAGATTCTTGTCCGTATACACACTTCTCTTCATTTAGTGTGAGGTTATACTTAGTTGCAGCCACTTTAAATTGTTTTAGGTTGTGGTCATGTTCGTCCTTTGTTTTACCACAGACTGTGACGTCATCGAGGTACGCATAAGTGCCCATCAATTTTTCTTTAGAGATAATATGCTGTAGTGTTCTTTGGAAAGCAGCAACTCCGTTGGTAACTCCAAATGGTATCCGAGTAAATTGGTACAAATTTCCGCATGCTTCAAAGGCTGTATATTTCCTTTCACTCGTCAAAATTGGTACTTGATGGTAAGCACTTTTTAGATCAATTTGGCTGAAAAAATTATGCTCTGCTACCTTCGAAACTATTGATTCTATATTAGGCAATGGATATGCATCCAGCTCGGTAAATCTATTAATCGTTAGCGAATAGTCAATCACGAGACGTTTACGGTGTGTCGTACCGCCAGTGACCAAAACTTGAGCTCTCCAAGGTGAGTTACTAGGTTCAATGATACGATCCTTTAAAAGTTTAGCGACCTCCTCTTTTATAAATTGACTGTCAGATTCAGAATATTTTCTTGATTTTATAGCAACGGGTTTCACGTTCGTTGAAAGGTTGGAAAAAAGTGAAACTGGGGGCACAATAGCCGCCGCAACATTACAAATTTTTAAAGCTTTAGCTGGGCCACCAAACTCTATCTCTACGAACGAATGACTCTTTAAAATATCGTGTCCAATTATGATATCAGCGCAAAGATCCTCTAAGATATATAAAGGCTTATGTTTGTAGATGTGTTCATTCAGTTCTATAGTTGCAGTACAATATCCATCCACATGTGTAGAATTTTTCTTTGAAGCCAAAGTTACTGTTTCTTTCCAGGGATAGCGTTTTAAATTTAGTAACTGAGCGAAACCCTTGTTGATAAAACTCGTTGAACTTCCGCTGTCTATCAAAGCATCAGCTTTATGGTTGTTGACAGTAATAGATACCGTACTTCTTCGTAGACTAGGTGGCGATGCTGCTAAAATTGCTGACAGGCTTTCATCGCATGACTCTACTATGGCATTATTAACCGGCTTAATTGTAGTATCGCTGCTTCTACAAACTTTAGCAAAATGACCTTTCTTTTCACAAATTTGGCATGTGGCACGAAATGCTGGGCATTTAATTCTCTGGTGAAGGTTTCCACCACAGAAAAAGCAACGTTTGCGTGATGGCGTTGCAGCTAGATTAGGACTGTTGCTCTGTAGACTGATATCTTCAAGCTGATTGAGTTCCATAGCAGAATTCGTAGGGTTGCTTTTGAAATCATTCGAATTCTTCTCAGCCATTTCCAGAGACATCGCCTGATTATAAGCCTCTTCTAAACTTATTTCTAGGTTTTCCAGCAGCCTTTGTCGAATTCTTTGAGAATGTATACCAGCGATAAAAGCATCACGTACATATTCGTTTCTATATTCTTCGGCAGTGACGGATTTAAAATTACAGTTGAAGGATAATTGTTGTAAATTTCGTAAGAAATCTCCCACTGTCTCTTCCGGTTTCTGCTTGGCAGAAGTCAACAAGAATCTAGCATGAATTTCGTTTTTAGGCTTTAGGTAAATGTCGTCTAATATTTTTATAGCCTTCGCGTACTCTTTACTTTCTCTTACGAATGAGTATATATTTGGAGATATGTTGTTAAGCAATATTTTAAGTTTAGTGCTATCGGGTACCTGATCATCCTTAGTCTCGATACCAAGATAGTTCTCGAACGTCTCTTTCCAGTGACGGTATTTTAAATCTGCGGCTGGAGTACCAGGATCCGTGTCAAACTTTTCTGGTCTAAGTAATCGCGCTAATGAAGCCATTTTATTTTTACTGCGTTTTAATTAATGAAATAAATTGACATAATATAATAAACGACAAAACCAAGATTATTGGTTTTATTTCATTAAAATTTGCAGTATGAATAACAATGTCAGAATAACTTATAAGTTATTTCTAAATACATAAATGTAGTATCTCTATGAAAGTTACAAAGCGGCCTGTTGTAAGAGGCGACAAAACAACCCACAGCCAGATGATACGGTATTTGCTCGACTGGATGGCAACCACCTCTGGTCTAGAGTTTGCCACCATAACAACCTTGTGTTGTGTTCCGGCATTAGTGACCAGGTTCCAGTCTCCCTTAAGAGAGCAGCAGTGCAATTGTAGCACCTTTGGTGTTGCAAATGTCCATAGGCGATGGTAGCCGCTTTCCATGAAATGGGCCGTCTGCCTGTCTGCTGAACTCCTGCAGTAAAAAAAAATTGATATCTATGCAGATTATTTATAAGTATGCGTTTTATTATTTCTTTTAGGCCTCTTGGTCTTTTTTATATATCACTAGCTGACCCGGCAGACTTCGTACCGTCTCAGAATCAATAAATAAAAGAGTGAATGATAATTGCAGAATGTTTCAACTTTAGAAAAATTTGGTAAAACTTAACCGGAACAAGAAGAATTCCTAATAAAAAAAAAAAAATCTGAACGACGGGACGAACATCAAACGTTTGACATTCAAAACCAAAAAAATGAAATAACTTCACTTTTAAATTTAATTTGATTTCTGAACGACTTTTAAATTTAATTGATGTCTAAACGACGGGACGAACATCTAATGTTTGATAGGTAAGAATAGTACCTAAGGGAAAGCGAAATTGTTGGTTTTACTATATTCCAAGGATTTTTTTTTCTTACTTACGCACGTTTTAAACCTTCCCTAGACTTCCACAAACAATTCAAAACCAAAATTAGCCAAATCAGTGCAGCCGTTCTCGAGTTTTAGCGAGACTAACGAACAGCAATTGATTTTTATATATTTAGATTATATATTGCGCTGATATATCATTTCATGTATTAATAATAATAATAAAACTTTATTTATTTCTCAAAACACAACAGATTCACTAAGAAACCTTGTGTGTGAGGCTGGTGCCCGAAATAGATTTACAAGAAATCTGTATGACAGGTCACCAGTGCTCCACTCCATGGCTACCAAAAATAAAACATTCTTAAGATTAACTTAAAATTAAGCTTCCACAGTTAATGTAAAATTAACTAATAAAATTAACACAGAAATAAAATGTTAGAATAAAAGATGAATGTATGAGTGTGTGAGTGTATGTGTGTATCCGTCAGTATAGTGCAAATACAGTTCTAGGTAACACTCTTTTACAGTAGAAATACGCAGCCTCATTCAAGTCTCTTGAGTGCAGTATAATGATTTCGCGATGCACAATTATGGGGTTCAACATTTCTGCGCGCTTGTTAGTCTCATACATTCAATAGTATTCATAACAAATCTAGCTATAATTGCATAGATAACTGTCAATTATTTTTAAAGTAATGCAAGCCATATACGGTACTACCGGAGAAGTCTACTTTCGCAGATACACCGAGCATGCTCATCATCATCCTAGCGTTGAAACCTAGTTGAGTTCAGAGCGTTAGCTGCGAAGCTTGAGCGCTTTCCTAATTTTTCTTTTCCAATTCTCGTTGTTTTTGTCATCCCTAATTGGGTATTTGAATTTTACGGATGACCCTAATGGTTGGAGGAGTGAGATGGAATGCTCCTCCGTCTCAAAGGAAGCTCTTCCAGCGAGGCTATTGTTTCTCCTCGCAGGCCTAGGTATCTATTTGTTGTTGGAAATTTGTATATATTCTTTGTAAGTTTAGAGATTTTTTTTATTTTTTTTATTGCAGTAGTTCAGCAGACAGGCAGACGGCCCACTTGATGGATAGCGGTTACCATCGCCTATGGACATTTGCAACAGCAAAGGTGCTACAAATGCGGTGCTGCCCTCTTAAGGGAGACTGGAACCTGGTCACTAATGCCGGAATACAACAGAAGGTTGTTATGGCGACATACTTTAGACCAGAGATGGTAGCCATCCAGTCGGGCAAATGCCCTATCACCTGGCGAGAATCGCTTGCGACCTCAACTATTGCACATGTAAAATACCCAATTTCCTCATTTTTTATCTGTCCATAACTGTAATAAATCACAGAGATTTTTCTCGAATTTGGACGATATAAATATGAATCTGGGTGAAGATTTTTTATATGCCATGATAAAACGACGATTCATTTCGCTATATGATATAGTTTCCGTGGGTAAATCTATTCTTAATGTATTTAGTGATTAATAAATTAACATAGGAGTAACACTCTAATCTTCGGTTAGTCACCTACGTTACTAAGTAATTATTGCACAAAGCCAGCTCTAAGGGTTATTGTCTAAAACATAGAATAGATTGTATGGAGTGATTATTTTGCAGATAAGTCATTTTGCCTAATATATTTATGACTCACGGAAGAACCCACTTGTGATTCGGACCAGTGTTCGTATTTTTATACTAGTATAAGTGTTTATTATTTAAGCGGGAAAATCAAGCATGGTTGCCAGATTACACTTTCATACATTACATAGTATACTCTTCTCTCTCTCTCTACTATAGTAATGTGTATATATGTCTATCTCCCTCCCCCAACACTTCTTCTTCTTCTCTTCCAACCGTGGGACACTAAACTTCTCAACATACTTTTAATATAAAAACAATATCAAAGGCCGACCCAGTGAACTTTGAACTTATATTTTCTGTGATTGCGTAAAGTGCGGCGTGCTAGCGGACGTAAACTACGTGCTATGTAAGTTATATGTATTCATATTTATTACTTTTTGAATACACAACAACGGACGCGCAAAGTTGAGCTATTTGCTAACCAGCGGTTTTATTCGGATGCCCGGATACATTCCTTAAGCATTCTGTGGAAATCCGGGCACATCCAATAGTTTATAACGGAGATGTAGTTTAATTGTTAGATGGAGCACGCTAAACTAGAAAATATCTATTCATACGGGATTTGAAGATACTCCGGTTGTAAGAATTGGGAAAGACAGACTCCGGCAATGAATTCCACTCTTATGCGGTTTGCTATGCGAATGATAAAGGTGGAAGCAAATTGTTTCGTTCGTATAGGTGGGATATATACTATACATAGGTTTCATTATAAAACACAATACATACATACATACATACATAACTTCACGCCAGTTCCCTTGCGGGGTAGGCACGAACAACAGAGTGCCATTCAGGCTTATTCTTACACACCTCACTTGCTTCTTTGACATTCATAACTCTTATCATGCACGCTCGTCTATTCTTAAGGCTCCTGACATCACCTTCTGCTAGTACACGATCAATTTGATCATGGAAGGTGTGTCGTGGCCTTCCACGACTTCTGCATCAATCCACTTTTGCATTGTATATCTGTTTAGTCATTCTTTCATCATGCATTCTTTCCACATGCCCGAACCACCGGAGCATTCCTTTCCTTACCTTCACCCCGACACTCGCAAAACACAAGACGCACATAAAAAATCTTGTCTAGTCAAAAAATTTAAAATAAATATAGTCTTATTTTTTGAAGTGTAATTTGTTTAGAATCGTGATTTGAAACTCGATGAAACAAAAAATCGACACTAAAAAGAGATGAACTCATAAATCTATAGGACTAAGTTTGCGAGAGAATGAGATGGAATATATTATATTTAATAATTTAAACACTATGCTCATACAGATTGAGGTAGAAATGTTTTGAGGTTTTTCGTTAATACTTCAAATTCCGTGTTTTAAAGCTTAAATATATTATAACGATATAATATATAAAAGGTGACGTTACAAAATTTTGAATCTTCCTAGCCCTTGTCACACTTTGTTTCACTTCTACTGCGCGTGACCTGCACAGCCACATTTTTTTTATAAAATTTCATTACTTTCCTTTGTTGCCTTATGTTTTGTGTTTATTATAAGGTCACATATTAAAAAAATGAACCAACAACCTATTCAAAATAAACCTAGTTACAAATTAAACTATACATAAATAAAGTGATACTTACAAAATAACATAAATCATAAGTACAAAAATGGCTGCAAATCGCTGTCGGCGGTGAGCTTACCCAAAATGCTGGCCGCATTCCTTCGTTGAGCGGCAACGCTGATACGCCCTAGGTGTAACCCAGCCTTTTAGTCACGCTTAAGTAACTGATTAGAATACTGTGAATATTTATAAGTTTACAATAATAGTAACTACATATCAAGTAATAGTCTTATAATTTTTATGTATATTTTATTTACATATTCATTGTAAAATAATATGATACTTATTACGCTTCTGTTTAATATTCAGTTTTGATCTTTGCGAAATATTGTGTAGCCACTTGCAGTGTCCGGAACTTGCTAATTAAGTGCCTGCAGTTAACGTCTCCGGGATTTATGTCGACAGGGATGCTTTACACGTAAACTGGCTACTCAATGTTTGCTTTTTAGTGTAATTGACTACCTATTCTTTGGACCTTTGTGTAACGTATAGTTAATCGACTGAAAAATTCTAATTTACATGAGAGCGTTTCTGTGAAACGCCCTCATGTGAAAATTTGATTATAACTTTTGTAAGTGAAAACTTCTTTAGGTGCGCTGAGCACTTTATTTTGTGGGTATTGAATTAGACTGAGCCGTTACGCTCGGTTGTATAAAACCGTCACGCTCGGCTATGTAACGCTCGTTCGGGTAAAATCGGCTCGAGTCGATTAAGGGAGCGAGAGAGATATTGTTAAGGCGTCACTGCTATTCTCGATCGGCGAGCGTTACTCCTCGTGATGAAGTTTTCACTTCTGTCGTGTGATTGTTGCAATATCGATCGTTGCGTTGTAAGCATACCTTAATTTTTTCTTAATCTATAATATTATAGAATACTAAACATGTGTCTGTACATTGGCTCTATTAAAAAAAAAAAAACAATTGGAATAGATATAAACGACGGAGAACACGATGCGATTTTTTTATATATTTCATCTCTGTTTTTCTATTTGTTTGTATTGTTGTTGTGGGTCGATTTTGATACGATATTCGCTGATCAACAGCTAATTTTTAGACTTCGAATCTACGTTATTTTTTATCTTGGGAAACCTGCCGGAATTTTTCTGGGGATAATTTAAAATGGCCAGATGGAAAAAAAAATCGAATTCCAATGCGATAAGGTGTATGATATTTTTAAACCCGGGAATCCCGCGAAAATTTTCCCGGAAGTGGTTTAAAGGTATTTAGGTGCATAAAAATTAGTTTATTTCGATATAGTTTTCACTAAATCTATAGCTTACACTCTTTTTTAAATGCTGGGATCTTTGTGTCCCGGTACTCCCGTGGAAATTTCAGTTCATGCGTGGACGAATTCGCGGGCATATACTAGTTAACCATTCAAATTAAATACACTGCACAAGAGATTATAAGTATGTATTTAGTTTGGGTTGACTATAGATATCCGTCGTATCAATTTAATGATGAATTGAGATTAGAGAAGTTTTTTTGAAGTGATAACTTCTTATGAGAGGGTAAACTGCTTCGTTACGTCACGCGTTACGGCGCTAGTCTGTCTATTCAGTGATCACGGAAAAACTACTGTACCAACTTAGATTAGTTTCAGTTATCACTTCTGTCGGGTGTCCCAAAGATACCTGATTTTTTTTTACGGTCTTCAAAACTGAGCACATTCAGAAACTTGTTTCATACATTAGTAATATAATATTTTGTATTCTTTAGAATGTGATCTATTATATGAAGACACAGCATGCTTTATTATGCTATAGATACAGCGCTAAATCATAAAAAACTAATACAAATCCAAGTGCCTACGCCTGCACTCGGCATAAAAACTTATTATTGTAATTATACTAAAAATATGATGATAATACAAAATAACAAAGATATTTTTTTTAAATATTATTGAGCGGTTAAACAATTTTTTTTTAAATAAACTTATTTTGTATGTACTTAAGTTGTACAGTAATGTGGCTGATGGTACTTTAAGAGGCGCAGTACTAGAGGTTCCACCGAATTTTCATAATTATGTGGTTTATTAAATCAAGCATTTGAATATTTAATTTAATTTAATATATTTCTGATATAGTGTCGTTGGCTCATTTGATTTCTTCCATTGATTTAATTTTAGCAAAAAGGAAATGTAATGTATCTACTGTCTATTCACATATCGACGTATCTTATAGTATTTTTTTCTAATAACTGAATGATTATATTATATATTGAAATAACAATAATTATGAGGGATCTATGGCTGAAAAGTGTATTCTATATGATTTAATATTTTTTGTCATTGTACCTAAATAGTCGTGTTAAAAATTTCATGATATTTCTCTCTCTTTATTTTCAGAAATGTATTACTATAATGATAATGTCACTGTAATTAATCAAATTCATACAGACATACACTTGTTCACAGATACAATTATAAACATATTCTTACATAATTATTCCTTTTTAGTTGTTGAAAACTCTTGTGGATGTATTGGTGATGTTTTGGTTAATTCATTTGATATCCGGCTCGAAGGACCATATGTAGGGTAGTTTCTTGATGATGGTAATGGCTTCAATGATTAGTGGACTGTTATAGTATGATTATATGAGCTTTATTGGATGATATTACATGTATGTGATGAATGTATGTGTCGCTGGACGATGTGTGGCGGACTGCTCGCTCGCAGCGCTCCCCTCTCTCTTCGACATAACCGGTTGGCCTAAACAGTGATTGATTTTCACTTTCAAATAGAAAATTCTCCTTTCTTTGTTGAAGTTTACTCATACGTCACTTACATGCATTATTAGGCTGATTGTACATTATTATACATAGAGGTTCTGATAGGGAAAACAGTGCTTCAATCAAATATAGTGTCACGTAAATGCAAAAGAATAAAATAACAGTAAAGCGGAAGGAAAGCAATCCCTCCGGAAACGAATCGTATGTGTTTCGGTGTTTTGCAAACATTTGAGTTTCGCTTGGTATTTGTATGCGTCACTACTTTAGGGTTCCGATAGTTGAAGGTAAAAACGGGGCCTCTATATCGCATATGTATACTAGATATGATATACATAGTATATCACATACGATTATTTCAAGAAATACGTAGACTAGAAGAGATGTTTTTCTTCTTCTGATTTTCAGGATATTAAAAATTTATAACTCAGATCCAAGCTCGATTCCAAAGTTGAAATTTTCACAGCTTCTTAGAGATACAACAAAGCAACTTTAATGAAAATGTGAAGCAATATCAATGTTTCAAGAAGTAAAGTAACGGCTACCTGAAAATAGCGATTTTTAAAAAATCGATCAGCTTTGGATAGCTCTATAATAATGAATTAGGAGTAAGTAAGGAGAATTAGGGCAAATGTTAACAGAACACACCCACAAAAACATATAAGCTGTTATTTAATCGTTTACTTGGAAAATTCTAGATTTGGAAGGTTTTCAAAATCAGCTAAAATTTTATTATATCAGTGGTTCAGTAGGAAACTTCCAACTCGGGGACCCGACGCGCTACACCCAGTGCTGTGGGATGTTCTATTCGCAGAGACACCCCTCCATGTCGGCTTGTATCGAGGTGTCACGGCAGTCATACCCATGGTTACGGTCCCGTGGCGCCTCATTATGATGCGGAGGGACGCTGAAAGATTTAAGCATTCCCCCAGCGATGTCAAAAAAAAAAAGGAAACTTCCAGCTAAGCCTTATATACAAGTTTAGAGCAAATATCTACTTTTTCTTAAAAGTTGTGGCCTCACAGAGAAAAATGCCGTTTGAAAAGTCTCTGATTTTTCCAATTTCAAAAAATTCTCTAGTGTTCAAATTTTCAGGATCATCGCCTTTTCTTGTCTATTTTCAAACAAAAAGCGTCAAAATCGCTGACTCAAGTACGCACGCACACTTTTGGCGAAAATAAATGGATTTAGATTTTGTAGAAAAAAACATGTATTTAATATTACACGTATATGACGAATATAAGACCAGTGACATGTGTATGATTTGTAATGATAAGTTAAAATCTGCTGTGGATTGAAGGAATGAAAGAGTTGTCATAATCGCTAATATAACTCATATTATTTTCAAAACGTTTATTTACAGCCTCAATTAAATAATTACTTATATATTTATTAGTAATCCACAATTATCATAGCCTTACAATTTGCATATAATATTATAAACAGTAAAGATGATTTTAAATCAATTTACGTCATAAAATAAGTATCACAGAAATTCCTATTATTGAACTCCCTTAATAGTTTCGGACTTAACATTTTATTTATAATACTAGCTATTTTAAAATCATATGGAGCTAAAGCATGATCAGAATCGATATTAATTATTTTGACTGGCTTTTTAGTAATTTTGGATAAACCATAATCTTCACTCAGACTATCTGCTTTGGGATGAGAGATGCCTCGCATCAACACCAATTTAGAATCTAATTTTAAATTTGGTCTATATTCTTTAGCTAACAACATCCTCTTGTATGTACTCTTTATGATACATGTAAGATATTCGTTGGAATACTCTAAAGTTCGTAGTCTAAGTAGACATGCTGTGATTTTGTCTTGCTCGTTTTCAGTATCTATTAAAATTTGATTAAGTTCTTTCGAATATTGGCCGATCACTTCCTTGTATACATGTTCAATAATTGCATTTTGTAACTCAACGTTTGTAGGTTTTGCTACATAAGCATTAAGGTGTACTTGTATTGCTCCTGGGCTACTATCTAAACAGAATATAATTCCTGTATGACCTGCAAAATTATAATGTAAGTATTTAATATAGATAGCATGTTGAAATTTTATACTGTTACTATAAATTTCTGTATTTACACACACAACAGGAACAGCCGATGATATAGCACGTATCCGTGCAGGAAAAGAGAATTAATACAATTTACTGCGGTCTGGCGGCCTGTCCCAAGAGACAACAAAACAACCTACAACCAGATGGTAGGGTATTGACCCGCCTGGATGGCTACCACCCGTGGTCTAGAGTAAGCCGCCATAACAACCTGGAGTGGTGTTCTGGCATTAGTAGCCAGGCTCCAATCTACCTTTTGAATATGGCAGCACATTGGTAGCACCTTTGGTGCTACAAATGTCCATAGGCGATGGTAACCGCTTTCCGTCAGGTGGACCGTCTGCCTGTTTGCTGAACTCAAGCAATAAAAAAAACTTTATGCAATATTAGATAGTTTTGCTGTGTGTATTTTTAATTTTATGGCTAGTGATCATATTAAATATAAGTAAATTATATCTAACAGGTCAACTGATTTTACGCGTATACAGGATTATAATATCTTATATAAATAATAATCTTATCTATACTAATATTATAAAGAGGATTTGTTTGTTTGCATTGAATAGGTTCCGAAACTACTGAACCGATTTGCAAAATTTCTTTCACTGTTGGCAAGCTACAATATCTCCGGTTGACATAGGCTAGAAAAAAATCTTCTTAGATAGCCGTGTGAGGCCAGGGCGGGCCGCGAGTACTTAATAATTGGAAGACAGTGTATTTTGATTATAGTTACCTTCATTTTCCATTAAAGCTGCCAACTCTATAGCAACATTAACACCAAAGGAGTAGCTGAGTATATAGAATTTTGATTGAACTTTAATTGTCATTTTTAAGTCCTGAAAAGGTTATTACATAATACATACATACATACATACATAACTTCACGCCAGTTCCCTCGCGGGGTAGGCACGAACAACAGAGTGCCATTTAGGCTTATTCTTACACACCTCACTTGCCTCTTTGACATTCATAACTCTTGTCATGCAAGCTCGTCTGTTCTTAAGGCTCCTGACATTACATAATACATTGCTGTATTTTTATATTTAGAGTTATGAATGTCAAAGAGGCAAGTGAGGTGTGTAAGAATAAGCCTAAATGGCACTCTGTTGTTCGTGCCTACCCCGCAAGGGAACTGGCGTGAAGTTATGTATGTATGTATGTATGTATTTTTAGGAATGTCAATATTTTTATGAGTAGCAAATAAAATTATATAAAAGACCTTGTAATGTACTGCAGCTATTTCTTGGATACTTTTATATTTCACGTAAGGAGTAAGTTGTAATGTTACAGCTGCTACCTTAAGCTTTTCTGCAATGTCTTCAAAAACTCGATAATGTCCTTCAAATCCAGGTATCATTATTAAATGAACTGATTCTGCATTGATTTCTTCCTAGAATATAATATATTGTAAAAAATATAACTACCTTTACAAAAGACTTTATACTGTATATTTTTTTATGTATTTATTCCTCATGTCTTGTCTGTTTTTGGTTAGAGATTATCTTTTGTGGCAAGAATATCATCAACATTAAAAAGTTTTCTTTTATTTAAATAGTACATCAAATTCTATGTCCTGCGTGTATATATTTATAGACTATAAATTTAGATTAATTACCTCATACTGAACGCTGGTTAATGTTTTCATTTTGATGATACTTTCTTTTTGCAAAAAATCGTCTTTCTTTATTAACGAAAAGAATGCTCCTAATCCAGCTTCAAAGTTAGTTTTCTTTTTCGGTTCGACTGTAAGGTAATTGTTTTCTTTTTGGCTGGAATTAAAATATAATTAGGTAGATAATTAGTTTTTGCCTATACTAAGAGATGAAAATAAACAAATGGACGTGTGTGAGTTGGACTTATGCATTTAGGATTCTTCTATAAACAAGACATAAAATGGATTTTATTTGTAGGTATATCTATTTATTCTTTTTTTTTTTATTGCAGGAGATCAGCAGACAGGCAGACGGCCCACTTGATGGAAAGCGGTTACCATCGCCTATGGACATTTGCAACACCAAGTAGCTGCAAATGCGCTGCTGCTCTCTTAAGGCAAACTGGAACCTGGTCACTAATGCCGGAACACAACTCAAGGTTGTTATGGCGACATACTTTAGACCAGGGGTGGTAGCCATCCAGTCGGGCGAATGCCCTACCACCTGGCTGTGGGTTGTTAAGTCGCTTCTTACGACAGGCCGCCCGGCCGCAGGAAATTGTATTCTTTCTCCGTTCCTGCACGGATAAGATCTTATATAAGATCTAGACAAGACTATATTAATTCAAAAGATTTTTTATGTAAATACATCATCTGTTCCATCATCAGCTATCGGTACTGCGACAGACGTGACCGGCTTACTGCCACTTAAACTAGCTAATTTTGTAAGCTTTGTCAGTTACTTTGGTTATTTTACAGATATCCTCATTTCTAATTCTGTCCGTAAGTGAAACACCCAACATAGCTCGGTCCGTAGCCTGTTGAATGATTTGGAACTTGTGGACAAATCCTGCCGTCAGCATCCACGAGAAGAACACACTGCTCGAAGGCTTATCTACAAGCATTGCGGGATGGTTGACGAAAAGACGATAATTTACAAAATTATAATAAGATTCTAGATTAGCAAGAATAATTCCAATTATGAAAATAACTTCTCTATGAAAGAAATAATATACTTATTATGTACATAGATACGATACCTTCGTAATTTTTTTGATAAAGTGCTTGAAAATCCCGCCTCCATATTGAACAAAATACTTCCTTTGTATTGATTTATAGATATAGTGTGAAATTCTTGTAAATTTTTATCACGCAAATAAACCACATGAGTTAAAGGTTTTACTATGCCCTTTGCAATACCTTCACCCATAGCAATTATTAATTTCTGAAATTGGAATAATTAAAAGTATTCATAAAACTCTACATAACGTATTTAACTTCAGTAAAGCAAATCACTTACACTTCGCTCCTCGATATTTTCAGCCCTAAATAGACTAGATGCACGGACGGATATGTAGTTCTTGCATTCGAATAAAAAATACAATCCAAATTGGCAATTATCCTTCATGTCCTCGTCGCTTACATCAAGAAAAACGCCAGAAAAAGATAGAAAGCTTAGACAAGCCTGAAATGTGTGAGGTAATAGGACTATATCAAACCTGTTCAAATACTCTTACGCAAGCAATAGACTAACTTATATTTACTATCGAAGAGCTTTCTACGCACCATTGATAGCGTAAACATTCAATTCATATTGCGACTGCACTAAAGTTAAATCTGTGTCCGGGCTTGTGTTCGTTTCGACTATCGAAGGTACAAACAAACACATTCAATTTTACTTTAGTCCATTTCCACGGGCGTGAAGAAGATCCAAACCAACCAGAGTCACTTTTACAATTAGTGTTATATAGTACGTATTAACTTTTTCACAAAAGTAGAATGTACACTATATCACTAACCTGTCGAAGATCTCTAGTACCACAGTTGACAACAATCTGACAGCGGTTTGCTGGAGGTTCAAATGCGCATACGTTGAATAACGCTACTTCGTGGTTAAACGCTAACTTCGTACCTGTAAAATTCGATTTTAAACCACAATCTTTCGTTTATTAACTTCTCAAATGTTTGTTGATTAAATTTTAAATAAACAATAAGTATTAATAAAATTATTTTAAACTAAGATATTCGTTACTTTTTGTTTAGAAATAATAACCCTTGATTATTGAGATGCCTTTTAATTATTGCAGTTTTGTGAAATCAGACCTTCTTCCTAGATAGCTTTCTCCTTAATATTTGGTATTTTCGATGGGTTTCCCATGGTTAACATTAATTATTGTATCCAATTCTTTATCTCAATTATTTTATTTTGGTATCAAATGCAATCTAAAATTGTCTTACCGGTTATTGCAGGAAATAACTTAAGCAAAAGTTTCTTTTCCAATTCATTACTGACAGTAGTATATACAACGCATTGCAAGGAAAAGCACAACGAAATAAGAGCTTGGCCAAATGCGCTTGCTCCGTCAGTTATTAACACTGTAAATCCTTCCATAAGTTGACTCCTAATCGTCTGCAAGTAATGTTTTACTTACAGAATTAGATGAATATGAATCAAATAAAAGCAATTTTGGTCCTTAGTATGTCATTGTGTCTTTGATCTGTTGTTTGAAAATTGTAATAATACTAACTACTATTGTGAGAGAAGATACGTAATAGAAAATGAAATTAAGTCTCATTACTTACTAGGCAATAATAAGCTAGTAGGTATGGCAAGGGAACTGTAGCTGCGTCTTCCATACTCCAATGCTTTGGTACAGGCCATATCAGGCCAATGTCATCTAATACCATACATCTGCGTGCACTAAACTTCGAAACACCCATTACTCTTTGACCTCTGAAATGGTAACAATGACATAATAACTCGTATATAGAATATGGTTTTCTCTTAGATTCAAAATATTAATGACATTTTAAATAGTCTTACCTGTTATCAAAACCACTGAAATTCACTCCACAGAAATTGTCATTCTTATTTGTTTCGCCAATCGCGTGTTCGTAATCATTCATAAAAATACCACTGTAGCAAACCTAAAAAATCGTTTCAGTTATTAAGATGAAATATTTGATGATGTTGATGTTTTAATTATATTTTATGCTTATGATTAGTTTACCTTTATTAGTCTTTCGTTTGTGTCTGGTTCAGTTTCAAGGTACTGCAAACTAGCTAAATCTTGTTTTTTTGTAAATAGTATTTTTCTGCGTTTCTCATTGTTTGATGACTCTATTCCCTATAATATAATAGAGGTGTTAGAGATTTTTCTCACATTTCTTATATTGATAATTTTTCGCGTAGATAAAAAAATTGAAAATTATCTTACAAATTCGTCCTTAGAACCAGAAACCCCGAAGTATGATTCTACAGGAGCTAGTGATTTCTTTTGGATTTCTTTAAATATTACAGTTTCTAATGTGACTCCTCCACATCTATAAACATATAAAGTTTGAAGTTCAACTCAATTCAATTAAACCATCTTCTTGTAATTATAATACCATTTTTAACATACTTTGTTGACATTCTCGAATATTTATCCACAATGGCATTGTAGGATTTTTTTTCATTTGTATGTGTAGAGACATCTATGGAAAGTTGATCTATAAATTTAATTCTGGATATGGTGTCATTTACTAATATATTTAATTGAATTAGTCCATCAAGAAATGTTACCCAGTCACCTTGCCATTTGATGGTAGCTTCATTAGTGAGAGGTGTAAATGATTTGATATTTCGAAACCTATCTCTGAAAAAAACAATCATGCAAATCTACTTATTATTTTAAGAAAATCATAATTTTAGCTGTATCGTGTAAATTTTATATGCATCATACCCATAACAGATTCCTTTCTTTTTGAAAACTAAATTGTATATTTCATGAGAATTTATGTAAAAATCTGGTTTTTTATCCTTCATCTTATCTCGATTATTATTAGTACCAAGATTGTTGTTCGATGGAAGTTCATGGATAAACCCATTTGCTATCACAGTCTTTTCATAACCGACCTGAAAGAATAAATCCGTTAATTTTCATTTGAATTGCTCTTTAGATAATTATTTATTATTTAATTATGCATAATAATAACTATAAGTTTGTATTATTAAAAAAGATTACAGATACAGGAAGAACACACTTCAAATCTTCTAGATTCTTTTTGAATTGATATATGGAGCTTGATCAATTTTTCATTTGGAATTACTATCTCTTCCTCAAAATAAACTCGCTTAAATAAAACGGATAAATCTTGATAATTTATTTCTTTGTACATTGCTAATGTCTCCCACACAAAAACTAGAATCGCTGCTTCGGGAAACACGTTCATACCTGAAAATTAACATTATTAGTTGTTTTTAAATAAAATTGAATGAGAGGTGTACAAATCGTATAAACATAAAATAATTACCATTTCTTATGTAACTTTTGAAGTAAGCATAATCTTCGTCCTCTATCGAAATTTTTAAAGTTCTTGATGCCATTTTGATTTGTTTCATATTATTGTTACTATCTGTAGGCCTGGGAAAGATTTGAATTTAATTGATAGTATAATATAGAATTTATAATATAACATAATAATATTATAGGTAATTTATGTTTATACCATAAACAAAATTAAAGCTAAATAATTAAATCGAACAAGCAGGCGGCAGGCTAAATAAAACTTTAACAATACACATTGACACTTGACATCTTTGTCTTTCGTGATCAAGGCTACTAAAAGTGGGCGAAACGTCGGAATAATAAAAATCAAATAAGTTACCGCGTTTAAAACAATTAAAACGTAATTTTATTATGTATATAAGTCGCGAAAACTTAAGAAAATACTAAGCACCTTTAGTGTTGCAAATGTTTATAGGCGACGGTAACCACTATCCATCACAGATGGGCTGTCAATGAAAAAAACTTCTACACCAGGGGTGGCAGCAGACTATGGTTTATTTAGTCATATTTTAAGATAAGCTGTCCGAACACAGGAATCTTTCTCCGTTCTTGCACTTCGGTTATTTAAAAAAATAATCAAATTAAACGCATATAAATGTATATGATTTGTTTATAATTATAAACCTACCATTCTTCGTTGTGTTCCCATTGAACAAAATGTGATAGTAGTGGCGTTTCTGTCGAAACTGGAAATTCTACCTGTGGGTACAAAACATGTACCTTTGGATTTAAACCTGCCTGGTAGAGTCTGCAAAATTACAAAAAAATAGGCACACATTCACGCATAGGCAATTACACAAAAATATAAGTAATGTTTCTTCTTATTATTACGTATTAGTAAAATTTTTAGAAGCAAAGTTTTTGCCATTTATCAAGACGAGCGGGCTTTGTAACATTAATTAAACAAGAAAGGCCCACCTTCCAATAGCTTCTAAGAAGAACGCAACATGATTGTGATGTTGGTTTCTGGTCAAAGGAACGTGTATGCAATTCGGGTGAGATCGTTTCAAAATAGCTTGAAGTAAACCGTGAGGTGCTATCTCTATCAATATGGCGTTTCCCGGAATCTTCACTGTCGCTTCTTCGAAATATACCGGATTCTGAAGAGATATGTTCAGTTTAAATAAAATTTCAAATATACTGTAGGTTTTCAATAAGGCTCTACCATAAAGCACTAATTGGTCACTAGTACTCGACACGCCCATTTCACCTAATTTATATTTCTATTTATAGTAGTCTTTACCATCGTCTAAACAGTTTTAAAATATGGTTGATTAATAGATGCAGGAACTCGCAGCTTAGATGCTAATCATGATACTCAGTTTTTCACATCAGCATTTCGCATATTCTATTGTTCTGTTTTGTCCCCTCAATTATTTATTACATTAATATCCCTTTATGTCCTTTAAAATATTTATTTAAATAGAACAATTATCAGGCCACCGCCGATCCAAAATCATATACAAACAGATACTTTACAGCTTAGTAATGAGTTGTCTAATAAGTAGATACTTGTCTAGTCGATAATAAGGGCTAACTCGCCAGGTTCATACGTTAACCAACTATTTAGCTATATGTAAATGTAAATGGAGCTTTAAGCTTGATTAACTATTGCATTACTTTTCAGACAGATTCTAGACACCCAGACCAAATTATTTATTAATATTTTTTTACTGCTGGAGTACAGAGATAGGCTGATGGTACAACTGTGATGGAATGTGGTTACCGTCGCCTATAAACATTTGCAACACTAAAGGTGCTACCAATGTGCTGCCTGACTCATAGATGGAGCTGGAACCTGGCCACTAATACCGGAACACAATTTAAGGCTGTTATGGCAGCATACTTTAGACTAAGGGTGGTAGCCATCCAGAAGGGCGAATGCCCTACCACCTGGCTGTGGGTTATTTTAGCGCTTCTTACGACAGGCCGTCTGGCTGCAGGAATTTGTATTCTTTCTCCGTTCCTGCACAGATACGGATATTTAATTAATCCTAATAGGAATGCAACACATGATCCTGGTATTCCAATGAACTAAGCGGGCTAACGCTTACAATTCACAGAATATATATCACAGAGCCAGTCACAAATTTAGATACTTATCAAATTTTAGACTCACAATAAAATTATTTGCAAAATATTCTGCCGTACAATACTCAGCTGTCTTCCACATTTGTTCGGGCTGTGATGTACATAACCATTTACTGCTACGTTTCTTTGGGTGAGTAATTAATTGTTCCAACAGTTTCAAGTATTTTGTACCTAAAAATTTTTTTTTTTAATTGACTTAAAAATTAAACATACATCGTATATTCCACAGCTGAGAAAGTTACCCTTCTGTTATTGATAGTATAAGGGGGGTTATTCCCGACACCCAGACATAGTAACTAACACAAAGCTTGTTTGTAAAATTTATTATGCCGGAAATCGAACCCGAGACTTCTGTTTTAGGGAATTAAAAGCATCAACGTTCGGACCATTACAATACCGAGATCTTTGAATATATCAAATATTAATATTCAAATTCAACCAACTTCCAACTGCTGCTTATTTTGTATGTATTATGATATGTTTTATATTTGTATAGTATATAAAGACTATTATTTATTTATTTGATTGTTTCATATTATTCTTTTTTCTCTTCTGCCAATGTCATATTTAACATATTCCTTAGTTTATATGGTTGCCTGGAATAGATCACTTTAAGCAATAAGGCCGCCCTTTGTTCTACAATTATTGTACCTAGTTTTTAAGAAAGTATTTTTTTCAATCAGACATTCCATCAGTCTACAATGTGTATAGTAAATATAGCCCTTAGTTATATATATGACAATAACTCCTAATTTCATTTTCCGCTACTTTACTATAGCATTATTTTTTTTGATTGATGACCACAAAAATGGTGTAATTTGAAATATTACCTCCTTCAGCTACATACTTTGAATGGTATGCAATATTCGCTGTGTGCACTTTCTTAACAAAAATGCCTTGTTTAGTTAGTTCCCCAACAAATTCAGATACAATATCAGCTGGTCCTGATATTGTTGAAGAATTGGAGCTATTATGACAAGCTATTTCTATTTCTGGCGGGCAAAGCTTCTTTATCTGAGAAATGCATTATACACAATAAATATTATGTATGTGGCTTAAAATTTTTCGTTAAAAAATTTTGTGGTTTGTCTTAATGGATCTTGGAACCTGGCGACTGATATCGCATCATAATCCCAGGTTGTTATGGCGGCACACTCTAGACCAGGGGTGGTAGCTATCCAGGCGGGTTCCCTACCACCGGCTTTGTCTTGTCGCCCCTTTGCCTTGCCATTTTTTCCGTTCCTGCACAGATAAGAACGTCCTTTACAATTAATAATAATATCGCTTCATAACCATCGCCACATCTTGGTGAAACGCCATATATCTGTAAAACTATTCCGGCCCCAGCAATAAAGGACATTGTCATAGCGTATTAGCCAGACGTCATTTGTAAATAAACTACACTACTTCACTAGATAGTACGTACTTTTTCATATCCAAGACCTACTGCAACCATGGAACCACGGATGAATTTTGTTTCAATAGATGCAATACCACGATAGTAGGAAGATAGAATCGTATCTTCAGTCGATAAGCACCCATCTGCGTAGGCACATCCATGTTCTCCTAGACTATGACCTGGAATATTAAATAAATCAAGTTTAACCTTTATGAGAATATTATCTATTAGTTTTAATATTTGGTAAAACTTGTATAAATTCTACAAATGCATTGTTAAAGATATATCAAAGTTAAATTTACCCACTCAACCAGAGACAGAAGTTGTTGAACGTAGAATTTAATTGTAAAAAGTTTATTTGTTTAATTTTATATTAATAAAATAATACTTTCAAAAGACAAAGAAAACCTTAAAACAAAAAACTAGCAATGAAAATAAAATTGCAATTTTGGAAAACTCAAATCCTTGATGACTTGATATGTAAATAGAAATGTCATTTCTCTCCTGGTTTTACTAAAGATTTGTATCATATAAAACACGTTTTTTTTTGCAGGATATCAGCAGACAGGCAGACGGCCCACTTGATGGAAAGCGGTCACCATCGCCTATGGACATTTGCAACACCAAGTTGCTACAAATGCGCTACTGCTCTCTTAAGAGAAACTGGAACCTGGTCACTAATGCCGGAACACAACTCGAAGGTTGTTATGGCGACATACTTTAGACCAGGGGTGGTAGCCGTCCAGTCGGGCAAATGCCCTACCACTTGGCTGTGGGTTATTAAGTCGCCGCTTACGACAGGCCGCCCGGCCGCAGGAAATTGTATTCTTTCTCCGTTCCTGCACGGATAAAAGATACACTAAGATATGCGAGTGACTTCGTCCACACTTTACTTAAAATTCCCGCGGGATTCTCGGGACACAAAGTACCGCAGTTTTAAAAAAGAACGTAAGCTATTGTTTTAGTGAAAGCTGTGTGGGAATAAGCTAATTTTTATGCACCTGAACAACTACAAATCAAAACTTTGATTTTTGGCGTTATATGTGGGTTTAATTTTCAGAGTTATTTTTACTATACCGTTGATGAATTCTGATAGTATTTTCATTTAATTGCATGAGCTTTAACGAAACTTACCTATAATGTAGTCTGGTGATATTCCTAATTCTCGCAAAACATCGGTGAGTGCAATTTGTATCGCTGTTATACCAACAAAACAGTTTAGAATGTTATTTAAAACTTCTTTATTTTTAGTAGTAATTATTTGAATTATATCAATCACTTTTCTCTCGAGAATAGTTTGTAACCTGCCATGTGAAAAAGTAATATATTATATTCAAATTCAAATTTCAAAATAAGTTCCACTGGAGAACACTTTTTGAAGGTCATACATGTAAGTTAAAAATTAATTTACTTCCTATTCTATGTACACCGCTTCGCAATGTGTTAATGCTATTAAGGAGAAGAAGCGGCAAGAAACTCCCCAGCAACACGTCTACCTAAATATTGTTTTTCTTTATATTTCATATTCTATTAATATCTCAAATCCTTTTTTTTGTAAGTTTTGCAAAGTAGTATGTTACAGAATTACTTTCTGAAGAATTAATGGAGTTAATAATGTCGTTTATTCTAGCTAATGCTGCTATTTCAGCATGCAGTCTATACAAGGCTCTTTTTTTGAACCAGGGTGATGTAATAAGATAAGAGACACGGCCACCTAACTTATCGGGATTCGTATACTGCTATTTCAATACATTAGTGTTGCGAAGATATTCAATGTACGATGTCATTGCGATAGTGTCAAAAATTCGTATGCCACTAAATCCACCATAACTTGTCGATATCATCGCGCTGCAATAATGGGGCGATAGATGTGGTGTATGGTTGCAGGTTTGTTTAGTGAAACTACTATTTATGACACATTTTATATTGACAAAGGTTTACATTATAAAATTAAAGCACTGTGAGTAAATGTTTTCGAGCGTTGCATGATAATCGCGGCAGGACCGTACTCGCGCGCTGACCGAAACAGACTGTTGGCAGGGTTTAGCTGTTTAGGAAGGAGGGCGCCGTAAGCGCGGCGCGGGCGGCTTACCACGATTACATCGCTCCAAGATTGAGATCCCAGTCACGCCAGACTTACGTGGTTTTAGAAAAGATGATATTTTCAGTATCGGTAGTTTAACATAAACTTAGAAAGGAATGGATACTCGTTAAGCTGATGTAAGCGGGGCCGTTTTTCAAGTAGCAGGTATCAAAGGTAGAAAATAACCATGCTAACTTACGTGAAAGTAGCAAGGCTAGTTTTTACATACGTCATATATGATATTGTTATAAACAAAAATATACAGTTGCCAGACACTTCCTATGGGTCATAACTTTTGACAGACACTAAAAAAAAAGGGAACTTACGTCATTTTAGGAAGGCTAAATTTTATATACCTATAATATTTTAAAATATTTTCCAATCAGCCAGACAAATCTGACGGGCCAAACATCTTCCCATAGTTATTTTCCATCTTTGATAGATGCTACCTGAAAAACGGCCCCGCTTTCAGCCTAGCAAGTATCCATTCCTTTCTAAGTTTATATTAAATTACCCATCCTAAAAATTTCATCTTTCTTAAAATCACGTAAGTCTGGAGTGACTGGGATCTATCTATTAGGCAGCCTGCTGGCAGCTACAAGTTGACTTTTTTACAAAAATGGCAGTAGCCGAAATCAATATTAAAAAGCTACCAAAAGTTTAAACATTTATTTTAGATAGAGTGGCGTGCCACGGGCAAGCCATCGGGAATTAAAGGAATACCGAAATCAAGCAAACCAACGCTTGAGACGAGAGTGATATATAGTACGATAATATTACATATTATTCTCTAGATCACGATCTAAAGACTAATAAATAATTATTATAGATATTATAATATTGTTACAACCTAGGCTCCGACAAAGACAAATTCCACGTACAGATCTATAGAAGAACATTTTATTACCTGTCGGCATTTGAACTAGATGTAATTCTTTTATGATCGTCTTTTTTTGTCTACTTATTTATTGGCATACATTTCTAGAGAACAGTCTATTGTTTTATAGTATTCATTTATGGCCGCTTGCGGTTGAATCATTAGCCAGGTGTTGCGGAATACGTCGACTATGGTATCGTATGGGCACATTTGTATTTGTGACGTATAAAACGACGGCCTGATGGAGAGAGACGGCAGTTCAGCGACAACCACGACCAAGGCGCGACATGTGTACATTCGGGAATTTAATATTGACGGACTTGCGCGTTTTATGGAATTACGACCTTCCGCATTACGTTTTTGTTGTGTTCGGTTATATTTGTACCTGTGTTATACGTGTTTGTATTGCTCTAATAAACTCTACAATAATTCCAACGGCATTTTAATTCGAGTCCCGCTAAACTCGTTACAATATCATGATATTTAGTAACAAAGACTTACTTTTACACACTAAGACACCTTCATATCTTTGATAATATACCTTTTAATAGACTTCTCAAATATTGGAATCTTTAATAGATCAGCGCCCATACTAGTCCACTGCGAACCCATGCCACTGTACACAAAACACACTGGGCGCTGTTCACCTAGGTAATATTCAAATCCTTTACGAAGGTTTATTGTTTGGTTTTCTTCAATGTCTATAAAAGTAAAATAGAATGTTATGACAACCTGTTTATTATATGCAGGTAAAATATTTACGGCCTTACTTATAATAATCTCGTTAAGAAACGATCAGCCATCTCTTAAGTAAGAGAATCAGAATCAGACCCTAATCAATTAATATCTTTTTTTTCACTTATAAACGTGTATTACCTGTTGTTTACCTAAGAGGAGCACAGATAAACGAAATTTGAATGACTAACGTAGGTTGTACCCAAAATATTCGACTAAAGAGGAGCTTATGGGTAAGATTTTCACTAATCAGTTACTGAGCAGTTTCTTTAAATTTAAGAAACGATTATAAGTAAGGCCATAAAAAGTTATACACGCACTATTAATTAATAGAATTCAAATCTAGCATTTTAGTCTAGTTTTTATATTAAGCAAGTTCTATTTTCTCTTAGAATACTGTACGTATTAGTGATGTAAGGAATATTTGGATTCGCGTTTGCGAACATTCATATGATTTTTGACATACGTATCCAACTAATATTATAATCCTACTAATATTATAAACGCGAAAGTTCGTGCTGTTATCCGGGGTCTTTAAAACAACTTTTTAAAAAAGATTTTTATTTACATACGAAGAAAATACAAAATTGAAATTAATTAGAACTTAGAACTGAACTTAGAAAATAAGAAACAGCGATCCGGCAATTATGCGCGGCGGAGGAATGGAGACACAAGACTGACTGGGTGCAGGAACGGTAGGTGTATTAATAGACTATTGGATGCTGATACAGCAGAGCGGAAGGCAAAGGTAAGCAGGTCTGGAGGAAAGGGGCCTAGGTATAACAGCCCCCCGGTTGAGATCAAACTTCCACCTTAAGGGTGAAGTTTGGTATTCTAGAAGCGGAGTCTAGGAGTAGGAGAGGTAAGTTCTATTTCAGGTTGGGATTCGGGATCTTCAGGAGGATTTGGATTTATCGAAGGGGACAGGACGCCGCGGATCTTAGGTATACAATATTTATATAACTTATAAACTAATATTATAATTAAAGTTAAAATACAATAAAAAACAAAAGATGAAATATAATGATTATGGTTAATGACATTTGGTTTGGTTATAATATTTTCTAATCTATGTTTAATTACATTTAAATCTTCTTTATTATTTAATAAGGGTTCAAAATTTATAGATTTAATATTAAGTTCTGGGATAACATTTGGATAGGTTATAGTTTGATTAATATTATATAATTCCAATAAATTAAAATCAATGTTTACATGGGATGAATTATATTTTATATCTTGTCTAGATATTAATTCTATACCTCTACAGTATGCATTACATCCAGACGGTAATTTTATAATTCCGGTGCCATATATATTAGCTTCAGATATTCTTTTATTTGGACAATCAATAGTGAGCTTGGAATTCCTAGAGATAACATAAATCCATTTATTTTCTTGTAACGGCTGCCATAGTTCAATATTTCCGGAAATGGGTTTAACAACACATTGATTTGGAAGAGAGGATAAGGATTTTGATATTAGCTCGCTTTCGCAGATGGGATGAGTAGCAGTGGATAATATGATCAAGTCGTTACAGATATAGTTTTGAGAATCTACTAGTTTACATTTTTCCAAATTTTCTAAATTACTGTACTGAGTTTTATCTCTAGAGAATCCGATATATTTGGCACTAGGAATAATCATGGCAAATGAATTGTTATTAACTGAAATAGGAAACGGAAGTATGTGATAAATGTAGAATTCTACGGGATAAACTAAAGGTATTCTTAAAGCAAATACAATTTTACCGCCGAGATAGTAGGAACTTAAGCTAGAAAACCTTAGTACATTATGAATGTTACTTAAATCTATGGATATGGGGAATTCTTTAGAACTAGGTAGGAATCTGAGGATTTTAACAATATCTTCGTATAGTTCTTTAGGTGAGTATATTGCAGGATACAGTATGTTGTTTTTACTGAACATTAGGCCGTTTGATATATCTTCCAGTTTAAAGGATAGGGTAAGTATACTATTCCCTAATATATTTACTAACTCTAACATTTTAATTCTATAATCGAGTGTATTGGAATTTAAAGATATATTGTTTATTCTATTATTCAGAAAATTAATTGCATTGTT
Source organism: Dendrolimus kikuchii (assembly GCA_019925095.2). Lineage (NCBI taxonomy): Eukaryota > Metazoa > Arthropoda > Insecta > Lepidoptera > Lasiocampidae > Dendrolimus > Dendrolimus kikuchii. The sequence goes on from CM034400.1 coordinate 4,341,254, forward strand.
TAACGATTTTTCGTTCTGAGCTAGTTGATTTAATGATTTATTAAAGGTTTCAAGTGCGAAGGTGGTTACAATAAGACCTTCTTTTACACACTGCGCTAGATCCTTTTGATCGGTTTGTAATTCGCGTATAGCGCGATCATAAAGTGTTGCGTCTTCTTCATTTAAGGTGCCAAACAGATGTTTAGACGCGGTTCCGATGATGCTGAACCAAGCGGAACGTTTGTTTCTTCGCGGGAGAAGATGAGAGATTGAGTCATAGTCTCTTATCATATCATAGAATCGGACTTCTAAAGGTTGTAATGCATTTGTACATTCTGTTGGTTTGAATATTTTACTTTTATTGCAAAGATCCCATGACAAAGCGAGAACCTCTTGAATATTGATTAGGTGGGGACTTATAAAAGAGATATCGACGGGGACGACTATATCTATGTGACCATTAATTATTTTTAAGGACCCTCTGGGGTCAAAGTGGATTCCTGGACCATTCTCTACCTGTTGAATTTCGAAAGCGTCTTCTCCGAAGACGGTGGCATCCATTAGAATTGTTCTGGAATATTATTAATTATAGTTATTATTTGCATGATTATTAGACTAATGATATTTGTTTATTATTTTTTTTATTGTTCATTTATATTTGCAGGTTTTACCTGGTCGAAGTGATGTTTAACGTGACGACGGTTTATTAAAAGGGTAAGTGTGTTATTCCCGTGGACCTTTATTATTTTATAGGGTCCCTTCCAAACGGGGGACAAGGCTTTCCTAAGTCTGACGTGATTCTTTATGTAGACATAGTCTCCTGCTTTATATTGGACTGGTCGTGAATGTCGGTCATAGTAAGTTTTTGATCTTTCTTTGGAATCATGAATATTCTGTAAAGCTTTTTCTCGGGATATTTTTAGTCGATGATGGAGCATTTTCAGGTATTCGGGATAAGTGACGTCGGAGCGTAAGTCAAAGACGGAGTCAGGTATATATGGCTTATGGCCGAAAACAAGTTCATAAGGCGTGAACCTGGTTGTTGTGTGGACAGAGCTATTATATGTTAACATAGCGGTGTAAACATATTTATGCCAGTTGGACTGGCTATCGTTAACATAAGATTTTAGGTATTCTTTGAGAGTGGAGTGGCTTCTTTCAAGAGCTCCTTGGGTTTGCGGGTGATAAGGTGAAGACCAGATCTGTTTGATTTTGAGGAATTTGCATGTTTCCTTGAATAGTTCGGCGGTGAAGTTTGTACCTTGATCGGTAAGTATGAATTTAGGGATGCCAAATAGGGAGATGAAATGTACTAAGCATTCGCAGGATTCTTCTGCGGTAGCATTGGAAATTGGGTACGCGATGGAGAACTTTGTAAGATCATCTTGCAGGGTGAGTATGAATCTTAGTTTATGTAAACCGGCTTCAGGTAAGGGTCCAACGATATCAAGACTTATTCTTTCAAAAGGGCGAGTGGAAGTAGTTGTTATCTGCATTGGAGATTTTTGGATTTTACGTAAGGATTTGTTTGTTTGGCAGAATTTGCAATTTTTTACATAGCTCTCGATATCTGAGCGCATGTTCTTCCAGTAGTAGCGTTCCCGGATCCTGTCGAACATTCTATTCGAGCCTAAATGTCCGGCTATTGGGATATCATGGTTTTCTTTTAGAATTTTAGTGATTTCCGTGGGGACTGGATAGATAACGTTATTATGATAAATGTTTACAGTGATGTTGGTATTATTGAATAGATATGTCAACATACTGTAGATTTTAACAAAAGAAAGTTGTTCAAATGGATTTTTGAAGTCAGAGATTGAAATTTCATTTATATTACCTTGAAGTAGAATCTCGTCCCTCAAGCATTTGAGCGTTTTAAATATATCTGGGTAAGTAGAATTATCGAAATAGTAGACTTTGGTCAAAAGGAGATAAAAGGCCTTTTCTTTTAGTTCTAGTTTTATGAATTTGTGAAGTTCACGCTCATTGTCGAGAATTGATCGATCTTCCAAGGAGGAGATTATATCTTGGAGATAAGGATTTGAGTCATCGAAATCAATAGATATAGGAATTAGGATAGTCTTTGAAGGGCTTTTGAGGAGGCTTTCGTTGTGTTCTTTGATTTGTGTATTAAATGTTTCATTCTTATCCATCATAGTTTTTATAAAGGTTGAATAGTCATCTGATATAGTAGAATTTGTTTCAGGGACTGGATTTTGTTCTTCTTCAGGAGATTCTGATATAGAAGGTAGAGTTGGAGGAGTTGGATCACGTCTTTCTTCAGGGGAATTTGGTAGAGGAGGTAGACTCAGAGGACTGAAGTCAATGTCTGTACCGGGATCGAGTCCCAAGTCGCCTAGGTCTATAAGGTCGTCTAAGACGTCAGTGGTGATTTCAGGTTCTAGATTAGGTACAATGGTTCTGGATGTTGAGGGTTGAGGATTTACTTTATCTGGAATTACGGGATTAACAGGGAAGCGAGACAAAGCGTCGGCATTCCTGTTGATTTTGCCCTTTTTGTATTCTATCTCATAATCAAATTCTTCTAACTTTAATCTCCATCTAACGAATTTCGATGAAGGATCTTTGTAGGAAAATAGCCACTTTAGTGGTTGATGGTCAGTGACAATTTTAAAACGTCGGCCGTATAAATATGGTCTGAAGGTTTTTGTGCCGAATATTATGGCCAAGCATTCTTTTTCTGTGACGGAATAATTTGTTTCCGATTTGTTTAGAGTCCGGGATGCGTAAGCGATTGGGCGGTCTTTGCCTACGTCACCTTGGGATAAGATGGCAGAGATTGCGTAATCAGAAGCATCGCAAGTGAGAATAAAAGGCTTTGTAAAATCAGGGTAAGCTAATATAGGGGCCGTCGTAAGAGCATTCTTTAGAGTCTCAAAAGAGAGTTGTTGTTCATTATTCCAAAGGAAAGGTACATTTTTCTTGAGTAGATTAGTAAGTGGTTTAGCAATAGTTGAGATATCAGGGATAAACCTTCTATAGTATGACACTAGTCCAAGGAAGGATTTTATATCCTTCGGACACTTGGGAGTAGGAAATTGTTGGACGGCTTTTATTTTATCAGGATTTGGTCTTACTCCTTCATCTGTGATCACATGTCCAAGATAAGATACCTCTTTACGGAGAAATTCGCATTTGTCTGGTTGTAGTTTTAATTTAAATGTACGGAGTCTATCGAATACATTAGAGAGGCTTTTAGCATGTTGTTCGAGGTCAAAGGAGTACACCACAATGTCGTCTAAATAAACAAAACATTGAAGGCCTTGTAATCCTGAGAGAACAGAATTCATGAGTCTTTGGAAGGTTGCTGGAGCATTTTTTAACCCGAAGGGCATGCGAGTGAATTCGAAGTGACCTTGTGGAACTGAGAAGGCTGTTTTGGAGGCATCTTGTGATGACATTTTAATTTGGTGGAAACCGGAAGCGAGATCGAGAGTACTGAAGTATTTGGACTTTCCTAATTGATCTAGTATTTCAGAAATATTAGGAATTGGATACGAGTCTCCTATCGTGACGTCATTAAGTTTACGGTAGTCAATAACTACTCGCCATTTACGTTGGCCCGAAGCATCGATTTTTTTTGGAACTATCCAAATTGGAGAAGACCAGGGAGATGTAGACGGTTTGATGATGCCTTCATCTAACATTTTCGTAATTTGAGATTGAACTTCTGTTTTGTGTACTTCAGGGAATCTGTAGGATTTTGTATTGATAGGAGCAGTTGAGGATGTTGGAATTTCATGTTGTATAGCGTCAGTACAGGTCAATTTATCTTCAGGTAAGTGAAAAATATCTGAATAGGCGGAGCATAAGTCGTATAATGTGTTTGTTTCTTCACCGTTTAGGTGCGAGACACGTAATAGTTTTATAACTGCTTCGGTTCTGTCAAGGATGTTATTTTGGGTTTTTATATCAGTGATAGGAATATGGTACATTTTGTCAACGGAATCTTCCTCTAAGGGGGTAAGTTTTAATTTTAAATCTGAATTTATACGTAATGGAAATTCGGATGTATTTACGACAGAAATATTAATTCTAGAATTTGGTTTGACTTTTGCCATACAGTTGGCGATAAGGAGATGATTTATTTGATCTTGGTCTAGAACTAAGCCTTCTTGAATTTCAGGATTTAGTACCGAGGCTTCTATGACTGTTTCCGTTCTTGGAGGTATGATGTAAATTGGTTCATTAAATTTCAGAGTAATTTTTATGTCAGAAATAGTAAGTTTTCCTTCAAGGTAATCGATTTTGCAGTTGTAGGTAGTAAAGAAGTCGTTGCCGACTATTCCATCATAGGGAAAATCTATATCAGGGACAAGATGGAACTGATGTTTCAGTGTGTGGAAACTGGCATTTATTTGTCCTAATGACTTCATAGGGTTGTTCGAGCCCCCTAGACCAGAAAAGGAAATGATATCATTTTTTATTTCAGGTACAAGTTCGACGGAGGATATCTTTATAATACTTATGGAAGCGCCGCTATCAATTAGGAGTTTAAGAGGTTTGGAAGAAAGAGACGTCTGGCATTCTACAAAAGGTAAGTATTTTTTTGAAGTATTATTTTGAATATTATATATTTTACATATGTTTTCTTTTGTTTCAGGTACCCGGTTTGAACAAGGAGTTGCAGATTTAGAATTGTTTTTATTTGATTTAGCAGAAATAGTATTTTGTGTAACACATGATTTAGTATTGTTTTCATTTGATATAGTAGAAATAGCATTTTGTGTAACACACGATTTAGTATTGTTTTCATTTGATTTAGTAGAAATAGTATTTTGTGTAACACACGATTTAGTATTGTTTTCATTTGATTTAGTAGAAATAGTATTTTGTGTAACACACGATTTAGTATTGTTTTCATTTGATTTAGTAGAAATAGTATTTTGTGTAACACACGATTTAGTATTCTTTTCATTTGATTTAGTAGAAATAGTATTTTGTGTAACACACGATTTAGTATTGTTTTCATTTGATTTAGTAGAAATAGTATTATGTGTAATACACGATTTAGAATTGTTTTCAATGGATTTAGTAGATTTAGTATTTATTTTAATACCGATTTTCCCATTTAATTTTCCCGCGCGGTACCCGACGGGAGGGTGTTGTCGTTTAAATGATAATTATCAACTTCATCGAAACCTTGATTATAAGTGGTATTGGTAGTATGAATAGGTTGATTAGCCCATGGACGAGGTTGAGTATTATTATTAATATTATTGTTATTGTTGGGCCATGTTGGATTGCCATATCGTCTGTTGTTGTATTCTCTTTTACGGCAATTTTCAATAGTGTGTCCAGGGGCCTTGCAATATCTGCAAATTAATGCTGGAAAAATTGTAGGCCCTGTAGGGTAGGTGTTTCTGGGAATTGGGAATCTGTTGGAAGGTTGAAATGGCCGTTGAACTACTGGACGTTGAAAAGGGCGAGCTTGATTTGGGTTGTATGCAGGTGTGGGACGCCTTGACATCACCTGCACTAATTTTTCTTCAGATATAGCATAGTTAATAGCATCATTTAAGGATTTCGGATTCTTACACCTTACTATCGTGGCTATCTGGGGATTTAGTCCCATTAGAAAATGATGGAGGGCTAAATCCTCCATTGCAGCTGTTCGACCCGGGATTTCTTTTGCTTTAGTATTAGATAGTGTTATTTCTGTAAGTAGCTGCGAGAGGCATGCCTCAACACGTAGGGAAAACCTGTTGACATTTTCATTTGGGTTCTGTTTAATCTCTTGCAGTTCGTTGAGGAGGTGAGAATAATGTTTCTGTTCGCCGAACTGGGCTTTAAGGAATTCTCTAAGCTGTTCCCAGTTGACGAATTCTTTGATCGAGCAAGCTACCTCTGCTTTCCCTTGCAGTTGGCTAATAATATATTTAAATAGTATAGATTTTTGATTTTCCGAAGCTAGTTCATATGCATTGTTGCAATTAATAATAAATGAATTTAAAGTTTCTCTATTGCCATCGTAGGATTTGATAAATTTGAAGATTAGGTTTAAGTCGAGCTCTGACATGACTGCTGTGGCGGATCTGGTAATGCGCGGAGAAGGTGGTGGAGATTTTTGTACCTCAGGAGTTTCTTCTATAGCAGGTAAGTTTACAGTTAATTTGTTATCGTCTACTTTCATATATTTGGGCATTACTTAATTAATTAATAAAAATATCATGAGTGGCTAACGAATTGTCCAACAGATGTAGAGAGCCTTATTTTACAGATAAAATTATGCACTCACAACAATATCGCGAAGACGGCGGATGTTTTGACTGCCCGCATTCCGATGCGTCTGGTATGTAGACGGGGCACGACGGGATCAGCGGTCACAGGATGCGACGATGTTGATGCTCGAAGATTGAAAGTGAGTATGAAGTATGACACTCGATGATAGACTGGTAACGGCTGGCTCTGATGACACGGCGGTATTGGTAAGTTTTTTCGTCTTGCCGAAATTTGCAGCAGATAATAGCAGGATACAGCGAGAGTTGTTATTTCAGGAACTGGTAAGTATTTACTTTTACACTTCCCACATTTGTGGAATTTTAAAGCAGTTTTTAAAATGTTATTTAAGCACTGAGTTAACCGGGGATTTATTATCCCTTTACGCTGCCACCAATTGTTATCCGGGGTCTTTAAAACAACTTTTTAAAAAAGATTTTTATTTACACACGAAGAAAATACAAAATTGAAATTAATTAGAACTTAGAACTGAACTTAGAAAATAAGAAACAGCGATCCGGCAATTATGCGCGGCGGAGGAATGGAGACACGAGACTGACTGGGTGCAGGAACGGTAGGTGTATTAATAGACTATTGGATGCTGATACAGCAGAGCGGAAGGCAAAGGTAAGCAGGTCTGGAGGAAAGGGGCCTAGGGGCTATGGAATACGGGGAAAAACTATCTAATGTAGTAATCATAATGTTATTTAACCTTAGGTTTCACTTATACATTTTAAATCTATATTTTATGAATTGAATATGCGCTTTAATTCAAAGATCAAAATTCGTATATACATTCGCGATTATTGGAGATAAATATTCGCATCTGTATCTGAATTCGCGAATGTGAAAGATTCAACATTCGTTACATCACTAACACGTGAGGTAACGAATGTTGCATCACGTACATATATGTACCTCAAAACCATAATTCTATATATATATATATATACATACATACATAACTTCACGCCAGTTCCCTTGCGGGGTAGGCACGAACAACAGAGCGCCATTTAGGCTTATTCTTACACACCTCACTTGCTTCTTTGACATTCATAACTCTTGTCATGCACGCTCGTCTGTTCTTAAGGCTCCTAACATCACCTTCTGCTAGTACACGATCAATTTGATCATGGAAAGTGTGTCGTGGCCTTCCACGACTTCTGCATCCATCCACTTTTGCATTGTATATCTGTTTATTCATTCTTTCATCATGTATTCTTTCTACATGTCCGAACCACCGGAGCATTCCTTTCCTTACCTTCACCCCGACACTCTCTTTCAGACCAACCGTCTTTCTTACTTCGGTATTACGAACACGGTCCGCAAGCGTCACTCCGCAGATTTTGCGCAGTGCTCGCATCTCGACCGCGTTTACTCTACTTTCATGCTCTTTCTTCCATACCCAACTCTCGCTTCCATACGTGAGCGTAGGTACCAGCACCGCGTTGTGTACGGCGAGCTGGGCCTTCTGGCTGAGGTTCTTAGCGCCTAGAAGTTTACCTAACGCTCCATTCACACTATTCCCCAAATTCACTCTTCTTTCTATATCAGCGGTGTACCTTCCATCCCTGCTAAAAGCACATCCAAGATATACAAACTCATTCACTTGCTCCAGCATAACATCATCAACCATTATCCTTGCATTCGTTCTGGTTTCTTCTCTTTCAAACACCATAACCTTTGTTTTCTTCGCATTCAAATGTAAGCCTCTCGCCTGACAGTCATCTTTCATCATTGTGACTAGTGTTTGCAGTTCTGATGGCGATTCGGCTAAAAGCACGGCATCATCCGCATAAAGAAAGGTGCTTACAACTACGTCACTCATCCGCACCCCAACATCCATCAATCTTATTCTCTGGAGACAATCGTCTAGGTATAGGATGAACAGCAAAGCCGACAGCACGCAGCCCTGTCGGACGCCAATATTGACGTCAAACCAGGGCGACAGGCTGCCATCCAGCCGCACGCATGCCATACAGTCCTCGTAAGTGGACTGCACAGCACGCATCAGTTGGCCATTAATCCCATATCTGGGCAATATGTCCCAGAGGTCCTTCCGCACAACCCTGTCAAATGCTTTCTCTAGATCCACAAAACCGCAGAAAACCTTCCGGCCCATAGCCAGCTGCTTCTCTACTATATATATATATATATATATATATATATATATATATATATATATATTTAAATTAAGCAATCATCCACGTAAGGGCTGCAGAAGTTTGCGTCATTCTTATGGTTTAAAGCGACATCACAATACAAAATGAAACCAATTTACCAAATAGGGCGAAATCCCGACTCGTGTGCCCGGGAATGTCGTACTGATATATGTTATGTAGAAGTGCTATCTGTTCTGCGTCCACAGGACTATTACTTAGAAGATTAAAAATATTATCTAATGAATTTTGTCCCGTTCCCGAAGCTACTACTAGATATGGTATAGACGTCCTATAACGGTTTTTATCCTGAAATTAATATATTTGTATATAAAATTCTGGTGTTAGTGCGTTGTAACTCAACTCCTCTTAAATCCCTGGACCTATCTTGATTAGTTTTGTGTTTTTGAGTGTTTCGTCGGATGGTGGTTAGATTCGCAATTAAAATCATTAGGTGGCGTTGGTATCGGTTCCAGGATTTTAATGAAATATTTATTTGTATTTGAACAGTCTTGGGATGTTGTGATGTGGATGAGGTTTTGCAAATTGGACAAGCCCATTAACAATCTGCCCGTAAAAGTTCAAGTTAAAATTTTGTTGAGATTTGTTTTATCACTTGTCAGTTGAAGCTTTTCCACTTGTCCGTTGCGATTCGTTTTTCTACTTGTCTGTTGCGATTCGTTTTTCCACTCATCCGTTGCTATTAGTTTTTCAACTTGTCCTTTGCGATTCGTTTTTCCACTTGTCCGTTGAAGTTTCATTTCTAATATGTGTCCCAGCACACATTTTTTTAAGGGTAGGACATCGTCTGCTGGGACCGCTAGTTACCATATAAATCAAAAAATGACTGTTTGATTGGTTTGAAGAGACCAACTTCCAGAGTTCTAGAAGAACCAGAATTCAGTTTCTTTTAAGAATATTTTTTGATCTGACGAAAAGCAATTACCATCGCCTATGGACATTTGTAACACCAAAGATGCTGTAATTGAGCTGCTGCTCTCTAAAGGGATACTGGAACATGGCCACTAATGCTGGAACCAGCGGCGGACACATAATTATGGAAGGCTGGCGGGGCACGCGCCTCGCCCCGTTGCCGCCCGCGTTGCCGCCCGCCCGCATTTTTTTTTATATTATAACATAGCATTAACTTATATATGTGTATAATCAGTTTAAATAAAATTTTCTTAAACTTTCTACATGCCTTGATTATTTTTTGATTATAATAAAAGATATCTTTAACAACCCCTCCTGAAGGTTTTTTTCTGTATCGACTAACTCGAGATTATTATGGCGGCACACTCTAATCCAGGGGTGGTAGCCATCTATACTGACAAATACTATGCCACCGGACTACACTACAACTCATTATCATGATTTTTAAATGTATATTGGTACTGAACGTATTATTCTTATTATTATTATTCTTATTAACGTATTATTATCATTCTTTTTAATCGAAAATAAATACTTCATATTCTTACCAAAAATGTGAGCGTTTTTTATTTTTGAAATAATAAAATCGTTATTAATCTCTTTCTTACTTTGGGTTTATAATGCCCTTTCATGAGCATATGGGAATTGCCTCCATTGAGAGAAAAGTTGTTAATCGCAGTAAATCCTCTGTCAAAAAGTGTGTTTTCAACTATAACTTGAAGTCTTCCATTACGTATTGCATCTGAATCTAAAGGCTGTGTATAATGTAGGTTGGCTGGGATTTTTCCATAGTGGTAGGCAAGGCACATCTTATAAAGAAAAGAAATTAGTTAATCTATGTATGAGAATACTACTTAATTATAGCATAAATTTATTTATTTTTCTTCTAAATAATATAATTGTTACAGAAATGATTATTATGCAAAACTTATTTTGACAAACATATCTAATAAAAAATTTATTATTACCTTAGTCACTGAACAAATTCCAGAAGCTGATTCAGTGTGACCAATATTAGATTTCAAACTTCCAATTTTGAGTTGTTTGTTAGAACCAAAGACACGGTCGATAGCATCAATTTCATTTTTATCAGCTTCGGATATACCTGAAGATATGTAAAAAAATAAAGATAATCAATAAATTACTTTTCAATTGTCATATTCTGAAAATATGCTTGAAGTCGCCTAATCACAGGGATGAAAACGATTCTCCCTCCTGTCAAAAAATTTAGAAAACTATGCGAACTCATGTCCTAACTTTTTTTTCAACCACGGTTAAATCGGTTAAAAATATCATCAATTTTGCAATATCACTTTATAGTTATAAATTAATTTTCACCATATTATTATTTAATTTACATAAATTTTAGTTAAATGTTTACTATCATCAGTGATAAAAAAAATACTGGCTGGTAGAATGCCACAGAAAAAAAATTACTTGACGTTTCATATTTCACGTACGTGATGACGTTTCATCAGATTTAGATATGGAATTAACGCCTAATTTTATTAGAGAAGTAGCTGTTTGTTTAAAAGAGTTTAACTAATCAGTTTTATTTACTTACCTCATATACCAAATGAAAAGCGGAGTGTTAACCTCGGGTCTTGTTTAGGTACTCGAATTATTAGCAAGGGCGTTGAACCATCTCGTGGCTAAATAGGTCACTTTCACCTCTCGTGTAACAAACTAATTTAAACTATTAAATTTTGCAACTATCCAACATAGGACTAGCTTGAACTAAAAGTAGACTACTTAGAATAGTTTGACCGGTACCTGCACCATTTGCTTCAACGTATTCTATATCATAGGGCGATACATTTGTCTCCTCGTAAAATGTTCGAAAAAACTTTTCCATATCTTCTATTTCTCGTACCGGCAAAAATTCAGCATCTGGTCTCATATAATAAGTGCATTTTACGTGACATATTTCTGCGTAAATTCTGTTAAGATCAAATTTATTATGTATTATTTTATTAGACGATTCTAACAGTCGACTATGCAGACTGACGACGATAATTCAGTATAATAATTATACCTATACATATTTATTCTATTTAGTTTCTGTCGACAATTGAGTAGTGTTATATATATCTGCATAAGATATCAAAGGTGCTTCTTATTTAATGTTGAACAATGATTTGTAAGTCATGGTACCGCCATCTCTTGTTCAAACTTACAACATCACACACACACATTTTTGATACATACATTTTCCTTCTCTTTTTGTATATTCGTATGTATGTATATCTATCTCTGTCCCCCCAATTTATCTTGGGTTCATAAAAGATGCCGTTGTTTTGTGTCGTCGGATTCGTTTGCGGTGTTAAATAGACAGACACATAGGAAATAATAAGATTTTTGCCATTTTTGTTAAAACAAACTAAATGGCGGCCGCCTTGAAAAGTGATTGTTATTGTTTGAATGATTGGTTAAGGGGGTTTCAATTTCCGTGCATGTGTAATGTCTGCGTCTGAGAAGCCAAGGTAGACATTCTTAGTCAACGGGGCTCTGGGCGAATCTATACAATGGTCTATTGTATTTATTTATTATTATTCGACAAACACTTACATAAAAACTGAAGGCAACCAATTTATACTATTAGCTTCAGCTGCTATGTGTGTACAGAACATCCAGGATAGCGGTAGCGGTTTTTCTTTTCGCTTTTTTTTTAACTGTATTTAGTATTATAATTGCTTTTGAACTATATAAGTATAAATCACATACAGTAACAGAGTTACACTGATATTAGTTGGCTTTATTGGATCTGCAAAAATGATTAGTTATTATATAGGTATTTAGTAAATAAGTATAGTACCTTTTTGCGTCTTTTGCTCTTTGTAAAAATACTGAATTAACTGCTTCGGATCTAACATAACCATCACCGTGCATATCAAAGCATTTGGTTTTTCCATCTAAACATAACAATCCGGCCCTGTAATATTAAAAAGGATAAATTTTAAATTATGTCCTTTTGGGCAAAGACCTTTTATTGGTTATTTAATTTCGTTACTTACTTTCGTAAATTATAATTAAGGATAGGATCGTCACTTGCATTGGTACCTCCAATTATAGCCGCATCAATGAAGCCACATTTTATGTCATTAACTGCTTTCTCAAGACATAAGCTGGACGAAATACAAGAACAGTCGACAGTGTATGATGGGCTTTTACTATCGAGCCAAAATGAAACACGGTTTGCTAGCATTGTTGATAGAAATCTGTAAATATGTAATTTATACGTCTATGACGTATCTTGTAAAATAATTTATATTTCAAGACAGGACAATTATTTAAAGAATCGGATTGATTTCCTACATCTTAGTCAGTCTCGTTATTTTTGCTTTAGTAATAATCTTTCTTTAATGTCACCTGAGCACACTTCTTCCTAAGTTAATAACTTCTTCACGATACAGGCTGTTTCTTTATAGACCTCACTGCTCTTTGTGTATCAAACAATGTACTCTGTGCACACTGTCACCTAACACCAGTTAAGCTAAATCAGTATTGTCTTTTAAAATCATGGTAGCTAATTATTTCTGGTCCCCTCAGATGTAATAGTGTTGCTTAATCTGTATGTATTATGATATGAAATGTATAAATAATAACAGCCCATAAATTTTACACTGCTGGGCTCAGGCCTTCCGTCGTAGGAGAACGGACAGTATACCCTCCATGTTTGTCTAAGGCGGCATTACGATATTTTCCTTCACCGTTGTTAGCACGTCATAATTGTGACAATATGCACATTAACTCATAAAACTGGCTAAGTGGTGCATGCGTTCCGGCTAGGATTGAACCTGCGCTCTTTGGGCCTTACTTATAATCGTTTCTTAAACTTAAAGAAACTGCTCAGCCACTGATTACTGAAAATCTTACCCATAAACTCCTCTTTAGTTGAATATTTTGAGTACAACCTACGTGAAGGAATGACTAAACAGGTATACAATGCAAAAGTGGATGGATGCAGAAGTCGTGGAAGGCCACGATACACCTTCCATGATCAAATTGATCGTGTACTAGCAGAAGGTGCTGTCAGGAGCCTTAAGAACAGACAAGCGTGCATGACAAGAGTTATGAATGAAAAAGCAAATGAGGTGTGTAAGAATAAGCCTAAATGGCGCTCTGTTGTTCGTGCCTACCCCGCTTAGCCCGCTCAACCACAGAGGCTGTCCAGAAAATAAAAACAATAAAATAATACAACCCTAAAAGACATATAAGGTAGGATAACCTTGTTCATCCTGTGGAAGTAAATTAAAAAAAAATCATACCCAGCAACGACGAACAAGCTCTTACTGGTGCTTGTTTGCATCATTTTAGCAAAATGATTATTGAAAGAAGAACCAACATATACTCCTATCCTTTTCCCTGCCAATGTTACAGGATTTATACCTACAGAAGTTAACAGAAGTCGTTAATTTACTCTTAAAAAATTAAAACATCCTTTAAACTTAATAAAACTACGGTTTAACGGTTTTAAGCGCGGTAATATTAATATTTGATTTTTATGCCGACGTTTCAGTGAACACGGAAGATAAGATTTATATGTGCAGAAACGGAGAAAGAATAAAATTTCCTGCGGCCGGGCGGCCTGTCGTAAGAGGTGACAAAACAAGCTAAAGCCAGGTAGTAGGCAGGTAGTAGGGTATATGCCCGACTGGAAGGCGACCACCCCTGGTCTAGAGTATGCCGCCATAACAACCTTGTGTTGTGTTTCGGCATTAGTGACCAGATTCCAGTCTCCCTTAAGAGAGCAGCAGCGCATTTGTAGCACCAACTATTCGACGAGAGGCTTCAGAGCCTAAGTCATCGACGTAAGGTCGCTAGTTTGTCGGTATTCTATAGGATACACTTCGGGGAGTGTGCCACGGAATTACATGAATTGGTTCCTCCCTCACCATTCTACCACCGGACAAGCAGACGTACGCACTCACGCCACCGATATATGGTGGAAATACCAACGAAGCGGACGAAACGCTATGCTTCCTCTTTCATCATACGCACCGCTGAAGAGTGGAACTCTTTACCGTCGTCTGTTTTTCCTGAAAAATATAATCTAGGTGTCTTTAAGTCTCGCGTGAACAGGTATCTTCTAGGTAAGCGTGCTCCACCTTAGACTGCATTTCCACCTGACGTCAGGTGCATTGTCAGTCAAACGCGAACCTATTCAATATAAAAAAAAAAAAAAAAAAAAAAAAACCTTTGGTGTTGCAAATGTCCATAGGCGATGGTAACCGCTTTCCATCAAGTGGGCCACCTGCCTGTTTGTTGAACTCCTGCAATAAAAAAAAAGACAAAAATGTCAAGTGTCAATGAGTATTGTTAAAGTTTTATTTAGCCTACTGCCAACTTGTTCATTTTAAATATTTAGTTTTAATTTTTGTTTATGGTTATTATTTACTCTATGGGAGCCTAATCTAATTTACCACCGCTTCGCAACATGTTGTGGCTTGAAGAGAAGAAGCGGCGTAAGAAACTTCTGCAAAACATGCTTAGTTCTAATAATTTTATATAATATTAAAATGGGTGTGAAGTAAAATACATCTTTGTCTTCCGTTATTACGGCTACTGAAAAGTGGCTGTAACGTCGGAATAATAAAAATCAAATAACTTAAATTAAAAAGCGTTGAAACGTAGTTTTATTATGTGTAAATACTATTCGCGGAAACTTAAGAAAATATTTATTAGCATTTGGAATCCTGTTAAAGTA
Source organism: Dendrolimus kikuchii (assembly GCA_019925095.2). Taxonomy (NCBI): domain Eukaryota; kingdom Metazoa; phylum Arthropoda; class Insecta; order Lepidoptera; family Lasiocampidae; genus Dendrolimus; species Dendrolimus kikuchii. The sequence continues at coordinate 4,356,272 of CM034400.1, forward strand.
TAATCTATACTAATATTATAAAGAGGTAAAGTTTGTGACGTTGTAGGGGAAAGAGGTAAAGTTTGTGAGTTTGTGACGTTGTAGGGAGTAATCTCTGGATCTACTAAACTGATTAAAAAAAAAATATACTGTTAGAAAGCTATGTTAACAGGGAGTGTCATAGGCTATATAACATGACGCTATATACCACGGGGGCGGGACAGAGCGCGAGTGAAAGCGCGCCGGGCCGCTAGTATATAACATAATAATAAATCTTTATTAGCGTTTAGTTTTTTACAATTTAACAAAAAAATATAAACAACAGGAACGTAATTAGGAAACAGTAAAGATGTGTTCGTTTAAAATACGGCTATGGAATTTAAAACAAATACATAAACCTTAGACTTTCAAACTAGGAATAAGGCATTTTTTTATTGCAGGAGTTAATCAGACAGACAGACGGCCCACTTGATAGAAAGCGGTTACCATTGCCTATGGACATTTGTAACACCAAAGGTGCTACAAATGCGCTTCTGCTTTCTTAAGGGACACTAGATCCTGGTCACTAATGCCGGAACACAACTGAAGGTTGTTATGGCGACATACTTTAGACCAGGGGTGGTAGCCGTCCAGTCGGTCAAATGCCCTACCACCTGGCTGTGGGTTGTTCTGTCGCCTCTTACGACAGGCCGCCCGGCCGCAGGAAATTGTATTCTTTCTCGGATGATATGCATGTGTTTTAAGTCTATCAAAGGTACCGCTCACCTATGTGGTTAAACAACATAATTATTCCTCTTAGGTATGTAATTCAATGATTGAATGCGTATCATGAGTGCAGACTTAACGACAATTGTGTAAAGTATAAAACAGAATATATAGTGAAAAACAGTAATAAATATTACAGTATTACAGAATTAGATATTAATTACGTTATTTTAAACCCACCTGCATCAAATATTGCGCTAAATGTATGTTCCATCAATTTTCTGCATAGCGGATCAATATCTGGAACTTGCCAGTAGCTGACTTTAAAGAATTGAGCATCAAATTTATCTAAACCAGATATTTTTCCCATATGTTTTGGTATATCTTGGATATTGGCATTTTCAAGCGAACGGTTGACTACTACCATGTTAACCTGAAAATGATTAGTAATTAATTTTGAAGTAAAACTTCTTTAGAAGCGTTTTGATTTCGAAACTCGATGAAATGAAAAATCGTCACCAAAAAGAGATGAATACATAAATCTATAGAATTAAGCCGGTGAGACATTGAGATAGATACATTATATTTAATTACTAGCTGTGCCCGCGACTTCGTCTGCGTGGGATAGTAAAAAAAATTGTTAAAAATAACCCGATTTTGAAACATTCTACATTGGTGCTCCGCTTCTATTGATCTTAGCATAATGATATATAGCCTATAGCCTTCCTCGATAAATGGGCTATCTAACATTGAAATAATTTTTAAAATCAGACCAGTAGTTCCTGAGATTAGCGCGTTCAAACAAACAAACTCTTCAGCTTTATATACTAGTATAAGATTTAAATACTATGTCCTACGAATATTTTGTAGTTTTTCGTTAATACTTCAAATATCGTGTTTTAAAGCTTAAATATATTATAACGATATAATATATGACAGGTGACGTCAGGAAATTTTAAATCCCTTCCACCCCTTGTCACACTTTGTTTCACTTCTACTGCGTATGAATTGCACACACACAGACATTTTTTTATATATATAAAATATTTCATGCTCTTTGTGTAAAATAATTATTTACATTTTTTTACACCAATGTCTCTCTCTCAAGGTGAAGTTTCATCTGCGATAATGAAACAGATATAGGCCGTTTTTCGCAGATATGACGATGGATTGAATGTGTTATTTGAGACTATCTGTGCCCACGACTTCGTCCACGAATTCTTTTCGCATAACCCTAAAAAAAAAGAGCCCAAGTAACTCCTCATAACATCAGCTATCTGCCAGTTAAAATCTCTTCAAAATCGGCTCAATAGATAAACATTAAAAAAAATGATTTTTTGGTGTAATTACCGTATATATTTAGTTAGTATTTTAATACAAAACTGTTATTTTGACACTACAAACAGACACTTCAATTTTATTTATCTGTATGTAGAGATCCTACATTGTGAATGACATTGCGACAGACAGATAATGACAGATGACAGATAACGTATGCATTGATGTGGCTATTCGTTAACAGCGCTATATTTCAACGCTTTAAATACGACGTGTTAGTGTCACAGTCTAAATCTTTAACATTCTCGTAGATGAGATCGCACCATGATAAAATAGCGTTGTGGATGTGTTGTAGTAGTGATCGGCGAGAATTAAATCTGGTAATTGTTGCAAACATGAATAATTCACATTTTACTTTCAAAATTTACTGTATACGTGTGCTATATTTTATGTCTGGGAATTTGCCTTTCTTATTGCAGGAGTTCAGCAGACAGGCAGACGGCCCACTTGATGGAAAGCGGTTACCATCGCCTATAAACATTTGCAACACCTAAGGTGCTACAAATGCGCTGCTGCTCTCTTAAGGGAGACTAGAACCTGTTCACTAATGCCGGAACACAACTCAAGGTTGTTATGGCAACACACTCTAGACCAGGAGTGGTAGCCATCCAGTCGGGCAAATGCCCTACCACCTGGCTGTGGGTTTTGTCGCCAATTACGATAGGCCGCCCGGCCGCAGAAAATTGTATTCTTTCTCCGTTCCTGCACGGATAAAATTGCCTGAAACGGTGATAGTTAAATACGAGATGTTGACCCTTACGCAAACATAATGATTACGCGAAACAAAAAAAGTTCTCTGAGAGAACAAAATTAAGTTCTGCACACTATCTTTTTTTAAAAATCTTTATTTAATATTTTCTTAAGTTTTCGCGACTTGTATACATAATAAAACTACGTTTTAACGGTTTTAAGCGCGGTAATTTTATTTGATTTTACAAGCTTGATTGTGAGTGTGGATTGTCATACATTGGGCAAACAAAGAGGAGCATAAAAACACGAGTAAAAGAACACATTGCTGACATGAAACACACAAGGTCTACGAAGTCTGCGATCAGTGAACACACGCTGGATAAACCCAACCACTACATCAGATTCGATAACCCACAAATCCTCGCGAAAGAGAATCGTTTCATACCTAGAATGATGCGTGAGGCTATTGAAATCAAAAAACACCCAAATTTCAATAGAGAAGATGGTTGGCAAGTACCACCTGTTTGGGATCCAATTATCAAAACTATTAAGACCCAAACCCAGCAAAAACCAGCTGCCAGACCTCAAGACACTGTGAGCTCTTTCTGCGTACAACGGAACACAAACCAACTTGACTGATAATTACTTTTATTTTTCCTTCCACCCATTTTAATATTATATAAAATTATTAGAGCTAGGCATGTTTGCTGAAGAGTTTCTTGCGCCGCTTCTTCTCTTCAAGCCATAACATGTTGCGAAGCGGTAGTAAATTAGATTAGGCTCCCATAGATTAAATAATAACCATAAACAAAATTAAAAATTAAATAATTAAAATTAATAAGTTGGCGGTAGGCTAAATAAAACTTTAACAATACTCGTTGACACTTGACATCTTTGTCTTCCGTGATCACGGCCACTGAAAAGTGGCCGAAACGTCGGAAAAACCAAAATCAAATAAAATTACCGCGCTTAAAATCTTTATTTATTTATTTATGAGCGTTTTTTTTTCAAAAAATAAATGTCACCCCGTTATTGCTCACAAAAATGCATAAAAATCAACATTAGTAATTAATTTCTACGCCTTAAATTTAAAGAAATAATTTTAATCAGCATTCTGGCCTCATGGAAATATTTTATTGCGAATATTTTCAAAATTCTGTACAATCAATTTGTCACATGCAAGCAGTGTCAGACCAAGCCAAGTCCTGATAAGTATGTTCGGGCACAATAAACCCCGCTTAACCAGCCCACCTAGTACAGTTGGTGCAATAAATCTGTACTACCCGAGTCAGTTGAGATAAGCCGCAGAAGTTCTTCGCTCACTCCAAACGACTGTAATCTCTGTTGAACATCACGTAAATTTTTCTAATCTGTCCGCATTGCCGCCTTCTCTTTGTCTGTCCCAGTTTTCAAATTTTAAAATGGAAGTGAAATTTAATACTTATTTTTAGGATTTCGTTTCCATTTTGACAAATACTAAACCCTTTTGTTTTCTTCGAGATGTCCGTTTCTGCTTCCGCATCTTTGTCGATCTAATTGTGTTTGTTGTCATGGACATTTTTCCTAGGAATTGCTGGTTTTATAGGGAATAATTAATTTAAATCATAAGTTTGAACATTATTAAGGTTCTGTTGTCAAGGACTATATACTTCTCTAATCACAGATTTCGCCAAGGGTACACTGTTAATTTGACTTTAACAATAAACAAAAGAGTATATTTGCGTGTGTGTGTCAAATACATGGACGTGTGTGTAATGTTTTTTTATGCATAATTTAAAAAAAAATTCTTGCAGGAGATCAGCAGACAGGCAGACGGCCCACTTGATGGAAAGCGGTTATCATCGCCTATGGACATTTGCAACACCAAAGTTGCTACAAATGTGCTGCTGCTCTTTTAAGGGAAACTGGAACCTGGACACTAATGCCGGAACACAACTCAAGGTTGTTATGACGACATACTTTAGACCAGGGTTGGTAGCCATCCAGTCGGGCAAATGCCCTACCACCTGGCTGTGGGTTGTTAAGTCGCCTTTTACGACAGGCCGCCCGGCCGCAGGAAATTGTATTCTTTCTCCGTTCCTGCACGGATAAAAAGCATTCTGCACTTCTTTTCTATATGAAATATAAGTGTGCTAAAATTTCATACTCCTTCGTCCGCGCAATTTTCCTTAAAAGGGGTACTAAGTTCTTGCTGTGTTTTTGCTTCACGTATTAATATAATGATGAAATATGAAAGGAATGTAGAGTCTATATTACGCAACATATTGGTGTAGTTGTGTAATATATATCTTATTACAAAGAGTCTAAAGATTTTTAAAGATCTAAGTCACGGTATGGTGGTTACCCCTAATCTGCTTTTTTATTATTTCTTTGGTTGTTGACATTGTTACAAACACGAGATAAAGAAATATAGTATTTGAAAGTTAAAGTACATAGATTGTTGGCGCCACTTACTTCCCAATTACCAATTGTGTCTTGGGTTTATAGCGTCTTGCAACCCCCGTATGTTGCCGCCGCTCGCTCGGCGCGTGAGTTCAGTACGTTGCCAAACGCCACGCTACCGCGACGCACGTGAACTAGTATCGCATCCGCATAAATACACATATTAGCTATCGAAGATTTCCGCGTCCAGTAGTTAATTACTAGGACATTCGCCTCAACCATAAATAAACTTAAGTGATCAGTGTATCTGCGTCCCTTGCGCCTCGGGGCTCGTGTAGAAGGACTTTGCCACCTTTATCGCCACGTGAGAAAGCAACGGCAGAACCCTGAACCAGCGCTGTCGTGGGCTGGTGGCTGACTGCGAGGTAAATGCAAGGTTTCATATTCTCCGGGCACCAGTTCTTAATTAGGGAATAAGGGATGGCCACACATAACCACCTACCCGCGGAGATTGCCTGATTGCGTCTCCATAGATAATAATATAATCGGCAAACAATCACACACATTGTATACCCAAGTCAAGCTAGTTACGCTTGTGTTATGGATGATATACACGGACCACTCTGGGGCCGATCCCAGACACCCAGACCATAGTAAATAGCAGAAAGTTCGTTTCCGAAATTTACTATGCCAGGAATCGAACCCGGAGCGAAATCGAAATCTGCGTTCCAGTAAGTTCAGCCGGCTCAAACTGAGCCCGCTCAACCGCAGAAGCCGTCAGAAATTAAAACATAAAATAATAAAACGATATAATAACTTAAAGCTAAAAGCAAGTTAGCTACCTTATTATACAAGTTTTCACTTAACTCCATGACGCTGTCCGATTTGGGAAATACTCCCGAAATACCACTTACGACCACCTCGTTTCCATTTCTTGAATTTTGTTCCATCGTGATTCGCGTAAGAAATCTTACTTTATTGTTAATGAAAGTTGAGTTCGCCTTTTTATAATAATTATATATTACGCAGAAGTAATACAAACAATTGTATGCTAAATTTAATTGTATGGTAATTAATTATATTGGAGGTAATTTAGTCTGTGTAAACTACGTTAATAACTCTGTTGCAGAAGGATCCGTGCAGGAACGGAAAAAGAATACAATTTCCTGCGGCCGGGCGGCCTGTCGTAAGAGGCGACAAAATAACCCACAGCCAGGTGGTAGAGTATTTGCCCGACTGTATGGCTACCACCCCTGGTCTAAAGTATGTCGCCATAACAACCTTGAGTTGTGTTCCGGCATTAGTGACCAGGTTCCAGTCTCCTTTAAGAGAGCAGCAGCGCTTTTGTAGCACCTTTGGTGTTGCAAATGTCCATAGGCGATGGTAATCGCTTTCCATCAAGTGGGCCGTCTGCGTGTCTGCTGAACTCCTGCAATAAAAAAGGCCGTACTTAGTTTTAATTTTTGGTGAACAATAAAGTGTTTTCTTTCATTCATTCATTTGCTATCAAAAAATGTTTTAAGTTTATTTCGCCTCGTCCGCTTTAATAATACTAGTTTTAGTGTTGTTATAAATAAATGACTACTATTACTTACTATTTCTATACACTTTTTTTTTAATTCCTGGAGTTTAGGATACAGGCAGAAAGTGGAAAGCGGTTACCATCGCCTATGGACATTTGGCATAAGCAAGGAAACAAATATAACAAATATATATGAATTGATATTGATTATACTTCAAACTGGCACTGTTGCCATAATTGGTAAAAATTGCTTGATATTATTGTTATGGTATATGGAACCTTAATAAACGGAATATTTAAAAGTACATACATACATACATACATACATAACTTCACGCCAGTTCCCTTGCGGGGTAGGCACGAACAACAGAGTGCCATTTAGGCTTATTCTTACACACCTCACTTGCCTCTTTGACATTCATAACTCTTGTCATGCAAGCTCGTCTGTTCTTAAGGCTCCTGACATCACCTTCTGCTAGTACACGATCAATTTGATCATGGAAGGTGTGTCGTGGCCTTCCACGACTTCTGCATCCATCCACTTTTGCATTGTATATCTGTTTAGTCATTCTTTCATCATGCATGCATATTATTCATATATATACGCATTACTGCAATTTAGCAATGTAAATTGCAGTGCCGCGTATAAGAACAATGAATACCAGCATAAGGAATGAATAAATATTGCCGTATTTGACATGTCATCGTTTCTTTTTTTTAGACTTTTGCATTACATCTGTGGCGGCACTATGTGCACAGCACTAGTTGCGCGTTACACCACTAACAAAAAAGGAAAAACAAATCTGTCATATTATGACAGATATAAAAAAAGCACTTCCTTCCCGGCAAAAAAACCACTTATCACTGTAAATCATCAATACAATTATTGTATTTTAATGAGTTCTTTTATAACGCTCTGCCTGTGGAATTAAAGTGTCTACTATCCATGTGTTCTGGATTTTCATTTATCCACTGTCGACCCGAGAGACGTCGAGTCGTGGTAGCGTAATGGCTAGTGCACGCGTCCCAAACTCAAAGGGCGCGGGTTCGATCCTGGCCGGAACGCATGCACCACCTAGTCAGTCTTCTGATCTAATGTGCATATTCTTACAATTACCACGTGCTAATAACGGTGAAGGAAAACATCGTGATGCAACCTGCACATCGAGATAACCGATGTGTCAAACCTGCCAAGTCGCCTTGGACAAGCGTGGCGGGTATACGTCCGTTCCCCCTATAATAGGAGGCCCGAGCCCAGAAGTGGGACATTTATGGGCTGATATTATATATTATATTATATACTGTCGACCCGGAGGTGTCTAATACCCCCACACGTCCAAATAAAGAAAATAGTTCAAACATTTTAAAAATAATCGTAAAAAGCCATTGGCAGCGACAAATACGATCACTATTAAATGTATTTTTTTTTATTGCAGGGGATCAGCAGACAGGCAGACGGCCCACTTAATGGAAAGCGGTTACCATCGCCTATGGACATTTGTAACACCAAAGTTGCTACAAATGCGCTGCTGCTCTCTTAAGGGAGACTGGAACCTGGTCACTAATGCTGGAACATAAGTCAAGGTTGTTATGGCGACATACTTTAGACCAGGGGTGGTAGCCATCCAGTCGGGCAAATGCCCAACCACCTGGCTGTGGGTTGTTAAGTCGCCTCTTACGACAGGCCGCCCGGCCGCAGGAAATTGTATTCTTTCTCCGTTCCTGCACGGATCAAACTTGTATATGAATATGAATATGCTTGTCAGGATATTCACAAGTGGAGATATATAGTCTCTACTAACCCTCATAGGAGAGGCATGATAATATTGTTACGACCTAGACTCCGACAAAAACAAATTCACACCTGCATATCTGTAAAAACGCATTTTATTACATTTCGGCATTTGGACTTCTTTGTTTACTTTGTGTTTAAAATTTGTGATTATAAAACAGCCCATTGTTCTATTGTAATCTTTTATGGCAGTCATTAGCCAGGTGTTACGGATTTAAAGTGCAAACTGATTCTAGGAAATTCAGTCCACGCGGCCGGACTGACATTTTGCATCTGTGCAGTATAAAGCAATGGTCCGATGGAGGGACGAGGCAGTCGAACGATAACCACGAGCGAAGCAAGACGTATGTACTATCAGGAATCTTTTAGTGGCGGACTGCGCGTTTTATGGAATTACGAATTTCTTCATTACGTTTGGACTTGTTGTGTTAGGTTATATTTGTACCTGTGTTATACGTGTTTGTATAGTTCTAATAAACACTATTATAGTAATTCTAACGGCATTTTAATTCGAGTCCTGCAACTCGTAACAATATGTATATATGTATGTTATTCAAATATTCTGATATTTGTTCCAGTTTTCGCTATCATGAATTTGGTATTATTATTATGTCTATGATTGATACAACCATCCAAATAGTAACTATGTTAATCAAACTCCATACTGCTACTGTTATCAGGTGTATTTGTGTTTACTTATTGATTGTTGGCCGGTTCATATAACTTACTATACAACTTTCCATACTATTCGTTGAATTTTGATATTAGATATATGGAGCTTTTGTCATATTTTAACTGATAGTAAGTTAAATGAACGGTCTGTAAGATATAGGAACTGGGCCTGTAGATATTTACCTATAGTAATCTTTGAGCGAAGTGAGCCCTCTACTATTCCACAATCTATGCATTTTACCATATCTGTGCAGTGTACCACACACTTAACTGAGAAACTATCACACTTTCAAATTTGGGCTTTGACATAGTAATTTCAATTTATTTCTAGATCTGTTTTATCTATGAAGATATAACAATTTTTATTATTTAAATTTTATTGAATTCCTACCGCCATTTGTTCGAAAACTAATGAAGCGATATCGATGTAAACATGTAAGCAGAATGTTTAGTTAAACATACGCTGGATTTTTTTGGTTAAGCGTAAATAAACAGTAATTAATTAAATATTACCAGGTAGAAAACTTCGCAAGCCCTCCTAAAGTACCGCTTTTTTCTAGTATATACATATTTCATATATAATATATTTTCTTAAAATTAACAAGATTTAAGGGATAAAAATTTGATCTTAATAAAAGTCGAGTAACAATCAAATACTTTATTTGAAAGTTAAAATAAATAAAGTTTGTTCTTTCCGAATTACCAATACCCAGAACTACTTAATCGAACTCATAATAGTCATAAAAGTTTTTGTTTACACCGTTTATATTATTAACAAATTAAATTAATATTAAAAAAGTAAAATCCACGATTAATACGATTTGTGCAATTGTGATAGTATACAATAAATAAACCTTCTCCTCATTTTTAATTAAAATAACATCGCTTGAGTGCATGACGTGTAATTGTCCATCCCTTTCTTTCCTACATAATTCCCTAGAGCCAAATATACCATGCTCATGCCCGGTTTCTAAGGTTACCAGTTGTGAGTTCAATAATAATTGATTCCATAAAGTTATTTAATAGATAAACTTAGGTTAACTGTTAACCTACAACTAGTACCAAAACTCGCCACTAGATGGATCTATTTAAGAAGGAATATCTAATATTTACATCAAACAAAAACGTCAACAACAAAACATCAAACAAAAGATATGGAATAGACAAACGCCTAATATTGGTCAGTTAAGTTGAACCTAGTTTAACTATCGTACGATGGTGTGTTCAAAAACACATATTTATAAGTTATTGAACCGATAGCGCTAACGAACAGATAATCTACAGTCAAAAGTACCTCAGAAACCGGGCATCACTGGGTGAGAAGAAATCGACGGAAAGAAAGGAGTTAGTGCTTGATATACGCACTTGTGCTCTGTGCGTAGCTAATAATAACTTTAAATCAATATTAAAAATACTTTAAGTAAATTGTGTAGTGACATAAATACTCTAAACATTTATCAAACTCAATAATAGTGACCAAAAGATATACAAGATATAATAACATAGAACTGTGCTAAATAAAAATTTTGAAGGAGATCTGGTGAGTTCCCTTTGTGTCCTTCCAATTTCGATACTGTTACGAATTAAAATGCCGTTAGAATGACTATAGAGTTTATTAGAACTATACAAACACGTATAATACAGGTACAAATATAACCGAACACAACAAGTTCAAACGTAATGCAGAAGGTCGTAATTCAATAAAACGCGCAAAGTCCGTCACTTATTAGATTCCCGATTTTAGCACACACGTCTTGCTTCGCTCGACTGCCTCCCCCCTCCATCAGGTCATCGTATTATACGGCGCAACTGCAATGTCCCCGTATCTAAGTAGACTTAATCCGACACACCTAGCTAATGACTGCCTTAAAAGACTACAATACAACAATGGGCTGTTTTCTAATCACAAATTTTAAACACAAAGTAAACAAAAGAAGACGACCATAAAAGAATTTAAATGTTATTACTTCAAATGCCGACGGGTAATAAATGTGCTTTGTTTCAGATATGCAGGTGGATTTTGTTTTTGTCGGGACCAGAGTTGTAACAATACATTAATTGTGCACAAAATTTTGTTTATTACAATTCAAACAAAACGTTAACTGTTTTTGAAATTATGCGAAGTCACACTTTTTTTGGATTTTTAAATAATTTTACATCTTAATAAACAGATTTTTAATAAAAGTTAGTTTATAATTAATAGATAGATTAAAACATGCAATACATCTAATACCAAACCATTTGTGAGTAAAGTTGACATAATAGACCCGCTAAGAACTCTAGATTTAGTATAATCTAAACATAAACTACAAAAAACTTATGTAATTTAAAAAATCACATAACCAAATAACTATCACACATATTTCTCTCATTGAACTGCTTCAACAATTTCGGGTCTAACATTTTGTTTATAATATTAGCTACTTTAAAATCATATGGAGCTAATGCGTGATCAGAATCGATATCAATTACTTGGACTGGCTTTTTGGTATATTTAGATAAGCCGTAATCTTCGCTTAGACCTGTGTTGGGATGAGATATACCTCTCAGCAAAACTATTTCAGATTCTAATTCGAAATTTGGATTATATTCTCGAGCAAACAACATTCTCCTGTATGTAGTCTTTATGATAGATGTGACATATGCATTTGAGTAACTTAAACTACGTAACCGAAGTAAACACATTTCGATCTTCTCGTCTTCATTTTCGGTACGTTTCAAAGCATTCTTTAGCTCTTGGGAGCATTGGCCTGTGACTTCCTTGTATACATGTTCTATAATAGCATTTTGTAGCTCATTATTTGTTAGTTTCCCTAAATAGGCATTAAGATATATTGGTACTGCTTCTGGACTGCTATCCAAACAGAATATAATTCCAGTATGACCTGAAATTTCATAAAATGGTAGATATTACAATTTGTTTTTATTTTTTTATAGCTTTGATTAGAAGGACAACTTTTAAGGTTTGAACAGTTTTTACAGCGCGTGAATATATAATTATTTAGTACGAAAAAGTGTGGATTTTATTCGATTTATCGATTTAACTATAACGCTTAAAAGCTAGTCATCGTAACAAAGAAAGAAGAAAGAAAAAGCATTTATTTAGAACTACAGCACAAATGAGAATACAATACACAACATAAATAAATAAATGTACAATGTAACATGCATTAAAAAAAAACCAAGCAAGTGTAGCTCTAAATTGGTCCTAGCTCAGCATGTTGCTGGTTAAGTTAACCAGCGCTGATCTTCCGCTAGGGCCATTCCAGTGACATACACAGACAGACACTGAAGCAAATAAAAAACAAAATGAAAAGAAAGTAAGTATAAAAGAGAAAAAAAAAGAAAAAGAAAAATGTGCACAACAATTGTAAAAAAATGAAATACATATTATTTATACACTTTGAGATAGTTCTAACAGTAAGAGTTTAAAAGTAGCAATAGTAAGAAATACATACACGACTCAACACATACAGGATAGGTCAGGCACATCCTCCAAATGGGCGCCATTATATAGCACTGGTATCATGAGCAAGATCAGATTGGCACATTTGGTGGGCATACAAGAACTTTATATGTAATATTACATGAACTCACAGTGGCCATTATTTATCAATAAATTTATTGGTTAAAATGAAAGATTTATTTTGTGAAATATAATTTCACCGTAAAATTACGTTTTCACGGTTTTAAGCTGTAATTTATTTTATTATTTGATTTATCATTATTCCGAAGTTTCGGTCACTTTTCGTTGTGGCCAGAATAATAAAAATCAAATAAATTACTGCGCTTAAAAACGTTAAAACGTAATTATATAACGTATACTAGAAGCGAAAACTTTCACCGGTTTTTCACAAAAAAAAAAGTTGGTTATAAATTTACCTTCATTTTCCATTAAAGCTGCTAATTCTATAGCAATATTTACTCCAAATGAGTATCCCAGTATATAAAATTTTGACTGAGTCTTGATTTTTGCCCTTAAGTTCTAAAAAACGGAATTGTTGTTAATAAGATCAAAATAAATAAAATTATGTTAAGTTCGTTAAACTAAGCTAATCTATGGCTTTAGAAATTTTTATTTACCTTGTAATTATATGCAGCTATTTCTTCTATACTTGCATATTCTATATAAGGAAACACTTGTAACGTAACTGCTGCTATCTTAAGCTTTTCTGCAATTCTCTCGAAAATTCGACAATGTCCTTCAAATCCAGGTATCATTATTAAGTGAACTGATTCGCTGTTAAATTCAATCTGTAACATAAAAGATGATTAATTTTAAAAATTTCATAATTTTATTTAATTACAAACTAAAGATCTCTAAGGAATTTTTACGACCACTTTAATTGCTGTCTTCTGCTTGCACTTCAGACCTGTATCCAACAGACACTAGATAATTTTACGGGATAAAAATGATATTATGTTCATTTTTTTCCCCTAAGAATAAGCCTAAATGGCGCTTTGTCGCCCGTGCCTACCCCGCAAGGGAACTGGCGTGAAGTTATGTATGTATGTATGTATGTAATTTTTATTCTGAAATAATTTATTCAAAGTATATTCATAATATAACTTTTCACAAGAATGTACTGATAGATAAGTATAAATTCAACGTCTAAAAATGAGCAAACAAAAGTTTTTTCACATTTATATACGCAAATATATATTTTTTGCTATATTTAAACATTAGCAAAATATGTGAAGTAATTATATATTTCGGAGTACGACAGTAAAATTCAAGAATAAAATTATGTGTGTGTGTGTGTGTGTGCAGTTCACACGCAGTAGAAGTGGAACTTCAGAGAATAAACACACGGATAATATTGTTACGAGCTACACAGGACTCGAATTAAAATGCCGTTGGAATTACTATAGAGTTTATTAAAACTGTACGAACACGTATAAAACAGGTACAATTATAACTGGATACAACCAGTTTACACTTCACGATTCTGTAACACGTGCAAAGTCCGTCACTATATCGCTCATCAAATGTACTAAACGTCTTGCTAGTATCATAATCCTCGCTTTTTTTTATTGCAGGAGTTCAGCAGACAGGCAGACGGCCAACTGGATGGAAAGCGGTTACCATCGCCTATGGACATTTGCAACACCAAAGGTGCTACAAATGCGCTGCTGCTCTCTTATGTGACTCTGGAACCTGGTCACTAATGCCGGAACACAACTCAAAGTAGTTATGGCGGCATGCTCTAGACCAGGGGTGGTAGCTATCCAGTCGGGCAAATGCCCTACCACCTGGCTGTGGGTTGTTTAGTCGCCTCTTACGACAGACCGCCCGGCCGCAGAAAATTGTATTCTTTCTCCGTATCTGCACGGATAAAAACTTGACTGCCTCACCCCTCCGTTCGGGCATTGTTTTATACTAAACTTGTATAATACCGACAAAGAACCGCGTTCACCGAGTTAATCCGCACAACTGGCAAGCGTCGACACAATGCAATCAATAACAACAAGGATTAGTTCGACACTAATGACGGCTATAAAACAAGTTCGATAACAATAGCATGTTTTTCTTAGTTAAAAATTCTAAACACGAATTAAACAAAAGAACTCCGAATGCAGGAAAGGTAATAAACTGCGTTTTACGACAAGCAGGTGTGCGCATTCCTTTAACGGTATTTAACAATATATTAATATTGGTCTTATTGACTCTCTAATCTGTGCTGCAGAATATAAAACTCGTATCTCTTTCTCACGCAAGCATAGTCCTATAGGTTTATGTGTTTATCTCTTTTTGTAATGTTGCTTTTTAGTTTCATCGCGTTTCAAATCACAACGATTATAAATTTCCACTTCAATAAATTGAATTACCTTATGAGGAACGCTAGTTAACGTTTTCAATTTGACAAATGTTTCCTTTTCTAAGAAATGATCCTTTGTTAATACAGAAAATACTGCATTTAAACCAGTATTGATATTTGTATTTATCGTTGATTTGGTTGAAACCGGACACATTTCTTCCAACCTGTAAACAAAATTAATTGTATAGTATCTTATATGCAAACTGTGAGATGAATATATTTATTATCAACTTGTACCTTGTAACATTCGTAGTTCTACGTTGATTATCATTTAACGACAAGTTTTCTGATGGTAACATTAAAGTTTTTAGTTCCTTTACCTGACCGGAACTTAAATTCATCTGTTTCAAAATTGAGCTATCTTCTGATTTTTCGCATCCTAGAATTGTTTTAAATTTTGGATTAGGTTCAACAAAAAGATACACAGCAATCTATTAGGTTATGTCCCTACCAGTGCGCTTTCGTGTTAATCTGGTATCATCAACTTTTAATTCTTCTTACGTTAGGCGTATAGTATATAGATTAATGATTCAGAGACATACGCTGTCCTTTGATTAATTTTAAAATACGCTATGTACGGGCTCTGGCGTCATTGGTATGGCTAAATCAAAAAACGCAAGACTACATTAAAGTGCACTGGTGAAGACATATCTTTAGAGTACATCTTTATCATCACATTCGTCCGTGCAGGAACGATTTCGGTTATTTTATACAAGTATAAAGTTTTTTATCTTTCCATACTTGTAAAGAATATATGAAGATAATATGTCAAAGTAAAAAAAATAAAAAACTAGTACGTCATGTCTTTATAACTATAATAATATTTTTCTATCCTTTTATTGTCTCTGTCTTATTTTATATGCACTGTTTGCTACAAGTCCATTAATTCTTCAAAAGTCATTCTGTAACATACTTCTGTATAAAACTAAAAAAAAGAACTTGAGATATAAATAGAATAAGAAATATAAAGAAAAACAATTTTTAGCTAGACGTGTTGCTGGAGAGTTTCTTGTCGCTTCTTCTCCTTAACAGCAATAACACGTTGCGAAGCGGTGTCCATAGACTAGGAAGTAAAATTTAATTTTAACCTACATGTATGACCTTCAAAAAGTGTTCTCCTGTGGAACTTATTTTGAATAAAAACTTTTGAATTTTGAACTGTCGTAAGAGGCGACAAAACACCCACAGGTAGGTGGAGGGTATTTGCTTCTCTGGATAGCTACCACCCCTAGTCTGGAGTATGCGTCTATAACAACCTTGTGTTGTGTTCTGGCATTAGTGGCCAGGTTCCAGTCTCCGTTTAGAGAGCGGCAGCACATCGGTAGCACCTTTGGTGTTGCAAGTGTCCATAGGCGATGGTAATCGCTTTCCATCAGGTAGGTCGTTTGCGTGTTTGCTGAACTCGTGCATTATAAAAAAATAAACATCTACACTCTTATGCGTTTCTAGTAAAGTTTACGTTAGGCCGTTCAATTCAGAAAAAAATTGGCTATCGTCTGCCATATTTTGAAAGTTTATCTTTCTGTACTGCAATTTATGGAAGGTTATCAAGCGCGTCATTAGGCATCTGGCTCATTTGGGACTTGAATAATATAAATTATACTAATGAAAAAATAAACGGCACTTTAGCCTCTCTGGCCAAAAATACAATATTTATGTCAAATGTTTAGAAACAATTAGCCTGAAGTTTGCACTCATTCATACTTATCACTGTAAGGAGTAAATATTGTGCATGAAGCTAATAATTCTAGACAAAAGTCTATAAATGTAGTTACTACACCAGTAAGTAACTACACCATGAAACGAATTCATACACTATACAGAACAGATGGTAAATTGAAAACTAGAGATACAATATGATATTGAAAACGTACGAATATATTTTATAACGTTTGTATATAAGTAAAATATATTATGATTTGTGGTGCGACATAGGATGT
This sequence comes from Dendrolimus kikuchii, assembly GCA_019925095.2. Lineage (NCBI taxonomy): Eukaryota > Metazoa > Arthropoda > Insecta > Lepidoptera > Lasiocampidae > Dendrolimus > Dendrolimus kikuchii. The sequence goes on from CM034400.1 coordinate 4,373,111, forward strand.
ATGTTAGAGTAGAGGAGTATGAAAAGAAAAGACATATTGTACCGACTCCAAATAACCGGGAGAAAGTGAAACAAAAGCGAGAGGGATAAATAAAATATATGTATTACCTGAATTATTTCCAAAGCAGGAATTTAGTGACAAATCATAAGAGTCATCTATTGTAATACAGTTGTTGTCTGAAGTTAGACCAACCTCTACTGCATTACTTAGTTTTAATAAAACATTACGGTGTGCAAAGTTTGCTTGTGTTAACTGAAAGGAAATTTCGTTTTTCATTCTATTTCAATTCTGGGTGTTAATTTCTTGTTTTACTATGCATTTGTGTTTTACATAAAAATAATATTGGTTTAGCTAATAATAATAGTAATAGTTGTTGAGCATTTATAGTTTTTATTGAAGAATCATGACAGTAGGATAAACGCATTTCGAATGAGAATTTCAGAAGTATATGTGCGGTTAGCTTGAATGATATGAAAGGAACAGGGTGATTAGGAAACGTTGAATTGAAAGAAAATGTAATAATAGGAGTTGAAAAAGGAATGTTAAGGTGTTTTGGACATGTAGAGACACTGAATAAAAGTAGAATCATAAAACAAGTGTATGACAGCATTGTCAATGGTAAAGTTTGCTGCCGGTAGGCCACGACTTACATACAGTGATCTAATAGCAGGAGTGTTAAAGAGAGGTCAGGTAAAAAGCATTTCAAATAAACTTGCATGTATGAAGATGTTAATGAAAGTAGATGAAAAGAAAATTGTTTTTCAAGATCGTCACAAGTGGAGGCCCGTAGTCTCTTCTTCTCTGCAGACGTAATAATATGTATGTATGTAACGAAGAACTGTGTGCTTGTGTCGAAAGCTGTGTAATGTAATGAGTCTTTTCAGGATTTTTTACAAGGGTAAATCCGTTTGGAGTACTATCCACTATCAAACGTGGTGGACAGTGTTGGTATTCACCACGCTTTCAAGCTTTTTGTTATCCCTCTATTGGCGTAAGTCAAAGTCCTGCAATTTGGCTGAATCTTTTTCTTTATTATTATTGAATATTTTAATATAGATACACAAATCATACAAAGTCTTATTTAAAAAGAAGAAGAATATAAATTTCAAGATTAAAAAATATGTAAGGTAAAATAAATCAATGCAAGCAATATACCTTATTACATTGAACAACGTGAATATAGACTATAGGCAGTCCTGAATTTTTTCGTTCTTGAATCAGTCTTTCAATTTTAGGATCATGTGTATATCCACCAGATGACAGAAATATTAAAACGAAATTTCTGAAATAGAATTTTGATCATAATAATATCATCATACTAATTGTATTGTCACCAATAATTTTTGTTCTGCTTCGTTATATTTTTTGTAAAGTCATACTATTATATGAATGTAAAAGTGACTCTGTTTTGATTTTTGAATACTTGTATGTTTATTTATACCTCCACTAGTATTAGAAATAAAGCGGCTATAATGAATTTTTGTATTTACACATTTTCCATAATGCTGATTGTTTATTATTTATTGCTGAATAATGGTTTTTGAGTCATTGTAACCCTATCTCTTGTTCATACTTCAGTATACATTCTTGATGCATGCATATATCCTTCTCTTTTTGTATACTGGTCTGTAGGTGTATCTATGTCTGTCCCCTCCATTATGACTTACTTTACTAAGATTCCGCCATAGTGTCGTTGGATTTTGTTTTTGGGGTGTTAAATAGACAGTCATGTAAGAAATAATAAGATTTTTCGCATTTGCAGTGAGTTGTTGAAACAAAACTAAATGGCGGCCGCCCTTAAAAGTGATTTTTATTGTTGGAATGATTAAATGAGCTGTTTGCAAGATATGTGCAAGATATATACTGATGAAGCCAAGGTGGACGTTCTTAGTCGACGGGGTTTTGTCTGAGTCTATATAATAAACACTCTATTGTATTTATTTTTATTATTCAACAAAGATTTACACAACAACTGAAGGCAACAAAATTATACTGTTATCTTCAGCGGTTTCGTGTGTACGGAACATCGGGGACTCTTTTTTAATTTCAGATGCACACGCAGTAAATAATCTATTAGCAATTTACGTTAGCGACGCCATGCAAATGTCCGTAGACAAACACACATGGTCTATTTTCAAGCTTAGCTTAATTTATTTACGTTACTATTAATGTAAATGTATATCAGAATTAATGTATTCATTTGTTACCTACCCAAAAATTTTCGGAGAAATTCTTAATGCCACATCCACAATTTGAAAACTTGATACATTGTTGTTTATATCATGTTCTATAATGTTTGCATTTATATCTTTAACCTGTTGCCCACTTTGAACTATGAACACTCCTTCCAGGTTACCTGTATTTGTGGTAATATCAAGCAAGTTGTTAATATCGCTTTCTAACTCAAGATTAATCGATTCAATTAAAATTGACACATTTTGTTTGTTCCATTTTCTGAAAAAATAAATATTAAATATCATGAATAATAATTGCTACTTCATTTTCTATGAAGATTGAGTAACGTGGGTTATATAATTTTCGTCGTAGACAAATTGTAGGAGTATCTTCTACTTTATTCCGACCACGTTTATATAACAGGCTATTCGGAGAAAAAATGTCTAGTCTGTCCGCCTCCATCAGGTGGCATTAGATGGGAGTCCCAAAAAATACTGGTTTGACGTTGTGGGGGTTGTTTAAGTTGAGTGGTGCGTCTATGATGGTGATTGATTACCCCGTCGGATAGGGTGACGCATCAGTGACGAGAACCCATGGCTCAATCGCCATGAGGGGAGTACAAAATAAGACGACGAATTGTTATACACTTGCAGTATATTAATTTCTTCATTGTTCCTAATTTAACTTCGACTATGTATACAGAAACTTTGGGGTTTACGTGATGTGCACACCAGTATTCTAATCAATATTAAATATTATATTTACACGTTTATGAAATTTTTACTGATACAGACAGACGCCCAATCTTTTTGGCAACGCATTACGTTAATGTATTAACCATAGTTTTTAACTGTACTAAATTATACATTAGTAAATTGGTGGATGAAACGTGACGCAACAGATGTCATGAGGGATTACATGCGTATTTTTTAAGATTTTAAAAATCGCCAGAAACCGATTTTTTTTAGGAATTTTTTTTTTTCGTTACGGCGTAGTTTTATAGACCTAAAAATATTCTGAAAGTTCAAAATTTGAATTTTAAAAGGTCGCTCATAATATTTTTAAATTAAAACTTGTGCACTACTCGCTCGAAAAAATCTAAAGTAAAATTTGGAGCGACCCCATAAAATTTTTTTTGGAGCTGTCCTTTGGAGGCAGTTATTAAAACATCAAAATCTGACTTTTTTTCACTCGAGACTAAAAAAAAAGTAAACGGTTGTTTTGCGCCACCCTAACACTTACTCTAACTCAATATGAATAAGAACGTAAGAAACTTGTTTATGCAGTTTATACTTCTATAAAATCTTTTATAACTGTTTTCTTTTTCAGATACAAACAAGTGGCGGTTATAAATACTTACAATATATAATAAAACTACGTTTTAACGGTTTTAAGCGCGGTAATTTTATTTGATTTTGGTTTTTCCGACGTTTCGGCCACTTTTCAGTGGCCGTGATCACGGAAGACAAAGATGTCAAGTGTCAACGAGTATTGTTAAAGTTTTATTTAGCCTACCGCCAACTTATTAATTTTAATTATTTAATTTTTAATTTTGTTTATGGTTATTATTTAATCTATGGGAGCCTAATCTAATTTACTACCGCTTCGCAACATGTTATGGCTTGAAGAGAAGAAGCGGCGCAAGAAACTCTTCAGCAAACATGCCTAGCTCTAATAATTTTATATAATATTAAAATGGGTGGAAGGAAAAATAAAAGTAATTATCAGTCAAGTTGGTTTGTGTTCCGTTGTACGCAGAAAGAGCTCACAGTGTCTTGAGGTCTGGCAGCTGGTTTTTGCTGGGTTTGGGTCTTAATAGTTTTGATAATTGGATCCCAAACAGGTGGTACTTGCCAACCATCTTCTCTATTGAAATTTGGGTGTTTTTTGATTTCAATAGCCTCACGCATCATTCTAGGTATGAAACGATTCTCTTTCGCGAGGATTTGTGGGTTATCGAATCTGATGTAGTGGTTGGGTTTATCCAGCGTGTGTTCACTGATCGCAGACTTCGTAGACCTTGTGTGTTTCATGTCAGCAATGTGTTCTTTTACTCGTGTTTTTATGCTCCTCTTTGTTTGCCCAATGTATGACAATCCACACTCACAATCAAGCTTGTAAACCCCTGCATCCTGGAGTGGGATATTGCATTTCACAGGTCTCAGAAATTGGGTAATCTTTTTCTGCGGCTTGAAATATGTTTTGATTGAAGCTCGCCTGAGGATGTGACCAATTCTGTCTGTGACCCCCTTGATGTAGGGTAGGGTAGCAGGGCACCGCTCAACTGAAGGTGGTTTGGGGCCTTTGTGACGTTGGTGTGGAGTCTTCAGCTGATTGCGTTGTAGAACTCGCTTGACATGCTGAAGCTCTCCAGCTATGTGGTTCTCGTCACAAATTTTCCGTGCTCTCTGAAACAAAGATTTGCCCACGGTAGCTAACTGACTAGGATGGTGGTGAGACGAACCATTAAGGTATTTATCTGTATGGGTAGGTTTCCTATACACCGTATGACCAAGAGTATTGTCAGGGTTCCTTAGGATGAGCACATCCAGAAAAGCTAATTTATTATTTGCCTCTAGTTCCATAGTAAATTTAATATTACTGCTAATGGAATTGAGATGATCTAGAAATGCAGAGACTTTATCGTTTGGGAGGACGGCAGCGCAAGGGGATGTTGTTTTTGTGAATTTTAGGTAACCCATACAGTTTAGGCGCTTTGGCGCAAGATGGTGTGAGTGCGGATACGTCTAAGCTTAATTTTTCGGAGTGTTTTTTCATAACCGCGATTGTTTGTTTGGTTACTTTATCCGTGGGGTCAGTTTTGACCTTTTTATAAGTGCTTTCGTCCGATAAAAGATCTTGTATTTTACTATTGTAATCAGACGTATCCATGACGACAGTCGCGTTACCTTTATCTGCACGGAGCACGGTTATTTCTGGTTTATTGCGAATGTTTTTTAAGGCAATATATTCAGCACGAGTGAGATTCGGTTTGGGTAGACGACTACGGCGTAAAACCGATGAGATATCTTGTCGTATAGCTTCCGCATCCTCTTTCTGCATGCTGTTCCTTACCAGACATTCCTCTACGTTGCAGATTATGTTTTCAAAAGGTATTTTTCGCGGGGTTATTGCGTAATTAAGGCCTTTTTCTAATACCGAAACGGTGTTTTTATCGAATGTTTGTTTTGACAGGTTAACCACCGACAGTGACATATGATTAGTGGTCGCGTTTCCGTGCACATCAACAATTGCTTCACAATGGAGCTCAGGTATATTTTTTTGCGCGTTCCTTGTACCAAGATGTTTGTTTTGGTTTGTTAGCATTTGGTTGTATTTTGAAATTTGGCGGTTTTTTAGTTGTTCATATTTGACCTTTGCTCTCTTGTTAACAATATCAATGTAGTTTTGGAAATCTTCTGTCGATAGTATTACCTGTATTTCATTGTTTTGCGTCTCGATAGCTCTATCTACGTGGTTCAAATTTAAACGGTGTTGGCGGATAAGGCATCTTAATAACTTTAAACTAGCCTGGCGTAGAATGCTGGCGCTTCCCGATATATCTTTTTTAGATGTTAATTTTACACATACCGGTATAATATTATTATCGCGACACCTTTTTAAGAAATTTAACGATGTCACTAAACGCGTGTAAAATTAACGTATTTAACCAGACATATCGGGAAGCGCCGCGCATTCTACGCCAGGCTAGTTTAAAGTTATTAAGATGCCTTATCCGCCAACACCGTTTAAATTTGAACCACGTAGATAGAGCTATCGAGACGCAAAACAATGAAATACAGGTAATACTATCGACAGAAGATTTCCAAAACTACATTGATATTGTTAACAAGAGAGCAAAGGTCAAATATGAACAACTAAAAAACCGCCAAATTTCAAAATACAACCAAATGCTAACAAACCAAAACAAACATCTTGGTACAAGGAACGCGCAAAAAAATATACCTGAGCTCCATTGTGAAGCAATTGTTGATGTGCACGGAAACGCGACCACTAATCATATGTCACTGTCGGTGGTTAACCTGTCAAAACAAACATTCGATAAAAACACCGTTTCGGTATTAGAAAAAGGCCTTAATTACGCAATAACCCCGCGAAAAATACCTTTTGAAAACATAATCTGCAACGTAGAGGAATGTCTGGTAAGGAACAGCATGCAGAAAGAGGATGCGGAAGCTATACGACAAGATATCTCATCGGTTTTACGCCGTAGTCGTCTACCCAAACCGAATCTCACTCGTGCTGAATATATTGCCTTAAAAAACATTCGCAATAAACCAGAAATAACCGTGCTCCGTGCAGATAAAGGTAACGCGACTGTCGTCATGGATACGTCTGATTACAATAGTAAAATACAAGATCTTTTATCGGACGAAAGCACTTATAAAAAGGTCAAAACTGACCCCACGGATAAAGTAACCAAACAAACAATCGCGGTTATGAAAAAACACTCCGAAAAATTAAGCTTAGACGTATCCGCACTCACACCATCTTGCGCCAAAGCGCCTAAACTGTATGGGTTACCTAAAATTCACAAAAACAACATTCATCCTAATGAACCCTGACAATACTCTTGGTCATACGGTGTATAGGAAACCTACCCATACAGATAAATACCTTAATGGTTCGTCTCACCACCATCCTAGTCAGTTAGCTACCGTGGGCAAATCTTTGTTTCAGAGAGCACGGAAAATTTGTGACGAGAACCACATAGCTGGAGAGCTTCAGCATGTCAAGCGAGTTCTACAACGCAATCAGCTGAAGACTCCACACCAACGTCACAAAGGCCCCAAACCACCTTCAGTTGAGCGGTGCCCTGCTACCCTACCCTACATCAAGGGGGTCACAGACAGAATTGGTCACATCCTCAGGCGAGCTTCAATCAAAACATATTTCAAGCCGCAGAAAAAGATTACCCAATTTCTGAGACCTGTGAAATGCAATATCCCACTCCAGGATGCAGGGGTTTACAAGCTTGATTGTGAGTGTGGATTGTCATACATTGGGCAAACAAAGAGGAGCATAAAAACACGAGTAAAAGAACACATTGCTGACATGAAACACACAAGGTCTACGAAGTCTGCGATCAGTGAACACACGCTGGATAAACCCAACCACTACATCAGATTCGATAACCCACAAATCCTCGCGAAAGAGAATCGTTTCATACCTAGAATGATGCGTGAGGCTATTGAAATCAAAAAACACCCAAATTTCAATAGAGAAGATGGTTGGCAAGTACCACCTGTTTGGGATCCAATTATCAAAACTATTAAGACCCAAACCCAGCAAAAACCAGCTGCCAGACCTCAAGACACTGTGAGCTCTTTCTGCGTACAACGGAACACAAACCAACTTGACTGATAATTACTTTTATTTTTCCTTCCACCCATTTTAATATTATATAAAATTATTAGAGCTAGGCATGTTTGCTGAAGAGTTTCTTGCGCCGCTTCTTCTCTTCAAGCCATAACATGTTGCGAAGCGGTAGTAAATTAGATTAGGCTCCCATAGATTAAATAATAACCATAAACAAAATTAAAAATTAAATAATTAAAATTAATAAGTTGGCGGTAGGCTAAATAAAACTTTAACAATACTCGTTGACACTTGACATCTTTGTCTTCCGTGATCACGGCCACTGAAAAGTGGCCGAAACGTCGGAAAAACCAAAATCAAATAAAATTACCGCGCTTAAAACCGTTAAAACGTAGTTTTATTATGTATACAAGTCGCGAAAACTTAAGAAAATATTATACTTACAATATTTTCCATCTGAGGTAATTACTTATTAATTCCTGTCTTGAATGTATAACAAACTTTTGAACACCTCTATTGATCATATATTCAATTAGTTGTACAGTTATTTCATCAACTTCGCAAATAATGAGAATAACGTCTTGTGGCCTATGATGAGTTCTAAATAATAAAATATTAGTTATAATTTCAGTGTTTTCATTTTTATTATATTTTATAACATTGTTTTATTGTAAAATTACATTCTAAAAAGACACAAAGATGCGAGACTAATCGTAAACATATAGTACTTTTCGGAATTTAAGGAGGAAAATAGTACAAATTTATTTTTCGTCAATTGTTTTATACTTAATGTGTCATTATTCATTATAACGTACTTGGCCAGCAAAGACATATTTTAAATTTTTAAAATAGTCATGATAATCTTAACAAAAAGCGTGACATTGAATTAGTGGTGAAAATATAGTACACTACTTACTATATTATTTTTCTACAGTATATAGTACGATTGCCTAAAATATAGTACTATGTATTTATAGTTTGGATGGGAACCTTAGTGACACAAGACACGCTGCTTTCTCTCTTATCTTTTAAAATAATTGATGGATACCTTGACAAGATTTCTGAATTTATCTTCGAATTTTGCATATTAATTAAAACCTTGCATTTGTGTTTATATGGAGATGTCATATTAAATGCTCCTGTTGTATTTATATCTTTGTACGAGTAAACGACTCGTGGTAAAGGTTTTACTATTCCTCTTGCTATTCCATCACTTATTGAATATTTTAATTTCTGTAAAAATTATAATATTCGATAATATAACTCGATTTCAAGTGTTTTATCTATACAACTTAATTTAATGAACGATGAAGATAATTTCGAAAATTATACATAATATAGACGCATGTCCATATCACGTCAAGTCATTACAATCATCTCAAATCAGGCTTTTAGCAACAATTCGAATTCGGGCCTGATTTGAAATGTATAGTTGAATCTGCACCTATATAATCGATGTACCAATATGGAAGAAGAATAAGAATTTCAGTATTTTACTTATAAATAATAGTAAATAGACTAGCTTTGACTACTTTTAAAAGATTAGTTTAACTAATAAGAAAGTCTAGAGATGTTTTACTTTGTGAAGGCCAACACGTATTTTAGATTAAAAATAAACAAGTGTCTGTTATTGTGTTATAGATATAATTATTAAATCACATACCATTCTTTCTTCAACATTTTTAGAGTTAAATAAACTAGATATTAGAACAGATACGTAACATCTATTTCCAAACAGGTAATACATTCCGAAATGTTGATTTTCTTTCATATCTGTTTGACTGACATTAAGAAACTGTCCAGAATCTGATACAAATTTCAATCCAACCTGAAATATTATTAAAAGTAAAATTTGATATGAGATGATCAACTTTAATTTTATTCTGGCATAATTTATCAAAGACAAAACACTCTACAAACGTGCTCCAAAATTAATACAAACAATAGATAAATATAGATAGAACCGACATTAGAAGACCTATTTTGGATTCATTCTATTTGGATAAATCAATCCAACTGATCCATGTACATCAAGTTGAATCATTTTCAATAATCAGAAGTGCTGTCACTTGCATCTTATAATGAACTCCTCAAAGAGCACTATCTAAATTTGTAAACAGTAATTTATATATGTGTATGTAAGATATAATTGTATAAATATGTATGTGTATTTTTATTTACTATTAATATATGTATATATAATTGTATATATTTTAAACTATGCGCAGTGAATGCCGATCCACTATTATAAATGTGAAATTATCTCCAGAAGGCTGTCTGGAAGAAATCGCTGTAAGCGGTAAGACTGCCGATTGTACTAGTTAAATGATTGCTAACTCATGTGTATTATATTCTTCTGTACAATCAAGAATATTCTATTCATTTTGCACAGTTTATGCATTTCCTCTTGCTGGTAGTGATGGATGCTGTTAGTTGTTAGTGGAGTGCTAGTGCTTTCTTGTCGTCAGGTGAAGAATACATCTTGTTACTTACAGGGAGTTATTCTTGAACTTAGAGAACTTGGATGCTGATCCTTGGATTCAACTGAGTTGATAGCAACTCGTGGATGTTTATATCAACTCAGTAGTAATACGTAGTGATGTAATAGCAACTCGAACACAAAGTATTTGTGAGCGTTGTTTATAGTAATATTTAAGTAGGCCATAGCGTCAGCTAAACGCTGTATGTTGAACCGTATACATTTAATGTCATTTAACATCCATTCAGTTCTGTGCCTTTCAGCTTAAATGTTTCAATTTGATTAATAAATCTTACATTGGACTAATCTTATGCTTGCCATTAAATATGCCTAATCCCATGAACATGTACATTAATAAAAAAATATTACGACATATATGATAAAACTTTTGACTATAATTTCTTAAGTCTAGTGTTAAATGGTCAATCAATAATCATTAATAGAGCGAGAGCACATCTCTTAATATTATATGCATTCTCTTCTTCAGCGGTTAAGGATACATTTCGTGATGAATGAGCTCTCACCAATGCTGTTTCATCTCATGCAATGGATTTTTTTGATAAAGGAACATCACATAATGTAAATTAACATCACAACTAACCTGACGCAGTTCTCCACATCCAAAATTCACAACAATCTGACAGCGATTTGGTATTGGTACAAAAGCAGATAAATTGAGTAATGCTACTTCATTATTGTAGGCTATTTTTGTTTCTGCAATACAATTAAAATCCTATGAAAGCATGCATAACTTTTTGTTACCTTATATTTAGTAGATATATACGATCATGACAGAAGATTATTATGATTGATAATCGTCCGATAAAAGTATAATAGAAGAGCTTCTAGGATTTGAAAATCCTACATGATCAGATATCGCCACAGGTTATTCTTTTAGGTCAAGTCGGTCAAAAGTAAAAAAAAGTGTTAAGGTGTTTTTTTTTCAGGTATAGCAACAGTACAATAAATTCTTCCTATTTTTCGGGATATACATAATGAGTTAATGTTAATATCATAATAAACCGTTATTCCAAAGACCGTGAAAAAGAAACAAACACATATTCAAACGTTGACATTCGAATAGGAATACATTGTTTCCAATACTTCGGATTTTTTATCGAAATTCACAAAAAATCTTATCTTACCATTCAATGCAGGAAATAATTTAAGTAACAAGTTCTTCTCTATTCTATCTTTAACAGTAGCATACACATCACAGTTTATAGAGAGGCATAGTGTAATAAGAGCTTGACTAAATGCATTCGCTCCGTCAATTATAAAAACGGCAAATCCTTCCATAACTTGACTTCGAACTGTCTGCAATTTATAAAGGATCACATAATTTCAACATTCTCTAACTGTCTGTGATTTGTAAATAAACGCCAGAATTCAAGTGAAATCTGCTATTTATAGGATGCTAAGTGTTGAATTACAGTTTTTTTCTTTCGAATAGATTCAGAAACTGCTCAAAGAACAAGTATTGAAATTGTAGGAATTAATACAGTAATTCAGTGTTAAATTTTGAAGTAAGTTATTATGGGTAGTTGAGAAAATATATAGACTTATATAGATCAATTTCCGCGCGAATAAAGAAATGGATACAGCTAGTTTATTTTTTTATTTTTTTTTGTAGATCACGGGCCATAAAAATGGCCCGGATTTTTGGAGGTGTTATTATTATAATATGGATAATTAATTAATCATCAATGAGGCACAAGCCGTGTTAACTTAGTGGTTAGCTCGCTCACTTAGCAAATCCTGTCTGCAGCATATAATTTTCTGACCTAATGTGTATATTGTAACAATTACCTAAAGAAAAACATCGTGATGACATCTGCAAATCAAGACACTAATGTGTCTGTAGTGGAACACTTGGAAGCCAATAGATGGCGCTGTGTTATAATTGAGGTCGCAAACGATTCCCGACACGTACAAAGAATATATACAAATTTCCAAAAAACAGATGGGCCTAGGCTCGCTGGAAAATCTTCCTTTAAGATGGAGGACCATTCCATCTCGCACTTCCAACCATTAGGGTCATCCCTAAATGTCAAACCCACTAATTAGTATTGGATAAGCGAGACGAGCTAGCAGTAGGTACAATGTTTATGGGCTGTTATATTTTTTTATATTCCATGTAGAAATCATGACAGAGGGAATCAAAGTACGTAAAAAGGAATTCTTATTAACTCACGAGACAGTAATATGCTACCAAGTACGGGAGCGGAACTGTAGCTGCATCTTCCATACTCCAATGTTCTGGTACAGGCCATATCAAATCACTGTCACACGGTACCACAGTTCTGCGTATACCAGACTTCAAAACACCCATTAATCTTTGACCTCTAAAATTTTAAAATTTCTTTTACTTAAATCTTTACTATTACAGAAGGATTACTTTAGGGACAAAGAGATGCAAACCTTGTAGAGGTTACCTATAAATAAGGCTAAACTTTCATTCTTTCATCCGTGTTCTGTATACTTTCCAAGAGGACATGGAAAATGTCCTTCACTTTGTTGCAACGCATTTAATTGAGTATGGAGCTTTTACTCATCAGGTTTCCCAATGTATTCATTTAAATGGGTCCGGATCGTTGTTTGGGCATTGAAATAATGTAAACCCTACTTCGGTTAGATACCTCAAATTAAGGCACTTGTGGTATTGCACATATTTTCACATTTACAGGGTAGTTAACTTCAGCATTCTAAAGCAGAATGTTAATCAGGTTCAGGTCTGGCTAAAAATAATCAACTTACGTGTTATCATTACCACTGAAATCCGTTTCACAATAATTGATACTGTGATCTTTCCTAGCAGCTGCTTGTTGGTCCCTCATACGGTGACCGCTATAGCATATCTAAAAAAATATTTTTGTTACAGTAGAACCTCCTTAATTCGAACTTGAAGGGAGACGCGAAAAAATCGAGTTATAGGGTTTTGGACTTTCGAATTTTCTAAAAATAAATTCGACTTGTGGTTAAGATTTATTTAAATAATCGAGTTATAGACATTGTAAATCAAACATTGCTATGTTCGAGATACAGAAGTCCGATTTCTTTTTCGAGTTATAGAGGGAAAATAAGTACTGAATTTGCTTATAGGGAGTCACTAATTATTTCGACTTATAGAGGGTTCAAATTTCAAGCAACGGAGGTTTTGGGCTTGAAGGGAAGGAAACACAATTTTTTTCGAGTTTAGAGGTTTTCAAATTATCAAGGTTCGACTTAAAGAGGTTTTACTGTATTAAGGTAAGTTTTTTATTATGAAGCTGGCAAATAGGGACGGGCTGCTTAGTGGAAAGTACTGTCGCCTGTACGCCACGGGTGAAGCCAATGTGTGGGCAACCTTTAGGATGGGATAATAGGGACAGAATCCGGGGGATTTTAGTGGATATCGTGGACTCAAATTATCATAACACTTCTTCGGATGGTAACCCATGCCAGTTGCCACTCATTTCTATCCGTGCAGGAACGGAGAAAGAATACAAATTCCTGCGGCTTATTTTTTATTGCAGAAGTTCAGCAGACAGGCAGACGGCCCACTTGATGGAAAGTGGTTACCACCGCTTCTGGACTGTTGTAACACTTGGTGCTATCAATGTGCTGCCGTTCTCGAAAGGGAAACCTGGCCACTAATGCCGGAACATAGCTCAAGGTTGTTATGTCGGCATACTCTAGACCAGGGGTTAGCCATCCAGACGAGCAAATACCCTACAACCTAGCAATGGGTTGTTTTATCACCCCTTACGAAATGCCGCCTGGCCGCAGGAAATTCTATTGTTTCCCCGTTTCTGCATGAATGACAATCATCATGAAAAATGATTATTTATTCAAATTACGATAAACTTGTACAATTTTTAATATTAACAGCAACATAAATATAAAAAACTTAAAAATAAAGAAACTACTATAAACATACATAAAAAATCGCTTGAATAATTAAAAAAAGAAATAGGATATATAAATGAAATAAGTAGAAAACATAATATGTTCTTAAGTTTTCGCGACTTGTATACATAATAAAACTACGTTTAATAAAACGTGGGAATAATAAAAATCAATTAAATTACCGCGCTTAAAACCGTTAATACGTAATTTTATTAAGTACAAAACAATGGCTTTTCCCTTATATTATGTATCTGTTTAAACATGATTTACCTTTATTAACCTGTCGTTTATATTTTGATTAGTTCCAATGTATTGTAAAGTAGCAAACTTTGGACTTTCTGCAAATACTGTTGCTTTACCATTTTCCATTTCTGATGAGTCTTTTTCCTGCAATATGAAAGACGACGATTAAAAAACTTTTATTTGGAACAGAATCTCAGAATTAGATAATGGACAATTAACTTCAGAGAAACGACACATTTCTCGTTTAACTCTTTAACTTGGGTCAGTAAGGAAATCGCGATTTCTTAGTATATAGTCTTTGAAATTCACGAACGTGACTGTATATTTTATAATATTTTAATTAAATTCAATTTATTTATTCAATGCTTAATGTAGATACATAGACATGATTATAAATTAATCTTTTAATGCATAGAATGGTATTGTAAATTAATACTTAACATTATTTATTAGTACTATTATTATACAATTGTCAATTATTCCTAAAATCTACATACATTGTCTAGTGTCAAAATGTGTCATTTAAATAGTCATTAATTGAATAATACGTCTTCTTCATCAAAAATATCTTTAATTTACCATTAAATTCGGTCATACTTTTAATGTTTTTAAGAAAGGGAGGAAGTTTGTCATATATTTTTATACCCATAACAAAAGTACTGTTACTATACACAGATGTTTTACAACTAGGAATACGTAATGTGGTATTTTAGTGTTACGAGTTGTAGGATTCGAACTAAAAAGCCGTTGGAATTATTATAGAGTTTGTTAGAACTATACAAACACGTATAACACAGGTTCAAATATAACCGAACACAACAAAGTCTAAAAATGCAGATGCAGAAGATCGTAATTCCATAAAACGCGCAAAGTCGGTCACTAAATAGATTACCGAATGTAGTACACATGTCTTGCTTCGTTCCTGGTTATCTCTAGACTGACTCATATCTCAATTGGGGCATTGCTTTATACTGCACAGATGCAATATGTCTTCTTGGTCGCGTGACCGAATTTCCTAGAATCATTCCGACACACCTGGCTAATGACTGCCATAAAATATTACAATACACAATGGGATATTTTTTTATCACAAATTTTAAACACAAAGTAAACAAAAGTGTCCAAATTCCGAAGGTAATATAATGTGTTTTTACGGTATGCAGGTGTGAATCCACGTTTTTCGGCGTCTAGGTCGTAACAATAACATACACCTATAAAGGTATGATAGCTTTTTATGTCTCCTCTGATCAAAATGCTGGCTTTCTTCACCATATCCCAATTAATTGGAGTCGGAATAATATATATTTTCCTTCCAAACTCCTCTATTCTGACATACATCTTCTGTCACACCATAAATCATCATATCATGCTTCACACAATTCATCCATCTTTTTTCTGTCTACCTTTACATATGTACCCATACATCTTGTAGTTTAATATTCTTTTTGTCACGTGACTTCCATCCCTTCCATATGCCCATATCACATTAATCTTCTTCCTCTTAATTTTTCAGTCACGGGTGCAACTTTCAAAAAAAACTTTTATGGTTATGAATTAAAAGACTTGCGCTTTACAAAGTGCAATTTAGGCCGTATATGAAATACCGCTCACATTTATGGGCGGTCACCCTCTTACCAGACTGACCCTCTTGACTCCATCTAGCGTCGCGCTGTTTGTGTAGTCCACGATCCCATACTAACAGTCGGTTTAGAATCGCTTAGCCTTCGGAGAGATTTTGCGTCCCTCTGCGTATTCTACCGCCTGTACAACGGAGAGTGTTTCGAAGAACTGTTTGATCAGCCAACGCCTCATTTTTACAACTGCACCACTCGCCATCGACGGGATGTTCACTCCCATTTGCTGGAGCTCCCACGCTCAACTATGCAACGGTTCTCTAGTACGTTTGTTCCGCGTACAATAATGATTTGAAGGGAACTTCCAGCTGAGGTTTTACCTCTGCGCTAGGACAAGGGTCGTTATAAAATTTCTTAGAGGCCGGCAACGCGTTGGCAACACTTCAGGTGTTACAAACGTCCTTAGGCGACGGTAACCACCTTCCTTCAAGTGAGCCGGCTACCTGTTTGCCCGCTTAGGCAATTCAAAAAAAGATTAATATGGGATTGCTCTTGAAGATATTCATCGATTAACCTCATAAGAAAGCAGTATATATTATAACTTCTCTTACAAATTCATCCTTGTTTTCATAAAACTCAATACGTGATGGTATTGAATCTGCCAAATTATTTTGAGTTTCACCAAATATTACTGAATCTAATGTAACCCCGCCACATCTGTAACACAGAAGTGATGTTTTATTTTATAATCGGCAGACAAACACATACATAGTATATCCCGAAGTTAAGCAAATAACGCTTGGGTTATGAGTTATATACAACGTACCATTCTGGAGCCGATCCCAAAAACAGCTGTAATTATTATTTTTTTTTATTGCAGGAGATCAGCATACAGGCAGATGGCCCACTTGATGTAAAGCGGTTACCATCGCCTATAGACATTTGCACCACCAAAGTCGTTACAAATGCGCTGCTGCTCTCTTAAGGGAGACTGGAACCTGGTCACTAATGCCGGAACACAACTCAAGGTTGTTATGGCGACATACTTTAGACCAAGGGTGGTAGCCATCCAGTCGGGCAAATGCTCTACCACCTGGCTGTGGGTTGTTAAGTCGCCTCTTACGACAGACCGCCCGGCCGCAGGAAATTGTATTCTTTCTCCGTTCCTGCACGGATAAATTAATGGAAAATTCGTTTAGCCTATGCGTTGCAATGAAGAAAATAAAAAGCAAAGTCTCATAAGAAATTATTCTTGCTTACGCAATTCTATACTTACCTTGTAGATATCCAAAAATCGTTTTTCACAGTAGCATTGTAGTAAATGCCTTTATTAATAACAACCATTTCGTTTGCATGTACATGGATGTATATACGAAGTTGCTCTATGAATTTAATCCTAGAGCCACAATTATGGTCTACTATCAAAGTATTCAATTGGATCAGTCCATCCAAGAAGGTTACCCAATCACCACGCCATTTGATGGTAGCTTCGTTAGTTAGTGGTCTAAATTCCGTGATACTTTGAAATTTGTCTCTGTAAAAAGTTTGATATATAATAAACAATAAAAACAACTTCAAAAGTATCTAAAAAATATATTTCCTACATCTTGAAGTCGGTGCAAAATGGACATTACTATATGTAAGCTCATCAGAGCCTTATAAGCTCAAGAAAGCTTAACTCATCAGAATTCATCACGGCACGGCATGAATATCTATATTAACAACTTTAATTTTCTTGTTCAACAAGATAATGTTTCTATTGCCTAAATACCCATTACCACTCTTGCAATTAACACTAAATACGTAATATTTTCTTAAGTTTTCGCGATTAGTCATTTATTTCATTTTTATTGTTCCGACGTTTCGGCCACTTTTCAGTAGCCGTGATCACGGAAGACAAAGATGTCAAGTGTCAATGAGTATTGTTAAAGTTTTATTTAGGGTACCGCCAACTTGTTCATTTTAATTATTTAGTTTTAATTTTGTTTATTGTTATTATTTATTCTTACTACTTACTTAGGTAGTAACTTGAAGAGAAGAAGCTGCGCAAGAAACACTTCAGCAAACATGCCTAGCTCTAATAATTTTATGTAATATTAAAATGGGTGGGAGGTAAAATAAAAATAAAGAAATTAGCAATCAAGTGGGTTTGTGTTCCGGAGCACGGAGAAAGAGCTCACAGTGTCTTGAGGTCTGGCAGTTGGTTTTTGCTGGGTTTTACTAATTACGTTATAATTCACTTTGATTAAGGCAATTAATAGCGACTCATCGAATACTTGGTGCATCGGCGACCATTCCCAAGATGAGGTTATGTTTCTTCTATTCAGATATAGTCGCCTCGCCTCCATAGATAAGCAAGCTTCGCTAAAGTGACATTAACAACATATTGTTACAACTTAGGTTCCCACAAAAACAAATTCCACACCTAATCTGTAAACAAACACATTTTATTACCTGTCGGCATTTGAACTAATTGTAATCCTTTTATGATCGTCTTCTTTTGTTTACTTATTTTTTGGATACGTTTCTGGTTATTTTGAAGAACAGCCTATTGTTCTATTGTACTCATCTACGACGGGTTGCAGGTTTCATAATTAGCTAGGTGTTACGGATTATAAATACAAGCTAATTCTAGAAAATTATGTCGACGTGCATATTTTCATTTGTGCAGTATAAAACGATGGCCTGATTGACAGAGGAGGCAGTTGAGCGACAACAACGATCAAGGCCTTTGCCCGTTTTATTGAATTACGACCTGCATTACGTCTGGATTTGTTGTGTTCGGTTATATTTGTACCTGTGTTATACGTGTTTGTATAGTTCTAACAAACTCTATAATAATTCCAACGGCACTTTTTTTTTCGAGTCTCGCAACTCCAACCATATCACTTGACAATGATATTCCAATGTTTCGTCTACATATATTTTGCAAACTTGTTGTTGATTCTTTATGTTTTAGTTGGCACCGACTTCAAGATGTTGTAGAAAATAACTATTTTTATTTTTAATTGTTTTTGATGTCGAGTTTAGATTAGTTTATTTATAGTTACGCAAATAATTGAATATATTTAGAAAAAAGAAATGAAACACGTTGTACGTGTTTATAATGATCTAGGTTTGCTCTCAATTTCCCAGAGATCCACTCGTCAGATGATTTGGCGACAATACCACCTCACTCTTTGGAATAAAAAAAATGGAAATCGGTCTACATTTGAAGTAAAAATCACTTAACAAACATACAGCCGAATCTTCTCCTTTTTGAAGTTAGTTAAAAAATATAAAACACTTGAGAAATCTCGTGTCATCAGCCAAATACACAAGTAGTGGCAAAACAAACTTATTTGCTATTTGGCCGAAAATATGTAACCAAAAATATTTCATATCACAGAAACTACTTAAAGTGTCTTGTATAAACCAATTTTTACGGGGTGCTTTCTTAAGTTTTTTCCATCTTTCTGTCACTATAATCTCGGCTACCCTCAATTTTATATTTTCATAATATCACTATAATACTTTCTACCCGTTCGTAGAGTAAAGAAAATCTTCAGAATAAAGTGACAAATAAAATAAGTTATCGATTACCATAATCGATTTATGTGGATGAATTTCAATAATTAATAATATTAATGGAAGACCACACGAATAATTCACCCAAAATAACTAAAACCACTACAATTGTAAAAATGTCAACATAATAAAAATAAATCTTACAGACGAGCAGACTTGACAAAATTATAACTTTATAAGTAAGTTCTTTTCTTTGGCTATGAAATTTTAACAAGTTAATTATAACTGTACTCTACTACAGTACTGTAGTTTACTCTAGTAAACTCTAATATATCTATATACCTGAGAAGTGAATGATCTCCTATACAAACTTTCATCCCCTATTTCAACCTGTTCTTTAATAAAATTAACAAAATTTCCAAAATTGTCAAAATTACCAGAATTATTAAAATTATAAAAATGGTAATGAATCACAAACAAATACAAAACCTATCCTACTTTCTGAGATAAACTTTATATAAATTTATACCAAAAACTATCCCATTATCCGTGATTAAAAGTATCCCTTGTCTACCCTCCGTATTAAAATTAATTAC
The DNA here is from genome assembly GCA_019925095.2 of Dendrolimus kikuchii. Lineage (NCBI taxonomy): Eukaryota > Metazoa > Arthropoda > Insecta > Lepidoptera > Lasiocampidae > Dendrolimus > Dendrolimus kikuchii. Next base: position 4,392,913 of record CM034400.1, read on the forward strand.
ATATATACCGAATTTCAGCCAAATTGGTTCACTAGTTTTTCCGTTGCTTTCTCATTTATAATATTAATAGGGATTACTTAATTATGTTACACTGTTACATACCCATAGCAAAATCCTTTACTTTCAAATATTTTCTTGTATACTTCATTTGCATTAAGACGGACATCATGTTGTTTATTTTTAAGATTATCTTGATTATTAATACCATAGTGTTTGTTTGACGGTAGTTCATAAATAAAACCATGTGCAATCACAGTTTTTTCGCTGCTGACCTGCAAAATCAATGTTCTTCACTTATCTTAGGTTGATCGTTTTATATTTTACTAGCTGATACGGGCCTACTTCGCTGGGCGTCAAAAAAATATTAATAACAATTAAAATATAGCCTATGTCATTCAGAAATAATATAAAAAAAATAAACTTGAGATATAAATAGAATAAGAAATATAAAGAAAAACAATTTTTAACCATTTTCTAGCCGCTTCTTCTCCTTAAAAGCAAAAACGCGTTGCGAAGTGGTACATAGAATAGGAAGTAAGATTAAATCTTAACTTATATGTATGACCTTCAAAAAATGTTATCCAGTGGAACTCATTTTGAATAAAAACTTTTGAATTTGAATTTATAGCTTTATACTGGTGAAAGAATTTTCAAAATCAGCTCAGTAGTTCAATAAATTACTTCCTACAAACAAACAAACTCACAAACTTTATCACTTTGTAATTAGTATGGATGAGTTATCAGTAATCAAAATACGGTCAGGTATAATAATTAAGGCCGGCAGAATATTGGTAATACATTTGATGTCAATAATGTCCAAGAAGATGGTAATCACTTTCCATCACGTGGTCGTTAGCCTATCCGGTGTACTTCAACAATAAAAAGAACATGTATTCTTTCGCAAGCGACTTGCTTCCTTTGGTAAGTGGAAATCCATCATCTCTGCCTACCTTATGGGAAAGAGGATTGATAATATGTATGTATGTATGTACGAGTATATATGTTATTATTTCGCAAGCGTCTTTGGTTTGGATTTTATTCATTAAACGAAATTATGACGGCCTGTGTGGTTGAGTAGGATAAGCCGTTGTCGGCTTACTTTACTGCAGCGCAAATGCTCCGGGTTTTGATTCCTGGCATAGTAAATTTCATAAAAGAATAACTTTCAAACTTTTCTGGGTTATTTACTGGGTGTCTGGAATCGGCCTCGGAAAGATCCGTGAAATATTACTCATAATCCAAACGTAACTTGCTTAGCTTAGGATTTACAATATGTTGGTTTTATTTTTCTTATCTTATTTTCGTAACAGAGTAAACATATTGCCTCAAACTTTCCAGATCCTTTTTGAATCGATATACGAAGGTTAATTATTTTTCCAGCTGTTATGATAATTTCTTCCTCAAAATAAACCTTCTTAAACAGAACAGATAGATCGTTATAGTCCACTTCTTTGTACATCGCCATTGTCTCCCATATAAAAACTAGAATCGCTGCCTCAGGCAACACGTTAACTCCTGAAAAAGTTTTGATAAATTGTCTTATAATTACACATTATAATCATGCACACTCTAGCGCTGTCACATCTTTCAATGACTGAGTTAGAGGCTGGCAACGCTGCTTTAAAAGCTGAAGCTCTCAAACAGCGCAAATATGGAACCTTAGGAAGAGGTTACATATTTGTGCTGTTTGGAGTTGAAACATTAGGTCCGTGGGGTCCATCGGCAAAGAGATTTGCAAGAAACTCTTTGATGCCACCCGTGAACAGAAGGCTGGCTCATATTTCGCCCAACAAATAAGCATCGTCATACAGTGCGGCAATGCAGCCAGCCTTCTGGGCACGCTCCCATCTGGCAGCGATTTGTTACACAGTCTATAATCGCTTGTACTATTTATAACTTAGTTTATTTTTAATTATTAATTGCATTTTTTTATTAAGGAGTGATTACAAAAATGGCTTACTTAAAGTAAATCTTCCTCAGATGAATAAAGTCTAGATAAAAATTTAATACATAACGCATACATAATCACTGATACTTAACAAATTGTAGTTAACCATAATTACCATTTCGTATATAGTCTTTAAAATAAATGTAGTCTTCGTCATTAATAGAAATGTTTAATTGTCTTGATGTTGATACAACGGATTTAATATTTTTGTAACTATCAATAGGCCTGAAAATATAATTGAAATTTTATATTATTAATCGCTTAAAATTACAATAAAATAATTGAATAAAGTAGCTGCAAAGCTTCCTGAAAATATAATGCGGAATAATTCATATTGTGACGAATTTGTAGAGGATTTCTAGGATATAAATTCGAAAATGCCGTTGGAATGATCACAAAGATAAATCGCACAAAGTTTGTCATTAAGATAAAGTGCACTAGGTAACGCCTGGTTCGCAGTCAGAACACGATTGACGCATTTCCCAACTGACCGACCCTTATCTATTTGTAAATTAGACCTGGGCTCCTAACAACATGGCGCCCACTGATTCTTGAAATCGTTAAATGGTCAACTTAATTGCTTCTTAGAATTCGCATGAAATACCAACAAGGGATAGAAGGTTTTATGACGTCTTATGGTGGCATGGTCAAAGAGATTAGCCTGAACAACAGATCACTGAAATTCAAAGGGGTAATAAGACAGAGGATTAGTATCGGCTTGCAGCAATATGTTTTTTTGAATGTAGACCCAAATAGGATTAATTGGATAGATGACACGCGTTACAATTAATTCAGGACAATCGAATTTGTGTGAGTTAACAATACGAGCTGGGAAGATTAAATCAGCGATTCCCCGACGCTGTGTGAGTTTCAGATAATGTTGATTCTTACGTGATATAGCAAAATCTTTTATTTTGGAATTGGTCCTAAAATTTAGATATTTAATCAATTTAACTTGTATTTTCTTCTAAGCGTTAAATGTAGACATCATATCTTGGATTCCAAACTTGAGAAGCGTATTTCTAAATGAGATCGAACATATGTATAGATGGTATATAGAATAGAATATATCAATATAAGAATAAAAGTCCTCCATAATAATCTATATAGATAAATAAAATTGAAGTGTCTGTTTGTAATGTCAAAATAACAGCTTTTTACTTAGTTAATATGAAAGTATATACGGTACTTATACTAAGAAATCAATTTAAAAAATTTTTGCTTTCAGGATGATCCGGCTTATCTCTGAAACAGCTGGACCCAACTTGACGGACCTTTCACTGGCAGATAGCTGATGTTATAAGGAGTGACTTAAGCTACTTTTTTAGGGCTCCGCGAAAAAGAAATCCACACGAACGAAGTCGCGGGCACAGCTAGTAATATATATGTCTTTCCACGAAAGGCAACTTGTTTCAATTTACATTACGTAAATATATACTTATTATATGGTAATACTAGCTATGTCCGCGACGTCGTCCGCGTGGAATTTGATTTCAAAACCCCCGATTTTGAAACATTTTTCATTGCTGTTCCGCTCCTATTGGTCTCAGCGTGATGATATGTAACCTAAAGCCTTTCTCGATAAATGGGCTATCCAACACTGAAAGATTTTTTCAAGTCAGACCAGTAGTTCCTGAGATATAGCTTTATATATTAGTATAAGATTAAAAAAAAAATATATGGGTACTTTATAAATCTAAGACTGATTGGGTAAAGGTATAAAAGTCCTACTATTGATCTTGTTTAAAAAAAAAAGCAAAGTCGCAGATCTAATAGTTTGATTGCAATTGCGAATTTCAAGCTAAAATCTGATTTTGATTATACGAAATTCATATTGACTTGAATATACCAAAGTCTAAAAAACATTTGAACAAGTGAATATCGCAAAACACACAGGGAGGGTTAAATCGATAGGTACTGATGACCCACCCCTCTTGTTACATCTTGTATACAAATTACTATTAAGTTTAAACTTACCATACTTCGCTGTGTTCCCACTTGATAAAATGTGATAATAATGGTGTTTCTGTTGACACTGGAAATTCTACTTGCGGGTACAAAACATCCACTTTCGGGTTCAACCCACTCTGGTACAGTCTGTAAAAATTCCAATTCAAATTCATTTATTTATATAAACTTATTTGTATGCCTTTTATAATTATCTAAAACTTATTGTAATAACACATTTTTAATTGTAATGTTTAAAACTAGCTGATGGCCGCGACTTCGTCCGCGTGGTGCGGTTTTTTAACTAACCCACGGGAACTCTATAACTTTTCGGGATCAAAGTATCCTATATGTTGACCAGGGATATAAGCTACTACCATACAAAATTTCATTTAAATCGGTCAAGTCGTTTCGGAGACTAGCCGGTACAAACAGACAGACAAACAGAGAAACAAAAAATTTGAAAAAATCTAAATTAGTTCTATTTCACTTCTTACATCCCCTGACTCGGTTTTTAGCACTTCTTTTTCATTGTACAGAAATTCGACCTCTACAGATTTACTATATGTATAGATTAAGGCTACAATTTTTTTTGGCGGCAGTTGCTGCACTAGACTCTAGGTCTGTATCGCGTCAACCAACACAATTTTATTATAAAACTTAAATATAGTGGAATTATTCATTAATTAACCTATAACTACGTAAAATGCGTGCGTGCGTGCCTGGGTGCGTGCGCGTGTGCGGCGCGCGCGTTTGTGTTGTGTGTGTGATCGTATTCAAAAGTTAACAGTCATTTAGTTTGTATAAAATAACAACGACAACAATTGAAAGAAGAATAAGGCAGTATGGGTATATAATGAGAAGGTATGAAAGACACGTGACGAAAAGAATATTAACGTGGAAGATTGATTGATACAAATGTAAAGGTAGACCAAAAAATAAATGGATAGATTGTGTGAAGGATGGCATGTAAATTTGTGGTGTGACAGAGAACATAGACCAGTGTTTTTTTTTTTATTTTTTTTTTTTATTGCAGGAGTTCAGCAGACAGGCAGACGGCCCACTTAGTGGAATGCGGTTACCATCGCCTATGGACATTTGCAACACCAAAGGTGCTACAAATGCGCTGCTGCTCTCTTAAAGGAGACTGGAACCTGATCACTAATACCGGAACACAATACAAGATTGTTATGGCGGCATACTCTAGACCAGGGGTGGTCGCCATCCAGTCGAGCAAATACTCTACCACCTGGCTGTGGGTTGTTTAGTCGCCTCTTACGACAGGCCGCCGGGCCGCAGGAAATTGTATTCTTTCTCCGTTCCTGCACGGATAAAAAAGTGTGTAAAGGAATATTGTGCCATCTCCAAATAATTAGGAGAAGTTAAAAGAAAAAGATGACAGCGTGCTCTATATAATAATATATCTTATAATAGTTAATATTATGTTTAAAAAATTAACCAAAAAAGCCAATGATGTTCTACAAGTAAATACTAAAAATAATTAAATTTTGGTATTTAATTGTATTTTTGTAAGTTAATTTAGTTTTTTAATCATTTAATGGTAATAATTTTATATGAAATTAAATTCTAATATGCTTAGATAAGAAACTCACTGTCCAATTGCTTCTAGGAGAAAAGCAGCAGAATTGCGATGAGCTTTTCTCGTTAACGGAATATGGGTACATTTCGGATGAGATCGTTTCAAAATGGCTTGTAATAATCCATGTGGTGCTATTTCAATCACTATAGCATTTTCCGGGATCTTTTTAGCAGTTTCTTCAAAGTGTACAGGATTCTGAAACATTGACAATTTATGACAATAGGAGATCGGAAAGTCAAATAATTGAGTTACTCTTAATTGAGTTAATCTTGCTAAATGTTGTGGCCTTATAGATTTTGTACGAGCGTATAAATTTATTACGTCATAAGTTTGTGCAAGCAAGAAAAGTAAAATATTATATATATATATATATATATATATATATATATATATATATATATATATATATGTGTGTGTGTGTGTATAATATTTATAGTTCATTTTATAGGACATAAAATATTTAAAGGTTTTTGTTTAGGATATGTTTTTTTTGCAGGAGATCAGCAGACAGGGAGACGGCCCACTTGATGGAAACACAACTCAAGGTTGTTATGGCGACATACATTAGACCAGGGGTGGTAGCCATCCAGTCGGGAAAATGCCCTACCACCTGGCTGTTTGGTCGCCTCTTACGACAAGCCGCCCGGCCGCAGTATATTGTATTCTTTCTCCGTTCCTGCACGGTTAAATGTATAATAAAATATTTAAAATTGTCTAAATATAATAAATTATATGTTAATTAAATTTGTTTACTATAAATAATTTTGTGAGCCAAAGGTAAATGTCTAATCATTACAATATTTAAACTTTAAAAAAATCAAATTAAATAGTTTTGACATTGTATACATATATATTATTATATAATTTACCAAGAAATTGTTAGTAAAGTATTCTCCCGTACAATAATCTGCAGTGTTCCACTTATCTTCTGGCTGCGAAGTGGTTACCGTCTGCCCATTTTTCCATGTTCCCTGAACATTGCGACGGGCAGACGCCATAGTCCCCATATTCCCAGACCCCTAATACCACTAGCAGTTCACCCCAATAACCCGGTACTTTTTGTCCTGATTTCCTACAATAGTCCTACACTGACCGGGGATTGTCCTTGGGTGCATTACTATATGGTGTATACAGGGATAATCGCCGGTCAGTGGTACGCCACATTTACATTAAATTTGTCAAAGAGCCTCTACGTGTTGGCCTTTCCATGGCCCCACGGAAGCCCTCCAAATGTCCGGGCCATTTTTATAGCCCGTGGTTTTCAAAGACATTAATTATATAATATAAATGAGAAATTATTTTACAGAAAAATAATGAGTATTATACTAATATATATTTGTTGTAATTTTACATACGTTATTACAATTTATTTCTGATTAGATTTTTTCAGAATTTATCACGTCTTAGTTCGAAAATAAGTTAGGAGTAATACAATTTTCAAGTATCTGAAAGAACATATCTACACACGTAGTGATGATATAAATAAAAAGGTCACGAAAATATATTTTTAGTTTTTCAAGATCATTCTAACCACGTCTACTTTAAACTTATCATAGGTTTGAGATAGTCCTAATACAATACATTACTCAATTGGCGAACAAGAACGTACAGTATTTTAAATTTATCTATCATTGCTTCAAGCTCGCCTTTAGAATTCGCATTGAGATAAATATAATAATTTCGTTCGTCTATTGGATAAATATGTATAAAATATAAATTTAATTCCTCTGCTCTTCGCTGATTTGCGCAGTCCCACGAATATAATTAAAACAGTAACCTCCTTCCGCTACATATCTTGAATGATATGCAATATTTGCTGTATTCACTTCTTTAGCAAAAACGCCTTCTTTTGTTAGTTTCGCAACAAATTCTGATACGGCTTCAGCTGGCCCAGATAACGTTGAAGAAGTAGAACTGTTTCGGCAAGCTATTTCTATTTCTGATGGACAAATGTCTTTCACCTAAAACATATAGTTGGTTTTATACATAAATACTGTTACGAGTTGCGAGACTCGAATTAAAATGCCGTTAGAATGATTATAGAGTTTATTAGAACTATACAAACACGTATAACACAGGTGCAAATATAACCGAACACAACAAGTCGGAACGTAATTCAGAAGGTCGTAATTGAATAAAACGCACAAAGTCCGTCACTATTAGATTCCCGATTATACACACGTCACGTCTTGATATTTAGTTGTCGCTAAACTGCCCCCTTTCTCCATCAAGCCGTCGTTTTATACCTCACAAATACAAATGTGCCCGTATCGTAGTCGACATAATCCGCAACACCTGGCTAATGATTCGGCCTCAAGCGGTCGTAAACGATTACAATATAACAATAGGCTGCTCTCTAGAAACGTATGCCAATAAACAAGTAAACAAAAGAAGATGATTATAAAAGAATTAGAACTAGTTCAAATGCCGACAAGAAATAAAATGTGTTTTTACAGATATGCAGGTGAAATTTGTTTTTGTCGGAACCTAAGTTGTAACAATACATTCATACAATCTAGGTATGGTGTAATGATTTATTATTTATTCGATAAACAATCTAATAAGTACGTATAATGAACGATTTCATAAACGGCGAACACCTAGTATTTTGTTCTTCTAGTTCCAAAAATCTAATAACTCATTTCAAAACAAACGAGAGTACATACGGTAATATTTATACATTAACTTCATTACATACATTTATAGTTCTTGTTGAAATGTTTATATTAATAACAAACAGAATTGTGCAGTAGGAGTATATTGTTCGGTAGGAATAGAAAGCCACAGATTACCAAATGGAATTGTTTGAACATTCTTCCTGCACTTCCTTGATGTTTCAATAATGTGGACTGTGCAGAAAAAACCAAAATAACAGTTCTGAGCACAAATTACGCAAAATGTATGCAAAAAGTATAATAAAAATCCAAAGCGAGTACCTATACAAATGCTGTTATTTCATTGAGGTATTTTTTAATAAATACAAGATACCGACACTTATATATTACCAGAGTTGCATTTCATAAAGCGTTCCACTAAATACTTACTTCCTCATATCCCAGACCTATTGCAGCCATAGCTCCATATATGAATTCAGTTTCAATAGACACAAGACCGCGATAATAAGAAGAAAGAATAATTTCTTCAGCCGTCAAGCAACCATCGGCGTAGGCGCACCCATGTTCTCCAAGGCTGTGTCCTGGAAAATCATCAATTAGTACTAAAGTTTAGATACTCTAGTGCTAATTGTAACAATATGAATATAATTTCACAAAAATAATAATCCAAACACTTTTCACCTAGATTTAAAACCTCATTGTATTGAGACAAAGATACAGTAGCTACTGATCTACTATGTCTTAAGTACATGCCGATGGTTAACTATCGAGATTTCTTATGTGACATTTTTGACCAGCTGTTTTTTTCAATTTATTCTCCACATAAAAAATCTAGCTCGCGTAATAGAAAAGTTTTTTATATAGACTTTTAATAATATAGTTTAAATCAACAGAATTATGTCTATCTATCCTCTATATTTTTTAAAAGTACTTTTTATAGCTACTGTAAAATATTGTTAAATTGAGCTAGGTCTCTATAGTTATCCTTCTGTAACATACTGCAAACATGCAGAATAGTTCACAAAAACTCCAAAAACGAGGCGTGATCCAATGTCAGAATTTGGTAGTAGGTTGCTGTAAAGGGACTCCGATACTGCAGCTCTTAAATCACAATAATTTCTATTTAAAATGAACTATAAAAGGCTGTCTAAAATATACTAACACATACCAATCAAGTAGTCTGGTACTATTCTCAACTCTTTAAGAACGTCGGTGAGACCAATTTGTATTGCTGATATGGCAACAAAACAGTTAAGAACGTTATCAAGAACTGTGCTGTCTGTAGTCGTTAAAATGTGAATAATGTCAACGCCTTTGGGCTTGAGAATGTCTTGCAACCTGGCAAAGAAATTAAACACGCTAACTGAAATTTTTGTTACACGATGTTGACAATTTGTTGAAGATTTTTAAACTTTGTTTCCATTCAAATAGTATGTACGTTATTTGTTTCTTTATTCAAGTGAAATTATATATTTTTATAAAGATAAAGGCATACCTTACAATACTTTTAGCAAATATTGGAAACTTCATCAAATCAGCTCCCATACCTGGCCATTGCGATCCCATTCCACTGTATACAAACCAAATTGGACGTGGCTCACCCGAGTAGTATTCAAAACCTCTACTGAGGCTTCTAGTTTTATTTTCTTCAGTATCTTAAACCAAAGAAAATAAATATTGAACTGAGAAAAGATAAGCCATTGGTCATCTCATTCACTTAGTAGTAATTAAAGTGATTGATAATACCCGACTAGTCTCAATATTTGCAATTACAGAAAATATTTTTATGTGTAAAGCAACTTAAATATAGCTTTGAAAATAATATTCCAGCGAAAGGATTTTCATAATCTTACTAATTCTTAATTTTTAATCGCTGGAACGAAAATGCACAATTTTCAAATATTGCAAAACAGTTTTGTAAGATAATATTTTCTTAAGTTTTCGCGACTTGTATACATAATAAAACTACGTTTAACGGTTTTAAGCGCGGTAATTTTATTTGATTTTGGTTTTTTCCGACGTTTCGGCCACTTTTCAGTGGCCGTGATCACGGAAGACAAAGATGTCAAGTGTCAACGAGTATTGTTAAAGTTTTATTTAGCCTACCGCCAACTTATTAATTTTAATTATTTAATTTTTAATTTTGTTTATGGTTATTATTTAATCTATGGGAGCCTAATCTAATTTACTACCGCTTCGCAACATGTTATGGCTTGAAGAGAAGAAGCGGCGCAAGAAACTCTTCAGCAAACATGCCTAGCTCTAATAATTTTATATAATATTAAAATGGGTGGAAGGAAAAAGTTTTGTAAGAGATAGTGTCGCACTTAAGCTATTTTAGTACTGCGATTCATGTATCATTACCACTTTTTGTAAATATAATAGTAAGAGTCGACAACTCTGTCAAGCGCAATTTTGTAATAAAAGGTTATGAAAATGAGTTAGAACAATAACAATTAAAGCTAAGACATTAATGAAAGTTGATAAAGAGAAAATTGTTTGTCATGATCGTAGCAGGGGGATATCTATCATGTAACTACTCCAATTGGAAACAGGTGCGGCAATATGTATGGTATGTATTAGATATTATGCTGAGATGAATTAATATTGCTTAGAGTGTATTTTCAAATAAGTTCAACGAGCTAAGGTTCCTTTTTATTAATTAGTTGATGATGATAAACTCGTAACATGAAAACATATCGAACTTACCGAGTATTACATAACCTCGTCCAGTATGCCCTGGAATATTATGCTGATAAATATCGTGTAGAAGACCAATTTGTTCCGCATCGGCTTTTTGACTGCTAAGAAGATCTAAAATTTTATTTACAGAAGTTTCTTCTCTTCCAGAAGCAACAACTAAATACGGGATAGAAGTTCTGTAACGATCTTTATCCTGAAATTTTAGATAAAGTCGAAATTGTAGTTTTTAAATTACTGTTTTTAAAATATCCTTTTCTACAATTACATTGCTACTTACTTTTGGTTTATAATGGCCTTTAAGCAGTATATGAAAATTGCCTCCAGTGAAAGAAAAATTGTTTATTGCAGTGTATCCTCTATCAAATAAAGTATTTTCAACTACAACTTTAAGTCTGTTATTAAATATTGCGTCGTTATCAATGGGTTCCGAATAGTGAAGGTTGGATGGAATTATTCCACTGCGGTAGGCAAGGCACATCTGACAATTAAATAAAAATATGTTAATCGGGTAAGCTGTGAGTCCTAGTGGCCCAGTGAATAATCCACGTTTCATTCCAAGAACATGGATTTATAATCTTGGTTCAAAGCAGGCACCATTTATTCTATGGGTAGATTTTTGCATATTGTAATAATTACCAAGTATTTACAAAGAGGAAATATATCGTAAGAAAACTGGTCCTGTATCAGTATTTTTATAGGTTGAATTGATTGGAGGAGAAACTACTTCATAGGCAACTTACTTTATATCATCAGTAGCGGAATTTATAAGTATCTACTAGAAATTTTTTACTTAGAGTAACGATCTAATTTTTAGAGGAAGAGTGTAATAATAATTCCTGCAGTAATTACCTTAATGACAGAACATATCCCAGAAGCCGCTTCAGTATGACCGATATTCGATTTGACACTTCCAATTTTCAAAGATCCATTAGATTTGAAAACGCGATCGATTGCATCAAGTTCATTCTTATCAGCACTAACTATACCTAAAAACAAATTAAACAAATAATCAATAAAATACAATATATCGGTGACTGTGTACCCAATATTCATAATGCTGAGTCAAAAATGATTCCACATGATGTGTAAATAATAGAGGTTTTTATAAATATAACTGCAGGCGTGCAAGTTAATTTTAGAAGTAGAATATATAAGTAATATTTAAACGATATTTTAGAGATTCAGTCTGTTGGGAGTTTAATTTAGACCTTTTTTGTTTACTAAGCCCAATGGTTTAATCCAGTGATTGAAACACTTAAATCGCTATTGTATAATAATATAAAGTAAATAATAGTAATGATATAAGTTATATTGTTCCCTTATAAATCATTTAAACTTTCGTATAACTTCAAGCTTAACAAAATTAATTTAAATCGTACCTGAACCATTCGCTTCAACATATTCTACATCTTTTGGGGACACTTTTACCTCTTTGTAAAATGTTTGTATGAAATTTATAAGATCTTCAACTTCTCTTTTCGGCAAGAACTCAGCGTCTTGTCTCATAAGATATCCCCCTTTTACGTGACATATTTCTGCATATATTCTGTGAATAAAATATGAATCAGTACTAGAGGTTTCCACGTAACTACGATCGTGTAGATTTTGGTTTCAAATTCTGCTAAAACCGTTACGTTTTTCGTGATAACTAATTCATATTCCGAACCATGATATTCGACATTTTGTTCTCATAATATAAGTTACTCCGTTACAAGGTAAGGCCCAGTAACAAGGAAATCAAAGATTTCAAATACGATTAGTATCACAAATCAGATTATGAAAATACCATTATAGTCAATAGGATCTAAACCATTGCTTTATCATCGGACATTTTCAGACACTGTAGAACCTATAATAACCGGTTTCTATACCTTACTAAGCGTTATCTTGCTACTGGTTAAAAATTGACATAAATAAGTTCAAATTTCTGCTAATGGTAAGGTAAGTGAATGAATAACAATTTTGTTAAAATAACCTTTACACTCATTTTTTTATTTTAAAATGCTACTAAATACAAATTTTCGGACAATTTACATTGTATCGGCCTATAAATAATTAATTATTACCTTTTTGCATCTTTTGCTCGCTGCAAAAATAATGAAGTCACGGCTTCGGATCTAACATATCCATCACCTTTTTTATCGAAACATCTGGTCTTCCCATCTAAGCATAAAAGCCCGGCCCTAAAATTTTTAATTCGTTAAAACGTAAATTTGAAAATTAAATAAATAAAAAAATAATTTGATTGAGTTCTATGATTTATAATACAAAATACGACAACAATTTGATCATTTAGACATGATAGTCTCATATTTTCTTAATCCCCGTTATCAAAAGTATGTAGTACACACCAAATTTCATACGAATTTGTTGTAATAAACAATTCCTTCCTAACAAACATCTTCAGCTTGGAAGTAAGAAATTAATTATGTTTTAATATAATCGTTTATTTTACTGATCAGCATAACATGGTAAATTTTTAACTATGTCAGTAGAGAAAAGACACCATGATAAATTGCTTTTATCTTGGTAGAACTAGTTACGTCATGATTTTATCTATACATCTAAACAGAGAAGTAACATGGAAGTGTCTGTGTGTAATGTCAAAATAACAGCTTTTTACTAAATGTATTACGATTAGGTACTAAATATACGGTACTTATATAAAAAATCAATTTTTCAAATTTTCGTCTCTTTGTCTGTCTGGATGTTCCAGCTAATCTCTGAAATGGTTAGACTGATTTTAACGGGACTTTCACTACCAGATAGCTGATGATATAAGGTTTCGCGAAAAATAATCTACGCAGATGAGGTTGTGGGCAAAGCTAGTATGAGATAAAAGAAGTACTGTAAATAATGAATTACTTACTTTCGTAAATTATAGTTAAGAATAGGATTATTACAAGCATTCGTGCCTCCAACTATAGCCGCATCAATAAAGCCAAGTTTTATATCATTGACTGCTTTTTCCAAACACAGGCTAGAAGAAACGCAGGAGAAGTCGACAGTGTATGATGGGCATTTACTGTCCAACCAATATGAAATACGGTGTGCCAACATTGCTGAACTGGCCCTAAAATACATACCGGAAACGATCATCTACGATACATGATATATACCTCATGATGTTACTATAGATAATAAACATATAAGAATAGATTTTAAGTATCTTGGTACAAAAAAGAATTAATTTTGATTTATAAAATATGTGGATTCGGGATTTCTTATCTTTAGGGACACCGGTATAAGCATCTATTATACGAACTACTTGTCCAAGGCGGATTAGCGGTTTTAACACTTTTGCTATTCTCATCAAAGTTTTCTTTTAACTATGTAAAAATACTTTCACAGCAGCCATTGTTAACATAGACATAGTTACTACTATTTAAAAAAAAATAAAAAAAAATTATTGCATGAGTTCAGCAGACAGACAGACGGCCCACATGATGTAAAGCGGTCACCATCGCCTATGGACACTTGCAACACTAAAGGCTACAAATGCGCTGCTGCTCTCTTAAAGGAGACTGGAACCTGGTCACTAGTACCGGAACATAACTCAAAGTTGTTATGGCGGCATAGTCTAGTCGTCGTAGTCTAGTTTTGTCGCCTCTTACGACAGGCCGCCCGGCCACAGGAAATTGTATTCTTTCTCCGTTCCTGCACGGATAAAATGTCATGCATTAAATGACAACACCACCGCACAAAAAAGCGGTGTATACTTTTGACCAGACCCAATCTTTTCTTATTTCGATACGCTGAATCCGAATCTGGGATCAGTTAGGTCATCAAAATTTGGATAGTGTATTTTTCATCGAAATACATAATATAGATGGGTTTGATTAAAAATATAGACCACTTTTTTATGGGCCAGTGTAATTATTACGAGTTGTATTCGATTTTTGAAGATTACTTTTTTAATACTAGTGTTACATGCCGTCAAAGGAATGCGCACACCTGCCTGTCGTAAAGCGCAGTTTATTGCCTTCCCGGATTTAGGATTTTTTTGTTTACATTGTGTTTAGAATTCATAATTAAGGAAAACATCTTATTGTTATCGTACTTTTTTTATGGCCGTCATTAGTGTCGAACTAATCATTGTTGTTATTGATTGCATTGCGTCGAAGCTTGCCAGGTATGCGGCATAACTCAGTGAATGCTTTCCTTGTCGGTATTATACAGTTTACTATAAAACAATGCCCGAACGGAGGAGTGGGGCAGTCGAGCGAGGATTACGATACGAGTAAGACGTACATTCGACAGGCGATATAGTGACGGACTTTGCGCGTGTTATTGTATCGTGCAGTTGTACTAGTAGTGTCTAGCTATATTTGTACATGTGTTTTACGGGTTTGTATATTTCTAATAAATTCTATAGTAATTCCAACGGCATTTTAATTCGATTCCCACACTTGTAACATTAGTTTATGATGATGTTATTGATATATCAAAATTATACTTTTTATTATACCCCTGCAACATCTGGGATAATGTTAGCGCTAATGACTGTGACTGCTGCATTTGTTCACAGTCACTACTACTAACATTGATTTTGAAGTCTAAGAAATTTCTTTAGTGCTTGAAAAAACAAATTTTCAAAGACGATTTTACGTTTATACATTTACACGTGCAACGAATCCATTACGAAGAAAATATTATATTTGAAGATGTGCAGTTATGTAACCAATTGCCACACGAGTTTCAAAAATAGAAGAATGTAAACGCTTTCAAAATTAAACTCTAAAAATAATTACTAAAATAAAAATAAAACAATCAAAAATAATAATAATAATAAATTCGTTTTCTGGCGTTAAGACGACAGACATGTGGATAATTTTTTGGCAAGTGCATCGAGTTAATGAACTTATATTAAACAGCGACCGCCCTAAAAAGTACTGAGTTTTTTGAGAGTCTTTGATTGAGCTGATTTGAATATATGTGCAAGATATATACTTCCGAAGCCAAGGTGAACATTCAACGGGGGTTTGGGTGAGTCTATATAATAGTCTATTGTATTTATTTATTATTATTCAACACAAACCTATACAACAACTGCAGACAACAAAACTGCACTATTAGCTTCAGCAGCTACGTGTGTATGGAATATCCGGCGTTTTTTTAACTTCGCATCCGCATATATAGGTGGTATGGGAATGTAATGAGAAGCGATAAAAATTACAAAAATAATGTTAAACTGCAATACTGATGATTACAAATGTAAAGGTAGGCCAAAAAGAGATGGATGGATTGTGTGATGGATGATATGATGCTTTATGATGTGATAGAGGGCGTATATCAGAATAGAGGTGTATGGAAGGAAAATACATATTGTGCCGACCGACAGAAAGAACAGAGAGAGATAAGATTAACATTTTAATCTCATGTTCAAAAATTTCAACGTTCTTTAAACTTTCAATTATTTTGTGTCAAATTAATATGATTGGACGGCAATACACGCCGCACATTGTCGCATTGTGTATGTACACGTTCAACCAAGAATAAACCCACTCGCTTCGTGATTTGCAAGAACCATAATTGAAAACTTACCCGACGGGAACGGATAAATTTTTACTGTTGAAATCGTCCATCATTTTAGCAAAATGATCGTTGAAGGAGGAACCCGCGTATACGCCAATCCTCTTGCCCGCAAGTGTTACAGGATTGACACCTAGAATTTAATAATGTTCTTTAATAAGAATATGTTATTTCAACTGCTACCGAGTTACATAGTTTTGTGCGATTCTTGTGATTTACTGCAAAGGTCTCAAACAAAGAAAAATCCTCAATTTAAGGCTTGTAGCAAAGCCAACGTTCTTGAGGATTTTTCGGTACAAATTTTTTCGGGCGTTAGCGAGAATTCCATAGACGCGGTCGTTTTTTAGATGCATTATTATTTTACATACATACATACATACATAACTTCACGCCAGTTCCCTTGCGGGGTAGGCACGAACAACAGAGTGCCATTTAGGCTTATTCTTACACACCTCACTTGCCCCTTTGACATTCATAACTCTTGTCATGCAAGCTCGTCTGTTCTTAAGGCTCCTGACATCACCTTCTGCTAGTACACGATCAATTTGATCATGGAAGGTGTGTCGTGGCCTTCCACGACTTCTGCATCCATCCACTTTTGCATTGTATATCTGTTTAGTCATTCTTTCCTCATGCATTCTTTCCACATGCCCGAACCACCGGAGCATTCCTTTCCTTACCTTCACCCCGACACTCTTTTTCAGACCAACTCTCTTTCTTACTTCGGTATTACGAACGCGGTCCGCGAGCGTCACTCCGCAGATTTTGCGCAGTGCTCGCATCTCGACCGCGTTTACTCTACTTTCATGCTCTTTCTTCCATACCCAACTCCCACCCAACCACTCCAACCCATTATTATGTTATTGTGAATAAAATAAAGTAAAAGTTAAAAAATAATAAATTAAATTATTATTACCTCTCTTTTATAAAAATGTAGGTATTTTGTATCCTGTTTTTGATAAAAAATAAAACAGTGAAATGGTTTCATGTCAATAATTTGGAGGTTATTTGGTACATTTTTCTTAACTTAAAATAAATTTCGAAAAAATATGTAACATAGCACGTTACATCACATATCATGAAGATATACGATCATTTTTATTTTGGTAAATTATTGATGAATACTTACTAACGAAAAGTTGTTTCGTGTGTACCATTTTGAGGTAACAGGAGCCTTAAATGAAATTTGACAGTTCTATGACAAATTATTCACTACACACGCTGTAAGGCTTTGGAACTTATTACCTCATACCATAAAAGAAGCCAAGTCTGTGTTTCCGTTTAATATCCTCGAACACTATCTCAAATTTGTAACTGAATAATAATGTTATTTATTTATAATACCAGGTCAATCAGAAAGTATTGCGAAAAAAAGGTTTTTATGTATGAGAGACTTGCCAGTTATAATCTATTTTGAAAATATGATTATTAATAACTAAATAAGCTTTTTTAAAAAGATTTTTAAATACAAGCTTTTGAGATGCTGGATATCATATAGCAGCAGAGTGCTATCCAAAACAAGTAAAATGAGCCCAAACACGATGGGTCTACCTGGTTTAGTACAGGAGTTCCTATGGCCACCTTCCAACTCCATCATCAGATCAGCTCCATGGTACCATATTATTGTATGGTCAGGCGATATACATATGCGTGCAAAATTTCAGCTCAAGCCAAAACCGGGAAGTTGGTCAAATTTAACGTGCAAGATTCCACCCGAATTTACATACATACATACATCCATTGCAAGTTAATAAAAAGCTTGTAAAATAGGTACGTTCCAATTTCATCAAATGGCATTCATGGATGAAGATCCTTCTAAGGCAACCGTGTATCGTTGGTACAACGAATTCAAGCGCGGTCGACTAACTTTGGAGGATGAAAAAAGAAGTGGTCGCCCTTTGACGGCTGTTACGGAAAAAATATGCTAGCAGTAAAAAATGTAATCCAAGACAATAGGCGAGTTACGTATCAAGAAATTCAACACGTACTGAAGATTAGATTGGGAAGCCTTCACAAGATTCTACACGTGCATCTTCGCGGGAGAAGGATAGTTTCACGCTGGGTCCCGAACAATCTCACCGTTGCTCAGAAGCTGACCCTGGTGGAATGGTGCCGTGATAAACAAATTTGAAGCAGACTCGTCTCGGCCTGTTTACGACATCATTAAAGGTGATGAGTCCTGGATTTATCAATACAATCCAGAAACTAATCGCCAATCGACGGTTTGGGTGATTCAAAAAGAATCAACGCCTACCAAAGTGAAGCGATCTAGAAGCTAGGGGAAGATTTTGATCGCGAGATTTTTCAAATTGACCAGCTAATTAGTATAATATTTTCTTTGCGACTTGTATACATAATAAAAGTACGTTTTAACGGTTTTAAGCGCGATAATTTTTATTTGATTTTGGTTTTTCCGACGTTTCGGCCACTTTTCAGTGGCCGTGATCACGGAAAACAAAGATGTCAAGTGTCAACGATTATTGTTAAAGTTTTATTTAGCCCACCGCCAACTTGTTAATTTTAATTATTTAATTTTAATTTTGTTTATGGTTATTATTTACTCTATGGGAGCCTAATCTAATTTACTACCGCTTCGCAACATGTTATGGCTTGAAGAGAAGAAGCGGCGCAAGAAACTCTTCAGCAAACATGCCTAGCTCTAATAATTTTATATAATATTAAAATGGGTGGAAGGAAAAATAAAAGTAATTATCAGTCAAGTTGGTTTGTGTTCCGTTGTACGCAGAAAGAGCTCATAGTGTCGTGAGGTCTGGCTGCTGGTTTTTGCTGGGTTTGGGTCTTAATAGTTTTGATAATTGAATCTCAAACAGGTGGTACTTGCCAACCATCTTCTCTATTGAAATTTGGGTGTTTTTTGATTTCAACTACATCAGATTCGATAACCCACAAATCCTCGCAAAAGAGAATCGTTTCACACCTAGAATGATGCGTGAGGCTATTGAAATCAAAAAACACTCAAATTTCAATAGAGAAGATGGTTGGCAAGTACCAACTGTTTGGGATTCAATTATCAAAACTATTAAGACCCAAACTCAGCAAAAACCAGCTGCCAGACCTCAAGACACTATGAGCTCTTTCTGCGTACAACGGAACACAAACCAACTTGACTGATAATTACTTTTATTTTTCCTTCCACCCATTTTAATATTATATAAAATTATTAGAGCTAGGCATGTTTGCTGAAAAGTTTCTTGCGCCGCTTCTTCTCTTCAAGCCATAAAATGTTGCGAAGCGGTAGTAAATTAGATTAGGCTCCCATAGAGTAAATAATAACCATAAACAAAATTAAAATTAAATAATTAAAATTAACAAGTTGGCGGTAGGCTAAATAAAACTTTAACAAAACTCGTTGACACTTGACATCTTTGTCTTCCGTGATCACGGCCACTGAAAAGTGGCCGAAACGTCGGAAAAACCAAAATCAAATAAAAATTACCGCGCTTAAAACCGTTAAAACGTAGTTTTATTATAGCTAATTAGTGTCAATAATATATTTACGGAAGCAAAGAAACATCAACGCCGAATATTTTAGTACTAAATACTTGACAGAAGTTTTCTCTGTTGTGAGCAACAAGCAACTAAAGACAGGGCTCCTCTCTCCTGCTCCACTACGACAACGCGCCCGCCCATACCGCGCTCAAAACGAGGGACTACCTGGACAGCATGCCGATCAAACTGCAAGGTCACTTTCCTTACAGCCCTGACATAGCACCGTGTGACTACTTTTTATTCCCGAGAATAAAAAATCAGCTCAAAGGGATACAATTTTCGTCGACGGAAGATACGCTGTTAGCGTTCGAGCAAACTGTAAACGAGGTGTCTGTGGCGGACTGGAAAAATTGTTTCCAAAACCGGTTCAGAGGCATGAAACTTTGTATAGAGGGTGGTGGAGAGTACTTTGAAAAGATTTAATAAAAAAATATTTACCTATAGAACATTTTTATTTTATTTTCGCAAAACTTTCTGAATGTCGCACATATGGTTGGGATGGTGTTGTTTCACGACAAAAAACGTATACATTTCAATTATTATTATTTGTTGTGGAGACGCCATCAGACAATCTCCGCGGGTTGGGGGGAGGGGGTGGTTATGTGCTCAATGAATGGCCATCCCTTATTCCCCAATTAAGAACTGGTGCCCGGAGAGTATTGAATCTTGCACTTACCTCGCAGTCAGCCACCAGCTCACGACAGCGCCGGTTCAGGGGGTCAGCCGCTGCTTATCACGTGGCGATACAGGTGGCAAGGTCCTTCCATACGAGCCCGGGGCGCAAGGGACGCAGATACACTGACCACTTAAGTTTTTAAATTGGTTGTCCTAGTTACTAGGTAACTGGACGCGGAAATCTTCGATAGCTAAACTAGCTTGTAATTATGCGGGTGCGATACTAGTTCAGGTGCGGTAGCGTGGCGTTTGGTAACGTACTGACCTCACGCGTAGAGCGAGCGGCGGCAATATACGGGGTTTCAAGACGCTATAAACCCAAGGCACAATTGCTAAGTGGGAAATAAGTGGCGCCAACAGTATGTTTATATTGTAATCTATCTAAGTTTAAGTATAAATTTCTATTAAAATTGTTACTTTTCTTTGTATTTACGTATATATTAGTATATTATAACTATTGTATACCCACCCCATACATACCGAGTTTCTGTCCATCTAAAGGTTGCCTGGAAGAAATCGCTCCCAGCGATAAGACCTCCCATTGTACTTATCATTACGATTGTATGTATGAACGTATTTCGTTACATTGTATGCAATAAAAAATATTCTATTATATTCTATTCGACCTAGAGCTAACTTATATCTCGCGACTCACTTGGGATACTTTTGTATCATGATAAAGAAGTTGTTTCTTTTCTTTGAAAATTATTCATTATAATGATGAAAAGCGCTTAAAAACCCGTTGCGTGGTTTAGAAGTTAACAGATATACAAACAGACAGAGGCGGAAAGCGACTGTTTTATACTAAGTAAAGAAGATATACTAACCTGCATCAAAAATTGCATTAAAAGTATGCTCCATCAGTTTTCTACATAATGGATCAATATCTATAACTTGCCAATAGCTGACTCTGAAAAATTGTGCGTCGAACTTTTCCAAGTCAGAAATTTTACCCATATGAATTGGTAGCTCAGGGATTTTCGAGTTTTCAAATGAATGATTAACGATTACCATGTCTACCTAGAAATTAGTAATGTAAAGTAAATTACGATTTAAATAAATTAAGTGCTTGGCAGTACGCTTAACGAAGCGTGCCATAGAGGGCACAAAAGTCGACTGTTTTTATTATTTGATTACGAAATCTTTTTTACCAATCTCACGGCCGGTGTGTGGCGTTCACCCGGCGAAGATAAGAAAGCGTTGGCACGGTCGACGCCGGGAATATCCACTAAAACCCCATGTGTGCCTCCTTTCGTTTGACTGTCGGGGTTATGGAGCATAGAGCGAGCCTTACTCCTCAACCCCGGCAGGCGTGGGCCCATCCCTACTACTCCTTTTGTCCGAGGACGTGAAACTTCCTCGGTGAAATTCTCTGACTACGGAATCTAAAACTATATTTATTCGAAAATTCTAAACTGCCAATGCGAAGGCCACAGAAAGAAAATATTTAATTCTAAAAATGCGATACACTTAATATACTAAATAAATGAATATAATAAATTAATAATGACAACAAACAAAATTTTGTCTCACAACTTGTGAAACGAGTTTGGCACTTAGTATTTTGTAACCGAAATTTAGTCCGACACAGCTCTGATTATCACTGCCCACATCCTAAATCACAAATATCGTGCGAAAACCCCAGGTAGGCCTATGAGAGCCGCTGTGACACTATATACATGGACGTAGGTCCAGCACCCTCACACACCAGTTACCGTCGGGTCGTAGTTCAATAAGTGAAAGCTTGGGTAAAGAATTTTCGCTCGAAACCCCAACCCGCCTAAATCTAGCAAGAGTAGGCAGGCCTTGTAATTTTTTATTCGAAACAATTTTTGTAGGAAGTATTAAAAAAAATCCATTTCATAGTTTTAAAGTGCACTATATTCAAGATTTTAGAACCTAATATAGTGCTTGCTACCTATTGACTAATAGTACTTAATACTATAATAATCGGGCGATAAACACACGCATTATATTATGTCCCAAGCAAAACAAATTGCGATTGTATTTTGAACAATAGACTAATCTAGAGCTGATCCTTGACACCCAGACCCTAGTGAATAGTCATTTAAATTTGTATGTACATAATATATCGTGGCCATCCCTAAAATTTGTTCTGCAAATTTACTATAATATTGTGTAGCGGCATCCCTCTTGTTTCTTTCACTATATCCTAATTATTTAGGATCGGCACAATGTCTTTTTCTTCCACACTCCTCTATTCTGACATACATCTTCTGTCACACCACAAATCAACATATCATCCTTCACACAATCCATCCATCTTTTTTTGGTCTACCTTTACATCTGTACCCATCCATCTTGTAGTTTAACATTCTTTTGGTCACGTGACTTTCATCCCTCTTCATTATATGCCATACCAACTTAATCTTCTTCCTCTCAATTTTTCAGTCACGGGTGCAACTTTCAAAGATCGCCTTATTTACTCATTTCTCACCTTATCTATTCTTGTAACACCACACATCCATCTCAACATTCTTATGTCATCTGAGTGGAGACGTATGTGGTTTATCACTTTAGTGACCCAACATTCGGACCCGTATAGCATGACTGGTCGTATGACAGATTTGTATATTTAAACATTTAGTTTCAGTAGCATTAGTTTGTCGTACGTCACACGAGTTACCTGTCTCCACTTTACATACATACATACATAACTTCACGCCAGTTCCCTTACGGGGTAGGCACGAACAACAGAGCGCCATTTAAGCCCATTCTTACACACCTCACTTGCTTCTTTGACATTCATAACTCTTGTCATGCACACTCGTCTGTTCTTAAGGCTCCTGACACTCCACTTTAGCTATGCTATATTTAGTCTTCTCCTTATATCCTTCTCTATATCACAATTTCCCGTAGCGGCATATACATTACATACTCCTACTGATTTTTTTCATAGACACAAAGTGATTTGCCAGAAGAGTAACTATGATATACAAAGGCAGACACACAGATAGATTGACTTGACGACTTCATAAGTATCAATACGACCAAAATTTAAATAAATGCGAATAATGCATACCTTACTATAAAGGTTTTCACCAAACTCCAGTACGCTATTTGACTGAGGAAATATTCCCGAAATACCGCTTATAACTACTTCGTCCCCATTCATGGATTTAGCTTCTGACTCCATTGCAGTAAAAGATTGTTTCGCGAAATGATTTGGTATAACCAATTCAGGTGATCTGATCATATTTATATGAATTTTGTTATGAATATTTTAAATAGGATTTATGGAAGCAATTGTATGTTAATTGATAATATTAATGGCATTTATAACACTAATAAACCCGCAGTAGGGTTTCGTGGTAAATTCTCAAGTGAAAGGTAAGATCGATACCCGATTTCGTGGGACTAAAGGACGACCCTAATTTGGTGCTTACCTTTACCAACTAGCATAGATTGACATAGGTAAGAAACCATAGACCGCGCATTAGCGCTAAATGAATAGAGTAGAAAATATGCGTGAATGATATATCGTTACGCTAAGTAACGTTATTCGTAATGTCATTTCAGTCACATTTGCAACTGCGGTGTCGAATATCTGTGTGAACTTTATTTTACGTATTAGCGTAAAAGATCATAAAATCAAAAAAAGACAGCTGATTTTTGAAGTGAAAACTTCTTTAGCCGCGTTGGGCATTTTTTGGTAGGGGAAAATCTTATGGGTTCGCATTAGCGACATGCTCATGACTGGCGAATGCGCAGCGGCCGTGTGCTATGCGCGTTAAACGCTTTTTGGATGGGTGAAATCTCGTGCGTTGGCGTCACCGATATGCTTATAACATTATATCTGTAGCTGTACAGTTGACGTATTGTGCAACATTAGTGCTGTGTCTGTATATTAGTAGATTTAGTGAAAAGTTCAATGTGTGTACTGTGTATTGTTGAAATAGTGCTTTAATTCAAACATTATGAAATTTCAAATTTTATTACTAAAAGTTCTAAGTTTTCACTTATATCGGCAGTCTCTATAACTTTCAATTATTTTTTTTCATCTGCAACCTCCCGCCAGAAACCGCTTTTTGTTTAGGTCTTCAATTCGTTTGTTACCCCTTACACTGCAAATCTGACGCCAAGCATCATCTCTTATTAGTTGGACCTATTGGTATGACAGAAATCGTTTGCGGCACATAAACATTTATATTTCTTGTAAAGCAATATTAAACGGCGACATAGCGAGATTTCCATGGCTGATCGCGCTAACTACACGCAGTACCATCCACACCGCGCGCTCCATATAACCGAGGCGCTTTTGAGGCACGCTAAAAAACCGACCAAGTACGAATCAACCGCAATGAGCGCGCGCTCCAAAGCGTGTGCGCAGATCGCGCTTTTATCGCATGATGTATCGTCTGGTGTGGATCCGGCTAGAGGCCACTGACGCCTAAGAACATTTGCAACACTAAAAGTGCTACTAATGTGTTGCTAGCTTTGAAAAAGATAGCTCTCCGAGCTACCATTCCTGTATATACGGCAACAGACGCCGCAAAATTGGACTGCTGCTTGAAATCAATCAGCGCATCCCTTTTCATTTGCGGTTTTTAGCAGCAAATGTATCACGGAATATCCTGGTTATTTTAACTGAGATTCCATGCACATAAACACATACTCAAGTATACGAAGTCTACTTCCTTATCTATGTACATTTTGATTGTTTAATTAGATACAACGAACAAACCATCAATCTGACGGCAAGTAGTTGAATTTGTTACCATAGGAAGATGTAGTAGGCAAACTCCTTTGGACTTTATAAAATATCCATTCAATAAAATGAAAGAACAATAGTGTAATTATAATAATTGCTTTATTAAATTGGAATATTGCAATTACATTTGTGTAAACATAACAGGAAACATCCATAACTTTACGTTAATTATAAGGTGAAAGGTGATGCTTTATTATCTATATTAATTAACACGCTTTTATTTTATATATGTTTGTATATTTTTCTCAAACAAATACTTGACGTGGCGACGCATATCGGCTGCAAGTAGTTATCTATATACTCCGATCTCTCTGTTCTTTCATTATATCCCAATTAATTGGGGTCGGCACAATATGTCTTTTCCTTCCACACTCCTCTATTCTGATATACATCTTCTGTCATACCACAAATCAACATATCATCCTTCACACAATCCATCCATCTTTTTTTTGGTCTACCTTTATATCTGTACCCATCCATCTTGTAGTTTAACATTCTTTTTGTCACGTGACTCTCATCCCTCCTCATTATATGCCCATACCAACTTAGTCTTCTTCCTCTCAATTGTTAAGTCACGGGTGCAACTTTCAAAGATCCCCTTATGTACTCATTTCTCCCCTTATCCATTCTTGTTACACCACACATCCGTCTCAGCATTCTCATCTCAACTGAGTGAAGACGTTTGTGGTTTATCACTTTAGTGGCCCAACATTCGGATCCGTATAGCATGACTGGTCGTATGACAGACTTATATATTTGACCTTTTAGTTTCAGTGGCATTAGTTTGTCGCACGTCGCACCGGTTACCTGTCT
Organism: Dendrolimus kikuchii; assembly: GCA_019925095.2. Lineage (NCBI taxonomy): Eukaryota > Metazoa > Arthropoda > Insecta > Lepidoptera > Lasiocampidae > Dendrolimus > Dendrolimus kikuchii. The sequence goes on from CM034400.1 coordinate 4,418,988, forward strand.
CCACTTTAGCCATGCTACATTTATTCTTCTCCTTACATCCCTCTCTATCTATATACTCCGAGATTAAAAATTAATTTTAACCGACTTCAAACAGGAACAGGTTCTCAAATTGATTAGTTTTTTTTAAATGTATGTACACCGATTACACTGAGATTTGTGATCCGATTTACGTGATTCTTTTTTAGTTTGATGCCGAATAGTTGCCAGTTGGTCTCCTAAAAATTTTACTTTAAAATTTTTGGCCAAGTAGTTTTCATTTTATGAACACTTTTTAATGAAAATTTTCCGTTCCCGTTTCTTGGGATCTATATTTTTAAGGTGCGCGGCACCTTTCGAAGGCCTATCCATAGCTAGACACAAAAAAAAATATTTAGTTTATTAAGAGACAAAATAATATAAAAAATTCTTCATCTTGAAGTCCGTGCCAAGTAAACCATAAAAATTACAATATATTGCAACATATTGTTGTGCAGGAGTTCCGCAGACAGGCAGACGGACCACTTAATGGAAAGCGGTTACCATCGCCTATGGTCATTTGCAACACCAAAGGTGCTACAAATGGCTGTTGCTCTCTTAAGGGAGACTGGAACCTGATCACTAATTCTAGACCAGGGGTAGTCGCCATCCAGTCGAGCAAATACCCTACTACCTGGCTCTGGGTTGTTTTTATCGCCTCTTACGACAGGCCGCCCGGCCACAGGAAATTGTATTCTTTTTCCGTTCCTGCACGGATAAAAGTATATAAAAGTGTATATTATGCTACTTATATGATTATAAATACATATCGGCCGCAGGTATTTATATATATATTCTGATATTAAAAACATCTTTTAGTTCGGCTGTCAATATCAATCTTGTACTAATATATAAAGCTGAAGAGTTTGTTTGTTGGTTGCTTGAACGCGCTAATCTCGGGAACTACTGGTCTGATTTGCAAAATTATTTCAGTGTTAGATAACCCATTTATCGAGGAAGGCTATAGGATATATATCATCACGCTAAGACGAATAGGAGCGGAGCATCAATGAAGAATGTTTAAAAATCGGGGGGTTTTTTAAACTTCCTTTTTTGAACTAGTGCACGCGGACGAAGTCGCGGGCATAAGCTAGTATATTATATGAGCAAGAGAACAACCGATACTGAGAGTAAATATGCAAGTTCAGAACTAGAAGCCTTGGCCATTATTGAAAGTATAAAGAAGTTTAGACAATATTTGTACGGGAAATATTTTAAGACAGTCAAGACTCACTTACTTACTCCGTTGGCTCAGCGACCCAAAGTGGGTCTTGGCCTCCGAAACGAGAGCATACAACTTCTCTCGGTCCTGTGCGGTTTCTTGCCAATTACTGGCTCCTGGCTCTGACAGGTCCACCTCCACTCTGTCCCTCCAGCGATATTTAGGACGGCCGACCGGACGCCGACCTACCGGCCGTCCCAAATATGCTTTCCTCACGCTGCGATTCTCTCCCATCCGTTTTACGTGACCGATCCAGCGGAGGCGGTGAGCTTTTATTTCTCCTATTATGTTAGGCGCGGCCATAAGATTTTCAAGATAGTCAAGACTGCAAAACTTTTTAAATAATGCAGTATAAAAAAGATGCAAATGGAGGCATCAAGACGCTCTGAGTATTATTTTTAAATATTGTACGGTGTTAATATTCAATCCGTAACATTAAAAATACGAGAATAAATGCACGCGCATCGCTTCCAATTATAAACTCGTAAAGTCGTTTTCTGTTGCTTTTCTTGCCAGCCACCATCGCCATTTATATGGATAAATTTGGTTGAGTCATCAAAATTGAAAGACACAAATGAACTGTATAATAACAACTTAATTAAAAACTTACAATTCATATTTTTACATACCGACAAAGAAATGCGCACACATGCCGGTCGTAAAAGCGCAGTTTATTGCCTTCCCTGATTTAGGAATTATTTTGTTTACTTTATGTTTAGAATTTAGAATTAAGAAAAACATGCTATTGTTATTCTACTTGTTTTATGGCCGTCATTAGTGTCGAACTAATCCTTATTGTTATTGTTTTCAACTTTTTTGGCCGTTCGCAGGTGTGCAAGTTACATTTTCTTGGAAGAACCCAGCCCACGAGCTTCCATTGTGTATTGAACAGTTTACTATAAAACAATGCCCGAACGGAGGGGTGAGGCAGCCGCGCGAGGATTACGATACGAGTAAGAGGTAGATTCGACAAGCGATATAGTGACGGACTTTTCGCGTGTTATTGAATCGTGCAGTTGTACTAGTAGTGTCTAGCTATATTTGTACCTATGTTATACGTGTTTGTATAGTTCTAATAAATTCTATAGTAATTCCAACTGCATTTTAATTTCGAGTCCCACACTCGTAACAATATTAAGTACCTGCCAATAAAATATATAAAAGTATTAGTTTATTTATTTATGTGCTAACCGTACACTACTACAAACGCCAAATACGTCTCGTAGCTAATTTATCTGTAGTTGTCAATCCGTTTAGCCTAAGTATTAAAGGCGTCGGTTGGTTAAAGTTCTTAACCAGTTTGTTTAAATAACATTGGAAAATGCCTGATTAAATATCGATAGCTTATAAGGCCGAAATTGAACAGTATTTCATCTTTCAATTTGGATAGTAACGAAGCAAAAAAAGATCTCGAGACCAATTTAATCGTTAGCACTTTTTTTCATTACCGCACTTAAAACCGTTAAAACGTATTTAATTCTGGTATACTTGGATCATGAAATAAAATGTTTTACAAAAATTTATTTTACTTTCGTAAATAATACGTAGGGCTGGGCAAAATACATAGTTTCCTTTAATTGAAATACAAATTACAAAATACTGTCTCGCATGTATTTAAAATACGAAATACAAAATACTTTTAACTCGGGTATTTAAAATATAAAATACAAAATACAGCATTTCAACTATATGTATTTAAAATACAAAATACAAATTACAAAATACAAAATACCGTCAGGTGTTAAGTTATGTAAATAAAATATTCATAAACATTAAATAATAATTATTATTAGGCCCTTGCCTATGAAATTTCCGTTTTTTCTGAAATAAGTTAACCTAATTTTATAATTTTTTTTTATTCTAATCTCCACGGCCTTGAAGAAAAGGACATTTCCATCTTGTAGGTACGCGTAGATTTTGGTGGTTCCACCTGGATCTATGCGTGCTTATATCGGTCCCATGGCAAAGAATGCACAAGGACTGAAACAGCTCGCTTTTTTTGAACACTTTCATGAGGTGACCGACAACGTTTTTGGGCAGTATCCTTTAGCAGAGGTAGTCATACTCGAGAATTTTAATGCTCATCTCGCTGAGTGGTTGGGTTCCCCGAGAACTGATCTGCCAAGGACTACTGCCTACGATTTTGCTCTCGCCCCTGGATTCACTCAGGTGATTAGGAAGTTTACCCGAATACCGGATAGTGTGGATCATGAGCCTTCTTTGCTGGATCTTCTGCTGACCACACACCCGGAGAATTACCAAATCTCCATCAGTCCTCCACTGAGAATATCTGATCATTGTCTGGTATCTTCGGTGGTGCCCTTCCTATTCCCGATCGGACTCGTCTCGCTGGACGACGGAAGGTGTGGCGATACAGGTCAGCAGGTTGGGATGGACTCCGTGAATTCTATGCATCCTTCCCATAGAGGCAGTTATGTTTCTCGTCAGAAGATTCTGATTCGAGCACAGACTCGATCGCCGATGTAGTACTGCAGGGAATAGAATGTTTAATTCCAAACTCAACTGTACCTATTGGTGGTACGACTAAACCACCATGGTCCGATAAGTCCAGCAGTTTAGCTAAAAAATTACTGCAGTGCGGGCTCGTCAGGATCCAAGTTCCTCGACCTGAAAAAGAGACACAATGCCGCCCCCAAGTCCCTACAGCTATTCGCTAACTAGCGCCTCTCTAGCTACTCTTCTGGGACTAGAGCTTTTTGGGCCCTCGCCAAAGCTGTCGAAGGAAACTTTTGTCGGACGTCTCTTCCACCTCTGCGCACAGTGGACGACCGTCTGGTACACGCCGCCAAAGATAAAGTAATCTTCTGGGTGAAATCTTTGCGGCCAATTCAACTCTTGAGACATAGGAGAAACTCCACCTACAATCCCTGAGTGTGAGTCTAGAATGTCGGAGGTGCGCTTTACTCAAAAACAGTCTGACTCGACGCGTCATACGTAATAGTCTAGACGTTCTTAATTATATGCACTTCACCGCACATACCAAATGTAGAATTAGCACAATGTGAATTATTAATTCAAGGAAACGTTTGCTAACTACAATAGGCGATGAACAAATGGTGACCTTTTGTACATATTCAAATTCTAGACTTATGTTTAGAAAATTAGTAACCACGGAGGTGTACTATAACTACAATATTACTCCAATATCAACTTATACACACGACGCGTTGTTGATGATCCCACACTCACAGACGGTCTAGACGCTTGGCCGACTTCGCTTCTCTCTGCGTAACTGACTGTTCGGGGAGTATTCGGAAGCTGTATAGAATGGTGTATTCGTCCTCTTTCTACCATCGAAATGTGTTGGGATTTCACCCCCACTTTCAATACGCAATGTAGAAGCAAGGTGGCCCCCGATACCTATTTCATAAAATTTCTTAGAGGATAAACAAATGTTTGCATTTGGTGTCAGTGTCTTGTACTCCAGCAACGAAATTTTGGAACGGGAAAACCAATATGTTGGTTCATTGTAGTGTTCGCTCATAATCGTTGATGCAACTTGTCGCGCGCCGCGTTGCTGCCGACGGTACTCTTATTCCATAATGAATTTTTAACTATCCATGATGACGAAAAAGATTCAAATGGGATGAAAACATAACGCTTATCAATAAATAAATGACTAATTTTTAAAAAAGAATTTCATGTTTTCAAAGTAAAATTAATTTGAAATTATATATCTTAGCCAAACAGAAATATTTATTTTAAATGGCCAGTACTGCAGAACGTACCTAATATTTAGCGGTCACCATTTTGCTTATGAAAGCTATCAAGCGCTATTTTCTGAAGAACACACCCATCAATAAGGTAGCTAAATGTATTTTATGAAATGTATTTTGCAACCATAAGTATTTGAAATACTAATTACAAATTACATTTTTAAGAAGTAATTGAGTATTTCAATTACGTATTTCGCGAATCCTTGAGACCGTGTCTAAATGGCGCAATTTTTTGCTTCATAGTTTCAATATTTGAAGTTTCGCGACTTTCTGAGCTAATATTTCGCTACTTATTTATTGGCCCCCATACCTATTTCATAGAGGTACCTTAGGAACGGGACGTATGGGCGGAATCCCTGGCAACGATTGGCCATTAAAGTCGCCGAGAATGAAACAAGCCCTCGTCGCCGAGAATGAAACAAGCCCTCGGCGACAACCTGCCCGCGGCGGCCCTTATGGAATCTAAGAAAGTCTCAAACTCCGCCAGGGGACGGTTGGGGGAGAAGTACACGCCTATGAAGGCATGCTGACCCCAACCTGCCACCGCGTAACCCCATCCCCTCTCTATAATAGAGAGTTGGGTGCCAGAGTGTGAACCTGCCCCGAACGATGGGAGGGAGGCAGACCCTCGCCAGCGTTGGGTGCGTTGCTGTTTTTCCACCCGCCGCATAGACTGCGCAGTGGGGGGCTGAAACTGTGCAGTCGGGCATTGCGTGTCCGCTCTTCCCACAGCGGAGACACAAGCCCGACCTGTCGGGGCAGGATTCCGGGCACATCTGCGTGCTGTGCCCGAGCCCGTAACAACAGTAGCACCGTATTGGATGGGCTTCTTTGGCCTCGACTTTCGCCGAGCTAAAGCCCACCAATAGGTAGCCCTGCTTGGCGAGTATCTTGGCCAACGGGATTGGGCACAGTACGTACGCTGAGCCCATCCCCCCCGGTCCTGAGCCAATTCTGTTGGCGACAATCCTGTCGAGCTCGCAATTGCCAGCTCGGGCGACAGCAGCTCGCAGAGATTCGGGCGTGACTGAGTCATCCAACCCAGAGACGTAAATCTCTCCCCTTTTGCAGGGCCGAATGACTTCAGCCATCCCCTTGAGCGGCCCCCGGAGGGCCTCTGCCAACCGGTCCGCTTTTTCGACTCCCTCTGGCCCATGAGGCAACTCCATGAGCCGGGTGTCGCGGACGGTCCGCGTTATTTTAAGGCCCTCACGGAGGCCCATGGCAACTATGTTTACTACCGCGGCGGCTTTTTGAAATAAGTCGCGGTAGTTGACGCCCTTTTTCTCTGCCTCCAGCAGCAGTTTAATGATCACTGCTGCCGATTTTGGCTCTGTGAAAACCACAGCGCTTGCAACGGTGGCTTTCGCTTGTGGTTTCGGTGGCGGTTTCCGCGTGGTGGGTGGGGTGGACGATTGCGTGGGGGGAAGGGGTTGGGAAAACGCTCCTTTCCCCTTCTCCTTGCCTTTCTTCCTGCCCGTTACCACCGACCATGCTTCCTCGGTCCCCTGTGGGGGAGCGAGCGCAGGTGCGGCGGGAGGGGCGGTGGCCTGAGCTTGAGGCCTGGGCTTGGCCCTCAGTACTGAGAACTCCGTTGGAACGGAGTCCCCAGAGGGCCCGGGCGCCGTCACCGTCTGCGTTGGAGCGGCAGCAGACGCTGTTTCCAATTTTTTCTCCTTCTTTTTGGGGGGAGGTGTGGGAGGGGGACCCATCACCTCCACGGGCTGCGGGACCACATCCATTGGAACCGCGCCGTCATCGACGACGACAGTCGCTTGTGGGGCCGTATTTACATATACACGCAGGTATGCGCATGACTTCCCACCCTGAATAATCCGCTTTGGGGGGCCTTTAGCTATCAAGCGAGCAAAGGATTCATCACCCCCGCTGACGAAGTGAATGTGTTCTGATTCCCGGGGCACATTCAGGCACTCGGGGTAGTAACTTCTCTGAGTCTCCACACAAGCTGGCTTGATTATTGTTCGGATTGCCCCTTATCAAAGGGGAAAGCCTTCATGATCAACTATGGTCTAATCCCTTGCAAAGGACCCAGTATTAAAAAAAAAACTTCCTTGCATTCCGAAGACCCGTCTCAGAAATTCCGGATGAAAGACATTGTATGGCTTTTCAAGATCCTTTACTAGCGCTCCTAATTTGTTAACAATGTACTAATAAAATATTCAAAAGAAATTGATTGAATATGCAAATATTAACTATTCGTATATATATATAAAAGACGAGTTCATGATAATTTTCCGAATATTCTATTTCGTCCACTTACAACTGAACTTGTGAAAATGGCACCAGTTCCTAAGAAAGAAAATATAAAATTTCATTCTATTTCAAAAAATGAAGAGTCGACGCAACTAACCGGGGATGAAGTAGTCATCAGTGGTATTTCGGGAATTTATCCCAATTCAGAGAACGTATTGCAATTTATGGAAAATTTATATGGGAAGGTAATATAATTTTATTTTCCTTTTTAAATACACTTAACATACAATTTTACTAATTTTGTAATAGTTAAACTATTACGCTGTGTTACTTGTTTGTTGTTTTTATTTAGGTTGATATATTATCGTGAAAATTCTTTTCCCATTGTAATTTTATATTATATGGTAAGGTAAAGAAAATTCTGAAATAATAAAATATTGACCACAAAGATTATTTCAAACAGTCTCCGTTTAGTAATTTTGAAATATATTGCATTCTAAGTGAATGCCCTTTTATGATTCGGTAGCCAAAACACGAGACAGGAGAATTCATTCACTTTATACTATTTTATAACTTTTATTGAAATTCCATGATGGCACATGAATTCAACAGCCTATTAATAACCTGATGACGTCGTTGCTTTCGCTTTAATGTCTTAAAAAATGTATGTCTCTCTGTTTTTGAACTTTACCTCGTAGTAATAGGAAGTCTGAAAAATTCACACTTTCCCTGTTTTCGTTACTTGGCGTTATCTGTCCTGCGATTCAAGTATCGTAGCTGGTAATTAATTCTCTTGTTTTTTAATGTCGGTTCTTTACCTTCTTTTAGTCCTTCCCGCCCGTCCCTATTCTCGGCGCAACGAAAGTGAGGATGTCACCGCCATTTTCAAATCTTATAAGAACGCTACGAAAAGAGCCGCAAGAGCCCTGTCCGTCTCAGAACGTCGTTCGCACCATACGGTTTTAATTTCAATGGAAAACAACCGAAAACGATGCTACGGGAGGCTTCGACTTCGTTGGCGTCGGCGGGAGGGAGCTTCTTCTTATGAACTGCGAACGAACTAACGAACTACTCACGAACTACAAAAATGCGCCCCAAAGGCGTCCTATATTTATAGAGGCTGCCTCCGCCGACCCCTCGCTTCGTCGTAACACCCCCCATTCGCCCGCTGTCGTTCGTCGCGCGCGCACGTCTCCCGTTCCGCCTCGGCAGTCCGTTATTCGTGTTCGTTGTGTTCGTTCGTTCACCCGGTCGATCTGTGTTTTTTCTGTGACAGTGCAGTGAAAAGTGCATCATCAGGTGGTTTTTCCACCAAATCGTTCGTCCCCCTCAGGGACAATGGACGGCGTGGAGGCCTCTCCGTCGCTGTTAGAGGGTTTGCTGTCGTTTTTACGACAGCAATTCCCTCAAGCACTCGACCAATTTTTGAGGACTCCGGAGTCCCAATCAATGGCGTCCGTTGTTATCTCGGAACTTAATTCCGAGAAACCTGTGTCCCGCGAGTCACACGTGCAAAGGGCCCCCGCGCAGGCCTCCCTCCCCGCGCCCGCATCTGCCGCGACCATCGCACCCCCCGCGACCCCCGCAGCCGCACATGCCGCAGACCACCTGCGCTCTACCGCAGCGCCCGCGCCCCCCGCGTCCGTACCCGCCGTGTTACCGGTGCGCCCGCCGCCCGCACCCCCGCTCAACGACGCCCACCGTGTGGCACCAAAGTCGCGCGCCTCGTTTTCTCGCGGTCCCACACCGGGAAAACCGCGTTCGAGCTCCGCGAGTTCGACGACATCGCGTTCGCGTTCGCCCATCCATCGCGTAATCGATTCTCGTCGAGAAATCGACTTAACCACTGAAGGTTCGCAATACCTCGGGGTTGCCCCTCTTACACCAGCCGATGAAATTACCCCCATGGATGTCGCGCCTCCCGCGAATATCCCCTTAGACCGCGAAGACGATGACGGTTTCATAACCGTCAATCGTAGTAAAAAACGAAAGACCCAGAGGGAGGTCCCCCCCAACCCCGCCCCCACTGCGGGCACAAAACCGACAATGGCACCTTCCAGCCGCCCTGGGCCACCTTCACAGCGCCCGCCGCCACCCCTGATCATCCGCGAGAAAGCTCATTGGCTTCAACTCGCTAAGGAACTGCCAGGTAAGGCAATCTCCATAAAAGAGGCCCGTGATACCCAACACGGCATCAAAGTTATGGTCACATCTTCAAGTGACCACCGCGCCCTAACTACTCTATTATGTGACCGTAAAATCGGTTACTACACTTACGCCCTGCCAGAAGAAAAACGCCTTCGGGCTGTAATTCGCGGACTTCCTCAGGAAATTGAAAGTTCCTACATTCTAGAGGACCTTAAGTCCCAAGCCCTACCAGTGCACGAAGTGCACCGTATGCACAGAGGCGACGCCACAAAGTCGCCTCTAAACCTAGTATTGGTTGTCCTCGACCTCTCCCCAGAGGGGAAAAAGATCTTCGAACTTGAGAAGGTCTGTGGCCTCTCTGGCCTTCGTGTGGAACGTCCACACGAAAAACATACACTACGGCAGTGTCATCGCTGCCAACTTTATGGGCACTCTGCCCTTCATTGTCAATCCCGTCCCAGGTGCGTCAAGTGCCTGGGCGACCACGGGACCTCGGAGTGCACTCGCACCCGGGACTCCCCGGAGCCACCCAGCTGCATCCTCTGCGGCCAAGCGGGTCACCCTGCTAACTACAGAGGCTGCCCTGCCGCCCCCCGACCCAAACGTAAGGTCGGAAAGGGCAATGCCCAAAAAGGCACTAGAAAAGTGCCGAACAAACCCGCATTCGTGGCGGCCCCCCCTCCAGTGGTAAACCACTGGACGGGTCTTCCCACGACGGAAGCGTTTCCTCCGCTGAGGACGCGTGCCCCAGTTATGGCCGGCCTACCCTCGGCCACCCTCTCCCCCGCCCCCATTTCTAAGGCACCTTCTGGGCCATCGGCCCACCACTCTATAGCGGAGGACTTAGCTTTGGCGACTAAATTCGCCAAGAACTTGCCCTTCGACCTGGAAGAGGTCCAACTCTTGGCTCGGAAACTGAGACAAGTTTCAGAGTCAACTCAACCCTCCCTCCGGGATCAACTCGTGATCGAAATGGATCACGCGTACCTCCTCCAAATACTTAGATCGTTGTAACTAAACAACCTAATACAAATTCTTGTTACCGGTAACAAATGGCGCATGTAGGTAGAAATAAACCACGCTCATTGACTCTGGCGACTTATAACGCCAACGGCCTTCGAAACCAGCGCGACTTGGTCCATGACTTCCTGGTTACCAATCAAATAGATATACTACTAGTACAGGAGACCTTCCTGAAACCGAGTAATAGAGATCCAAAGATCTCTAACTATCGGGTCACTAGACATGACAGGGTAGGCCGTGGTGGCGGCACCCTGATCTATTTCAGGAGATCCCTACACTGCATGCCTGTAGTCACCCCTCCACTAGAAGGTATGGAGGTATCCGCCTGCAGACTAGCAATGACTGGCCACCAACCTCTAGTCATAGTCTCAGCATACCTCGCATGCCAAAAAACCCTTATTAAAAAAGACCTAGAAGCCCTATTCAACCTAGGCCCGGCTGTTATAATAGCCGGAGATCTGAATTGCAAACACGAGCAGTGGAATTGCAATACCACTAACACCAATGGCAGAGCCCTAATAAATATATCAGACAATCTTTTGTTTGATATACTAACGCCCATGACCCCCACAAGATATCCCCCCAACCGCGACTGGGGGACCCCAAACACTCTCGACCTAGCATTACTGAGGGGCGTAACTCTTCAGTTCCATTCGATCGAAACGATGGACGATATAGACTCGGACCATCGTCCGGTTATCCTTAGATTAGGACCACAGACAGACCAGACATCTGAAACTAGGACCTCTGTGGACTGGTTGAGACTTGGGGACCTCCTCAAGGCAACCAGCTCACAAGACCTGGACCGCATCCCAGATCACATCGGGTCCCGCCAAGACACGGAGAGGGCGATCGAAGCCCTCACCAGCCACCTTCAATCCGCAGTGCGGAACTCGTCCAGGCAGGTGCCAGTGGAGGATGACCGCCACTTATGCCTGCCGGACGAGGTGAGGATACTGCTGAGGGAAAAGAGAGCCGCCTCCAGAGCTCATGACAGATATCCCACCGAGGATAACAGAATCCGACTCCGCGAACTAGAGCGCGAGGTCAAACTACGTATCCGGGAAGTCAGGGAACAACGTTGGGACAGAACGTTGAGGGATATCGAACCAACTCACCAGGCGTACTGGAAGCTGGCTAGAGCTCTCAAATCAGACACCCTTACTGTCATACCCGCGCTAGAAAGAGCCGACAACACCGAGGCGTTCGATGACGAGGAGAAAGCCGAGTGCCTTGCTCAGAGTCTAGAGCTTCAATGCTCCCCCACTACGCAAAACGTCGACCAGTCACACCTGACGGAGGTGGACTCCGAGGTCGAACGTAGATCCTCCTTACCAGCGGAAACCACACTCGACCCGGTCACGGTCGAAGAAGTGCAAGATCTGATCAAGTCTCTCAAACCGCGAAAGGCCCCAGGGACCGATGGCATCAACAATCGCGTTTTAAAACTCCTACCCGCCCATCTAATTATAATCCTGGTGAGCATCTTTAATGCCGCCATAACAAACTGCTCCTTCCCCGCGATCTGGAAGGAGGCAGATGTCATTGGTATTCACAAGCCGGGAAAACCGGCTAATAAACCGTCCAGCTACCGTCCAATCAGCCTACTAAGCGCACTCAGCAAGCTTTACGAGAGAGTCATCCTCTCACGACTTAGAGATTTTGCCTTCAGCAAACATCTATTACCTGATGAGCAATTTGGCTTCCGTGCTAGACACTCATGCGTGCAACAGGTGCACCGCATCACGGAGCACATACTATCTCACTTTGCCCATCGCCCCCGCCCTATAGGAACAGCCGCACTGTTCCTAGACGTAGCAAAAGCCTTCGACAAGGTCTGGCACAACGGCTTGATTTACAAGTTGTACCAGTTCGGTGTGCCAGACAGACTCGTGCTCATCTTGCGAGACTTCCTCTTAGACCGAAGCTTCCGTTTTCGAGTGGAGGGAACGCGCTCGTCCCCTCACCCACTCACAGCCGGTGTACCACAGGGCTCGGCTCTGTCGCCACTACTCTTCACGCTGTACACCAGCGACATCCCAAAAACTCCAGATGTGGAGTTGGCCCTCTTTGCGGATGACACCGCACTCTATACATCAGATCAAAACCGACAAATGGCTTGCGTCCGGCTGCAGGCAGCTGTCACAGAGCTAGGCGAATGGTTTCGCAAATGGAGGATAGAGGTAAACCCGGAGAAAAGCGCAGCAATGTTCTTTTCCCCGGGCACGCTTCGCTCCCCCAAACGCGCTTGCCTTCGCCTAAAAACCATTTCGCTCTACGAACAACAAATTCCCTGGGAAAAGTACACCAAATACCTGGGTGTCACCCTAGATCGGAACTTGCGCTTCAACGAGCATATCACTATAATCCGAAATAGAGCGCGATTTGTGATGGGTCGTTTAGCACCCATGATAGACAAACGAAGCAAAATGTCCCTCAGACACAAGCTTACTTTGTATAAAACATGCATCCGCCCGATCATGACATACGCGAGTGTGGTATTCGGCCATGCCAAGCCTGCCCTTTTAGATAAATTGCAAATCGTGCAAAACAAATTCATGCGCAGAGCCGTCGGTGCTCCCCTCTATATGCGTAACGTCGACCTCCACCGCGATCTGGAGCTTCCCTCCATCAAAAACTACATTACGTCGCTCTCGCGTAAGTATTTCGATCTCGCGCCGCACCATCGTAATCCACTCGTCGTGTCCGCGTCCGATTATAAGCCTCGGCGAAAGGCTCTCGTGCGACGACCGCGTAACGTCCTCACGGACAGGGTCGACGTTATCACAAAACGGCTGGCCCGGATCAGCCCGCCCGCGGTTAGGACGGCAGGCTGGCAGGCACGGACAGACAGACACAGACGGCGGCGTCTCAGGCGCCGCCAATCAAGATCTCTCCACGTCCCTGCGAGGGACGCTAGGAGACATAGCCCCCCCACAGGATAGACTAGGCGTGTTGCTGGGAAGTTTCTTTCGCCGTTTCTTCTCTCCCAGCCATAACACGTTGCGAAACGGCAGTAAGATAGCGTAGGCCGCCGCAAACCACCGATCCCGGCCCGCCGGAATCCTTCCCCTCGGGCTTTATATTACCCGTCGCCCGTTCTCAATTAGTGCTTTGTGTCGCCCTATGGTGGCCATCATTAAATTCATCCCCCTCTCATGGCAACAGTTCAGCCGAGGTAAAACGTAAAGTTGTAAGGTCTTCGGACCAACAACATAAAGTCAAGTCCAATAAAAAAAAAAAAAAACTTACCATTACCTCATTACAAAAACGTGCGCTGTCGAGCGCGGACCTCTGCCTGCACTATCATTATGGCCTACTCGCGTTCGGAGTAGGCAGTAGTGCAGGCATACCTCACGGATCCCGGGCTCCGGTTGCGTTCTGCAGTCCCGTAGCCCGGTTTCCGCTACCCTTTTGGGTCCCGGGTTCCAGGCGGCGTTCTGCACGCCTGTAACCCGGTTCCCTTTACATGCTGAGTCCCGGGCTCCAGGCGGCGTTCTGCACGCCCGTAGCCCGGTCTCATTTACCGGGATCTAATAGGGTCCTACTTTCAATAAAAGGCACAACGCTACAACATTTATTTCCTAGTGAGTTAAGGCTTATTACATTTTATATTCAATTCTTATTCTTATAATTTATTTATTTAATTTCAAATTAATAACGGTTAAAAATAAACTATATCTATCTCAGTCCGACCCGTCTCTTTCCTGCGCCTAACGGTCGCGTCTACATAGTCTATGAGGCTTAGCAAATTATACCTATGTTCTTATCGCCTATTGAGACGGGTCGGTGAGTTTCATACATTGTGTTTGTCGTCGTCAACATTCTCCCGCCGTCGCGTCTCGCGATTCTCCTATGGGCAGCACGACGACTCTCTTGGTAGGCCGCCTCAGCACTCGTCCGCTGGCCGTCGTCACGTCCAGGACTCGAACCTCGCCGTCTCTGCCGGGATGCACTGCAGTCACTCGTCCTCGGGGCCATGTGTTGCGGGGCAGATTTGGGTCGCAAATAATAACCAAATCGCCTACCTTAGGGTTGTCACCACTTGCGTAGGGCTCCCGCCGGTATTGTAGTAGCGGCAGGTACTCCCGCACCCACCGTCGCCAGAAGACATCGGCGAGGTACTGCGCGCGTCTCCAGTGCGCGCGCGCAGTCACGTCGCTGGCCTCGAAGTTCCCGGGGGCCGGCATGTGGCAGTTCGGCCCCAGGAGTAGCAGGTTCGGCGTGATGGCTGGGGGCTCGTCGGGACCCACGGCCACATGAGTGAGCGGCCGCGAGTTCACGGTGGCTTCGACTTCGGCGAGCAGTGTGGCGAGCGTCTCATCGCTCGGGCGCTGCTCGCGCAGGGTGACGCGCAACGCCTCTTTGACGGTGCGCACCATGCGCTCCCAGGCGCCGGCCATGAAGGGTGCCGCCGGCGGTAAGAACCGCCAGGCGATCTGCCGGCGCGACGCTTCCTCTTCGACGGCGCGCCCAGCCTCCGCGAGTTCGCGGTCGGCCGAGCGGAAACACGTAGCGTTGTCGCTCCAGAGTTCGGTGGGGACGCCGCGCCGCGCTATGAAGCGGCGCAGCGCGTTGATGGCTGAGTCAGCACTCAGCGACGCGACGACCTCGAGGTGTAGTGCCCGTGACGTCATACATGTGAATAACGCCACATATCTCTTCTCCCGGTGACGGCCCACGGTCACCTCCAGTGGGCCAAAATAGTCTACGCCCGTGAAGGTGAAGGGGCGCGAGTGATGCGCCAGGCGAGCTGCAGGCAGGCTCCCCGTCGATGGACTCGCTGGCTGGGCCCTCCTCAGTCGGCATTGGAGGCAGTTCCTCAACACTGCTTTGACTGAGGGCCGTATCTTCATAACCCACAGCCGCTGTCGTAGCTCGTTGACCACCATCTCGACGCCACCATGGTGTAGTTTCTCGTGTACATGTTGTATGTACAACTTTGTGTATTTATGTTTCCCGTCTAAGATGGCAGGATTGGCCATCTCGTAGCTTATTTCTTGCGCCTCGTCGATTCTTCCTCGCAGTCGCAATATGTTATGTTCGTCGGTTTCTATAGTTAAACCGGCGAGCTCTCCCTTGTTATGACGTCGACGTATCGTATCGAGCGGTTTATCGCCGAACGATTCGCGTTGTGCGAGCGCAATGAGTTTACGCTCAGACAACATTAACATTTTCCCGTTGATTTTCTTGAATTTTCTTTCAACGTTATTTTCTTTTGGACACTTCGATTTTTCTTTGTTCTTCTTCTTTATGTTTTTCTTCCACTCTTCGTCTGGAGTAGGATTCTTCTTTGTTCTTTTACGGCGCGCGGCTGCCACCGTGTTCGTGGGTCGTTTGCATAGTCTGATAAATTGAAGTACGCGTCCCATCGTTCTCACTATGGTAGTCCAACGTGAGAAACGTTTGAAGTCGATGACGATGACGTCATTGTCTTCAGTTAATGTTGCGCACTTTTCTTCTCCGGTGGTTGGCACCTCGGTCTTCGTTTCTTGCGGCCATTTTTCTATGTCAAGATACAGGAACTTGGGGCCCGTAAACCACCTGTGTTGTGGGTTGAAGTCGCTTGGTGTTTTACGCGTTGCGTCGTCTGCAACGTTCTGCGCCGAGGGTAACCATCGCCATTCATTCTTCTTAGTGAGGTCTTCTATTTCGGCGAGGCGATGGGCCACGAACGTTTTGTAAGTTCGCGGTTCCGCTCGAATCCATGCTAGCGTAGTGCGCGAGTCGCTCCAGTATGTGTGACGGTGTAATTCCCAGTCGTGTCCCTCTTGCACGGACTTGCTCAGGCGGGCTCCCAGGACGGCTGCTTGGAGTTCGAGTCGCGGAATGGAGACTGGTTTCATTGGTGTCACGCGACTTTTAGCTGCCGCTATCATGACGTTGACCCGGCCGTCCGCCCGTGTCGTGCGTATGTACACAACCGCAGCGTATGCCTCTTCACTAGCATCGACGAATGTGTGCAACTCCCTGATCGCTGCCGGTGAATATTCGTAGCAGCGTGGAATGCGTAAGTTAGGTAGAGATATCAAGTCTCTCAGCCAATTTTTCCATTTGTCTTGCAGTTCCTCCGGGATGACTTCGTCCCATGTTGTTTTATATTTCCATGTATCTTGCATGATGCGTTTCGCCGGTGTGGTGAGGGGGGAAATGAACCCCAGGGGGTCGAATATCGACATGATGAGTCCCAGTGCTTCTCTCTTCGTCGGCATTCGACTCCCCTCCAATACTTCTGCCGGAACTCTTCTTTGATTGACACGAAAGCCAAGCGTGTCTTCTCTCACGTGCCACATCAGACCCAATGTTTTTTCTATTTCGCTCCCGCCGATTTCAACGGTGGTTTGACCGGATGGCGCGAAGCTTGAAATCGCCTCCTTATAATTGGAGGTCCACCCTCGGAGTTGGAAACCCGCTCGCCGCTGTATGTTGTCAACGGCAGCTGTCATTTTCCTGGCTTCTTCAACTGTTTGAAGGCTTTGCAGATAGTCGTCCATGTAATGATTGACCACTATTGCCCTCGCCGCTTCTCTGTCTTCATTTTCAAATTCCCTTGCGTTCCTGTTTTTCACGTACAAGGCTACGCAAGGCGAAGACGTTGCACCAAAGATGAGCGACGTCATTCTATATTCCTCTGGAGGCTCGCTATCGCGGCGGTTGCCACGCCACAGAAAGCGTAATGCATCCCTGTCGGCTTCTATGATCTTCACTTGCATGAACATTTCCTTTATGTCGGCAGACACTGCCACTGGATACTGCCGGTACTTCATGATGACTCCCGGTAGTGATCGAAGAAGGTCGGGTCCAGGCAGCAACATATCGTTCAGACTTCTGCCATGATACTTGGCGGCTGCGTCGTGGACCACCCTTATTTTCTCCTTGTCTGGATTCACGACGGCGAAGTGGGGAAGATACCACGTCCTCCCGCTGGTGGGGGGAGTGGAGGCGCGCTCGGCGTAGCCTGACAACATTAAATTTCCAATTCTCTCTTCATACTTCGCTTTAAGCTCTTCATCGCGATCCAATTTTTTTTCTAAGTTCTGAAGTCTCTTCAATGCATTTTCATAATTATTTGGCATAGGTGAACTTTCATCTTTCCATAAAAGTCCCGTTTCAAATTGTCCATTTTCCAAACGACGAGTTTTCTTTTCCAAAATTTCCAAGGCGCGTTGTTGTGGATCGCTAACCTGCGTTCTGGGTTCGATTCCCAGTGATTCCAACGCGAAATATTTTTTCATAATTTCTTCAAGCGGGTCGTGGTCTTCTTCCATCATGTTCAAGTGTGAGCAGAACACGACCGGCGATGTGGTTGAGGTGCGGCAGCCGTGCAGCACCCAACCCAGCTGCGTACGAGAGGCGACCGGTTGGTGACGCGGGCCTTTACGTACTTCATTTGAAATAATCAGCTCCCAATTATCTTGGCCGATTAGTATCTTCGGTGTAGCTCTTTCATAGATGAGTACATTTTCTATCTCCTGCAGATGTGCACAGCCCTGCACATCGCTCCGATGAACGGTCTGGCTGAAGAAGCTCATGTTCTTTATTGTGCGAGCGTCCCTTAGTGTGTGTTCTTCTGTTTCATATGAGCCTCTTATCCTGGCGGACACTCGCATGCTGTAGTCGTGCGATGATTCTTCACCGTTGACTCCCTGCATCTTCATGGGGTCCCGTGGTCCGCTAAGTCCCAGTTGCTCGGCCAGTTGCGCATCAATAATGGTCACGGTGCTGCCTTCGTCCAATAGTGCGTAGGTGTGACGACTGCCCCTCGGTCCGGTTATAGCGACCGGGGCCACCTTCAGATAGGCACGTCGTTTGTTTCTTCCATCATTGATAACGCTGTTGATCGCGGACGCTAACACTTCTCCCGCCGGTTCTGACGTCACACTCACTGCACTTGGACTTACCTCGTTAACTTCAGGTCTCCTTTGGTGATGCAGCAAGCGGTGGTGGTGTAGCGTACACCTTTCCACCCCACACGGCGGGGCGCGGCACGAAGAACGTCGATGCCTACTTCGCAGGCAGCGGAAGCACACTTTACACTTTTTGGCTAAGTCCCACCGCGCGCTCACATCCGCACCGACGAACTTGCGGCAATCGCTAAGTTTATGATCGCGTTTGCAGACTGGGCACGGTTCACTTTTTCTCATATTCACGCGTTCACTGTCGTTGTTCACTATGTGTATGTGCTCCGTCCTCCTTTTCGATCGTGCCATCTCGCTCTCGCGTTCGATCGGTGCATACGCGGCGCACTTGTCTGCCTCTTCATTCAGGAAGCTCGCAAGTTTCTTAAGTTCCGGAACCCCTTCGGTCTTCACAGCTGCATAGTCGTACCACTTGTTCCTTACGATTGGAGTCAGCTTCTCCACTGCCGCGCGTAGCATCTCTGGGCTATGTAAATACTGCGGCTTGTTCAATACTTCAATTGTTGCTACTAGGTTTGCCATCTTGTTGGCAAATAAGCACAAGTCCCGAGGGCTGTCGGTGACTCGTGTCCATGTCTTCATTTTCTCCATTTCTCCCAGCACAAGGGCATCTGGACGGCCGAACCTTCTTTCCAATGCCTTCAAAATATCTTCAGGCCCCGTCTGGGTAATCAGCAGGGCACTGACGGCCTCCAGTGCGGCTCCCCTTAGGCTTCTACGTAGGCGCGCGACGTTCTCCCCTGCTGAGAAGCTCCCTCCCGTTTCCCGAAAGGCTGCCTGGAAGGACAGCCATTCGCCACTATTTCCATTAAAGGTCGGGAGTTCTTGCATGTATCGCTGCGCCTGTCTTGTGCTCGTTCGCGCCGCTTCAGTGATCGCTTCTGCCAGTGACGTCACATCCATGACGTTTGAACGTGCAGGCGGGCCTCGTTCTGAGACCCGTTGTCCGCGTGCCATATTTCCGACGTGGACGCCCTGTCCCCGTTCATTCATTCTCCCTATATCGCTGGCTAACGTCGCTGGGGCGGGGGGGGGGGGGGGGTTCTGTGGCATGTGGTTCCTGCGTTTGCGGCAGTCTCTCGAACCACATGTCCACTCTTCTTGATGGTAGTTCGCTTTCTTCGATGACGTCATCATCGTCCGATGATTCGGCTTGTAGCCTATTTATTCTCGCTTGTTCGAGTTCAACGGCTGCCTCCAACTGTTTCAACTTCAATGCGGCTAGTCTCTCTTTGGCTTCCAGCTCGGCAAGTCGTCTGCGGGAAGTCGTGGAGCGTAGTGACTGCGGTCTTGAAGTTTCTTCTAGAGTGCATTCTTTTCTGCGAAGTATTTCGCGTAAAACTGGCGGTGGTTGTGGCTGCAAATCCGTAACAGAGACCGGCATTGTTGCTTTTACTGTCGTTGCCGACGCCGTTGGCGTTGCTTTTACGGCAGTTGCTTTTACTGTCGTTGCTTTTACGGTCGTTGCTTTTACTGAGCTAGTCTCTGTTCCGGATTCCGCCGTGACACTGCCAGTTGTCGTTGAGGTTGTTGCTACCTCTGTCGCACTCTTCTTGTTCGCCTGCGCAGCGTCCTTTTCGATTCTGCTTCTCGTATTCGGCATACTTCAGTTCTTCCAATACGGCTCGAAGCTGACCAGACGATGTTGGTGTTGCAGTGGACTGTAGGACTGTAGAGGGTTGGTCGCTGGTTCGGGTAACCGATTTTCCGAAATGAAAACAACCGAAAACGATGCTACGGGAGGCTTCGACTTCGTTGGCGTCGGCGGGAGGGAGCTTCTTCTTATGAACTGCGAACTAACGAACTAACGAACTACTCACGAACTACAAAAATGCGCCCCAAAGGCGTCCTATATTTATAGAGGCTGCCTCCGCCGACCCCTCGCTTCGTCGTAACACCCCCTTTACTTTATTTCCTTAATTTTACATACATTAAGCCTTATCTCAACTTATTACTATCATACATTTTAGTACACCCTAGATCTTAGTACATTTCGAGGGTCCTTACACAGTTGTGACCCATAGTTTTTGTTAGCGGGACGTCGTAATGGGCATTTACCTCGCCCCCCGCTTCATTAGTATAAATATAAAGCGCTGAGCGCCCTTACCATTACCTCATTACAAAAACGTGCGCTGTCGAGCGCGGACCTCTGCCTGCACTATCATTATGGCCTACTCGCGTTCGGAGTAGGCAGTAGTGCAGGCATACCTCACGGATCCCGGGCTCCGGTTGCGTTCTGCAGTCCCGTAGCCCGGTTTCCGCTACCCTTTTGGGTCCCGGGTTCCAGGCGGCGTTCTGCACGCCTGTAACCCGGTTCCCTTTACATGCTGAGTCCCGGGCTCCAGGCGGCGTTCTGCACGCCCGTAGCCCGGTCTCATTTACCGGGATCTAATAGGGTCCTACTTTCAATAAAAGGCACAACGCTACAACATTTATTTCCTAGTGAGTTAAGGCTTATTACATTTTATATTCAATTCTTATTCTTATAATTTATTTATTTAATTTCAAATTAATAACGGTTAAAAATAAACTATATCTATCTCAGTCCGACCCGTCTCTTTCCTGCGCCTAACGGTCGCGTGCACATAGTCTATGAGGCTTTGCAAATTTTAGTTACCGGATTTATCAAATTGCCCGTAACAGATATATATATATATATATATAAAATAAAAAACTCGTCGGACCCCTCGCTGATGACTGAAGAAGAGAACCAAGAGCAGCAGCGTACGATGAGTTCCTTCTACTTGCAAAATTGAACCTAAACCTATTATACAGTCCATACTTAAATGATGACTTTATTTTTCCACCAATAGCAGACAAGCCTTTCTCACCCGCGATGTAATTTTTTATTTTCAGAAAGAAATGATTAATTACGATTCTTCAGGTCAACAACACCCAGAGTTCCCAAAACGCTTTGGGAAACTTAAAAATTGGCAGGAATTCGACGCACAGTTCTTTAGAGTAACACATACGCAAGCTAACTCATTGAACCTTCTAAGTAGATTATTGTTGGAAAACGCGTTTAACGCTATGTTTGATGCTGGTAAGCACGCTTTATTTGCGTAGAAATTTTGATAAAACAGAACAAATACAATATGCATCGGTATGTCCATCTGTCTATGTAAGTTACAGAGGTATTTGGCAAAAACTAGAAAGTCTATATGGATGTCATTTCGCAAAATAATGTATTTTGAACGCTGCTCCACTATGCTTAAAATGACGGAGAAGGGCGGAATACATCTAACTGGGACTCAAAAAATTCTATGTACATTGGCCTCGGATATTGTGAGATAGGTGTTTTTATCCGTGCAGGAATGGAGAAAGAATACAATTTCCTGCGGCCTGGCGACCTGTCGTAAGAGGCGACTAAACAACCCACAGCCATGTAGCAGGGTATTTGTTCGACTGGATGGCGACCACCCCTGGTCTAGAGTATGTCGCCATAACAACCTTGTGTTGAGTTCCGGCATTAGTGACCAGGTTCCAATCTCCTTTAAGAGAGCAGCAGCGCATTTGTAGCACCTTTGGTGTTGCAAATGTCCATAGGCGATGGTAACCGCTTTCCATCAAGTGGGCCGTCTGCCTGTCGGCTGAACTCCTACAGTAAAAAAAAAACATAGAAATAATTTATTTTTTATGTAAATCAAAATGGGATATTTAAGATATTTACTTCACAATGTGTACAAAGTGTAGCCTCATCTGACTATTTAAGTTAGGTGTCGGAAATTATCCTATGTGACAAAACTTATAAGGTGTTTTTAATAATGGCTTAAATCGATACCTCGGGGCTCAAAGGGCGTAAGCATCAAAACTCGATTTTTCAGGAGAGCCGAAAAATGAAATATAAAATATTATTTCGGACATAACTTTTTTGATTCTTGGCCTAAATAAACCATTCTAAAACCAAAAGTCTTAAAATTTTATGATGCAAAACACTGTTAAATTATATTTCAAATAGATTTAAAATGAACAAAAACAGCTTTCCTATACGCCCCGGATAATTGCATGTTTGGGGCGTTTACACCCTAAAAATCTATGGATGTGTAAACAGAGATGGTTGTAACTGCCATTTTGCCTACTAATTCTATCAGTTTGTAGACTGTTACTTTGTTTTCTTCAGTTGATTAAATATGAAGTAAAGAGAGAAAATAAGAAATTCTTTTCTTTCTTTATTTGCCTATTCAATTTTATTTATTAACTTAGTATGTCAATTTATCAACTTAGACAACTTATTGTATCATATACGGTGTCGTTTACTACCCTCGCGTTTATGATCATTAAAATTGGTTGCCGTTACGTCACAAAATATAAAAATATATGTTTTATTTTCTACAAAAAATGGGGACGTAAACACCATTTTTTGGCGAATTGGAAGACTTTACATATACTGATCGATAGAGGAGAAAAAATTAAATAGGGCTGCATTAAAAAGTGAATTTCGCCGAAATGGCGGTTACGTTCTTTGAGCCCCGAGGTATCGAAATGCGACAAAGGACACTTAAAGCTGATTTAAACTTTTTTGTACCCTTTTTTAAAACTGTGATGGTGTGATGAAAAAGAGCCGGAAACTTTTTTATTTTTATTTCTTGAGTTCAGTAGATAGGCAGACGGATCACTGGTGGAAAGCGATTACCATCGCCTATGGACATTTGCAACACCACAGGTGCTACAAATACGCTGGTGCTCTCTTAAGGGAGACTGGAACCTAGTCACTAATGCCGGAACCAACTCAAGGTTGTTAGGACGGCATACTCTAGACCAGGGGTTGTAGCTATCCAGTCGGGCAAATACCCTCCCACCTGGATGTGAGTTGTTTTGTCGCCTATTACGACAGGCCGCCCGGCCGCAAGAAATTGTATTTTTTCTCCGTTCCTGCACAGATGAGCTCCCAGCCGAGGTTTTCCCACAGCGCTACAACATGGGGTTTTTTAAAAAGGGTGTCATAAAATTTCTTCGAGGCCGGCAACGCGTTAGTGACACCTTTGCTGTTGCAAACGTCCATAGGCGATGGTAACCGCTTTCCATCAGGTGGGCCGTCTGCCTGTCTACTGTACTCCAGCGATAAAAAAAAACAGATGAAAAATCAGAAGAGAATACGTAAGAAATTCACAGAAAGCAGTGCTCTGGCGCTGTGCTGGCGGCGTGTTGACTGTGCCGTTTACACAGGCGCTTAGACAACTGCATGTCTTTGGCCACGACATGAAAGTCAATAGAACATACTAGGCTTTAACATTGGCTATAATGAACCTTTCCTTAAATCGCTGAAAACCACGCGTTAGCCAAAATCTTCATTGATGACAAATAAATGGGCAAATAAGTTTATACTTCATTTTCTATTTCTAGACAAGTTTAAAGCGACATAATATGTAATTGAGATTCGATAAGTCATGGAATTTGCATGAAAACTATTTGATATATTGTTTTGTTGATGTAATACTTGCAACAACTCAGAAGGGTTTATGGTAATAAAAGAACAGCAACTGGTCATATAGTTATAATCAGAGAACTTTACGGTTTTAACACATTTATTACACTAACACTCAATACTCGACAAGCATTTATAGAACACCTCACCATCCCTCCAACAATTTTTACAGTATAAGAAACTTAGCATATTGGCACAACCGATATCGGGTTGAAATCATTTATGAACTGTTTTAATTAAAGGGTTTTGCGTGACATGAATTTAATACATTATTGTTTGGATATTTCAGATAATATTTTACATAAGATATTGTATAAAATATTATACTCAAAGTTCTATATGTAATAAAATAAGCCGAACACAATATAAATCTATCGCGTCTGCCAACATGAAAATAAGTGTAGTCAATACCGTCTATATACAATTATTGAGAGGTTTGAATTATAATCTGTATACAATTCTCACACATTACGAAGGATAAACATTGTAACAAAATTATTGTAAATTATAGACAACTACTCTATACAAAACAGGTGCCAATCATAGTACAAATAAAATATAACATTATTATTCAATTAAGGAAATGGCCGATTGTACATACATACACATACATACATACATAACTTCACGCCAGTTCCCTTGCGGGGTAGGCACGTACAACAGAGCGCCATTTTGGCCCATTCTTACACACCTCACTTGCTTCTTGAATGTCAAATCATAAGTCTTGTCATGCACGCTCGTCTGTTCTTAGGGGTCCTGACATCACCCTCCGCTAGTACACGATCAATTTGATCATGGAAGGTGTGTCGTGGCCTTCCACGACTTCTGCATCCGTCCACTTTTGCATTATATATCTGTTTAGTCATTCTTGCATCATGCATTCTTTCCACATGCCCGAACCACCGGAGCATTCCTTTCCTTACCTTCACCCCGACACTCTCTTTCAGACCAACTCTCTTTCTTACTTCGGTATTACGAACGCGGTCTGCGAGCGTCACTCCGCAGATTTTGCGCAGTGCTTGCATCTCAACCGCGTTTACTCTACTTTCATGCTCTCTCTTCCATACCCAACTCTCGCTTCCATACGTGAGCGTAGCTACCAGCACCGCGTTGTGTATGGCGAGCTGGGCCTTCTGGCTGAGGTTCTTAGCGCCTAGAAGTTTACCTAACGCTCCATTCAAACTATTCCCCAAATTCACTCTTCTTTCTATATCAGCGGTGTACCTTCCATTCCTGCTAAAAGCACATCCAAGATATACAAACTCATTCACTTGCTCCAGCATAACATCATCGACCATTATCCTTGCATTCGTTCTGGTTTCTTCTCTTTCAAACACTATAACCTTTGTTTTCTTCGCATTCAAATGTAAGCCTCTCACCTGACAGTCATCTTTCATTATTGTGACTAGTGTTTGCAGTTCTGATGGCGATTCGGCTAAAAGCACGGCATCATCCGCATAAAACAAGGTGCTTACAGCTAGATCACTCATCCGCACCCCAACATCCATCAATCTTATTCTCTGGAGACAATCGTCCAGGTATAGGATGAACAGCCAAGCCGACAGCACGCAGCCCTGCCGGACGCCAATATTGACGTCAAACCAGGGCGACAGGCTGCCATCCACCCGCACGCATGCCATACAGTCCTCGTAAGTGGACTGCACAGCACGCATCAATTGGCCATTAATCCCATATCTGGGCAATATGTCCCAGAGGTCCTTCCGCACAACCCTGTCAAATGCTTTCTCTAAATCCACAAAACCGCAGAAAACCTTCCGGCCCATAGCCAGCTGCTTCTCTACAATATTGCGGAGAGAGAAAACTTGATCCATACATCCCCTTCCATTTCTGAAGCCACCTTGTGCATCCCACAATAATCCATCGGATACCACTCTCATTCTCTTTTCAATAATCTTCGTATACACTTTGGATGCTGTGCTGATCAAACTGATGGCCCTGTAGCTGGCGCACTCCATACGTGACCCCTTGCCTTTATACAAGGGCACGATGACAGCGCGCCTCCAGTCCTTAGGAACCTTTCCGGTCCTCCAGCACAAATTGCATAAGGACAGGAAAGCGTCCCGGACGCAGGTTCCACCATATTTGATCATCTCAGCAGACACACTATCGATTCCTCTTGCCTTTCCATTTTTCAGACTTCTTATCGACCATTCGATCTCTTCCAAAGTGATCTCGGATGCTGACTCCTCGGAGTCGGTCACAGACTCAGTCGTGGTGCCAGCATCCGGGATATTATCATACATTTCTCTGAAATATTCACTCCATCGCGCTAATACCTCTTGTTGGTGAGCAAGAACGTCCCCTGCTTTAGATTTTATTCTTTCCATTCTGGATGCTGACCAACAACCCCAAGACTTCTTAACCTCTCTCCAAAAGAGTTTGGTACTCACCTCGAAGTTCTCCGTCAGCTTCTCTTCTTCTTTCAATTTTATTTTTTCACGCTTCTCTTTCGCTAAAGCTTTGGTTTCATTCTTGCAGAGGCGATAAATTTCTTTCTTCATCTCTTTCATACTGTCATTCTGTTGCAAAGAAGCAACATAATCCACCCAGGCTTTTCTCTTTCTCTCTACGCTGGATTTAACATCCGCGTTCCACCATTCATCACCTTTCGTTGTTATGTGCCTCTTTGCGCATCCACATGCTTCTTTTGCGCTTTCCACTATACTTTCTTTCATACTATCCCAGTCATTATCCACATCTAAGTCGAAGAAGTCCGCTTTTGCAAGCCTTTCTTCGACTAGGCGCGCATACATACTCCTTACACTAACATCTTCCAATTTTTCACACTTTATTCTTTCAAACTCCCCGAAATTGGTACGCACTCGCCAGTGTCTCCACTTCTTGAAAAGACCCACAATCCGGCTTATCACCAGGTAGTGGTCCGTTTCAAGAGTGGGGCCTCTGTAGGCTCTTGTATCCATTATTGTGTTTCGGAGGCGACTATCTATTAAAATCAGATCAATCATACTTTTCTGATCATTCATACCCCATGTATACGTGTGAATATCCTTATGATGGAATTAGGTGTTCGACACAAGCAAGTCTCTTTCCATGCATACGTCTATGATTGGCCTACAAGCATCGTTCACTCTCTTGTCACCATAGGGTCCAAGGACAGCCTCGAGGCCGTCTCGTTTGGTCCCCACCTAGCCATTAAGATCACCACACATAATTATTCTTTCGTTCCCTTCAGCCAGATCCAGAATTTCTCTCACAGACTCCCAAAACTTCTCGAGTTCTTGGGGATCCGTTGAGCTTACGGGAGCATATGCTGCGACCAGAAAAACTCACGTGATCCCCAGTTTTAGACGAACCCAGAGAAGTCTCGGGTTCACCAGACAATAGTCTTTTACTCCAGACACAAAGCGGGTTGAGAGTACGACGCCTACCCCCCACTTGCACGCTCGTCCAGGTCCACGCCGGACCACAGAGCAAGCATGCCACCGGGGAGGTCATCGATGTCGCACCCCTTCCGCTTTGTCTCTGTCAGACATAAGGCATCCAGGCTTCTCTCATTCATTATATCAATCATTTCGTCTATCTTATCTTTCATTCCACCTCTCACATTCCACGTGCCTATACGGCACTCAGCTCCTCTCGACCCACCAGGTTTGGCGCTGCGTGAAGGGTGGCGGCCCCCTTCGCCGCATGCGCAAGAATTCACACCGACGGGGGCTTATCGGTGAGCGTCGCCTGCGGGGGACGCCCTATCGTGCACTGCACTTGTGTGAACTCTGGTCATAATTGTGACCCTCTGGGCCAGCGGGGATCGCGACGAGCTCGCTTCTGCCATGACCGCCTGCCGATTGTATAGTTTAGAAATAAGAGGGTACACAACTGACAAGAGTTATGAATGTCAAAGAAGCAAGTGAGGTGTGTAAGAATAAGCCTGAATGTCGCTCTGTTGTTCGTGCCTACCCCGCAAGGGAACTGGTGTAAAGTTATGTATGTATGTATGTATTTACACAACTAAATTAATTATTAACTTTAAACGGAAACATGACAAAAACAACTATGCTACTAAATAACTGTAACATGTTATATAATAATTCCGATTTTGAATACAATGTTAGATTTTTACCTTGTTCATTTTAAAATTATTCACACGTACAATGTATTAATTCATTAGGAATAAATCCTATTACTTTGAGTGGATCAAGAGTCGGCGTATACATTGGAAGTTCTTCAACAGACCCCAATTTGAAAGTATACAACAGAAAAGACGCGAATAATTTTATTATAAGCGGGTAAGTTTAAAGTTTTCAGAGTTCGACCTGTAACAGGAATTTTAAATTACCGATTTTTCATCATTTAGTTAATTTTTTGCTCATGATACAATAATTCAAATATTAGTCTAGCAGTCTTGTATAAATATTGCAATTGCCATCAACGTCGAGACATCGAAAAATATAAGAATAAAGTAAAAGCTTTAATACGATGCCATTTTCATTTGCGCGTTTTACTCACGTTGGAGTAATTTTTCATGCACCAAAATAAAAAAGTAGTCCTTGAAACACGTCAACGCCGTCTAGATATAATCTTTATATATAAAAATGAATGTTCGTCTGTATGTCCTTTATAGAATCGTAAACTTACACATTTGATTATGTGATGATCTTTAGCAAAGTTGTTGTGCATAAGCGAAAAAGGTTTCTGAGTTGGTTCACAATTGGACCTGGTAGGTAGCGCTGCTGTCGGCATATCGATTGAAGCCTTTCTGGGCAGGACGACGTCTGTCGGGACAGCTAGTTTTATATAAAGTTCTTAAACGTAAAACAACCTGACCCGTTGTTAAATCTTTAGAAGAATGCTTATATTGTAGGCCTTTTTTAAATTTTGTGCTCATGACATTTACTCCGGGAAAATAACCAGGGGTCTAGAGTGCTATTTGCTGATAAGTCCCCATTCGGTTTTCACCCCTATTCACAAAGAGTACGTGTATAGCTAGTTCCTGGTCTTGAGAATGACGACTCTTAACAACACCTTCAGGAAGTGCATCCATACCATGGCGGGACAATCATAGTTTGGGCGGGAATCCATGTTAGTAAAAGAAGGGAGCTTGTTTGGATCAGAAATATCATGACCGCTAAAAATAACATAAACAGGTGTTAATACCATTAATCTACCCCCATCGACTACGATTGGGTCAGGAATTAACGCTCATGTACGACAGCGCCCATCCGTGACTAGCGCAGTGGTGACTAACTGGCTCCAGGAGCAAAACGTATCGGCGTTAGACTGGCCCGCGCTATCATCAGACCTAAACAACACAGAGCACGTATGAGACATATTCCAAAGAAAGGGTGTTAAAGAATTTTCCGTTACAGGACCGTTGTAAATGCCATAGGTAATTTAATAACTACTGATTTTTCGCATAATTGCAAAAAAAATATATATAATTTACCTTTATTTTTTTACATTTTCTTGAAAAACATATTCAGTGTTAATTTCACCATTTTTGTCATTATTTAAATAAAATTTCATTTACGCAATTGTTTTTTTAATAAGATTTGAATTAATGACTGATTAGCGAATTCATTCTATTATTCCCTGATAATAGTGATATCGACCCATTCATGTATTTTTATGTGAGAATCTTTAGACAAAGGATCTAAGAAATCTTACTGGTGTTTTAGCTTAGTGGCACAATGTATAAATTAATTAACTTAAGCTAAGAATAATTGTATAATTTTATTACAGATTTGGTCAGACAATGTTGGCGAACCGCATTTCTTATTGGTTAAATGCAACAGGTCCGTCATATGCAGTAGACCTTGCCGATGCAAGCAGCGCGTTATGCTTGGAGCTTGCTTGCAAAGCAATCAGAACAGGAGATTGTGATGCTGCTATTGTTGGAGCATGTAACTGTTGCATAAATCCATTTCCTTCAATAAGCATGAAACGGTAAATCAGTAACACTTTGATATAATAATTATACATGGTTACATATTAGTTCCAAGAAAATTCCGATTGAAATATAAAAAACGTTATTAAGACTGCACTCCTTATTTAAAAATTTTACAAACACAAAAAATAAATGAGAAATACAAATCGTAAAGCAGAAGCTCGCAATGGCATAAAACATGCAAAGCTTGTTGATATAAGATCCCAATTCCGTGAAATAAACAGGAATAAGCTTTTTTTAAAAAAGTTTTTAAATACAAGCTTTTGATATCCTGGATATCATATAACAGCAGAGTGCTAGCCAAGACAAGTAAAACGAGCCCAAACACGACGGGTCTATCTTGTTTAGTACAGGAGTTCCTATGGCCACCTTCCGACTCCATCATCAGATCAGCTTCATGGTACCATATTATTGCATTGTCACGCGATATACATATGCGTGCAAAATTTCACCTCAATCGGAAACCGGAAAGTTGGTCAAATTTAACTTGCAAGATTCCACCCGAACTTACATACATCCATTGCAAGATAAATAAAAGCTTGTAAAAAAAAGGTGGTCTGATTTCAGTTAGGTGTATATTGGAGTATATTATACCTGTGCAATTGCACATATGTATTCTTGATATAGATTCACTCATGTATTATAAAAAGGCTACGATAAGAATCAAAATACTAAATATTTATCATAGCACTTGATATATATATATGGTATATATATATATATATATATATATATATATATATATATATATATATATATATATATATATATATATATGGTTTAATATTCCTTAATTCTACTGACTACCCAACCCCACTATCGTACATCTCACCACGCAAAATTAAAACAAATTGAGAAAGCAGTGTGTTTAGGCCAATTATTTCGATTGGTTCATTTCTTTGATTATATGATCGGAATGAAGTCAGTCACACCGACATCTTCCAATCTGTGCACTTCTAAGGAGGCTCATTGGCCAACGATATTATGTCGTCACGCAATGACACTAGAGGGACAAAACCGCACCACCGCCCCAATATTTTAATCAGCACGGCGACCCGCTCCGCAGCCTATGTGCTAATTTTTAATCATTTAAACCGCCATTTGTGTGTGACAAAAAAGACTATGTAATACCGCTGTGTGCAACAAATTGATGTGCAGTATAAAATAATGGCTCGATGGAGGGACGAGGCAGTCTAGCGATAACCACGAGCGAAGCAAGACGTCTGTACTACAATCGGGAAACTTTTAGTGACGGACTTTGCGCGTTTTTATGGAATTACGACCTTCGGAATTACGTTTAGACTCGTGTGTTCGGTTGTATTTGTAGCTGTGTTATATGTGTTTGTATAGTTCTAATAAACTCTATAATAATTCTAACGGCATTTTAATTCGACTCTCGCGACTCGTAACAATAGCATAGATTTCATCGAGTAAGAGCGAGTCAACCACCAACAACCCCACCCCAACATCTAACTTATAATAATTATACATTGCAGGTTAGGATTTTTATCTTTAGACGGTAAAACGAAATGCTTTACTGAAACTGGTGATGGAAATGTCAGGTCCGAGGGAGTTGGAGTGTTATTTTTGCAAAAAGCAAGAGATGCCAAAAGGTTTGTATTATTAATATATTATTAATAGTATTTTTTCCCTCGTAAGTAATTTACAACATTGAATAGGTTGGAAATCGAGTTAATTCGATATTTGTGTTACAATGCACATCACTATTATACGTTGACATCCCTACTCTCTGTAAAATGGCTTGCTGGAGAACTCTTATTAGAAGAAATTTTTTCATTGATCAATTACGGACCTGAAACTTATCACTATATTCTATATTTTTTGTAGGATTTACGGCGAAATTTGTCATGTCAAAGGAAAATACTTTCCTGATTCTGATGGAACATTCCTACACACACGTAACCCAAATCAAATTGAAGAATTTCTACAAGAATTTTATTCTGAAATAAAAATATCGGCTGATGATGTTGACTTCATAGAAGCTAACGCAATTGGTAAGGTGAAAACATTTCATTGTTACGAAGATATACATTCTCATATTATTTAATGCACTCTGTGAAATACATACTCTGATCAAATTTGACACGGACTGGTCCGTTTAAAGTTTGCAAGTAAAGCAAATCAGTAAACTACTTTTTTCCTAAGTAGACACAACCTCCTTTGACATTCGTGTGAATTTGAAAAGGAAATTGCAAGAAATTTATGTTCTGCAGCTAATTGTTTACGGCGTCTACCCTGTCAAGCATAAAAGTATTAGAGTCGCTTAAAGTTTCCAGGGAGGGCGGGAGATAGTAGAAAACTTGCTTCATGCGAGTCGTCTATGCACCTCTGTATACGATGATAACACCGAAGAAATGATAGTAAATGTGCCCGAAAGTCAAGTTAACCCTTTAAAGGGTCCAAAATTAATATTATTATTGTCCACAAGCTGCCAGCTGCCATCAAAATTGCCACGCCAAAACCAAGAGAATTATATTGTGTCTTTTATTCTAATACAAATTATATGTAGTAAGAGGGAGAAAGCGCCAGTTCAACGTTCGTTTCAATTATCTTATTTGACCGCAAATTTGTGGTAATTTTCAATATTGTATCGCGCTTATCTTAAATTTTTATTTATAAGTACTGTATGCGTTTAGTAAAAAACTGGTACTTTAAGGTTAAACAAAGATACTTCAATTTTATTTATCTGTATAGATGTCTTACTGTTAAATAATATTAGATAATTTTAAAATGTTTTCCCTTGAAGACGGAACCACCATAAATTTGTTCTCGAATGTCACGGCAAATTTGTGGTCAAATACGGATAATTGAAATGAACGTTGAATTGATGCTTTCTCCCTCTAACTACATAGAATTTGTATTAGAGTAAAAGAGACGATATAATTCTTTTGGTTTTTATGCGGCAATTTTGATGGCAGCGGGCAGCTTTGGACAAAAATAATCATTACTTTGTACCCTCAAAAGGGTTAACATACTATTTGTAGAGATAAATAAATGTTATTGACTTATTGTTTTTATTATTAGGTTTTGCTAAATCTGATAGGCAAGAATTGGAAGCCATTAGCAATCTATTTGGACGTCGAAAACCAATAAAAGTCGGAACCGTTAAATCTAATGTTGGTCATGTTGAAAGTAATTCGGCGATCTGTGCTATAATTAAGGTTTTTATCTTCCCAATTGTATATAATTTTAGACTGTCTGCTATTTCAAACGTGTAAACAAAATATCACTTACAGATTATATCTACAATATTATAAAATTCTGAAAACGCCGTGTCTGCACATTGTAGCTATTTAACAAAAAAACAAGATGAATAGACTATGTGAACAATGGACGCGTGCGTATTATAGATATTTCCTCTGTCTAAAAGTGCCCTGCATATAAAACCACCCCACTTTCGCATTTCGTAAAACAATAATGTTTTATAATTGTTACATACATGCAATCTTTGTTCAGATCTACTAATTATATTTCAGTAAATATAATTAGTAGATCTGATCTGTGCCAGTGCACAACATATGTATATTCTACCTTGATAAATGTGCACACTTGAGAAATCAAATTTTGTTACAATTTTTAGATATGTTTGGCTTATCAAAAAGGATTAATGCCAGGCAATCTTTATGATAATGAACCACAAAATCTAATCAAAACAGAAAATGATGGTAGAGTTCAAATTTTAACAGACCATACACCTATAAAGCAAGGAGCATATATTGCAATAAATAATTTCTCTTTCACTGGAGGAAATTACCATATACTTTTAAAAGATCATCACAAATCAAAGGTAAAAATTGATTAATATTCTTTAATCATTGTGTACGTGGAATCTTTAGGTAAAAGAAAACTCTGGATATTCCGTACACACGAAACCGCTGAAGATAATAGTATAATTTTGTTGCCTTCATTTGTTGTGTAAATGTTTGTCGAATAATAATAAATAAATACAATACACTGTATTGTATTGTATATTGTACAGACACACCCAGAGCTTCGCTGACTAAAAATTGAAATTCCCATAATCATTTCATCCTTATTAATCATTCTAACAATAATAATCATTTTTCAGGGCGACCGCCATTTAGTTTGTTTCAACAACTTACTGCACTTGCCAACATTTTTATTATTTCTTAAATGTGTCTTTCTAACACCACAAATGAATCTGATGACAAAACCGACATCTTTCAAGTTTTAAGGGGAAACTGGGGGGACAGATATACATATACATACATACAATACTATTATACAAAAAGAAAAGGAATGTGTTATATCAAGAATACGTATTGTGGTTTGAACAAGAGATGGCGACACCATGGACTTGACTACGTTAAATAATAAACAATTATATTACACCTATCAAGCAAATAATACGTAATAACGCAGTACTCAATGACGCACAGTATAATGTTTATTGTATCAGCTCTGGAGTCTCTCACCTTGGCCCAATACTTTTTAACATTTTTATAAACGATATTCCATGCTGATTTCAGTGCTCAGATGTATTTATGTATGCAGACGATTTAAAATTCGCACGAATTATTGAAACTAATAATTATTCACTGTTACTCCAGAAAGATTTAAATAGACTTATTGATCGGTGCAAGCTCGATAAAATGTTGTTAAACACTAGCAAGTGCGGCACATGTAAAATTCACTACAAAATTATATTCTATTTCGTCTTCATACGCTGTTGAAAGTAATTATATTATACAAGTAGAAACTGTAAGAGACTTGGTAGTTATGTTTGATAGCAAATTAACTTTTAAACAACACTTAGATAATGTTACAAAAAAGTATCTAAAATTCTGGGATTTGTCTTAAAAAATAGCAAAATATTTCGTAACTACAAAAAAAAAAATATTGCTGCACAATTGTTTAGTAAGAAGTGTCTTAAAGTACTGCAGTGTTGTCTGTCAACCTCATTACTGCACACACACCCAAAGAACAGAACGCACACAAAAGCGGTTTCTGTCGAATATTTCTCTTGCTGAACACAGGGTAAAAAAGGAAATATCATACCAGTAAAGATTAATTTATTTTAAAATTGATTCTCTGGGGATACGTAGAATTATTTTCGATGCTACTTTTATTTATAAGTTGTTTCATAATAACATAGATTTCCCTCAATTGTTAAGCTAACTCCACCTAAGAGTCCCTACGAAATCCTCGCTACAACCTATAACCCCCTCTTTTTCCCATTAAGAACAAGTAACTAGGTGCTAGCTTTCTTATCTTTAAAATGTGTAGAATTTTCAATAGCAGCAGTGATATTACTAGCATTTACTTTGATTCCAAAAATTAATTTTATAAAAACATTCGTTTAGCTCAAAAAGACACTAATTAGACATAGAGCAATTTCATTACCTTACACATTTTTGATATTTCTATTATTAGAGTTTAATTAAATAACAGTGACGATATTAAACTGCAAGTTTATGTTCACCTGTAATTAGTTTTTACATCGCATTGTAAACCATATTCATAAATCCAGTATCTGATCAAATGTACAAAATTGTAGGTGATGCTTCATAAAATAAATAATAATAATACATATTATTTACTTTGACAGGCATTTCGTAACGAGAAATTTTCAGTTCCTTATCTGATCCTCGTTTCTGGAAGACAAGAGAAAAGTGTCAATAAAATATTAGATCATCTAGGAAATAACCCAATAGATGTTGAAGAAATCGCACTTCTCAGAAATATATTTCAGCACGATATTCCAGCGTACACTAGCCGCGGCTACATAATTTTAGGTAGGTATATGAAATTGTATCCAATTTTTACAATCTACCCGATCGTCATTGCTTTTAACCAATATACTGTTTGGGATTAACAATTTATTCGACCATCTTTAAAACGAGAGTTTAATCAATAGTGTACGACAATTTTTAAGAACATGTCTATTGCGCTAGAACGACTTTAGATAAATGAGAATATCAGAGAATATTAACCGCAATATTTTTTTCTGATAACACAGGGGAATGTCTGTGGACGTATCCTTGATCTTAGGGGAAGTCTATTACCGGCCGCGCAAAAGCGTGTCGAGGGTATGTGGGACTCTCAGCAACTGGCTTTCCTCGCTCACTTTTCCAGAACAGAAGTAGTTGCGAGAAACCGGCCGCTAAACTAGCCACTAAACCTAAGCCTGCGCCCCCTATTCCCGTGCTTTGAGGCGTAACAGGATCTAAAACAGAGTTACTGCACCGTAATCCCCACCGGTCCACCCCTCCTCTCTCAGTTTTTCTGCAGCCTCTTTCTGCGACATGATAGACTCGTAGAAGGAGGAGAAACTACCTGCCAAGATTGGTGGCTTCGGAGCAAACCGTATGCAATACCTATCTTAAGTTCTAGTTTCCTAAGTCAATTAGTAATGTGATTTGGTACATTGATTCAATTGTTTTTGGCGGAATCTCATTTATTAAAATGCGAATACGTCTAAACAAAACCGAAAGCTCCGCAGGCGATACTATTAGAATGGCCTTAATCTATATATATAAAAATTAATCCCTATTTCCCTTGGTCACACCATCACGCGTCAACGGCTGGACTGATTGCGCTAATTCTTTTTTTGTTGTATTTGTTATTGTTAGGACAAGGTTCTTATGAAAGAAAAAAATATGAAAATTAGAAAATTTAAGAATACTTAACCACCATATAAAATTATTTCTAATCTAACCTTAGCGCTTTGGACAATATAAACTTTTTTAATGTAACCTTATGACGTTTGACATAGAATTGACAGAATGCGTGCTGCAAATATCGTCAAAGAGGATGTAAAAAAACTGAATATCGTTTAAAACAGATGCTTCGGTTAGAGTTATTTTATTGATAAAATACATGTTAAATAATTAATTTAGCTGTAATCCGGTTCCAATATTTAGGTGAAATTATTTTTGTGTGTGGTCAAGTGGGTCCCAGGATGGTTAAGATTATAGACCTACCGGTAGATGACACCTATTTTGATGATTTTTTTGTTTTTGTTAAAGTGGATTTGAGAATGGTTTAAATTAACTATTGGTTCCGGGAAATGTCGCTGCAATCGGGTTTTAGGTTTTTATTTCTAAGGGCAGGTCAACGCCTGCCGGGTACAGCTAGTATTGATATAATTATAACCGTCGTTAGAGCACCTGCTCTATATATTTTAATGTTTAGTATATTATCCATTTACAGCCATTGTTCGTATTTTATTTGAAAGCTAACTTAAAATTTATTTGGAACAGACGATCAACAAACACAAGGTACAAATATTTTAAATCGCCATTTAAATCACTACCCTGGAGATAAAAGACCAGTATGGTTTTTATATAGTGGTATGGGTTCACAGTGGCAAAAAATGGGTTTGGATCTGTTGAAAATACCTATATTTGCACAATCTATTGAAAAGTGAGTTTTATTTTACTTTTAAATGTATTAATTTACTTTCTTTTAAATATATAGCTCTAGTTTTCGTCAGTTGAACTTTTGCTTGTGTTAATATATTTGTAGTAATATTGTAATGGCTAATACTTTTCAGATGTCAAAAAGTTCTAATCCCGCTCGGGATAAATCTATTACAAATTCTCAGCGATCCGGATGAGTCCATTTTTGACAATATTTTAAACTGCTTTGTCGGTATTGCAGCCGTACAAATTGGGTTAACGGACATATTAAAAGAAATTGGCATAGTTCCAGATAATTTGATAGGTATGTATTCACTAAAAACCATTTTGTATTGTTATGACAAGGTGCTTAAATTGATAATATTCTTGATTCTGTAGGTCACAGTGTGGGCGAATTGGGATGTGCATATGCAGATGGTTGCCTAACAGCGGAAGAAATGATTTTATGTGCATACTATCGTGGTCTTGTGTCCATCAAGACAAACTTTATCAAGGGTTCAATGGCCGCTGTTGGTCTTGGATATAAAGCTGTATGTTTATTTTAAAATAAATTAATTATATAATAATAAATTATGCCTTTGATGGCATTTCTTATATTTTTAGCAGAAGTAACTTTATGGCAACTTTATTTTTGGATGATTTTAGATATTGAAACTTTGTCCTCCTGGAATTGCAGTAGCTTGTCATAACAGTGACCACTCATCCACTATATCTGGCCCAGCTGATAAAGTTAAACAATTTGTAGCTAAATTAACTAATCTTGGAATATTTGCTAAAGAAGTGCCTACTGCTAATATTGCTTACCATTCAGAGTATATTAGAGAAGCTGGTTAGTATCGATTAAAATTATATTTTAGTGTATATGGTTAAGAACACCATTCATATTATAATTTATACGCCATAAACTTAATATTTGCAGGTCCTGGTCTTCTTAAATACATGAAAGGTGTTATAATTGATCCCAAACTACGCAGTGAAAAATGGCTATGTACATCAGCGCCGCGTGATAAATGGAACACCGCCAAATATGCCTCTGCAGAATACTTTACCAACAATTTACTAGTAAATACTAACGCCTTTATCCATAATACACTTCTCATCAAAACAATCGAAACACCTCTGAAGTTTAGTTTTGAATGAGTTTTATAGATTAAACCAAAAGTAGCTTTGTACTTTTGGTTAACGGATATTTTAAGATATCGTTTAACGAATATTAATGTTTCAAATTTCAACAGATATGCTTTTACCGCTTAAGGAGGGTTTGTAGAATGTTAGAAACAAAGATGTTAAACTTAAAAAAAAAGGTTTTAACAAAGTTTATTCAGTATCTCGTATTTTTTTCCTAAGCTCTAATGACTGCTTCCAGGCGGCTCCTTCTATAACAGATGAGAGTCACAATCCTGTGTTGTGGGATGTTCTCCCTTTCATCTCGTTTAGTTTTTTTTTTAATACCCAAGCGTCTCCGGAGCAGGGTGTCGCGCTCTGAATCGTCTCCTCAATTCATCACATAGGTGTTCTATGGGATTCGTGTTCGGGCTTCTCGCTAGTCAACTCATAACCGTAATAACGACTTAGCTGAAGTATTCATTTACAACGCCTCCGGTATGAACCGTGGCATTGTCTGACATAAAAATAAACACTTCACCAGTAAAGTATGCATGCCACATGAGGTTCCGGACACTCTTCGATGTAACGTGACTCACTTAATGACGGTAAGCGTGGTCCAGATACAAAGGCAAGTTCAGTTTTCCCATCGGTGCTTATGTCTCCCCAAACCGTCCACGAATCGCCACCGTAACTGACTCTTTCTTTAATGCAGCCTATGCGAAACGATCTACTTCTCTTCGATAAACCCTCTTTCTTCCGTCGTTACCATCAGCATGATCTTACTCTCGTCAGACAAGAGAACTTTGTTACATTGAAGATATGACCAATTTAAGTGCTCACATGCAAAGTTAAGATTAGCTTTTCGGTCGTCTACCGTCAATTTTGGGCCTTCTGCTAGTTTATGAGGTTTTAGGCCACGGTTTTCCAATCTTCTGCTTATGGTAGAATCGCTCACTGTCAATCGGCGCATCACACAGACAACTGACTTAGAGAGACTGACGGAATATACCGGTCATAATGCTCAGACGTGACTCGATGTCTATCAGATCCTGGATGTCGAGTAAATATACTAGACTCTCGATAACGCTGATACATTCTATGGACAGCAGAGTGTCTAAGATGCAAACGTCCAACCACAACACGCTGACTATGCCCTGAATCCAGCAACACCATGACTTGGGCGGCTTTCAGGGGCAAGGTATTCATATTTGTGACGAAAAAATATCTTTGGTAGGATGTCACAGAGCTTATTTAACAATAACTA
This sequence comes from Dendrolimus kikuchii, assembly GCA_019925095.2. Taxonomy (NCBI): domain Eukaryota; kingdom Metazoa; phylum Arthropoda; class Insecta; order Lepidoptera; family Lasiocampidae; genus Dendrolimus; species Dendrolimus kikuchii. The sequence continues at coordinate 4,458,391 of CM034400.1, forward strand.
TTAAAAACAACGCATTGAAAACAATCTCCGCATCCATTTATTGGATGAAAATTCTAACATTTTAATTCAAATTCGGAATTGTGATGTGATATTTTTAGAATGATATCAATCCTCTTTTTATTTAAATTCTACCTGAAATAGTACTTGCAGTACTGCTTCGGTTTTTTGATGAGAAGTATAGTTATTTCTTACATTATTTATTATACTTATAAATAAAATTAATTACTATTTTATCACGTCAATGATCTGCAAAATATTTGATATATTATAAAAACAAGTTTCACATTTTAGAGTCCTGTTTATTTTGAAGAAACGGCTCTTCTGATACCAAACAACGCACTTGTAATAGAGATAGCACCTCATGGATTATTGCAAGCAATTGTAAAACGATCACATCCAGAATGTCATCATATACCTCTGACAAGAAGGGATACGAAAGACTCAATTGTTTTCTTGTTATCCGCTATCGGAAAGTAAGCGGGCACATACTTGATAAAAATTATGATATTTTTTTGTATTATTTTTAATTACTTGCAATTATTTTCCAGGATGTATGAAGCAGGCTTGAATCCCAAAATGGAATCCATGTACCCAAAGGTCAACTTTCCTGTATCAACAGATACCCCGTCACTGTCTCATTTAGTTGAATGGGAGCACAGTGAGAAATGGTACGATATTCAAATGAAAGTATAGGTAAATTAGCTTCGAGAACTTTTTGCGTCTGTAGAGTAGTATTTGTATATTTACAGGAATTCTAAATCTAAATAAATTGAAATTTAAAATTCCTTGTAGAATCAGCAAAAAGAGCTTCGTTTTTGAAGAAGTAAATATATTTACAATCAAAAGTCAATGGTGAAAGTCAAATAAATAACTATTATTTGCATTGCTAACTGTTGTGAGGTCTGACTATTTGGTTTTAATTTGATAATTAATGAATTAATTGATTTTATTTGTGGTACATTCTTGTTATTTATTATCCAGTGTTATTATTTGTTGCTAATTGTTGTTGTTTGATATTAAATTTGTTACTTAAAATGGTTCTGACTTTGATAAGTGGTCTAGGTAAATTCTTGAGTTCCCAAATTAAGAAGTTTTATATATTTTTTACAAATATTTCGAAAATGAGTGCAATATCAATCCGAGTCGTATTATGACCCCCGCTCAATTATTTGCTAAATCAACCGGAATAACATTAACTGTCATCGAAAAGGTACTATCAGAAAGCAAATGTCATTCTTCAGGACACGAATCAATAATTTAGTATTAAAAATTACGTTTAATATTTATATTTATAATTTTAATATCGTTTTATATTATTAGTTTCATATTAAGTACCTGTCTATAAAAATATATAAAAAGTATTTGCTTATTTATTAAGTGCTGTCCTTACACCACAACAAAAGCTAAAAGGTCTCGAAGCTAATTTACCTGTAAAATGAGTTATTTATGTAACAACAAAGCAAAATGGTTTTTACTTCTGAGTGCTGAGTTTCAATGGCGACCAACAGATATAACTCCTAGGATAAGCAGAGCGGGATCACTGTCCGTTCCTCTACAAACGGGAGGCTCGAGATCAGCAATGGGACGTTTATCGACTGTTACTATTTTTATTATACACTAGGATATGCCCTCGACTTCGTCCATGCTTGACTTGAAATTCCCACGGGATACCCGGTACACAGAGAACCGCAGCATGTTAAAAAGAATGAAACCCCGGTAGATTTCATTCTTTTTAAAATGCTGCAGTTTAATTAAAACTCTGCCGGATTAAGCTGATTTTTATGCACCCGAACAACTTCAAACCGCTCCCGGAAAAATTGCCGCGAGATTGCAGGGATAAAAAATATTACACATTTTAATATATATACAATGCACATTTACTATATTAATCAGTGAAAACTTACATTGGAATTCGATTTTTTATCATCTGGCCACATTAAATAATTGCCAAAACAATCCCACGGGATTCCTAGGATAAACAGGAGCGCAGGGTTTAAGTCTAAGAATTAGCTGTCGATCAACGAACACCACATCGACAACGGCCCATTAATTTTTGCGTGAATCCCGAACAAACAGACAAGAAATCTAAGAAAATTGCATGGAGAACACCATCATTTATATTGTATTCCAGTATTTTTTATTTAAATAGCTTCATTGTAGAGACACAACATGTGTTGAATTTTATAATATTATAGAATATAATAATACCACGTAATAAATTTATTTGTATATTAATGATTTCTTATGCTAACAGGGATACGTACACATACAGCAATGCTCAAAAAATTGTATTAGCTAACCGTGCTGTTATGGTCTTATTGTATGATGATGAGTATAAATACATTGAAGATCATGTAATAAACGGTAAATATTTTTTCTTTTAATTAAATACTTTTTATTTAATTAGAATCCTAAATTAATTATTCAATTATTCTTTTTATATTGAAGGAGTAACCATTTTACCATCCGCTGCAGTTTTAGTATTCGTTTGGGAAACTTTAGCTATGTACAATAACGCGGATTACAGAAATGTCTCCGTTATATTTCAAAATGTGCAAATTTACTGTGAAGTTAAGGTTGAAACTGAAGAGCCACTTAAACTAAATGTAGAAATACAAAAAGGATTTCAGTATTTTGAAGTAAGTAGTCGAAATTAACAAATTTTGGACACCAGGTCTTGTCTGAGAGGCAAATTGTCTCATGGAATTAGAATAGACTTCTCTCATGGAAGAAATATTCGTTTTTTTTTTTTAATTGCTTAAAAATATCTAATCTAATTCTAGACACAGATCTTTTTGGTATTGTTAACAAAATATACCAATTTGAAATTTCCAAGTTGAAATTTCAATGCCTAAAAGTTAATGAATTTTTGCTATATTTCGATTCCTCATGAAATTTACTTAATGTTATCATCGATGAAAGTTTTAAACTTGAAGTTTGAAACTTCGAGTAATATCAGAAACTTAATTTATATAAAAACAATTGGATATTATTGAATGGAGAAGTCCTTAGTCTATAAAGAATCTATGTATCCGTGCAGGAACGGAGAAAGATTACAATTTCCAGCGGCCGGCCGGCCTGTCGTAAGAGGCGACAAAACAACCCACAGCCAGGTGGTAGGGCATTTGTCCGTCTGGATGGCTACCATCCCTGGTCTAAAGTATGCTGCCATAACAACCTTGCATTTGTGTTCCCGCATTAGTGACCAGGTTCCAGGTCCCTTAAGACAGCAGCAGCGCATTTGTAGCATCATTGGTGTTCCAAATGTCCATAGGCGATGGTAACCGCTTTCTATCAAGTGGGCCGTCTGTCTGTCTGCTGAAGTCATGCAATAAATAAATAAAAATGTATAGTTACTCTTAATACACAGAAGGTAACTGTTACGAAAAAATCATTTTATTTTTATTTTAAAGACTCGTAATGCAGTCCTATATTAGAGATAATTCCCGACAGGTGATAATAAATAAATATGATAGAATTGAAACTTCCATTAAAGTAGCTAGTTATTGGCAATGGATATTTTAATCAGCAGCGATTTTTATAAAAACTAAGCATTTTTTAAAATTCTATCAAGTGTAATGTTTTTTTGTGTTAAAAACATTTCTTGTAACTAAATATTCGTGTTCTTTTGGAGCTGAAGCATTAAATCCCTAATAATATTATAAATGTGAAAGTAACTGTCTGTCTGTTCCACTTTCACGGAAGAACTACTGGAGTACTGGATCGGCTTTGCTGTAATTGCGGCTTGCTTACTCATATGGATGGTCGACGATGAGTGTTGCTCATGCTCTGACATTACGATGTCCGAGTAAGAGTGAGAAGGATTATCGGAGAATCATAGTTCACTCACTCTCTCTATGTTATGATATGTTCATTCCAATAGACTAGGTTATTCTTTCTTACTTTGCGATATAAACAACTTTTAACCAATATTATTATTTATTAAAAATGTTGTTTATTTTTTTAAATCGTCCTGGTGACAGGTATATATTTATCGATTCTGAATTTAATGATTTGGAAAAATAACTTGACATGTTAGGATTGATTTTTTTTCAAAAACCTTTCGTTTACAAATTTAAAAAGTCTTCTCGACATGTCAAGTTATTTTATTATCTTTTATCATCTAAAATAAGCTTAAATGGTTACCTATTCGCCTTCGCCGGAATGTTAAATTACTCTCTCTTTCGTACAATATCCTTTTTGATCCTCGTACCCCTCCGTATTTAAAGGAACGTTTTGATTTCCTACAACTTTTTCATTCCCGTTATTTGCGCTCTAGTAATAATATATCCTTAATGCCACCTGTATACACATCTTCCTTCGTTGATAACTCTTTCATAGTACAGGCTGTCCGTTTATGGAACTCACTGCTACTCAACATTAGACAAGCTAAATCCATATTGTCTTTTAAACTGATGGTTACTAAATATCTTTGGGCTTCGCAGATCTAAAACATGCTGTTGATTCTATGTATAGCATGATATATCTTATTTTTGTATAGTATATATAGTATATTATTATTAATTTATTTACTGTTATTTTTGGAATGTTTCTTATTATTTATTGTCTTCAACGTCACTGTTGTCTTAATATTTTCTTTAGTTTAGGGGGTTGCTTGGAAGAGATCGCTTTAAGCGATAAGGCCGCCCTTTGTTCAACATTTACTGTACTTGCTTAGTTTTAAGAACGTAGTTTCAATTTTTGGTTAATAAAAAAGTGTTTTCATTCATTCATTCATTCAGTAATCATTATTACATTATTGTATTATCTTTTCTAATACTATTTGCGTTGTTGATGAGTTTTCGCAACTTTGATCATGCACCAATTTTGCAAAATTCGTTACATTTATTTTTAATTTATTTTATTCGACTAATAACTTTTATCTGATATTGAAAAAATCGCCATATGGAAATTTTGACTAAACTAGCCAATAAATTTGATTCAAAAGAGAAAAAGTTCAATAAAGTTAAACAGAGATTAGTTTGATAATAAGTTACAAATTCATTTAAGTTCTTTGAATTTGCTTTCATTTTGTAACAGGTCACTTATGACGATATATTAATAGCGAAGGGAAAAGTAGGATTAGTTGTAAAGACTGCTCCATACCAGCTGACTCGTGAAGATTATGATTACGAAAATTGGACGGAGGGCCATAATCTATATAAAATTCTCAATGCTAGAGGATACTCTTATAAGTAAGTTTTTTTTTATTCTAATTGGCTTCAACTCTTCAGCCACGTTAACGAAACACAAAGGCCTCATAAAATCCAATATCTGTTGTTAAAAAACGAATCTGTTCCGAGATACTTAAACACTTGTCACATATTCGTATCAGTTTGCGCATATTGAAGGATTCACCATATCACAAACCCAACTGAACAGATTTCGTAAAAATCATGGATCATCAATTAGAATAGGCTAGAGGATATTCGCAAAAACCACCCCATCTGATTACTAAATAAAAAAGTTACTAAGGTAACAATTCCCTGAATCTAAATTTCAGTATTTGTAGTAGTTGATGTGGTTTCTGGTAACGAGTTAGTTGTTCCTCAAATTCTGATTGATTTTCTCACACAATTTTAGATTTTTAATTGTGCTGTACTCGTGAACAAGTAAAGAAATAATATTATGTGGAACATAATCGAGATCTGCTTAGACATGATCTCTATATAGCAGCGCCATTTAATGCCGGCTCTACTATAAATATAAGAAACGTCTATGTGCAGGGCGTTCCATTAGTAGCTCACAACGCCCAAAATGCTCCGTTAGCCGTTCCACATACCGACCGTGGTCATTGTGGTCGTGGCGAAAACGTCACTAATGACGTCATCATTTTTGATCACATAACGCTCACAACGACCCACGTCAAGAGGTGGGTCGAATAGCTGTTCCACTTGGGTTTTGGTTTGTAACGCCAGCAAGCAAGTGGAACGGAATAAATCGCAGTTGTGAACATGATCGTTGTGAGTCCCTAATGGAACGTAGCCGTGATTTAATTCATTGGCGATTTGATATTAACTAACTAAAGAAGTTGGTTCAGCCAGCCAAGTGAATCTTGTCCTCCGAAACGAGAGCACGCCACTTATAAACAATTGTTACGAAACCGAAAACGAGGCGATCTGGTATTGGCAACAAAAATAAATCTGGCTGAAATCAAATCATATTATTTTCGAATATTTTATTACATTTTACTTTTGATAATGATCGCAGTTACCACCGAACCTTGTGGTATAGCGGGAACTGATAATAATAAAGACTTGTTGGGAACTAAATTAATTGGTTTAATGAGTGATATGGTGACATTACATTTATTAGATACGCTTTCACAATCGGTTATATAACATAATAAAACTACGTTTTAACGGTTTTAAGCGCGGTAATTTTATTTGATTTTGGTTTTTCCGACGTTTCGGCCCCTTTTCAGTGGCCGTGCTCACGGAAGACAAAGATGTCAAGTGTCAACTAGTATTGTTAAAGTTTTATTTAGCCTACCGCGAACTTGTTAATTTTAATTACTTAGTTTTAATTTTGTTTATGGTTATTATTTACTCTATGGGAGCCTAATCTAATTTACTACCGCTTCGCAACATGTTATGGCTTGAAGAGAAGAAGCGGCGCAAGAAACTCTTCAGCAAACATGCCTAGCTCTAATAATTTTATATAATATTAAAATGGGTGGAAGGAAAATTAAAAGTAATTATCAGTCAAGTTGGTTTGTGTTCCGTTGTACGCAGAAAGAGCTCACAGTGTCTTGAGGTCTGGCAGCTGGTTTTTGCTGGGTTTGGGTCTTAATAGTTTTGATAATTGGATCCCAAACAGGTGGTACTTGCCAACCATCTTCTCTATTGAAATTTGGGTGTTTTTTATTTTCAATAGCCTCACGCATCATTCTAGGTATGAAACGATTCTCTTTCGCGAGGATCTGTGGGTTATCGAATCTGATGTAGTGGTTGGGTGTATCCAGCGTGTGTTCACTGATCGCAGACTTCGTAGACCTTGTGTGCTTCATGTCAGCAATGTGTTCTTTTACTCGTGTTTTTATGCTCCTCTTTGTTTGCCCAATGTATGACAATCCACACTCACAATCAAGCTTGTAGACCCCTGCATCCTGGAGTGGGATATTGCATTTCACAGGTCTCAGAAATTGGTTGATCTTTTTCTGCGGCTTGAAATATGTTTTGATTGAAGCTCGCCTGAGGATGTGACCAATTCTGTCTGTGACCCCCTTGATGTAGGGTAGGGTAGCAGGGCACCGCTCAACTGAAGGTGGTTTGGGGCCTTTGTGACGTTGGTGTGGAGTCTTCAGCTGATTGCATGTAGAACTCGCTTGATATGCTGAAGCTCTCCAGCTATGTGGTTCTCGTCACAAATTTTCTGTGCTCTCTGAAACAAAGATTTGCCCACGGTAGCTAACTGACTAGGATGGTGGTGAGACGAACCATTAAGGTATTTATCTGTATGGGTAGGTTTCCTATACACCGTATGACCAAGAGTATTGTCAGGGTTCCTTAGAATGAGCACATCCTAAGGAACCCTGACGTTTCATACCTAGAATGATGCGTGAGGCTATTGAAAATAAAAAACACCCAAATTTCAATAGAGAAGATGGTTGGCAAGTACCACCTGTTTGGGATCCAATTATCAAAACTATTAAGACCCAAATCCAGCAAAAACCAGCTGCTAGACCTCAAGACACTGTGAGCTCTTTCTGCGTACAACGGAACGCAAACCAACTTGACTGATAATTACTTTTATTTTTCCTTCCACCCATTTTAATATTATATAAAATTATTAGAGCTAGGCATGTTTGCTGAAGAGTTTCTTGCGCCGCTTCTTCTCTTCAAGCCATAACATGTTGCGAAGCGGTAGTAAATTAGATTAGGCTCCCATAGAGTAAATAATAACCATAAACAAAATTAAAATTAAATAATTAAAATTAATAAGTAGGCGGTAGGCTAAATAAAACTTCAACAATACTCGTTGACACTTGACATCTTTGTCTTCCGTGATCACGGCCACTGAAAAGTGGCCGAAACGTCGGAAAAACCAAAATCAAATAAAATTACCGCGCTTAAAACCGTTAAAACGTAGTTTTATTATGTATACAAGTCGCGAAAACTTAAGAAAATATTACGGTTATATAACGCCTGGCGCGCAGGCCAACGCGTGTGCTCTATATATGAGCATTCGTTATGAGGTCTCATAGTCTATTAGTATGGCGGGAGGCCGCGGTATGCGAGCCGAACGCCGTGGGTATAGGGGCACCGCAGCGGGAACACGGATACTCTGACGTCTTGTACCTCCCGCACGGCCTGAAGGGACAGAGGAAATGCGAGGCCCTGCGCTTGAATGCTCTTGCCGCGCTAGAGATGCACTCCCAGGCAGGCCATTTCTGTTCGCTAATTTTATACATCAAGTTCACATCTGGCTCCAAAGATTTTATATATCATTATTAAAAAGAAAATAAATTATATGTATATGTGTTTTGCCGCTAGGTTTATACAATTAATTTTTATTCGCAGGGGTGAATTCCAATCGATACGCCGAATAAATTTTGAAAAAAGCCAGGCGTGTATTGAATGGAATAATAACTGGGTTGCTTTCCTTGATGGTCTAATTCAATTGAATATGTCATTTAGAGATCATAATGGCATTTCTAATATAAATTTTATCAATGAACTTGTCATTGACCCTAAGAATCATAAGCATGTCAAAACCGTCAACGTTGATGATAAAACGTGTTATATCGCTGAAGTAAATCATGATTTATATGGAATTACAGAGTGAGTTTTTTTTACATATTTTATTCAAAACTACCTTCTTCTCATTGTTCTATTATAAGATGGAAATTTCATCTCAAATTGTACTCTATATTACAGGTGTGGTGGTGTTAAAATGGAATATATTACGTTCATTGATTATGAGAAACCTGTGTATGATTTTATCTTATCGAATAAAAGGAGCAGAAATTTGAAAGTAAGTAACAAAAGTAACGACAAATATTTTTAATATTAGAAGAACGTAGCAATGGCTACGTTTTTCTTGTAGTGACAAGTAAAACGTAGCGCTGTAGTGTCATGACATTTTATCCGTGCAGGAACGGAGAAAGGATACAATTTCCTGCGGCCGGGCGGCCTGTCGTAAGAGGCGATAAAACAACCCACAGCCAGGTGGGAGGGTGTTTGCCCAACTGGATGGCTACCACCCCTGGTCTAGGGTATACTGCCATAACAACCTTGAGTTGTATTCCGGCATTAGTGACCAGGTTCCAGTCTCCCTTAAGAGAGCAGCAGCGCATTTGTAGCAGCTTTGGTGTTTCAAATGTCCATAGCCGATCGTAACCGCTTTCCACCAAGTGGGCCGTCTGCTTGTCTGTTAAACTCCTGAATTAAAAATAAAATAAAAAAGCAGCACAGATAATATGGAAATGTTAAATCGCGGCGTAAATCGTAATAAAAAAATATTAACAATTTTATAACACCGTTTTATAGCTATAAATAATTCACATTTGGCTAAATTATTAATTAATTTACTTATTTTGTTATATTTGTGATACATATTTAATATCATCAGTGACAAAAAAATAGTGGCTGGTGGAAAGCCACAGAAAAAGAAATTTCCTTGATGTTTCATATGTAACCTATTTAATGATTTCATCCGATTTGGATATGGATTTAACGCCTGATATCATTAGAGAATTAGTTTTATTTTTTAAAATTTATTGTCCAATATTATTACATTTCTTTACATTAAAACACACATTTGACTGTGGAACCGAAACCTCATGAGTTTATTCGTGCCGCAGAGAGCCATGACACAATCCTCACATTTGAAATGAAAATCAGAGTGTTAACCTCAGGCGAAAGGCCTATTTAGGCACGAGATAGTTTGGCGCATGAGCGTAGCGAGGGCGCCAACAGTTCCAATAGTCACTTTCACCTCTCGTATAACAATCCACTATTAATATTTGTCCAAGAACTCCTGCATGCAGGAACGGAGATAATGAATTTATTTGTTCTTCTGGATAACTGCCACCCCTAGTCTAGAATATGACGCCGTTTTCAAACTTAAGTTCGTTGACAATTGACGGAGATATCGTGTAATGTAGAAGTCGATTAACAATTTTCGAGGGGTTTTCTGCAATTCCCTGGAACCAGTGATCAGATCCTGACTTGGTGACTATGAAACTATCTCCGGACAAAAAAATTGAAAATTGGCCTACAATTGAAGGAAACGTCGCGTAAAATGCATACAAAAATTTTAAATGCTTGTAGAAAATGTAATGCTGGCACGCTTACACAAGCTTTTTTTTTTCAAAAATGTATGCGCTCGGCGTTCTTTAATAAGGGTTACTTTCGATTTCCCTGGAATCCACTCAGCAGATCCTGACTTGGCTAGTGTGTGACCACCTAAGAAGTATCGATTTCGATTAAAAGAAAACAATGAAAATCGGTCCACAATTGACGGAGAAATCTAGTAACGAATATATAAAAAATATAGACGATTTAGCAACTCTTTTTGAATTCAGTTAAAAAAAAGAACATAAACTTTAAATATACCTAAATTTCTTTTCCTTTACAAGCTTGATTCCGCATTGAGTGACGATAATATGGAAACTCGCCAACAAATCAAACTCTCCAGTAAATGGAATGGCGCTTTAGAACGACTTACTTGGGTTGCAGAATCGCATTTTGAAAGAAGGTGTTCAGTTAAGGTAAGTAACGTGCAAAATTATATATTTCAATTCTAATCTTATACTAATATAATATAATGTTGAAGTTTCTTCGTTTGTTTATTTGCTTGAACGCGCTAATCTCAGGAACCACTGGTCTGATTTTGAATAATGATATGATAATATTGATTCACTGTATTATAGAATGTCTATAATTGTAATCATTGAATTAAATGTACTACGTACTAGAGAAGCAATTCGAAACAAAAAGATTCGAACTTGATGTAAGCGGGCGCCTGCGCGGGGCTAGCGTGCCGTGCACTCATGTATTTGCTGCAGCACTAAATGACGTCTGACCAAAGTATTAAAACATTCAGCGCCAAATAGATCCTATCGTAGTTTAACAATAGATTATGCAACGCAGAAGTGATGTGTTACAGCTCTTGTATCTTCAAAACTTTATTACGATTCATACTTTATATCAAAATTTATTATTAGTTATTTAAATAAATAAACAAATAGCAAAAAGTATTAAAAAAAAAGGTAATTATATGTTACGCGTTTATAAGTTAAAATACATTAAAAATAGTGTAAAATCAAATTAAATATAAATTCAAATAAATTTGTACATTTCAAGAATGAAGTGTGTGCTTTAGGCGTCCATGAGAGCCACTTAATATCTCAGTTTCCTTCATATATTTACAATTTTGTTGGATGATATAATAACAACAAACTTATCAATGCGCAACATACAGTTTTATTATAACTATCAAATGTGTACAAAGAGTATAAATAAAAAAATATATATTTAATTTCTGTGGAGGTTCATTTAAGTCATGTGGTGCGTCGATGACAGTTCCCCTTTGGACAGGGTGACGCACCACTGGCGCAGACCCATGGCTCAACTCCTTAGAGGAGAGTACAAAATAAGACGACGAGTTGCGTATCGTTTTTGTGAAATGGTATCAGAATCAGCTAACTTTTATGCCACTTTACTAATTTTAACTTTATATCGTTCCTGGAAAAATTTCGCGGAACTCCAAGGACACAAAGTATCGCAGCCTTTAACTAAAAATGGAAGCTATCGTTTTAGCAGAAAATGTATCAGAATAATCTAATTTTCATACGCCCTAACTATTTTAAACTGCTCCCTGATTACCGACTTCATTTCAACAAATTTGCTATGGATCATTAAAAAAAATGCATCGGTATCAGAAATTACCTTTGACGCCGACTACTTTAAACAATTCCCAGATAAATTATCGGGTTATTCCCAGGATTAAAAACATAACATATTTTAATTCTGAGATTTTATTATTGATTACTAAAAACGACATTGAAATCTGACCAGTAGTTTTTACAAGAATCCGAAAAAATACAAATAGACAAACAGACAAGAAAACTAAAAAATGCATTGTGTTCTTCATCGTTTATATACTTTATCCTAACTGTTTTTTTATTAATAGCTTTAATGTACAGACACGGAGTTTTTAGAATTTTTTAATATTATAGATATTATTCAATATAATCCAAAATGTCACAGAAGCTTAAAGAAACATTTACATTTGAACTTACATTTAATGTTAAAACTTAATTATGTTTATGACTTGAATATTTTTGGTTAGAGACACCTATGGTAAGATTTTTTAAAATATCGGCTAGTAACTTCCATAATAATCTGAATAGTTTGTAACTTGTAAAAGTTAAACCGTTTAGAAGATTTACTGCCATAGATTACATATTATTAGGTTTTTTAATGACGCTCGATTATGGATTCATTATAGATTTTATATGTGGCTGTTATATTGAAAGAAAGTATAAAAATATCAAACAGTAAGGTGGGTAGGCCAAGCTCCGTAGTAATTATATAAATACATTTAGAGTAATAAATTCTTCAATAATTTTTAGGTTTGCTTTGCTGGTATATCACTTGACGATGTCTCTAGAGCAGCAGGAAACGAATCTAACAAATACAAGTTTTATGGAATGGATTTTAGTGGCATCGATAAAAAGTAAGTTGATGATGCACGTATATTTTACGTGATGGATATTTAAGCTAAAAACAATCTTGTATATGCTATTTCCTTTCAGTGGAACACCAGTCATGGGAGTAGTAGCCAACGGGGCCTTAAGCAAATATGTGTCACCTGATGAAGATCTGACGTGGCCAATACCAGATTACTGGAATTTGGAGGATGCAGCCACAGTTCCATTTCCATATCTACAAGCATACTACTGTTTGGTTAGAATCTCTATAATATGACATCCATAACGATCGTTCTTTTTCTTCTCATCATCGTCACCAAATAATCAGTAAGTTGCGTTTTCAAATCACGTCGGGGTCACCACTTCACCAGTGAAGGGAGTGACCCTACTGAGTGAAGATCTTCCAGCGAGGCTAATGTTGTTCCTAGCAGGCCTAGGCCAATCTATTACAGTTGAAAATTTGTATAAATATTCTTTGTATGTATCGGGAGACGTTTGTGACCTCCATTATTGCACAGAACCATCTATTGGCTTGTAAGTGTTCCACTACAAAAATATATAACCACACGTTATCGTCATGCTGAAATGCTAAACACAAATGAATTGAAACTTGTTTCAGACTATTAGATGCGAACTGATGCCGGGAAATATAGTGTTCGTAACGGATGGAGCTGGAGCGTTCGGACAGGCAGTTATCGCATTGTGCCTCGCTTTAAACTGCACAATATATACTACAGTAAACGATGAACGAAAGAAAGCGTTTTTGCTTAAGCTGTTTCCAAACCTGGAAGGTGATTTTATTAATTAAATAATTCTGTTAAATGCATTTAGTAGTTATTGTAATAATTATTCAAATGTTTAAGTAAAATTTGTCACTCAGTTGTAAATACTTTGCAATGTATTAAATGAAAAAGGTTATAATTTTGCCTACAGGATATACGTACTCCAGAGACAATTCTTTAGGTTGTATGGCTACTATTACTATAGTAGCTATGTACAATTAAAGTTCTTTTCGTTAATTAGTATACTTTGTAAATTGTATATAAATGCACTTTCATGCATTGAACGCTAATGTGAAATTATAATATATTCTGTGGTGATATATGAATAAGAACCTAATCCACTTTTCGAGGTTTAGACTATTTCTTGTCATGTTATCTCTGAATATTGTAACGTGCCTTAATGTAGAAACGACATTAATCCTTAAATTCAATATAATCATCTCTACAGTAAAGAATATCTTCTACTCCGGGGAAGAAACTTCATTTGATCCTTACGTTTTAATATCAGAAGAGAATAAATGTAACATAGTCATCAATTGCAGTAGTGGAGAGCATCGTAAGGTTAGTAATTTAAAAGATAAGTCAAATTATTTTACTAGTAATGAATAGGAAGTTGGTTAATACATTTCAGTCACTGTGTTTTCTAGGCTGCAATGAGATTACTAAAAGAATTTGGGACGTTTTTGGATATGAGCGAGTGGGACATGAAAGCTAATCAAGATTTAGGCATGTCGTACTTTACATCAGAAAAAAGTTACAAAAGTGTTCGAGTTCTTAGTTTATTTGAAAACAACAATTCCGATGAAAAAAAGGTAAGTCACATATTTTATTCAATGCCACACTACCATTTCAGCTAGGTAGTAGGTTATTTGGCCATCTGGATGACTACCACCCTCGGTCTAGAATATGCCGCCACAACAACTTTGAGGTGTGTTCCGGCATAAGTGTCCAGGTACCAGTCTCCCTTTAGAGAAAGAGGTAGCAAATTTGGTGTTACAAAGTTCTATAGGCGATGGTAACCACTTTCCATCAGGTAGGCCGTCTAGGCAGACGGCCTACCTGATCCGCTATCCGCTCCTACTATCCGCTGAACTCATACAATAAAAACAACTGTAGTCATCAATGTAGTCGCTTATACTTATTTTACGTGAATCCCAAACATCGCGAAGAGACTACGTTTTAACGGTTTTAAGCGCGGTAAGTTATTAGCTTTCTCTTATTCGTGAAAACTTAAGAAAATATTATCGCGAAGAGAGCTTTTTTTCTTGTACAATTACGATGAACATGAGTTGCGTTTCGGGATTAGTAGCCAGATTCCAGACTTCCCTTCGAGGAGAGGTTCCATCAGGTGGGCCGTCAACCTGTCAGCTGTATTCCAACAATATAAAAGACTATAATGGAAATAAAAAACCGTGAGCAAACGAGCTTATCGTGAAGACCGACGAGTGAAGTCCAGTACCCATCTTTGACGAGTGTCACAGTTCAATCTTTAAATAACACCGGCCCACAAAAAAGAAAACTAATCTGTACTATTCCTATGCACTAACTCCGAAGCTGAGGTCAGTTATACCCAGATCTCAGATTCGGATTCAACGCATTGAAATACATAAGAATAGATGGATCTGCTCAAAAGTGTAGTCTACTTTTATTTTTGTGGGCCGATATAATTTGTCATGCAAATTATTTTGAGATAATTTAATGATGTATTTCAATGTTGTTAGTATATATAATATTAATATTACTTTTGTCATTAATCAGATATTACATAGAAGAATAAGCGACGGTATTGCACAAGGAATAGTGAAACCACTGAGTCGTGTGGTATATACACCTGGTGCTGTGACGCGAGCGTTCAGGCTTCTCTCATCGGGCAGGCACACGGGCAGAGTTCTAGTGAACATAGCAGAGTTAAAATCAATCGAAGACAAATTAAATATCGTGAAAAGGTAAATTGATATATGAGAATATTAAATTATTAAAAACAATAAATAATAATATAAACTAAACTGTACTCAAAAAGAACCAAAATTAAAGAAATGTTAATAAAAAAATCTGTAGTGCTGGATTTTTTTGCTGACTTTTGTCCTTAAACAGCGATAATACATTGCAAAGCGGTAGGTAGGTAGGTAGGTAGATAATTTACTTAGACGCAATAGATTTAGTTTTCGTTTATATGTATAATAACTTTCAAAAAATGTTCACCAGTTGAATTTATTTTGAATAAAAAATTTTAATTTGAATATATGCTATATTTAACGCTTTTTTTATTAGTTACATTTTCACTTTTATATTGTATTTTTCATCAGTAAAAATATTTAATGTTTAATATCTAATTGCTGCTATAGGGATCATTAAACGTCTGTTAACACTAGATACTAGTTCAAATATCTGGTGTTAGGTGGAGCCACTTATTCCAATAACAACAGATAATAACGCCAATTAAGGGGATTTTAATTAAATTGCTACAGCCTAAGTGTCCTCAGAAGCCAAAATCCCTATAATCCTTAACCAACCAGGCATTTTATTACCTTTGCTATTTAAGTTATCTCTTATTCTTTTAATGGTTGTTTGATTGTTAACTGCAATTTGTTTGCGTTAAATTTCAAATTAACCTTCTATTTCCAATCCCTAATCCTTTTGTCTTCATGGCCTGCATTCGAGTCAAACATTATTTTCAGTTTTAATGTTGAAATTCCATTGTAAGTCCTTAAAAGCTATTCTGTTTTGGGTTAAGGTGTTGTAAATGTTTATTGGTAGGCCACGGTTATTTGTGAATATATAAGTTCGGCCCATTGAGACAGAGTTAATAAAGTTTCAACTATGATCGCGGCGTTGCTTAGTGTAGTACATTCGAAACGGGAACCTTACATCGCCAGACTGCTCGTTTTATGTTACTACGATCTTATTTCTGCCTTCTGCTTTACGATTTGGACTTGTTGTATTTTGTTGTGTTCGTAATAACTGTGAATCACAATCTTTTAATAAATTTTGTGTTTTTCCGAAACATTTTAATTCGTATATCGCAAGTATGTAATAATATTATGTGCCTTAGAACTCTTTGTTGCTACAAAACGGAGATTACTTATTTAAAAATATTAATAGTAATAATACATATTATAAAATTCAAAACATGCCGTGTCATTGCTATACTGTACATTGAAGCTATTAAAAAAAAAACAACTATAATAGAATATATGAAGTATGGACAGCACGATGCAATTTTTGAAGTGAAACTTCTATATAGACGGGGGTCTTAGGATTTTTCTGTCACAAAAAAGCAATACGGCCGCGTGGAGGAGCGGCAAAAATGTAGACTAGACGTGGTGAGAGGCGGCATAATGTTAGAGTAGACTATAGATGTTTTTTTAGTTCCGGGTTGAATTCAGTTTTTTTGTTTGATAAAATAAAATATGTTTAAATAAAAAAAGCATTCCTTAAAATGTACCTAACCTAACCAAATCATAATTTGCAGTAAATCTGCGAAAAATCGAAATGTGTGCTGAGACACATAGCAGAAGTGAAACTTCAACGGACAACTGGCAAAACGAATCGCAACAAAATTTTAACTTGAACTTTACGGGAAGATTGTTAATGTACTTGTCCAATTTGAAAACCTGCCCGTAAAACTTCAAGTTAAAATTTTGTTGCGATTCTTTTTGCCACTTATCCGTTGCCATTCGTTTTTCCACTTGTCCGTTGAAGTTTTTTTTTTACTATTCTTGTCTATTTGTCTGGTTCTTCGGGATTCACCTAAAAACTACTGGTCGATTTCGACGCGGTTTCCGATGACCGACAGCTAATTTTTAGATTTAAACTTTGCAGTACTTTCTATCCTTGGAATCTCCCGAGAATTTTTCTGGGAGCGGTTTGTAGCTGTTCGGGTGCGTAACAATTAGATTATTCCGACACAGTTCTAACTAAAACGATAGCTTATATTCTTTCTCAAATAATGCAGTATTTTGTGGCCCGGGAATCTTGCGGGAATTTCAATTCAAGCGTAGCCTTACTCGCGGGCATATCCTAGCTGCATAACCGTAAACGTTGAAAATTGTGTAAAATACTAGTCCACATATTTAATAATAGATCAGCCACTGTTGCAAAACAATACTTTGCAATCCGAAATTGTATAGATTCCGTGAAGTATGTATCCGTAAGTTGTATTGAAAATCCCTAGTCTGCAATAAACATCTTTCACCCTGTTTTACGGTACACTTAAACAGTTACGTGAATCTTTTGGTTACTTTTTCAGGGTACACTGCTCTTTAGATGAGGTACAAATAATTGCATCGAATGAAAGTGACCTTGCTATCCAACATGTTGAACATTTTATTTCAAGAGGCGCTACGAAATTCATTATCTTTATTAAACGCCAAGCTATGACGGATTATATGAAAGTGAAGCTTTCGTAAGTTTATTTTTTAATAACTCAACTCGGTTTGAACCAAATTATTCTCTTTTTGAACTAATACTGACATTTTTTTAATTTTAGAATCTGGAATAGTAAAAATCTCCTTATTCATGTCATATTCGACGATGATACAAAAGATTCAGTATATGAAGACTTATTTAAGAGCGCGCTCGAAATCGGAGCAATTCAAGGAGTTTTTGTATATTTAGATAAAAATTCTGGAAATAGTAGCATTACAAAAGCAACTAAGACGATTAGTTTTTTGGATCAATCATCTCGCACAATAAACAGTTTTATGTAAGTCTCAATTTTTTTGCGATATCGTATACATTCTAAGAATATTAAGAATATCTCTTAAGTATTTGAAGTAATTCAAATAAGTGCAGCTAATAAATTTAAATACTGCTGGATTAAAAACGGAGGTATATTTGTCCGTGAAAATGATAATAAGCCAGCGTTTAAAATTAATAGCATTAATGACCTCAATAAATACGTTGTGTCTTAAAACTGCCAGATATCATTGTGAATTAAATTCTGTATTAGATGTAAGTCCAATTACTGCCACTCGTATATGCCATGTGCCCGTAAGTTTTTATATCACTGTATTAAATATATACTTTACTCAGTACACAAACACACACTACACACATTTCAAATATACAACACTATACAACACTAAACACCAAAACAGTATATACCCATTTTTGTTAAATGCTCATTGTCACACTAATCACATAACATTTATGCAATATTACATGTCTCCATATTTATTACACTCATCTCCAGGCTCTCTTTCTACATATACTACACGTCGAACAAACATATCTTATAAAATTCAATATTGACATCATATCTGAATCAGATAAAGTCCTCAATATAAACTGCCATAATATCGAAAGCCTGGAAAAATGTAGTGAATACGTTCCAAACACAAAATCTAATTGGAAACTACTAACGTTTAATATTAGAAGTATATCAAAAAACTTTGATGAATTTACAGTAGTTCTGGGGCGCCTACAAATTGAATTTGATGTTATTATTCTTACAGAGTGTTGGTTAAATGAATATATGACCTTACCATCTCTATCAGGATATAATTCATACAGAACAAATAAATACATAAACAAAAGCGGTGGGGTTACTGCGTATGTTAAAAATTCATGGGATGCTACAGTATCTGAACCAACAATTGAAGATTGTAATTGCCTAGAAATAGACCTGTGCCCTACTATCACTATACTTGTGGTGTATCGATCACCATCCTTTACATCTTTGGAGCCTTTTCTCTTTTCCCTTGATCAGTTACTGAAAAGTGTCAGTACAAAGCAACGTTTAATTTTTGCAGGTGATTTAAACATAAACATAAACGAAATTACACTCAATGAACAAAGTTCTGACTATCTCAATATGCTAGCAGGACACTTCTTAATACCTGCAATTACTAAACCAACAAGATCAAATGCATGTCTAGACCACATCTTTGTAAAGAATCCAAATGACGAATTAGGTACAGGAGTAGGTTTAATAGCCCACACAGATATAACTGATCACAGACTGTGTATGTTATACTTACCCTTTTCCCCAAAAAAACCTTTTAAAAAACATCGGACGAGATTAGTCACGAATTACTCCGCTGTAGCTGACTCATTAGAACAGATAGATTGGTCAACTATAACTAAAAGTGAGGACGTCGATAATGCAACGATTCTATTTCAAAACTATCTAAGTCAGTCAATCTTAAAAAATACAAAAGAAATTGTTATTCCAAGGACCAAATACAACCTCAAACCCTGGATAACTCCCGGCTTAATGAGGTGTCAAAGGAATCGTGACTCCCTACATCTTCAATCAAAAAAAGATCCGACTAACGTAGTCCTAAATATAACATATAAAAGATATAGCAACTTCCTGAATAAGCTTCTCATGAAGATCAAGACTTCATATGAAAATCAGCAACTGTCAAAATACTGTAACAATCCCAAAATGCCTTGACAAACGATAAACAATATCTGTCATTTATCTAAATCCCGCAATACACCAACAGAATTAATTAGACCTGATAATCCAAACGACTCACTTAATGACTGTAACAGATACTTCGCAAACGTTGGTAGCGCCCTGGCAAACCAAACACTAACCAAACTAAACTGCACAGAGACCACCCTCGCTTCTGACATTAAAGCCGATAATTCTCCACTCCATTCGTTACTCATGTACCCTACTGATGAAGAAGAAGTGGGCTCATTCATCAATGAGCTCAGGATAGGTAGCGCTCCTGGTGCAGATAACTGTGACCCCCTTCTAATTAAAATGATAAAGCCTATCATAATACAACCTTTTACCCATATATGCAATATCAGTTTAAGCACTGGAAAATTCCCGGATAAGTGGAAACTAGGCCAAATATCGCCAATTTACAAAGGTGGTGATAGAACCCTCCCTAGCAACTACAGGCCAATCACCTTATTAAGTGTATTCTCAAAGTTACTAGAGAAAGTAGTTAACAAACGGATTGTCGATTTCTTGGAAAAATACTCTCCTATCTCTGATAAGCAGTTCGGATTTCGGCAGAATATATCAACAGAAGATGCCGTCCTAGCTCTAACAAAGTCAATCGCCACATCCCTGGACCAAAATCAATGTTGCCTAGGTGTATTCCTAGATTTAGCGAAAGCTTTTGACACGGTCTCGATTCCCATCCTCCTTAGTAAACTAAATCATATTGGTGTAAGAGGTATAAGTCACGAATGGTTTAAAAGCTACCTGATTAATCGCTGTCAATTTGTTAAGGTGGGACCGCATTGTAGTGAACAACATACAGTAAATTTTGGAGTACCCCAAGGCAGCATTTTATGACCTACACTATTCTTAATATATATTAATGAACTGCTGAAAATTCCGATCCAGGGCGCTAACATAATATGTTATGCAGATGATACGGTTGTATTATTTAACAACAAATCCTGGGAGTCAGTGTTTAAAACAGCTCAGACAGGCTTAACCGACATCAGTAAATGGCTAAACAACAACCTACTAACATTAAACACTAAAAAAACTAAATATTTAACGTTTCATAAAACCCGTGCTTCCCAACCTCGTACGCATCCTAAATTATATCTGTCGCACAGCCTAAGCTCTTGTATACAGTTCTCGGATCATCCCCCGTCGATCGAACACACCACATCTATTACGTACCTTGGTATCCAACTTGATGAAAAATTAAATTTCAAAAGTCATATTACATCCCTATCTAAAAGAGTCAGAAAAACCATTTACATAATGAAATCCCTCTGTAGCTGTGCGACACCAAAAACTTTAAAAATGGTTTACTATGCGCTGTGCCAGTCGTTACTTCTATACTGTCTTGCTGCTTGGGGAGGAATCCCAAAAACAAACATTATAGAGGTAGAACGAGCAAAGCGAGCAGTACTTAAAGTTATGCATAAAAAACCGTACAGATATCCCACCAATACACTATACATAGAAAGTGACGTTTTGACAGTCCGACAACTTTATATTTGCAAGGTAGCCACAGCAATTCATAAACAAAACCTAAATGCCCCTAACTTCCAATACCTCAGCTCCCGTAGAATTTATAATATACCCTTACCTAAAATACATACATCCTTTGCCAAACGCCTTCCTCCATATATCCATATATCCATTTATAATAAAGTATGCCAAAACACACCCTCCGCCAAAGAAATGTCAGCACCAAAGTTTAAACACCAAGTTAGTAAATGGTTAAAAACATTAAATTACAGTGACACAGAAAGCACAATACTAAACTGACCACAACACTAGGGGCACACACACACACGCCGACACACACACACACACACACACACACACACACACACACACACACACACACACACACACAAAACCACACGTACTCATAGTTTTAGGTTAATTAATTAATAAATCAATTATATTTAAGTTTCTATAATAAAATTGTGTTGGGTGCCGCGATACAGACCTAGAGTCTAGTGCAGCAACCGCCGCCAAAAATAATTTGTAGCCTTAATTTTAACTACTATATAAGTTTTAGATGTAATTATATAAGGCCTAGAAATAAGTTTATAAAATAAATGAATTTGAATTTGAATTTGAAGTGAGTTTACTTGAAGATAAGTAACGCTCTCAGCGATAAGGTCGCCTGTTCATTTGCCCAAACATGTTCTGGCGATTATACTTCCACTTCTGTGTTTGGTATACGACAGTGTACGTACTCTCAAGTCTTATTTGTGTAAAATATGTATTTGAAAGCGTTCCGATTTTTTTTCCTTAAATGTGACGGGCATTGATCGTCTGTTATCCCGGTCTACACCATATAAAAATATACACATGGATAAACCCTGGCCAGTCTAGGACTAATATTATAGGAAAAGAGAATAAAAGGTACCGGGTTGGTATCGGGATGAACTGGACGGTTACTCGCCACTCCCTGCATGGACCCTGAAAAACGTCGTACAAAACTGACGAGGGACAACGTGAGTGCTAATGGCTAAGGGGTGTGAAGAGGTGCGCTGCAGGTTCACCGAAGCTAATTTCGACGTTAGGCCTTTATCAGTTACACCTTTGTAGCTTGACTCTTAGCTCTAGCGATCTCCACTCCATGTTGGCTGGGTAAAGCTAAATGGCTAAATAACTTATTATTGTTATTAGTGTGGGATGTTGGTTGTAAGCTCGAGACGTAGTCGAGGGCTTTCCATAATCACGAGTTACACAGTCTGGAAATTTTTCTATTAAATCATAATAGACAGACAAACAGCTTTACTTTAGCATTCATAATATTAACAGGAATGCAAATGTTCGTTTGTTATATTTTTTACAACGTAACTATTCAACTGATTATCATGACAATTTCCACACACGATGTCAGGGATACAGAAAAGGACTTAGAGTATCTTTCACACAGAAGAAAGTTACAATTACACTTAAATTATTGATAGGACTATATCACCATCGTAGGCGAAGCCGCATGCTGAAATGATTTACTAATAAATAAGAACTTTCATCTCGCTTCGCTCTGTAAATATCACATAATGACACGTCACAAAAATCTAATGTTATCTAGATTGGACTATAACGTGCCTAGTCACTACTGATGTAGTGGTATTTACATCTAATTACAAAATAAAATTTAAGAGTTTTTTACAATTTATACTCAGGGATTTCGTTTATGCTTAGGTATTTCACCATAGTTTCTTTGGGCTTCACCCACAAGGACGTTGACTATACAAGAATAGAAGAAATATGTGCTGGTCGAAATGATTCAGGACTGCATGTTTTACATGCAAACATGCTAGAGGTATTATTCTTGTCTAAATGTTGCACATATATTTTGCTACTATCAGTCATATTATCTTCAAACAAACTGAAGTAATCAAACAGTATTCATATATTATATATAGAATGTTATTTCTTTGCGTGAATTAGTTTTAGTATCTGGCCTCTGTACATTACGCCTTCTATAAAAACAATATTAGGCCTGTATTCTTGTATTTGTGTGAAGCGTAGACTACATACAAATGATACAAGCCCATAGCAAAGATGTTGCAGTAAATAAACGGAGTAACGTGGAATGTGTATATCAGAAACTCCCATGTTTGTGATGATTTTCATCTTCGTGTCTTAGTAAATAAACTGTGAGACAACAAATTCCATCAGGCTCCTATAGAACCAGTGGGTTCAAGAAATATTGCCTTGACGTCATGAGTGTTGAGATGCGTGCGAATAGTCTAATAATTAAGAGGGGTAAATACTCTATAGATGGAGAAAAGGAGTAGAACGCAACAGGAACTACTGGAATGTAACGCAAAAATAATTATGATGTAGAGCTTTCATATCATAATCGCCATAATAGATTTATCTTTGTTGAATGAATGCTGTAGAAGTCCAACATTACATAAAATATAATATTTTCTGTTGTTGAACGACTGTTTGCTTCATGTAATAATTTGCTTTACATAATTAGGAGCTGTCACATTTAAAAGACAGAAATATATAATCATGTCGTCTTAAATTTTGCAACATACATCCATTAAGATTTTTTGTGTGACAATGTAAATAACAAAGTTTGTTGGTCTTTCAGCAAAATTCTATCGAGTCAACTTCAGCGCTTTTCAATGCTTTGGAAACGTGCATGAATTTAAATCTCAGCAGTGTCTCGATACAAACCAAATCACCTGTAAAATCGCGAGAAGCTTACATCCAAAATATATTTTCGATATTAGGTATGCATATTTATTTATTTAAATTATTATACTAGTTGCGCCAACGCAACTTCGTATGTTGAGACTTTAAATTATGTAAAAATTGTTGTCATGATTGTTGACAATATTCTGATGTATGCAAGTTGTAAATTTGATTAACTACAAATGCGGCAGTGATCAAACATGAACCGACACCAACGTAAAAAGGTATTTATAACTTATTTGCTCTCTGGGTTTATTTGAATTTATTCCTCGTGTTCAGTTTTGTAATGTAAATAATGAAATAAAACTACATTATTTTCCAATTTTAGAGAATTTTCTCATTTCCATATATTTTCCTTACTATTGAATGACATGACAGTACTGACAGACATTGTCTTAAACATATCGCCCCCCAAGGACTAGTTAGTCCTTCAAACTATATACTTACGAACTAAATCAACATTCTTCAAATAAAATTTATGGACTGTAGGTATTAACAAAGTCAGAAAATTAAACAAAATAGTATCCACTACATACAAATAAATCAAAATTAAAACAAATTTAATTCGGCTCAATAATTATTATAACAAAGATATTTATCAATTGTGCTTTGAACCAATAATATTCTATTATAAAAAGTAACTCTTGAATGTTATAAAAAATAAGTTCTTCCACGTTAGACCAAAATGACCATACATTATACATACGTATTCTATAAAACCAATTACTATATTAGGTTGTCACCTACCAACATAATAAAACCAATAACAAAGTTACAATAAATGTAGAAAACTATTTTAACCTTCTTAATTTCTAAACCCCTTCCTTTGCTTGTACCTCCTAAAGTATGCTTATGTAATAACATCGCAACAATAACAAGCAATTGTCATTGCATAATGAGATGTCGAGTCTCAGGTTGAAAAGTTGAATTTACCAGTAATTTGTCACGTAAAGGACTGCCGCAGTAAGCCTTATTACCTGATCTACTAAACACTTTCGAGGGCACAATTCTAGTTTTGTCAGATCCTAGGATAGCGCAACGTGATAATCGTTCTGTTTGACGTATATTTTGGACTGTATACTTTTTATTAAAATCTTTCATTTTCCGTAATGACATATAGTTCTTTATCTTTCCGCACAACCCTTTATAATTTAAATTTGTATCTAACGATTTATTTCGACTATTATCGTTACAATATCCATAGTTTCGGAATGATGATTTCTTATTCACGTTATTTGTTGACGAATTATATAAAACTGGTAGTGACATATCTACCTGGTTAGTTTTTATGGTACCCATGGCTACTGTAGTTTTATAAGAATTATTTTTATTAGGAAGCAATGTATGATGCTTTCTCCTACACAAACGACACGTTATAGGTCTATGACACATTTTACCTATATGATTCTTTCCAAGGCAATTGTAGCACAGGCCTAAAGAATTTACTATTTGTAAACGAGTATTAACGTAATCTTTGGCAAATTGAGTACAGGAAAACAATTTATGAGTTTTATTACAATAAGGGCAAATTACTTCTGAAATAACTTGAATATTTGATTTGAAGTAACTTGACTTAGTTTCATTGTTAATATGATCTAATTTTAGTTTAGATATAGAAAGCTCTAAAACTTCGAAAGCACGAGAGCGACATTCCAAAAACTGTTTGAATTGTTGAAATGTTGGTATTTCTGAACTAGAGCTGTTTACTTGCAATTCCCACTGTTTACGGGTTTCAGTGTCTAATTTCATACTAATCATGTAAATGACTATTAAGTCCCAAGACTCTACATTAATTCCTAAGTTAGATAGTTCATGTAAACAATCACAAGTTGTATCCATCAAAATCTTAAGTCCGCTAGATGATTCATCAGTAAGAACACGTTGATCAAACAACCGTTTCAATATACAATTAGCTATAAATCGTTTGTTATCATATCTATTTTGTAATAAGTCCCAACATGTTTTATAATTTGCCTGAGTAATGTTAACATGTTTAATTAATTGTTCAGCTTCGCCCATTAATTGCGTTTTTAAATAATGTAAACGCTGAACATCATCCAAATTTGAGTTATTGTGAACCAACGAAACGAACAGATCTTTAAAAGACGACCATTCTGAGTAATGTCCATTAAATATTGGTAGAGATATTCTCGGTAAGCGCACGATGCTCTCTTTATTTTCGCTAGAGGATGAAGACTGCTCTGTACTTCTAATTGCTGAGTATTCCATGACATTTAATGCTGCTTTCAAATCACTTTTGTACTACAAACTACATTAAACACATTTTTCGTTATATAACTACTCTCTTTTAATTCCTTGTAGTCATAGGTGCAAATCATGTTCTCATGTTTATTACAAAATTTCTCGGCTATCTTTTCTACGCCTTCTAGTCTAGTTAATACATAAGGTGGTGCTATTCTTTCCTTTGGAGACTTCTTAAATTTAATTCTTCCTCTCTCTATTTGGTCTTTCAATTCCTCCATAAGTTTTAAATCAGCTTCCATTATGACAATATGTAGTTTCCAGTCAATTGTAGAAATAAGTTAGCTTTGCGTGAATTTTGGTTAAATAATTTTGACTTTTAATATATATTCAAATAATCATTAAATAGTATTGTACAGATTAATTTTATTAATTACTCACGTTTCCTTTGTATTTTTATAACTTCTGCTCAGTTATTTGTGTCATCTTTGTTACCAGATTCCAATCTTTCCATAAAACCAAGCGTACACCATTACCAGTTGAAATATCCAAGCATATCCGGTACTAAAGGACCTTGTTCAGTTTTGTAATATAAATAATGAAATAAAACTACATTATTTTCCAATTTTAGAGAATTTTCTCATTTCCATATATTTTCCTTACTATTGAATGACATGACAGTACTGACAGACATTGTCTTAAACACCTCCAATATGAAATCTCACGGAATGTTGTAACAACGGAGTTCTTGTGGCAACATGAAAATATTCATGTCACTAAAGAATGCACTTTCAAATTGCCTACAGAAAACAAAGATTTTGCTTAAAAAACCATCAGTGCAACTGTTACTATGGTTTATTTTTAATTAATTTTAAATTAAAATACAAAACATTACCCCTCGTTTTCTCGGCAATATTAATCGAGACCTACCTAGAATTGCAATGGCGGCAGAATTTAGAATATTTTAATCGGAATGAATATTACTGATCCAGGATATAAGCTATCTCCGTGTCAAGTTTTATTTAAATCTATTCAGTATTAGATATACGATATACTCTAACAAGCAGACAGACTAAAATTCGAAAAAAATGTATTTACGGAATGTGCTGCTTCGAATTACTCCACCTGATGTTTCCTTTTCTTAAATTCATTGTACAAACTCGACCCTCGCACGGCCTACAGATTTATTATTGTTTAGATTGATACAAGAGACATCTAATTCAACAGGTTAGCGTCATGAATATTAACTAACAAACATTTGTTTTTAAAGATTTTTAGTAAAATAAAAATACTTGGCGCGCCTGTTTTACGCCAATTTCTATAAGTATTAAATTTCCAAAGACATATTTAAAACAAAAAATGCAGGTATCAAAATTAAGAGCTGATTCTCGTAAAAAGGTTGCAATTAGTTCTGTGTGTTAATTACAGATCAAATATGAATTTAATTGAATAGATGACATATGTTACACTAAGCTCTAACACTATTTAAATAATAAAAAACTGGCATTAAAATACCATCTTAACATGTTACTTTTAAAACATCATCGTAGAAATCATTTAAATCACGGTTTAAACAATGAAATTAATATGCCATTTCACTCTTTTTTATTAGTACAAAATTATGAAAAAAAGACATTTCCTAAATCTATAAGGCCATGAAATCTTTTGTATTGCAAAGCTGGTAAACAGGCAGACAGTCCACCTAAGGAAGTCGGCTGTAGATGTTTGCAACCCAGCGGCGAAGCCAATGTATCAGATAGTAAGGGATAGGAGGGATGATACACATAGGATAGGAAGTAGATTTAAATTTTGACTTACATGTATGACCTTCAAAAAATGTTTTCCAGTGGAATTTATTTTGAATAAAAAAATTTGAATTTGATATATATAAATTTTCTATAGAAGGGATGGCATATCGGGTATACACTGCAAGGGTCAGACTGGAGGAATGATATAGATTGGCTAGGATGGGATAATAGAATACAAGGATAGAACAGGACCTATAGGAACTATCACTCATTGTATAAAACATGGTTATCTTAGTGTTAACCACTTTCACGCAAAGTTTTTGGTAGAGCGTGGTGTCGTAACGGTCAAGCAGTCCCTAAGAACTGTAATCGAGACAATGATCCCAGCATGGGTCTAAAACGTTACAGGACCATAAAAATGTTCCATTTAATTTGATTGTCATTAAAAAGAAGACCACGGGCCATAAATATAGACCGGACTTTTGGAGGGTTTGCGTGGGGCCATGTGAAGTCCAACACGTAGAGGCCCCTTGACAAATTTAATGTAAATGTGGCGTGACACTGACCGGCGATTATCCCTGTCGACACCATATAATAATGCAGCCAAGGACAAGCCCCGGCCAGTGTGGGACTATGGTAGGAAATGAGAACAAAAAGTACCGGGCTATTGGGGTGAGCTGCTAGTAGTACTAATGGTCTGGGAATATGGGGACTATGGTGTCTGCTCGTCGCAATGTTCGAGAAACATGGAAAAATGGGCAGACGATTACTTGCTACTCTTTTCATCGTCCCCAAAAATGCCATAGAAGGGATTGTCATTTACTATTAATGTTTTCATTTTAAATCCAAATTTTCCAAGCTCATATCGCTGGAGAAAAATATATTGTTACTGTTGTTCTTAATGATAATAATAGTTCTTTTTATTTCTCCGTACAGGTGTCACAGATTCATCTAATGTAAATACATCAGTGCCTTTGAATAATTTTCAACTAACTAACGTTCAGTTAGAAGAAATAAAATCCATTGTGAGAGAATACGCTGATATTGATTATCCTATGAGCGCATTAAAAAGAATGTCATTAGCAAGGTATGTAAATTATGTGATTGTTAATAACAATAAAAATATTAATGTTCCTTCTAATAATATTTTAAATCGATAAAAGTTCCTCACATGATACTTTTATATTCTAAAATTGAATACGAGAGTTTTCTTCACCCAGCTACCTATTAGGCAGATATCATACTTCTAAAAGGTAACGCATTTTGTTTTTTAGTTGTTCAGCCAGACCAAGGTACAGTAATGCTTGGACCGCGTACAGCTAGTATATTACATAATATATTTTATACATTTTGTTGTTCCGTAAATTTAAACCACTAGCTTCGTCCCGTCGCCGCACCGGTGTGGAGTTTAAATTGCATCATTGTATAACATCTTCCTGTAGTTTTCAGATTGGGGATCATAGAACTTCTCCCAAAAATCCGATCTCTTCGAACCTTTTAAATCCTAGTATACACCTAGTATAATCTACACCCATTTAATAGCTTTTACAGATTAATAACAAATAGACATATACAACACGTTATTGTTCACCAAAATAAAAATTACAAAAAAAATGCACAACAAGACAATAGTTACTTGGTAAAACAAAAAGCGGCCTTATCGCTAAAAGCGATCTAGCTACTAGCTAAATAAATATACGGTAACTAACTGTGTATATGTTACGGGCAATTCTATAAATCCGGTTACTATGAATAATGACCGGTCTGTATACATAGTGCCAGTATCAAGTGGGCAATATAATTGAAACTGCATGATAAATCACTTCTCCCGGTCATTATGAATAATGACAACCTTATCTTGAACAATACAATAAAACAGAGATAAACTGTAGTTTTTTGTTTATTAAATGAAGTTGGGGTATAGTTATATAGGACTTTTACTTATTATTTGAGATATGCAATTGATTTTGGGTGGCTATAAAAAAAATAAACATGAAGGCTAAAGCGGGAGCTCCGCTAAGCTGTATCAAAAAATTCGGACCTGTTCATAATAAATAAAAAGGTCATATGACTATAACCCACCCTTAAGTAAATTATCCTTACATAATTCTTATGGAAAGTTACCGAATTTATCACATTGTTCGGCTAAAAGTGGGGAAGTGTTCGTACTGCCGGTCCACATCATAAATTCAAGTTATTTCAAATCAGGAATTTGAAATTGACCGACGCTCTTGGTCATTATTTATAATGATCGGTTCATATTAATAATGCCCGATTAATCAAATTGCCCATAACATATACACGAAATTTCGCACCAAGAGCAGTATCGAAATTTGGCGCAGACTGTATGTGTATGTAACTTTAACCTTACTCTGTATTAACCTAATAATTTAAAAATGTCCACATCCTCTGATACACAAAGTTATTTTTATACAAACTGAATTTAGCACATTATGTATTATATTATTTCAGTATTCTTGAGAGTACTAAAAAGAAAGACAAGAAAGTAGTATCCAGTATTGACAGTGGAATAACAGCTTTCTACAAATACATCTGCGATGATGATTATGACGCTTCAGAACCCATAGTTACAATGGCAACCAAACTGGTACCAACTATCGAAGTGAGTAAATTAGTAGTGCTCTAGTGACACTCAGTGATGTACTTCTTCTTATTCATTCTCTCAAGAATAGATCCAAGCAAAAGTATAAGGAATTGAACGGGAGAAGATGATGACCATCAAGACCTTCGTGTTCATAGTATTAGACGGAGCCAGAGAGAGTACAAAAACCTCCAGTCTTTGTATATCTGTGGCTGCATATGTTGGCCCACAGACACATCTCTCGTCACAAGATTGTCGATATTAGACGTGGATTGGTTCTACCGCTGGAGATGTTAGAACTCTAGCCTATACAGGGAGAGCTACAGAGGCTGGATTGCGATACCAGCTTGGCAACTCTCCCATTAATTTAATTCTGATGGTTGGAGTAGCAGGCCCCCGTTTTTCTCCAAGCACCCGAGATTTTAGAATATATCAGAAATCCCCATGAGCAATACACTACCTGTTTGTTCCCAAACACTTAGATATGCATAATTAATTAATCCCACCGTGACGAATAATGAGGGAATGTAAAAAGGAAGCAAGTTTGCATTACAAGTATTGGATATCGTTTTTGTAGAAAAACTTAGATGTCGAGTCCGGTATGTACTTGCTCTCTTAACAAGACAATGTCTTGCATCGAATTAGGAAGAAACTTTCAAATAACGAATGTACAATTATATATCCATCCCTTTTCATTATCTTATTAATTGCTTCTATTGTTTTCTTTACCCTAAAGGTCGATAAAAAATTACCCTAAACGGTATCCACAAGAAGTTATACGAATTAATATTTTTATGATCAACTAACGTATGTAACGAGCAGTTCAGAAGTAAGAAGGGGGCACCGGTATTTGTAATTGAAAAAGTGCATAGCACAAAATTAGCTTTAAGCGTGTTTGACTTTTTGCTTTTTCAAGACTTATTTATGGTATCCGTGATGGTATGCAAGTACTTCTTCGATTGAATATTTTTATCAGCCCTCAGTTATATGTCTTGAGATTTCCTCTTTAAAAACCCTTTTCTTTAGCTTTTTAACTATTGGCATACATGCAAAACATTAAAATGTCTAAAATACAGTATATTAAACTTGTTTAAAGTTCACGATCCAATTCATAAACTTTCCGTTTTTTATTCGGCTACTCAATCATGAAAAATATTATTTTCACTCGTCTTCACGGCATTGCATGGCATTTGGATTGGCATTGGATATGAAACGAAGAGTACGAAAATAGCTGGAAATCACCAGATAATATTTTATTTTCAAATTACGCGGGTGAAGCTATACGAAAAGTCCCAGTTATGAATAATTTAAAAAGTTTGATTTTTTTTAATTTACAGAGAGAAGAATTCCTTGATCCAGAAGATACATACTTACTAATGATACCGGGATTCGACGGACATAGCCATATTTTCAGGAATTTAGCTGAAAAACTCAACCTAAAAGCACTTACTTTACAATTACCTCCTGACTATAAAAATGATAGTGTGGAAACAATAGCCAAGAATATTTACAAGGTAAGTGCAAATAAATAATAAATATTAAATAAATTTTATGTTTTTTTTTTTGAAAATGTATATCTCAGAAACTCAAAGCAGTCAACGGAAATTTTTTGAGATTCATGTATTTTCATACTAAGAAACCCATTGCTCTAGGAGTTAATATCTTCACTATACCCTTGATTTTAAATATTGAATTTGATTAATATGGTAACTAATCGACCTTCTGCTACCTGTCCTAATGGACGAAATCGCGAGCGAAGATATGTTATGCCATCATCATGCTGCGATTTAAATTAGAGGAATAGTTAGTTTCAAGCTTCTCCACTGTATGTGCTCTTTGGACTTGTAACGAAATTTATTTTATTCCGAACATCAATAAAATTAGTGTAACAAACAGCTCTGGATGGTTATTTGTAATAGCTGTTGTTTAAGTTCACTCTAGTTACACATATATTATGAGAGTAGAATTATTAAAATAATATAATTTTTATTTTTCTTAACAGTACTTGAAAGACAGAATCAAAATAAACTCTAAGTTTTATATATTGGGATATTCGTTCGGCGTTCTGGTTGCTCTCGAATTGGCATATATTTTGGAAAAAGAAGGTTGGTTACAGTATACTATCATAACCACGTTACAGGTTTTTTTTCTTAAACCTTTTATTTATTTTTTAATCGGTAGACAATACCTCATATTGTGTATTCTCAAGCCGAGCGAGCAAGTTTAGCCGTTAGTCGTACTAAGGCTGCCGAGACGAGGGATGTAGCTGTTTTAAGTACGGCTTCGTTAGGCGGAATTTACTATACACACCAAACCCGCGTGACATAGAATTACCTGCCTGTAAGTGCTGAGGCTATGCGGATACACAATTGCCTTTTTCTCGGCATCGTCTTAATGAACATTTGGCAACCTTCACTTGGTTGATTGTAGAAGCATTAGTGCTAATGTCTAATTCTGTTAAACGTCTTCACTTTACTCGACTTACTCGTGTACACTTTGGATCTATAATTCTTAAATACCATACTAATTTACAAAATAAATATTATAATATGATTGTATAAAAGTAGTAATATTATGACCTCATAGTAAATACATGTACTCTAAGCTTCAGAATAACTGATTCATTCCCATGTTACTTTCAAAAGGTACAAGGATGACCAAATGCGACACATGAAAAGATGCAATATAGAGCCCTCTCGATGAGAAAGTTTGGCAGCACAGCGGCCAGAATGGCGCAGGATGGTGAACAGCCAAGTACGCGAGTTCGAGGTTCAGCGTATAGCTGACCTTGATACTAAACGCGACCAGTTAAAGGCTCGCCCACCTGCTGCTGTTATATACAATTATGACAACGGCGTACTCACATGCCCTCGGTTTTCACGGAGTTTCGCCACCAAGATAGGCTACATAAGCCATCTTCGCACGCACCAGCTCCAATTATCCGACTAGGGGTCAAAGTGGTCGCCATGGCCGAAAACGGTCGGAACAATCATCATCATCATCATCACTTTCAAAATGACATATATGTATATTAGGGTGGCGCAAAAAACCGACTTTTTTTTAGTCCCGAGTGAAACAATATTAGTTTTTGATGTTTTAAGAACTCCCTCCAAAGGACAGCTCAAAAATTTTTTTTTAGTGGTCGCTCCAAATTTTTTATGATTTCTAAAATCGCTAAACACCGAATTATTTTTATTCATTTTTTTCTCATTAGGGTACATACATTATACATTAAAAAAAATTATGACCGAACTTTTAAAATTCAAATTTTGAACTGAAACTTTCAGAAAACTATTATTTTTGGTCTATAAAATTATACTGAAACGACAAAAAAAATTCAATAAAAAATTCAGTTTTTGGCGATTTTTGAAATCTTAAACAATTTGGATCGACCTGTTAATTTTTTTTTGAGCTGTCCTTTAAAGGGAGTTCTCAAAACATCAATAACTAACATCTTTTTCACTCCAGACTCAAAAAAAAATGGTCAGTTTTTTGCGCGACCCTAATGTATGTTAATACTCGTAGCTGTTACGCGCGACTTATCCCTTTTTATTTTCAAAATTTCTGAATGACGTAACTAAATATTATTCATATCTCTAACGTGAGGATTTATGGGCTGCTTATACAAATTTTCATCCTCTATCAATTCAAGGTTGTTTCCTGTGAGATAATATAGCATGTAGCCAAATTACATAATATACAATTTTTATTACAATTCTTTCGCAATATTTCAGGTAACCTTGGAGTAGTATACTGTCTAGATAGCAGTCCGAAAGCTTTAAGGGCACAGCTAGATGCATATTTGGGAAAACTTGGGAAATATGAACTGCAAAATACTATTGTCATGCATTTCCATCGACTCTTGCTTAAAGAAAATTCAGATGAATTTAAAGAAATGTTGAGGAACACAGAAGATTGGCAGAGCAAAATTAGGTTATTTACAATGCAAGCGAAGCAAAAATTGACCATATCTCATGAATATCTTGGATGCTGTTTGGATTCATTTTACAGGCGAATCCTGCTGGCTTACGACTATAAACCTAATTTCAAACTTGATTCTGAACTGGTATTAATAAAGGGTGTACCTCATCCGGAAGCCATAACACTCAACGAAGATTATGGACTCTCTGATTATACTTCACTACCTGTTCAAGTGTTTGATATAAAATCAGATCACGCATTGGCATCCTATGACTGTAAAGTACCAAACATTATCCACAAAACTCTTGAATCCAGTCTTCAAGCGGAACTCAAGAAGAAGAGCCATTGTGATTTTTATTATTTTACAGAGTAAATTTCACAGTTGTTTGGATTCATAGAAAGGCACACAAACGTGCAGAACTAGATAGATCTGATGTTTATGCCATAAGCTTTTATTGGGGTCTCTTAAATCTATTTGTAAAAACAGTCTATTTTATACTTACACAATAGAATTAACTAGATTAAAAAGCATTGCAAAGAAAGCAGCATAAAATTTTCTATAAAAAAATAACACACTAAGCTTCCGTAGCTGTTTTCACATAAAGAAACATAATAAAATGGTCATGTATTGTCTGTTTATCCTTTAATTCGTCTACTTATGCCATTGCCATTTATTCAAAGCTGCTATATAGATAAATACATGAAATATGTATTTTACCAAAATTTGTCGGTTTAGATATCAATACAAACTATTGGAACTGTACCAACTAACTACTGTAATCCTTTACTAGTCTTAAGTTATTTTATTATCCGGCTTGAAGGACCAAATGTTTTGTTAATCTATTAAATTTAAAGTGTGTTACGATTTCCAAATGCATATTTTATGATTTCACACGTTTTATATGGTTTTAGATTTTATATAGCGATGTTGAGTATTTAATATTAGACGTATGTAAGGCGAGTGACATGTGTGATTTATGACAATATTATATAGTAATGAAATGAGGTTGTAATGAATGAAAAGATTCTGTTCATCGCGGACAGCAACGATTTAGCAAAAGTTAAACAATTAAGGGGGCGGCTACCATATATGTGGGGGGTATCGTGTTTAAAAATTTTAAACTAATTCTTGGGAGGTCTCCGTTTCATAACTTTAGATATATGTCACTTTGTCACTGATACAAAGCCCTCCAGTGTCTGTGGACAGATACAACACATATGACACTGGCTATAAGCAGAAAAATATTTTTAAATATTTATTATCTTGTATGAGATATGAAGGTTAAAACCTCTACCCTCAAATTTGCAAATAGGGATAAAATAAAATTTCCCGGCAATGTTGTTAAACGACGTTCATAATAATTTATTGTTATTTGTTCTAAAATATTGTTTTAAAACTGAGCTGGGTATTGGTGGAACATTATTAATTTTTAATACATTTTATGGATATATTTTTGTGTACTTTGTATTATTTCTACGCCTATTAATCACAACATTACAATTTAAATGTTCAAATACATATTATACTGACTAAATAATTAAAAAACTAAAAAGTATAAAATAAATTCTTTTTAAAGCTATTTTTAAGTATAATATCTTATTTTTAATATATAATTATCTAAAACATCTTGAAGTCGGTGCTTAGTAATTTTCAAAATATAGTAATTTTTATGTTTTACTTCGCACCGACTTCAAGATGTTTTAGATAATATATATTAAAAATAAGATATTATAATTAAAAATAGCTTTACAAATAAGTTATTTTATACTTTTTAGTTTTTGAAGTCGGTTTTTTTAATCGAAGTTTTTTTTATTGGTTACCTTTTAGTGTCTAGCTATGGGTAATGCTACGAAAGGTGTCGCGCGCCTTAGAAAATATAAGTCCTAAGAAACGGGAATGGAATTTTTTTTACAAAAAAATGATCATAAAGTGAAAACTACTGGGCCAAACTACGTTAAATTTTTAGGAGACCAAAATATGGCAACTATTCCGTATCAAACTAAAAAAGAATCAGATCATAAATCTCAGCGTAATCGGAGAACAAACATAAAAAAATACCAATCAAATTGAGAACCTCCTTCTTTTTGAAGTCGGTTAAAAAAACTTTCAATGAAAATTAGTCTGGAGTTTTTATGAAGGGTTTCATTTTCATTTATTTTCATTTTTCATGCCCGGTCTGGCACGAACAAGATTGTCATATTAGTCAAATATATGTAACGCATGCGTTCAGGTTTAAGGCAGTTAAGGGACACGCAAAAATACATGTTATCTTATACTTAATATATAACGCTAAAGAGTTTGTTTGTTTGTTGGAACGCGCTAATTTCAGGAACTACTGGTCTGATTTGAAAATTCTTTTAGTGTTAGATAGCCCATTTATCGAGGAAGACTATATATAGGCTATACCTATATACTCGTATCATCACGCTAAGACATTTATGTAGACACTACACCTTTGTCATCTCACTACCATCATTGTAAACTAAATCAATTATTATCGAATTACACTACTCTGCTTAGTTTCCATCGCAAAGCCATCCTATTACTATCCACGCACCTCATCAGGCTGGCTGACGCTAATTCAAAATATAACGGCTCGTGCGTACCGAGGCTTGGCATACAGTGCCTGTGGAACGAGTCTAATGCAGGGTTCTATATACGGGCTTCTAACTACCAACTATTCTACAAACAGTCTTCTAAAGATAGCCCTTTCTAGACGGCGAGCCCTTCACTCACGGTACTACTACGGTGTCGACGATTTGTCCCTATCGGCACGATCGACCTACGGCGGTGCTCCTCTGCCTGACCTCCGGCTGACGGAGGACGAGCGCGAAGCTGCTGGAAGAGTCTCCTGCGCATCCAGGCGGACTCGACCTTTCCTCCCGTCGTGTGTACGACTACAGCGCAGGACAGTGCTGTCCGCTCTTTATTTCTATCCTTCCAAAGTCGAAGTAAGCGGTTCTGATGGTTGTGCAAAATAATCCCCCTTTCTACCTTTTTTTTCATAACGCTGGGAGAATGTTTTTGGACACCATCCTCGGACCCTTCAGGAGACGGGTCAGAATGCAGGCATAAGGCCTGCATCGAAGGTGGGTGGGACTCTCAGTGCCCGGTCCTCCCCGCTTGCTTCTAAAGCGAAGCTGTCGCGAGAATTGGCCGCGGGACTACCCATTACACCTAAACCTGCGCCCCGTTTATAGCGCTTTCACGAGGCGCCACGGGATCCCGTACATAATAATAAATGAATGAATGAATGAATGAAAACACTTTATTGTTCACCAAAAATTAAAACTACGTTCTTAAAACTAAGTACAATAAATGTTGAACAAAGGGCGGCCTTGTCGCTTAAAGCGATCTCTTGCAGGCAACCCCCTAAACTAAGGAAAATATTTAAACAACAGTGGCGGTGAAGACAATAAATAATGAGAAACATTCCAAGAATAAGTAAAAAGGAAATAAATAAATAATAATATACTTTATATACTATACAAAAATAAGATATATCATACTACATATAGAATCAGTAGCATGTTTTAGACTTGCGAGGACCAAAGATATTTAGTAACCATCAATTTAAAAGACATTATGGATTTAGCTTGTCTGATGTTGAGTGGCAGTGAGTTCCATAAACGGACAGCCTGTGAAAGAATTATCAACGAAGGAAGAAGTGTGTACAGGTGTCATTAAGGAGAGATTATTACTAGAGCGCAAATAACGGGAATGAGAAAGATGTAGGAAATCAAAACGTTCCTTTAAATGAGTCTACTGGTATCAAAAACAACAATGTCCACTTTTGTAAAATGTCCACAATTCATTATTTTTAGTTTTATAATGTTCAAACTACTAATTGATATATGATTTTTTATTTTATAATAATTAAAAGATCTAGGATCATGCAGGTAGTTATTAAAACAAACCTTCTAGGCCGAAAACAATCTGAAATAATAAAAACCATCGGACTTTGCTGATTTTGATAAGTAATGTCGGACTTTGCGCTTTTTGATACAAACGTAAATGGACATTGTTGATTTTGTAACATACACACCTATCACAAACATTCTCAAGATGATTTTGATACTTTTAGTTCATAGTTGGGATATGGTACTCACGGTACTACAAAGGTTAATAAAAAACTTCTTTACTTTGAACATAATATAATATAGATAGGCATTAAGGGTAGGTGACATCATTAGAAAATTAGGTTAAATCTTAATATTTACTAAATTAAAAAGAAAGGTAATTCCTGTTGCTCTTCACAAAGTAGTTCTTCATTACTATCGTCAACATTTTCGGTTGACATCGATATCTCCTGTGAGATTGGTACTACTCGAGCAAAGTACTCGAGAGTCTCTAAATTACGCCATTCGGTGCCGTAATGTGTACACAATAATTTATTAACGTCTCTCAACTTTAATTGTTTTACTATAACACCTGGGGCGACGACCATTGGAGCAAGCATTGCGGAGGTTTTATTTTTTTTGCAGATATTTTTATATTCACCTGTGTCGATTCTGTAATGTAGCTCTCCTCTTAAACCGACCATTTGATTACATCTAGCTGCCCTTTTTAAATAAAACCTCTTACATTTAGAAAATTGTACATGCCACTTACCAACATCCAACAGTGTATTTTTGGTAGCAGTTTTCCAGTCAAGCACTGTACATTCAGATGCAATATTTACAATGGTCGAATGTTGACTCATCACATCCGTATACATTTTTGGATCTGTTATGGTTTCTATATTTCGTAAATCTTTTTCTATGCGAGCAAACACCCTATCAGGAGGAAGAAAGGAGTGCCCTACTACAGGGAACACTACTTCAATCTGCTTAATTTGAACTGGTGCATCTTGTATAAGCCATTTTGCAAGCATTGCCATCATCGTGCTATTTTTATTTTGACCAGAACAGCCATCGGCCATGAGTCGAAGTGAATTGCATTCGGGAGGGAAGTTAGTATTAATTAGACGATGATAAACTGCCGATGCTATAAGATTGGAATCCTTTGCGAATTCATTTTCTGTCCAGCAATAACTAAAAACATTTTCTTTTGTTAGTGGTGATTTTGAAGTACCCTCAACCACCGTAAAATTGTGTAAATAGAGCTGTCGTGAGTAATAAGTTATTTGGTCTGGTATCTTTGGAAGAGGCATGTTCTTCTGGCAATCGAAGGACATTATTTTTAACGATGGATTTCTGTCTTTCAACATGTCGAAAAATGCCTTTGCGCGACGTTTGTGAACCGTTTTACTGGTTATTAAGTCCTGTTTTTCGCGGTCAGTCTTCGCTGTTTTCAACTTCTCCGTCAGTTGAAGGCATGTCGAACAGACGTCAACCCTAGGACTGCCAAAGCCTAAATTAAAGCAGGTGTTAAAAATATTTCGGAAATATAAAGGTTTAACTTTAAGGTGCTGTACTGCCTGTTGATTGTACATCTTGGCCATTTTATTTACGCTCAATTCTGATGGCAAATACAGGCGCTTTGTATTGCTTCGGCAATAATGCGGTTCTGAGCATTTAAATGTCCTGATGAAAATGATGACACTTTGCTTCTTATCTGTAAACTTGTGCGACTTGTGATCACCTCCACGATTTTCTTTTGGGTACTTTCCATGTAAATAGAAGTTTTTTACTGAACTTTCTATGCGGTTTCTTTTTATATGTAATATTCCTAAAAAGGCTTTTTGGCAAACTTGTTTCATTTTGCGCTCTGATTTACAATATATATTGTATTTTAACTGAAATTTTCTATCATTATATTTTTTATAAGATGTGGCTCTAGGGCGTTTGCGTTTTACTTCCACGGCCTTTACATGTTTTAATAAAAATGTGTCTTGTTTTACCTTTTCCTCGATTGAAAAAAACATTTCATGGAAGCGTTGTAAATCACTCATAGTGATATCTGTGCATTGCAACTTTTTATTTTTATGTTTACATGTAGGTTTGTCAGGCAAATTTTTTGCAGCATACCTAAAACATAAAAAAATAAATTTCGAATAATTACATAAAATATGCACGAAAAAAAAGAATATTAATACCATACTAATTAAACA
This sequence comes from Dendrolimus kikuchii, assembly GCA_019925095.2. Lineage (NCBI taxonomy): Eukaryota > Metazoa > Arthropoda > Insecta > Lepidoptera > Lasiocampidae > Dendrolimus > Dendrolimus kikuchii. Next base: position 4,498,966 of record CM034400.1, read on the forward strand.
TCTGTTTGATTCTAGAAGTAATAGACCAACTTTATTTTTATTAAAAGTAATACAAAATATTGAGTAGTATCAACAAGTGTTAGGTGTACTATACTTACAGCTTCTGCTTAGTTTTATTTCGTTTCCAGTTTGCAGCATTACTTCCACGTTTTCGAGCCATACAAATGTCAACAACGTCAGGATACCTTTCCATTGTTAATAATAAGCCTTTTGAACACTAAATAATTGTTAATATACCATTTAAAATGATAAAAAACCGAAAGCACTTTTACATAAATCTGTAACAACGGCCATACTGCGATGAACAAAATGAGGCCCTCCGATTGGCTACTACGGACTATGCTGAAGTTGAAACATACGTTGTTGGACATTGTTGATTTTGTAACATACATTGATTTTGTGTTGTAATTTTAAACGGTTTTTTGATGTTTTTGTTGCATACGGAGTAGTGCATCAACTGCTCTGTTGCCAGTACAATCCGAAACCATAGACAACTCAATTTTGGCAAAGTATGGACATTGTTGTTTTTGAAACTAGTGGACTCAAATACGGAGGGGTACGAGGATCAAAAAGGATATTGTACAAAAGAGAGAGTAAGTGAACATTCCGGCGAAGGCGAATAGGTAGCCATTTATGCTTATTTTAGATGATGAAAGATAATAAAATAACTTGACATGTCGAGAAGACTTTTTTAAATTTGTAAAACAAAGGTTTTTGAAAAAAAAGATTAGTTTCGAAATCAATCCTAACATGTCAAGTTATTTTTTCCAAATCATTAAATTCAGAATCGATAAATATATACTAAAAGCCATAATGGCGGTAGTTGACTTTTTTTTTGCAAGTACGGCGGTAGCGTTCGCTGGCGGCACGTGCCCTGTACACGTGCGCGGCTTCGTCGCCCCGCCCACCTTTCACTACGCTTAGAGTATAAAAACGGACCGCTCCGTTGTATTGGCACGCATTTCCAACGAATGCGTCTGCGAGTAAGGACCATTGTCTTTCGACAATCAGTACTGCTCTAATACTAGACATGGAACGCTGTCTTTGACGGTTGGTACTGTCTAGGTAGTAGACATGGAACACCGTCCCTGACGGTCAGTACTGTCTAAATTGCGGTGGTGCGTGGAACGCTGTATCTAACAGCCATTACAGCCCTAAAGTGACCGCCCCCACTCTCATGACAATAATAGACGTGGAACAATGTCCCAGACAGTCAGTACCGTCTAAATTGCTGTAGGTGCGTGGAACGCTGTATCTAACAGCCAGTACAGCCCTAAAGTGACCGCCCCCGCTCTCATCTCTAACTGTATAAAATTAAATAAGTTGTTTACGATTATATTTTTTATTCTTTTCCACTTCTGGTCGCTAAAATCAGAAGTGGGATTGAACTTATTTGCTCACAAATATTACACGTGATACCTACACAAACAACCGTTAAATATTAATTAGGAATTCCACGTTCGTCAAGATCACGTGATGGGTCGGTTAGGACACCACCTCGGTCTAAGTCTAGGCGCGTCATGCCGCGTTCGCCAAGATCACGTGACAGGTCGGTTAGAACGCCGCCTTGCTCTGACTCTAGGCGTGTCGTGCCGCCTTCGTCAAGACCACGTCATAGGTCAGTTAGAACGCCACCTCGGTCTGGGTCTAGGTGTAGCCGTCGTAGCGAATCGCGACTAGATCATAGGCATAATTCACGATCGCCTCATGATCGAATGCGTTTGCGCTGTTATAAAACTCGCTCACGGTCCCATCATAACGTGAACCTGTTCCAATTCACGTCATGACAAGATTCTTACGCGTTCGCGTAACGATAGCACTCGTTCACGATCTCGTCGCAGTCCCTCGGGTAGCCGGTGACCATCATGGTTCACGTGAAGGGTCCAGGTCACGAACGTTCAACTCTCATCAACGTCGTAGTAAATCTCGGTCCTATCAGTACGTTTTCGCGAAATTGAAAAAAAAAAATACTACCAGTGGTTCACTCGTTACGCCGTCAGTTCAGAACAGCACACCTCCATTAAATACAAATATTATCGTAACCCTTGACGCGTTAACTATTACGTTTCAAATTTTGATCCGGCTATAAACAATTTTTATGTGTGGTGTGGCGAAGTGGACAGGGCTAGGCATGTGAACCGCTGGGATGATCTCGAATGTTTCTCACGTGTGGTTCATTGTTTGGAAGGTGACTCAAAAACCTGGTTAAATGAATGGGCTACGAATGATCGCTCGTGGTCCAATTTTCTTAGCGATTTAAAATCGTTGTGTCCGCAAAATATATGAGATCATAAATACCACGTCCGAGAAGTTTCCGTCATACGCAGAGTATGCACGTAGTTCTTAAGATTACGAGTAATAGGAGGTTTAAGCAAAGACCTTATGGTTCAAATAGTAATTTACGGCATCAATGTACAGGTGCGCGCAGCGGCTACCAATGCCGATCTAATAGCCGAAAACCTAGTTTCCTTTTTAACTATTTATCTAAAGCCTACTCCTCAAGTTTGATAATCGTAACTGCGCTAAATTTGTGCCATCCGGTTATATGGCTAAGAGGCTTTAACGGTCCTATAAGTCCGAATTCAAACGTTTCTGTTGTGGCAGAGCAGTGCATAGCAGAGCATTGCCCCAAGAATGGTAATGTTAATAACAAGCGCGACGCGCATGATAGTGTTAAACCAGTCGTCTGCTCTTAATAGGGCATAAAGAGATTGACTGTTTTGCTAAGGCCCGATCTGGGCCCCAAGCTAATATCAACTAACGCAAACTTAACTTGTGTAGTATATATAGTAGGGCACTCAATGTATCCTTAGTATCGTCAGCAGCAGTAACTTACTTCTCCATTTCGCGTAAACAAATTAAATGTTTTTTGGAAGAAATAAGCGATAAAGAGATTGTTGCTTGCGAGTATATCACTTTAATCGAATTTAGGAATATAGCGCTTGAAGTAGATTTTGTCAAGTACCCGCCTTGTGCATGATAACGCCCATTACCATAGCGACTGACGTACTTAGTCGCGATGGCGTCATGTTTATTCGCACGAAACGCGGACAATACTTAACTCATAGGTGTTAGCAATCCCCAATAAGATAAATTCCCCTCTCGAGGGAGCGGAACTTGTGAAGTTGGTGGCAGTGGCAGATGAATTCTCTCCGTTTTTGATATCCGGTACAGCCACCACTACCATCAACACTGGTAAAATGTTGTCATAAGTAGCTACGGTGAACCTGCAGCTCACCTTTCTACACCCCTTAGCCACTCACACCCATATTGTCCCTGTCTTTATGGCATTTTTTGAGGCCCATGCAGGGGGGGGGGAGTGGCGAGTCACCGTCTGCCCATTTTTCATGTTCCCTGAACATTGTGACCGGTAGACGCCGTAGTCCCCATATTCTAGATTCATATATTCATATATAGATCCCATATTCATATTATAGGCCCCTAGTACCACTAGCAGTTCACGCCAATAGGCCGGTACTTTTTGTCCTAATTTCCCACAATAGTCCTACACTGGCCGGGGCTTGTCCTCGGGTGCAGTACTATATGGTGTAGACAGGGTCGCCGGTCAGTGTCACGCCACATTTACATTAAATTTGTCAAAGGGCCTCTACGTGTTGACCTTCTATGGCCCCACGCAAGCCCTCCAAATGTCCGGGCCATTTTTATGGCCCGTGGTCTTGAAAGACATACAAAATAATAATAATTTATTGTAATAAAGCCAGACACAATGACAAAAAATGCTTAAGTTAATTTAAATCTATGTATATATGTTAACAATTCATTTCCCTAAACTCCAAACTAGGCTTGCACCTGTGTCTTGGGGGTTAGTTGTGGGTTCCCGTGGGTGTATGTTACAATATTATTAGGTTAATTTGTGACCAGATTAATGTGCAATTAGGCACCAATTTTACTAAGCAGATATTCGGTTTCATAATAAGTTAATTTTAGTAAATACTCAGCAAGTTTCTTTTTAATTTTGAATAAAGTAAGGGAGGGAGTAAATAGATAATTTGCGATTTATTTTATTATATAAAAGCGAACTTAGGGAGACATAATGTTGGCTGGCAAGGGTAGTACGTGTAATAGGTACATCACATACTGAGTGACCTTGTCGCTTCAGAAAAACATTTAATGAACGTCCATTAAACCTACATGTCACGCAACACTTAAAGGAGACTATATTGCAGCATATCAGTGTTAATAATTATATCATATAACCGGTCATGTTATACGTGTCCAAATGTTGGGTCACTAAAGTGATGATATTCTATAAACTCCACTCCGCTGAGATAAGAATGTGGCGTTGAATGAGTGGTGTTACAAGAGCAGATAAGGTGGGAAATGAGTACATAATGGATACTTTGAAAGTATAGCACCCGTGACTGAAAAATTGAGAGGAAGAAAACTAAGGTACTCTTTATTATTTAATGCTGAACAATGATTTTTAAGGCATGGTACCGCCGTGTCTTGTTCAAACTTTACACACACATTCTTCATACATACAATTCTTTAGAGTACTTTCGAGTGTCATCGAACTGTCAAAGTGTAAACACAACTTTCCTTGTACAAAAAATATTAAAAATAGTAAATACATAGTAATCTTTGTAAATTTATATAAAACGTGTAAATGTAATTATAAGAAAGTGTCTCAAATGTTATCCCCAAGAAAATGAAGTGCCTACCAAACAAAAAGTCGATACTGTTGAAAATTACTAACAATTCAAAAAGCCAGTGAATCAAACAGTTTTATACAAAATAAACATATTACAGTGCATCAAAAGTACATAAACACAAGCTAAAACTATTTCTTATCACAAACAATGTGTTAGTTTTTGACCTTATAAAACCAATAAGTGCTTGTACGTTATATTTTCAAACATGTAAACAAACATCAGCTGACATTTAATAATACAGAATAGTGACATCTATCGAAAATTAACTCACATATAAACAACATTTTATACTGCCACCTATCGACACCCTCAATAAACTACTTCCCGATGTATATTCAAATCCAATAGTCTCATACTATTTCACAACAGAGGACACTTGTGTGTAGGGATGGATGTCATGGATAACGAAATGAGAAGTATTACCTTAAGAAAGCAGATCAGAAGACTTTCAGATGAATCAGTGGAACCTTCTTTTACATCAATACAATCGGACTTGCGAGCAAAAAGTTTGCCTGATTTGTCAACTGAATATAATGAACTACATGAGTTATATGAGGAAATAGCTAATCTAAAAATCAGCTTACAAAGCGCAAATAGAGAGATCGAAGAATTGTCATTGATAAATATATCACTTCGGAAGAAAATTGATGAAAACCAAGGACAAATCAATAGACTAAAACAAATATGTACAGGAAAAATAGGTAACGCCAGCTCAAAAAAATCATCTAAAAAAATCACAACGGCTGCAACCAAGATTTTCAACTCAAGTACTATTGACCTACAATTGGAAGATAGTTTAACACTGTCACCAAAAGATACCACTATCACCTCTTTATATACTAAGGAAAACCGACAATTAATACCAGCGTCTAACTCTTCGCCTAGTCAATTATTAACTGTTGAATTAACTGATGGCGTTAGTCACAAAAACATCACGACGCAAACACAAAGTCCAGCTCACCAAACAACAAGCAAAATCAAGAAACCGCGCATAATAATTTTAGGTTCACAACAATTAAAAGGAATGTCTTGTATACTTTTAGACTTAAGAAACTTGAATAAGAGCTATGAGCATTATGAAGTATTTTCGCTAATTAAACCACAGGCGAATTCTGAGGAAATATTAAAGACATGCGAAACGTTAAATCTTGATAAAAATGATAAAATAGTATTATGTATAGGAGAAAATGACACAAACCCTACAAAGTTAACTTGTAATCTGTCGTATTCTTTAAGATTTCTAACAAATTTAGATGTATTTATCATAAGTGTAAATCAAAATAGATATTTGAATTTAAAAAAATTAAATACTATCTTAAAAACAGTCTATATGCAATGTAAGAACGTTAAATTTATAGAGATATATACGCCTGGATTATTTAGACAATAACAATATTTGACTAATTTATGTAAAGCTATTAATTTAATTATTGACACGCAATATTACGAATACAAATATATAAAATCATTTAAAGAAATTATAGCACAAACTAATGAAAAACGACTTAAGCAAAAATCACTGAGGAAAGGAACAATTCCTATTTCTATTTCTATAAGTTCACGCCAGTTCCCTTGCGGGGTAGGCACGAACAACAGAGTGCCATTTAGGCTTATTCTTACACACCTCACTTGCCTCTTTGACATTCATAACTCTTGTCATGCAAGCTCGTCTGTTCTTAAGGCTCCTGACATCACCTTCTGCTAGTACACGATCAATTTGATCATGGAAGGTGTGTCGTGGCCTTCCACGACTTCTGCATCCATCCACTTTTGCATTGTATATCTGTATAACAATTCCATACTATTTTAACAAAATAAATAGTAATTCCGAATATAACCATATTAAAAAAACACAGACTCGATACAAACATGTAAAAAAGGAACAATTCCATATTATTTTCAAATAGTGCCAAAGGCAACATCATGTAACTTTACCAATAAGAATTTTTTTCGAGCATAGGACTAAATCTGAATGCCTATCTAACTGTTTTCCATCAAAATATTGCTGAGGTTTTAAATAAACTAGATCAATTAGAAATATGTATGGATGAATTTTCTCATAAAGGCATTGATATTGATATTATATGCTTAACTCAGTGTTTTGTTAAATATGGTAGTAACTCAAACATAAAAATGAAGAATTTCAAACTTATAAGCTCATAATAAAACTACTTCTTAACGGTTTTAAGCGCTTTAAAACGTAGATTTATTATGTATACAAGTCGCGAAAACTTAAGAGAATATTATAAGCTCATTTTTGAGAAAAAATGAAAAACGTGGGGGCACATGTATTTTGGTGAAAACACAGCTGGAATGCTTATCTTGGGATATTTGTAAATGGGTAGCAATAGAAAAAACGTTCGAAGGCTGTGGAGTACATATTCCATCTATAAATTGCTATATACTATGCATCTATCGCACCCCGAGTAGTGATATTAAATTATTCTTAAACAAACTTGACATACTCTTACATAGGATTAATAGAAATAATAATAAAAATATAATAATTACAGGTGATCTTAATATAGACCTTCTTAAAGACAATACCTCCAAACAGCGACTTAGTGATATGATATTAAATTATGGATTAAATTTCAACATTACAGAATCTACTAGACAAAATACTTGTATAGATCATATAATCAGTAATATCAAGGAAGCAAAAGGGTCAACTCATCAAACTTATCTCTCGGATCACAATACAAGCCAGATTCTTAGGTTTCCAGTTAGTGAAAAAAAGAAACAAAATCATTGGTTTATTTACAGAAGAAACTATTCTCATGAGAACATTAACAAATTCAAACAATACTTATCAGCTTTAAGTTGGTCAGATGCATATTTAGAAATTGATTTTAACAAGGCATTCAATTATTTTCACGAAACCTTTTGCTTATTATATTACTTGTGTTTTCCATTTGCCAAATGTATAATTAAATGCAATCACAATACACCGAAATGGATTACAAAAGGAAGTCGGAAATCCGCACAGTAAAAACGGCATCTTAGATTTCATTATTATAAAAATAATACGCTTCAAAATAAATTAAAATACAAAAAATTTAGTACTATATTACGATTATGTATAAACAAATCGAAAACTATCATTAATAATAATATCGTATCAAATGCAAAAAACAAATGTCAAGCGACATGGCAAATAATTAAGGGACAAGCTGACGGCCCCCAATCTTTCAATAGTATTGATAATGTTAAATGCCAGGGACGTCATGTTTCTATACCAGAAAACATAGCTGATGCATTCAACTCATTCTTCATCAATATTTTAAATGACGATAAAACATTAGCAACATGTCATTTACCTAACTCGCTTAGAGTTACTTCAAGCATATTCATTAAACCTCTTACTGTGAGTGAAGTTGTAAAAATCGTTTTCTCCCTCAACAATACTAAATCAGTTGGTTTTGATAACATATCAACACATATAATAAAACAGAGTCTTAATGTAATCTGTCCCATATTATATTACCTTTTGAATTTTTCACTATCTGAAGGAATATTCCCAGATAAATTAAAACTCTCTGTAGTTAAACCATTACATAAAAAAGGTTGTAAAGAAGATCTAAACAACTATCGTCCTATTACTCTGATACCAACGCTTGCTAAAATATTTGAAAAATCCATGCACCTCCGTCTATACAACTTTTTGGAAAAATTTAACATAATTAATAAAGAACAGAATGGTTTTCAAAAGAAAAATCTACCACTTTGGCAACATATAGTCTTATTGAAACTGTTATTGAGAAAATTGACAAAAAAATAGCAGTCTCAGTCATCTTTTACGATATGACTAAAGCATTCGATTTCGTTGACCATGACATACTAATTAAAAGATGTGAACACTAGGGCATTAGAGGTCATGCGATCTCTTGGTTAAAAAGCTACCTCGCAGATAGGAAACAGTATGTTGAGTTAACTAACTTGGACAATAAATTGGAGCCAACCTCATATAGGTCTACAGTATTGCCAAATAAACACGGAGTACCGCAAGGCAGTATACTTGGTCCATTACTATTTTTACTATACATTAATAATCTACCTTCAACCACGAATCAAAAGTGTGTCTTATTTGCCGACGTCATTTCTATTGTGGTCACAGATGAAGACAAAAGTAAACTCTATATGGAGAAGATTACTTCAGAAATAGACAAAATCATATGTTGGGTGAAATGTAATAATCTTAATATATCTAAGACTAAACTTATAGAATTTCAAAACTACAAAACTATTGACCGTATAAATGAAAATATTATACATAATAACGAAACTATACAAAAAGTGGATGAAAATAAATTTCTCGATATAATCTTGGACAAATATTGTAATTGGAAATCTCATGTTGACCACATATGTAAAAAACTTAATAAATTCGTTTTTGCATTAAAAAGACTACGTACGACTTCTGGACAAAAAACAGCTCCAACGGCGTATCATGGATATGTCGCATCGGTTTTACGGTATGGGCTCATTCTATGGGGTAATTCAACTGAAGTTGACAGGGCTTTTATTGCCCAAAAAAAGTGTTTGAGAGCTATATGTGGAGTAAGTCCAATTACTTCTTGCAGACCACTATTTAAACAACAATAAAAAATTATTAACTCTAGCTGGCTTATACATATTACAAATCGGTATATTTGTAAAGGAACATTCAGAATATTTTTCAGCGTACACAGACCAAATATATTCGAAAATCAAGAACAGAGACCCAACTAGACTATTAATCCTATGCGTAGGAATGCATTAAGTCACAAAAATATACCAATAATAACCATAAAAGTATATAATCGAATACCTGCGTCAACAAGAGAATTGCCTCTCAAACAATTTAAAAGAAAATTATTCTCATGGCTGGTTGACAAATGTTTTTATCGGGTATCAGAATTATTTAGTGACATCAAATAACATTTATTTATTTTAGAATTATTTACATATATATTTTATTTCTAAATTTTTTTACATTTTTCTTCTTATAAAAAAAACAAATTTATTTATAAAAAAAATATAAAAAACTGATCTTCGCCGGCAGTGGGGCCTAGGGTCCAGGCTACCGGTGGTTAAGGCTCCAGACACAGGAATCTCCTCACAATACGGGTCGTGTCCAACAGAGCTGCCTTCTGCATCCGACCCTTCAACCAGATACCAAGCGAGAGCCTTTCAAGGTGGCGATCAAGGCTCTTTGCTATTAGTCCATTCACTGACACCACTATCGGTACTATGATTGTAGAGTCCAGGTTCCACATAGCGGTAACCTCGTGAACAAGATCAATATACTTTATTTGTTTATCTTTCTCGGCATTCACGAGGTTACCATCATGGGGAATCGCGACATCTACAATTATAGCACGTCTCGCAGACCGATCAACTATCACAATATCAGGCTTGTTAGCAACAATAGTCCTGTCTGTGATAATTGATAGGTCCCAGTTGAACAGATATTGACCATTGTCAAGAACTGGCTCGGGCTTGTATTGGTAATAAGGTACCTCCGACAAGACAAGTCCGTATTTAAGAGCAAGTTGCTGGTGGATGATCCTGGCTACAAGGTTGTGCCTGTGCAAGTACTCGCTGTTAGCAAGACGAGAACAACTGGAAGTAACATGTCTGAGAGACTCACGCCGTTGACGTCACGGCGGTGACACGCCCGACATATGTCAAGCGTGCCGTCCTTCAGAATGTAATTCCGGTAGTTTTTAGTTTTGATAACCTCGTCCATAATTGCACAGACAAACCCTTCGGTTTCCCCAAATAGGTCACCGAAACGTAGCCAGTTCACCGACGCTGGTAGGTCCACATCAGGCCCTGTTAGAGCCTGATAGAACCTGCCATGCAGCTCCTTGCTCTTCCATACGTCCATACGATCAGAGGCACTCATTACCAACGGTCTCTGCCAGTTCTGTTTTGCTAGGGATAGCGGGGTGAACCCTTTGTCTACTGACACTACATCGTGATGCATACCCGTAGTCTCGCCGACTTTGAGAAAATATTCTCTGAGATTGTACACCTCACGGTTGTGGAGGTCTTTGGTATTTAAAAACCCCCTACCTCCACACTTCCGTGGGATGTACAGTCTCATCACAGACGAACGTGGGTGGTGTATCCGATGTGTTGTCAGTAGACAACGAACCCGTCTATCTAGGGCGTCTAATTCAGTTTGAGTCCATCTTAGTATGCCAAAGGAATATGCTAATGCTGGCATGACCCAAGCGTTGAAGGCTCGAACCTTATTTCCACCTGAGAGAAGGCTCGTTAAGACCTTTCTCAGGCGGGAAAAGAAACGATCCTTCATCGCCTGCTTTACATCAGCATCAGGAATACCCAACGACTCTGACATACCAAGATACATGTAGGTTTCACCTTGAGAGAGGGTCTTGAGGGATATATTTTCAGACAGTTGTAAATTTTCTGAATTTACAACTCTCCCTCGTTGTACATGCATGACGTCACACTTACACCGAATTCCATACTAATGGAGTTGCTAAAGCTTTCAGTAATCTTTAGCAACTGCAAAAGATCCGGCTTTTTCGATGCAAATAGTTTCACGTCATCCATGTACATAAGGTGTGATATAATCTCACCCCCTCTCCGAAGTTGAAAGCCTAACTTTGACTCCCTAAGTAGAGTACTTAGTGGATTCAAAGCTAGACAGAACCAAAGTGGCTCAAACTGTCACCCTGGAAAATGCCCCGCTTGATCCTTATTGGGTCGTGCAAATCAGAAAGATTCCCTCTGTCCCCTGGATGCCTAAGCACCGTGGTCCACTGCTCCATACATGAACTGAGGAAAGCACGGAGAGTTGCATTTACTTTATACAGCTCCAGGACTTTTTCCAGCCATGTATGGGGCACCGAATCATAGGCTTTTTTGTAGTCAATCCAGGCTACAGACAGATTTTTTCTGTTTCGCCGTACCTGATGACTAATGGTCATATCAATGAGGAGGAGCTCCTTAGTACCATGGGACCCATTCTTACATCCGTTTTGAGTATTGGCCAAAATGTTATTATTTGTCAAATGTTCTATTAATTTAGATCTCAAAACAGATGTAAGCAGCTTGTATATAGTTGGTAAACAAGTGATGGGTCTATAGTTTTTTGCCTCCGTGGTACTACCTGACTTATGGAGCAGATGAGTGACTCCAGTAGTCATAAAGGAAGGGAGCGAACCTATGTTTATAGCCTCCTGGAATTGGACAGCCAAACAGGCATGCGAACTTTTGAACCATTTAATCCAAAAGTTGTGCAATCCGTCTGGTCCTAGACTTTTCCAGTTTTGAGCCATACGAATTGCACAACTAATGTCAACTGGTTCCAGAGCCAACGGTTCCATTTCTGGAATCGTTTCACAAGCCTGCTCGACCATCCTAGTCCAGTCGCCTTCTCTGTGGGTGACAGGCACCGACCAAATATTACTCCAGAACGCTGTCATAGAGTCGATATCTGGCCAGTGACCGTCATCCACAGAAACACATGGCCGCTCCCATCTTCTATACATTCTTTTTTGGTCTCTTTGGAAAAGGCGATTCAAGTTATAACGATCTGCTCGTTTTTTATACCGACGTAATCGATTGGCCCACGCACTAATTTTTTGTTTATAAAAATCAATGCGTTCTGTAACTGGAGCTAAATAGTCCCTAGGATTACTGTCAGTCCCAGTGAAAGCCCGATTTATAAAACGCATGACTTTTGGCTTAGTGTTTCCGGCCCTAAAAGAAAGTAATTTGGCTATGAGGGTCCTGGCCTTACCAATACGACATTGGATTCTTTTCTGCCAGGCAGGCTGTCCATCACTACGCCCTGGACTCTGTTCCAAATTTGGAAATTTGGTACCAGAGACACGACATACAGCAACAGCGCCACAGTATAGAATCGAATGTGTTTCGGCAAGATCTTTACTAGCTCTAAAATATGGAGCTAGTAAAGAATCCAAGACCCCCATGATCAACAAGTTATGTTTGTAGGTGGGTAACCGTGGTAGACGTGGTCTACTTAATATAGGCATCATCTTATAGTCTTCAATCGCTTCTTCCAAAGCCCTCCTCATAAGCTCATTATCCTGGCTACTTACGTTGCCTACCGTAGTATCATCAACTTCCACCGGCGGCATCGCCGTCACCCTAGATGTTATGTTTGGGTGTTGTGGGGAACACGGAGTCTCGATGATTCTACAGGTGGTTCGTATTTCAGTGCGTAGACGATCAAGTGTAGGCTCGTCCAACAGATGTCGTCGTTGGATAGCCCGCACTTGATCCGATAAGCGCTGTGCCGTGACATTGGTATCTGGCTGAAGGATCTGAAACAGAGACAACATGCGGTCACGATATGCAGTGAGGTGGATTCCTGCATCTGTTGCTTCGTAGTACGCTCGCATGACGTTCTCGTTCATTTGTTGAGTCCATCGCATGCGGCGCACAGCACCACCGGTAGCGGGGACCGGGCGCGGGATACGTCCCGCAGGCCTCAAGCGTGCCGGCGGCGGCCGTCCTCGGCCTCGCGCAGATCTTCGTCGCGGGGCTGACGGCGCTGGCCCCTCCTCGCTGGTGCTCGACGCCGCGGTGGCCGCCGGTGTGAAGAAATCTTCTTCTGTTGACGACGACCGAGGCGTGGAGACAGGCGTGGCGGGTCCAGCAGGTGGTGGGTGTGCGTGTCTGCGGCTCCTCATGTTGTCTGCTTGATCCTACTTCATTATTTGTTTACTAAAAATGCTTTGTTGTTTAATTGTCGGGATTTTTCTTCGATGTTTTTTCTTGACATATCTTGTCATTATTGATGTTTGAAAATTTATAAATTTATTTGATAATTTCGAAACAGTTATGGAGGTTGCTTTGATGGTTATTGTTTATTATTATGTACACGGTTTAATATTGCTATAAGAGTCCCAAATATATATTGTTAATTACAATCACTGCAGAATTTTAAATTTTTAGTATTGTTCGGTCCTTGCCTATAAAAAGTGGGTAAAACATCGCTCCGCTGATTTTGTTGACTACCCTCTTTCTGTGTGAGGCGACGGCCAAAGCACAGCAGGGTAAGGGGCAGCCATTTTGGACTCTCGAAAAATACGCGTCGACTACATCGCGCCGTGCGCTCACCTATTTATTAAATTTAATTAATTATTATTACTGGCCGTGCCAAAACTTTCAAGGACCTAATCTATGTACAGTTGTGCTCTAAAGTGAGACATAGTGCCGTGCTCCGTTCCCGAGTTCCCGAGTGCAGCCTGAACCAAGCCAGGAGAGGGCTGATCTCAAGGTGGGTGGAGCTTCTACTTTTATAGTCCAAGGATTTAGGTCATATCTCCGCCATAAGTACAGTCCACAGAAATCTAACCACCATAACCTGTGGGTTAGAGCATCCCACATTTTTTGGCCTTCGAGCCGGACTCAGATTAACTTCCCACCCTACTTTTACCCAGTTTCGTTACATTTAAAAAAAATCTTTTATTCAAATTAAATATTATTTGCATCTACATTACTTATAAGAGTTGAACGTAATCATGCCTCCTAAACGTGATATTCCATTATCCATAGAATATTTAAACCAACAAAGACAAGTATTATTTGAAAAATTACAAGAGATCTACGAAATGTCAAAAAATACTTCCGATTGAGAAAATCAAGATCTATTTTTGTTAATGGCCTCGGAAATTGACGAAATAAGATCAAAATTCGAAAAGGTTATATATAAAATTTTTGAAATAGAACTGGAATCGAATCCTGATGCTACTATTCGAAATCAGGAATTAAAGAGTTTCGATACCATATTCTACAAAGTTAAATTAGTATACAATAAACTTAAATTGAAAATGGACAACGTAAAATTTGAAATCCCCACTAGTTCGAAGGAATCTCGTCCCCGTCTACCAAAATTAGAGTTATTCAGTTTTGACGGTGACATAGAAAATTTTGCAACTTTTTATGAAACCTTTTGTTCCTTAGTACACAACCAATCGCACATTCCCAGTATCGATAAATTTCACTACTTGCTTTCGTGTACAAGGTTAGTGCATTGAACATTGTTAAAAGTTTGCCAATTACAGCTTCTAATTATGAACTTGTATGGAAAAGCCTTTTGGATAAGTACCAAGATAACCGACTGTTAGTGGGGCGATACTTAGACAAAATGTTAAACTTTTCTCCACTAAATAAAGAATCATCTACTAATTTAAATACATTCATTGAAACCTTTGAACATTCGTATAAAGCCATTCAATCATTAAATATAAGTAATCTAAGCAGTTATATAATGTGTCATATAGCACTACGGGCTTTAGACCCACAATCTAGAAAATTATTCGAACAAGGTTTAGATCAAACCTCTATACCTTCGTTCAACGACTTAATATCTTTTGTTCACAATTATATAAAAGTACTTAATCATTCCATGTCGTATTCTAATAGTCTATATTCCGTAAATGTACAAAATAAACGGCAAACAACAATCATTAACCCTGTCAAAAGTAGGGCATTCACTCATGCATCATCATTTCGTACAAACTGTTCGTGTTTACATTGTGGAGAAAATCACATGATATTCAGGTGCGAAAAATTTCGCGAGTTAGACATTAATAAGCGTATTAACCGTGTAGATGCCCTTATGTTATGTTACAATTGCTTAAAACCAAACCACAGCGCGGATAATTGTAACAGCAAATTTAAATGCTTTGTTTGCCAGCGCGCGCATCATGTGTTATTGCACGTTGATAACAAACCGGTTTCGAGTCCGTGCTTCGGCGAGTCAAGCGCATCCCACACCGCGGCTACTTTATCGGAGCAACTAGCATCTGATGCGAGTATACAAAATATAAATAATAATTGTCACGCTTCACTTAAAGATATACGTAGCAGTACCGTTATTTTAGGTACGGCTATGGTACACATTTTGGATAAAAACAATTGTTATCAGCCTTGTCGTGTTTTGATTGATTCTGGCGCTCAGACTAACTTTATTTCTATCGAATGTTTACAACGCTTAGGACTTTGTTCGCGTAAATGCAAGCTGGAGATATTTGGTCTTGCCGGCGAAGGAGTTAAAACTCATGGTATGACGTCACTGACAATGAAGCCGCGTCAGAGCAATGAACCTTCCTTTTATTTTGATGCTGTTATACTCACCAAGATTACTGGAGATTTACCGTCACTTCAAATAGCTGATAATATAGTAAACCAATATAACAATCTTAATCTAGCTGACCCATACTTTCATAGGCGTGGAAAAATAGATATTATTTTAGCCAGTGATATTTTCCCTTATATTTATGACGGAAAAAAAATTAGCTTTAGTTCTGAAATTCCTCCCGCTTTAAGCAGCATTTTTGGTTATGTAATAACTGGCAAGTTATATCAGGCCAAAAACCATGACGTTCATGTTTTTTCTGCTACTACCTCTTTGCCAGCAGTGTCGTACACTGCCGAAGAAAATAACCTCAATGACATTCTAAGACAATTTTGGGAAGTTGAGTCTTTACCTTGCGAAGTTCCATGTTCAAATCCGCAAGACATTCTTGCTGAAAAAATATTTCATGTTAATCATTACCGTGGCGAAACCGGTCGTTATGTCTCCCCTATTTTATTAAATCCAGATCATGAATTTCTCGGCGATTCTTATAATTTAGCCCTTAGACGATTACTTCAATTAGAACGTAAGTTAAATAATTCACCGGAACTAAAAAAATCGTACATTGACTTTATGAGAGAATATGAATCTTTAGGGCATATGGAAGTATACAAAGGCACTGACTCCAAATATTTTATCCCACATCATTGTGTATTGCGTCCCTCTAGCACAACCACGCCGTTACGCGTTGTATACAATGGCTCAGCCCCCACTACTAACGGCTTGTCACTTAATGACATTTTATTGACCGGCCCAAAACTACATCAGGATATATTCAAAATTATAAGTCGTTTTAGATTATATGATGTTTGTTTTGCAGCGGATATATCGAAAATGTATCGATGTGTAGAGATTGTGCCATCCGAAAGAAAGTATCAACACATACTCTGGCGTGAGTCCTCTTCTGAGCCAGTTCGAACTCATGAACTGAAAACTAATACTTACGGTCTTAGAAGTGCCCCATATATAGCAGTGCGTATGTTACATCAGCTTGCCTACGACAACCCAGACTTGATCGCTTCTAACGTTCTTATCCAGGGGTTTTATGTTGATGATGTGTTATGGTCTTGTCGTACAATCTCTGAAGCTTGCACGCTACAAGATAACTTGATATCTCTTTTAAAGAGTCGAGGCTTTGAACTTCGCAAATGGTCGAGCAATTATACTGACCTTCTCACTCGTATAACTACTGAGCAAGTTACATCTGTTAACTTCCAAGATGACACTTTGTCGTCTTCAATTAAAGTTTTAGGATTGATTTGGCTACCTAGTTGTGACTGTTTTTCATTTAACTATAACTTCACGGACACACTATCAACAAAACGGTCAGTTCTTAAAATATTAGGCAGCATATTTGATCCTGTAGGTTTTTTGTCACCATGTACATTTGTAGCTAAATGTATAATGCAAGATTTATGGAAACTCAGCCTGAGATGGGATGACTACCTACCTTCAGAAATAAAGGAAAAATGGAACAAATTTTTTTCTACACTGCCTTGCCTTTCAGAACTACG
Source organism: Dendrolimus kikuchii (assembly GCA_019925095.2). Taxonomy (NCBI): domain Eukaryota; kingdom Metazoa; phylum Arthropoda; class Insecta; order Lepidoptera; family Lasiocampidae; genus Dendrolimus; species Dendrolimus kikuchii. The sequence continues at coordinate 4,516,281 of CM034400.1, forward strand.
AATTGAAAGACATTTGTTAATTAAGGATTTTAATTCAGTCCAACTCGTAGCGTTTTGTGATGCTTCATCACGTGGATATGCAGCTTGTATTTACATTCGTAGTATTAACTCTGAAGGAAGTACAAAGGTTAGACTGTCGATTAGCAAATCAAAAGTTTCACCGTTAAAACCATTACTGTCAATTCCCAGGCTTGAGCTCATGGCAGCAGTGCTACTCTCCAAACTTGTCAAGTTTGTCGTACAAAACTTAAAAGAGTTGAATTATTCGATCATTGCATTCACTGATTCAAGTGTAGTTCTCTCTTGGATATTAACTCCGCCTTACAAATTAAAAACTTATATTGCAAATCGCGTGACTCAAATAATCGACATTGTGCCTCATAACTGCTGGTTCCATGTCAAGAGTGAGGATAACGCTGCTGATATTTGTTCTAGAGGTATATTGCCTGATCAATTTGCTAAGTTTGCTCCTGCATGGATCCACGGTCCAACTTGGTTACACCAAGATCGCGATTTGTGGCCTATTCATTCATTTTATATTAAAGATGGGGATAAAATTCCAGAATTAAAATCAACTGATGACGCTTTTTGTTTTAATGCAACTAACTTAAATGATTTTAAAAACGATTTGGAGAGAACATTAAACAGTTTTTCTAATTTTTATAAAATGCAAAGGGTGTTGGCATGGTGCCACCGTTTTATTAATAACCTGAAATTGCAAAATAAAACTACAGGACCTCTTACATCCTGTGAACTTTCTCAAGCTCATCTTTCAATAATTCGTGTAGTGCAGATGAATCATTTTGAGTTTGAAATTACATGTCTCAAGAAAAAAGGTTATATTAGCTCTCTTCGCAATCTTTCACCTTTCATTGATATGGAAAACTTTCTGAGAGTGGGAGGTAGGTTAGATCAGGCTAATTTACCTTATAACACTAAACATCCCTTATTATTGCCAAAGAGGTGTCACGTTACTTCACTTATTATAGAAAGTTTTCATAAACGCTATATGCATGCAGGCCCCCGGACATTGCACGGAATATTAAGCAGAACTTATTGGATAATTAATGCTCGTAACATAATCAGGTCCGTTTTATCTAAATGTGTCAACTGTTTTAAATTCAATCCAACTTCAATTCAGCCCATGATGGGCACTCTACCGTCATCGAGAATCCAACCAAACAAAGTTTTTAGCCATGTAGGTTGTGATATAGGAGGCCCTTTTATCGTGAAGGAAAGCACCCGTCGTAATGCGAGGACTCATAAAGCTTATTTGTGCCTATTTGTCTGTTTTTCAACTAAAGCCGTGCATCTCGAAGTGTTGTCAGACATGTCTTGCGAATGTTTTTTAGCTGCATTTGATAGGTTTGTATCCCGTCGCGGTTTATGTAGTTTCTTGTATTCTGACTGCGGTACGAATTTTGTAGCAGCATCAAAATACTTAAAGGAAGTGTTTCAGTTTTTTAATAATGTACAAAATCGTGATGAAATTTTCAACGGTCTAACACTTCGTTCTGTTCATTGGAAATTTTTACCACCCGGTGCGCCATCTATGGGGGGCCTGTGGGAGGCTGGAATAAAATCAGCAAAACATCATCTCTTTCGTTCTATTGGAAATCGAACTTTAACTTTCGAGGAACTCTCAACAGTATTCTGTAAAATAGAAATGATAATGAACTCACGCCCGCTGTGTCCACTTTCAAACAACCCTAATGAATTCGATGTGCTTACCGCCGGTCATTTTTTAGTCGGTCAGAATATGCTAACTGTACCTGAATATGACATTGAAGAAAGATCATTAAGTAGATTATCACGCTGGCAATCTGTGCAAAGGATCACACAATCCTTTTGGAAACGTTGGTCGCATGATTACCTTCACACGCTTCAACAGAGAGCGAAGTGGTTTTCGTCATCACCTAACTTGAAAGAAGGAGATTTAGTGCTTATGAAATCAGACTTAGCACGACCATCCGAATGGCCGTTAGCCAGAATTGATAAGCTACATCCGGGTGTCGACAACATTGTCCGGGTTGTCACCGTAAGAGCAGGCAACAAAACCTTTAAAAGACCCGTTAACAAAGTTTGTCCACTGCCTTATACGAATTAAATCATTTATTTTTCTTTATATTACACTATTGTAATAATACTCTTAATTATTTTTATAACTAAGGAACTCGTAGTTCACTTTGTTTTTCGGCTCGTAGCCTTATTTCAACCATTAAACGAATATTTAATTTTATAATTACACATACATGGGTTCGTAACCACATATTATTTTTTAAATTATACAGCTCGTAGCTGTAGTTCTTTTGGCTGAACCTATTCCCTTCATTATCCTTCTGTCAGGAAGTCGTCGATCATATTTTTTGGGTCATAGCTGTTTCAATCTTTTACTTTCTGTGACTGGAAATCATCACAATGATTTCGGTGGCGGGTATGTTCGGTCCTTGCCTATAATAAGTGGGTAAAACATCGCTCCGCTGATTTTGTTGACTACCCTCTTTCTGTGTGAGGCGACGGCCAAAGCACAGCAGGGTAAGGGGCAGCCATTTTGGACTCTCGAAAAATACGCGTCGACTACATCGCGCCGTGCGCTCACCTATTTATTAAATTTAATTAATTATTATTACTGGCCGTGCCAAAACTTTCAAGGACCTAATCTATGTACAGTTGTGCTCTAAAGTGAGACATAGTGCCGTGCTCCGTTCCCGAGTTCCCAAGTGCAGCCTGAACCAAGCCAGGAGAGGGCTGATCTCAAGGTGGGTGGAGCTTCTACTTTTATAGTGCAAGGATTTAGGTCATATCTCCGCCATAAGTACAGTCCACAGAAATCTAACCACCATAACCTGTGGGTTAGAGCATCCCACAAGTATTATTTTTTTTTTTTTCCAACGTGCGATCAGTGTTCAATTATTCAATATTTTCGACAATTCAGTATTACTAATAAAGTGACATTCACAAAATATATAATTGTATTTAACTTTGACACAAAAGTGACAAAATTGTGCAGCAAATTGTAATGATTATACATGACTATTGAATAAAATTAGATAATGCTTATAAACCATATTAGTTTTTAAGAAAATTTGTATGCCAGTAAATGGCGAAACATGTTCTCATTATATCATAAGACCTTGTTATCCATGTTTCATACAAATAAAGATTTCATTTCATTTCATAAATATTTCCTTGTATTTTCGTATACTGGTACGTATCTCTCTCTCTCTCTCTGTCTCCCCAGCTTCTCTTTGGTTCATGGAAGATGCCGCCATTTTGTGGTCGGATTCGTTTTGTGGCGTTAAGATGACAGACATGTGGATAATTTTTTGGCAAGTGCAGTGAGTTAATGAACTTATATGAAATGGCGACCGCCCTAAAAAGTACATACATACATACATACATAACTTCACGCCAGTTCCTTCGCGGGGTAGGCACGAACAACAGAGTGCCATTTAGGCTTATTCTTACACACCTCGCTTGCCTCTTTGACATTCATAACTCTTGTCATGCAAGCTCGTCTGTTCTTAAGGCTCCTGACATCACCTTCTGCTAGTACACGATCAATTTGATCATGGAAGGTGTGTCGTGGCCTTCCACGACTTCTGCATCCATCCACTTTTGCATTGTATATCTGTTTAGCCCTAAAAAGTACTGAGTTTTTTGAGTCTTTGATTGAGCTGATTTCAATATATGTGCAAGATATATACTTCCGAAGCCAAGATGAACATTCTTAGTCAACGGGGGTTTGGGTGAGTCTATATAATAGTTTATTGTATTTATTTATTATTATTCAACAAACAGCTACACAACTGCAGACAACAAAATTGTACTATTAGCTTCAGCAGCTACGTGTGTATGGAATATCCGGCGTTTTTTTAACTTCACATCCGCATATATAGGTGGTATGGGAATGTAATGAGAAGCAATAAAAATCACGAAAATAATGTTAAACTGCAATATTTGAGTACAAATGTAAAGGTAGGCCAAAAAGAGATGGATGGATTGTGTGACGGATGATATGAAGCTTTATGATGTGATAGAGGGCGTATGTCAGAATAGAGGTGTATGGAAGGAAAATACATATTGTGCCGACCGATAGAAAGAACAGAGAGAGATAAGATTAACATTTTAATCTCATGTTCAAAAATTTCAAAGTTCTTTTAAACTTTCAATTATTTTGTGTCAAATTGATTTGATTGGACGGCAATACACGCCGCACATTGTCGCATTGTGTATGTACACGTTCAACCAAGAATAAACCCACTCGCTTCGTGATTTGCAAGAACCATAATTGAATACTTACCCGACGGGAACGGATAAATTTTTACTGTTGAAATCGTCCATTATTTTAGCAAAATGATCGTTGAAGGAGGAACGCGCGTATACGCCAATCCTCTTGCCCGCAAGTGTTACAGGATTGACACCTAGAATTTAATAATGTTCTTTAATAAGAATATGTTATTTCAACTGCTACCGAGTTACATAGTTTTGTGCGATTCTTGTGATTTACTGCAAAGGTCTCAAACAAAGAAAAATCCTCAATTCAAGGCTTGTAGCAAAGCCAACGTTCTTGAGGATTTTTCGGTACAAATTTTTTCGGGCGTTAGCGAGAATTCCATAGACGCGGTCGTTTTTTAGATGCATTATTATTTTATTGTGAATAAAATAAAGTAAAAGTTAAAAAATAATAAATTAAATTATTTATCTCTCTTTTATAAAAATGTAGGTATTTTGTATCCTGTTTTTGATAAAAATTAAAACAGTGAAATGGTTTCATGTCAATAATTTGGAGGTTATTTGGTACATTTTTCTTAACTTAAAATAAATTTCGAAAAAATATGTAACATACCACGTTACATCACATATCATGAAGATATACGATAATTTTTATTTTTGTAAATTATTGATCAATACTTACTAACGAAAAGTTGTTTCGTGTGTACTCTTTTGAGGTAACAGGAGCCTTAAATGAAATTTGACAGTTCTATGACAAATTATTCTCTACACAAGCTGTAAGGCTTTGGAACTTATCACCCCATAGCATAAAAGAAGCGAAGTTTGTGTTTCCGTTTAATATCCTCGAACACTATCTCAAATTTGTAACTGAATAATAATGTTATTTATTTATAATACCAGGTCACTCAGAAAGTATTGCGAAAAAAGGTTTTTATGTATGAGAGCCTTGCCAGTTATAATCTATTCTGAAAATATGATTATTAATAACTAAATAAGCTTTTTTAAAAAGATTTTTAAATACAAGCTTTTGAGATGCTGGATATCATATAGCAGCAGAGTGCTATCCAAAATAAGTAAAACGAGCCCAAACACGACGGGTCGATCTGGTTTAGTACAGGAGTTCCTATGGCCACCTTCCAACTCCATCATCAGATCAGCTCCATGGTACCATATTATTGTATTGTCACGTGATATACATATGCGTGCAAAATTTCAGCTCAAGCCAAAACCGGGAAGTTGGTCAAATTTAACGTGCAAGATTCCACCCGAATTTACATACATACATCCATTGCAAGTTAATAAAAAGCTTATAAAATAGGTAAGTTCCAATTTCAAAATTTCCCCCCCAGATTGTTTGCGAGCTAATTTAAATTATCGTGTCTCATTGAGAAATAAATCTGCGCCGGGAACATTTTCACGCTGTGATTTTTTATGATTTTAAGTGTCGCCTGAAACCGGACGAATCGTACGATAGACTTCAAATGGCATTCATGGATGAAGATCCTACTAAGGCAACCGTGTATCGTTGGTACAACGAATTCAAGTGCGGTCGACTAAACTTGGAGTATGAAAAAAGAAGTGGTCGCCCTTTGACGGCTGTTACGGAAAAAAACATGCTAGCAGTAAAAAATTTAATCCAAGACAATAGGCGAGTTACGTATCAAGAAATTCAACACGTACTGAAAATTGGATCAGGATGCCTTCACAAGATTCTACACGTGCATCTTCGCGTGAGAAGGATAGTTTCACGCTGGGTCCCGAACAACCTCATCGTTGCTCAGAAGCTGACCCTGGTGGAATGGTGCCGCGATAAACAAATTTTTATGACTGTTTACGACATCATTAAAGGTGATGAGTCCTGGATTTATCAATACGATCCAGAAACTAATCGCCAATCGACAGATTGGGGCGATTAAAAAAGAATCAACGCCTACCAAAGTGAAACGATCTAGAAGCTAGGGGAAGAATTTGATCTCGAGATTTTTCAAATTGACTAGCTAATTAGTGTCAATTCCTTTATGGAAGCAAAGAAACATCAACACCGAGTGGTATAGTACTAAATGCTTGATAGAAGGTTTCTCTGTTGTGAGCAACAAGCAACTAAAGACAGTGCTCCTCTCTCCTGCTCCACTACGACAACACGCCCGCCCATATCGCGCTCAAAACGAGGGGCTACCTGGACAGCACGCCGGTCTAACTCCTCGGTCACTTTCACGGTTCACGGTTTTTTAAACTTCCTTTTTTTAACCAGTGCACGCGGACGAAGTCGCGGGCATAAGCTAGTATATTATATGAGCAAGAGAACAACCGATACTGAGAGTAAATATGCAAGTTCAGAACTAGAAGCCTTGGCCATTATTGAAAGTATAAAGAAGTTTAGACAATATTTGTACGGGTTTGCTCAGCGACCCAAAGTGGGTCTTGGCCTCCGAAACGAGAGCATACCACTTCTCTCGGTCCTGTGCGGTTTCTTGCCAATTACTGGCTCCTGGCTCTGACAGGTCCACCTCCACTCTGTCCCTCCAGCGATATTTAGGACGGCCGACCGGACGCCGACCTACCGGCCGTCCCAAATATGCTTTCCTCACGCTGCGATTCTCTCCCATCCGTTTTACGTGACCGATCCAGCGGAGGCGGTGAGCTTTTATTTCTCCTATTATGTTAGGCGCGGCCATAAGATTTTCAAGATAGTCAAGACTGCAAAACTTTTTAAATAATGCAGTATAAAAAATATGCAAATGGACGTATCAAGACGCTCTGAGTATTATTTTTAAATATTGTACGGTGTTAATATTCAATCCGTAACATTAAAAATATGAGAATAAATGCACGCGCATCGCTTCCAATTATAAACTCGTAAACTCGTTTTCTGTTGCTTTTCTTGCCAGCCACCATCGCCATTTATATGGATAAATTTGGTTGAGTCATCAAAATTGAAAGACACAAATGAACTGTCTAATAACAACTTAATTAAAAACTTACAATTCATATTTTTACATACCGACAAAGAAATGCGCACACATGCCGGTCGTAAAAGCGCAGTTTATTGCCTTCCCGGATTTAGGAATTATTTTGTTTACTTTGTGTTTAGAACTTAGAATTAAGAAAAACATGCTATTGTTATTCTACTCGTTTTATGGCCGTCATTAGTGTCGAACTAATCCTTATTGTTATTGTTTTCAACTTTTTTGGCCATTTGCAGGTGTGCAAATCACATTTTCTTGGAAGAACCCAGCCCACGAGCTTCCATTGTGTATTGAACAGTTTACTATAAAACAATGCCCGAATGGAGGGGTGGGGCAGCCGAGCGAGGATTACGATACGAGTAAGACGTAGATTCGACAAGCGATAAAGTTGACGGATTTTGCGCGTGTTATGGAATCGTGCAGTTGTACTAGTAGTGTCTAGCTATATTTGTACATATGTTATACGTGTTTGTATAGTTCTAATAAATTCTATAGTAATTCCAACTTCATTTTAATTTCGAGTCCCACACTCGTAACAATATTAAGTACCTGCCAATAAAATATATAAAAAGTATTAGTTTATTTATTTATGTGCTGACCGTACACTACTAAAAACGTCTCGTGGCTAATTTATCTGTAGTTGTCAATCCGTTTAGCCTAAGTATTAAAGGCGTCGGTTGGTTAAAGTTCTTAACCAGTTTGTTTAAATAACGTTGGAAAATGCCTGTTTAAATATCGATAGCTTATAAGGCCGAAATTGAACAGTATTTCATCTTTCAATTTGGATAGTAACGAGGCAAAAAAAGATCTCGAGACCAATTTAATCGTTAGCACTTTTTTTAATTATCGCACTTAAAACCGTTAAAACGTATTTAATTCTGGTATACTTGGATCATGAAATAAAATGTTTTACAAAAATTTATTTTGCTTTCGTAAATAATACGTATGTAATTATAATATATTAATAAATATTTAAAGTAGTAGGTATGGCACATTAAGTATGTCTTCCTTATAATTACTGCGTCATACGTAATAGTCTAGACGTTCTTAATTATATGCACTTCACCGCACATACCAAATGTAGAATTAGCACAATGTGAATTATTAATCAGGGAAACGTTTGCTAACTACAATAGTGAACAAATGGTGACCTTTTGTACATATTCAAATTCTAGACTTATGTTTAGAAAATTAGTAACCACGGAGGTGTACTATAACTACAATATTACTCCAATATCAACTTATACACACACCGTGTATTTAGACGAGTAAATTCTAGCGGTGATAAAAAATTCAATATGATGTAAAGCAAGGTGGCCCCCATACCTATTTCATAGAGGTAAACTTTGCATTTGGTGGTGCTTGAACAACTTTTACGTATGGGCGGAATCCCTGGCAACGACCGCGGCGCGTTGGCCGTCAAGGCAATAAGGAGATATCGTCCGATCTCCTTTGAGGCGGCTGCCTTCTGAGCCGTATCTAGAGGCGCGAATCCTTGAGACCGTGTCTAAATGGCGCAATTTTCAATATTTGAGGTTTCGCGACTTTCTGAGCTAATATTTCGCTACTTATTGACTTAATGAAAAATGTCATTAAATCGTTATATTTTTAGACCTGACTAACAATACTCTATACAAATATATACACATTTTTCTTCATCAATAGTCGCCACCCTCGTTATTTTTTTTATTATTTTTTTTTGTTTTCGTGTGGTGCGCACTATTATGACAACTTTATAAATTAGTACTATACTTCATCATTAAGATTACTCAAGAGTTCTTGGATGATTTTTGGCCCGAGAAAAGCTACAGATAAATCATTGATCACAAGTTCAGCTCCCTTAAAAGCTACAAATATATTCGAAACATTATGCCGGCAATGAGGGTCTGTGTTAAGACAAGATTCGTGTAACAAAAATGCATTTTTTATGAAATCTGAAGGTCGTAATTAATTCGCGATGAATTTATAAACAGGTTATAACAAAGTAGCATATTTTATAAATGTGTTATAGTCAAAGGTCAATATGCAGTCTCTTCCCGGAATGACTGGTTTATCCTAGGAATGACCAAGACCTTTCGACAAAACAAGAAATAAATTCAAATTTTGGAGTTTGATTAAACATTTAAAGTCAAACCTAGAATAAAACTACGTTTTAATGGTTTTAAGCGCGGTAATTTCATTTGATTTTGATTCTTCGGACGTTTCGGCCACTTTTCAGTGGCCGTGCTCACGGAAGACAAAGATGTCAAGTGTCAACGAGTATTGTTAAAGTTTTATTTAGCCTACCGCGAACTTGTTAATTTTAATTACTTACTTTTAATTTTGTTTATGGTTATTATTTACTCTATGGGAGCCTAATCTAATTTACTACCGCTTCGCAACATGTTATGGCTTAAAGAGGAGAAGCGGCGCAAGAAACTCTTCAGCAAACATGCCTAGCTTTAATAATTTTATATAGTTTTAAAATGGGTGCAAGTAAAAATAAAACTGATAAGTGGCCGAAACGTCGGAAAAACCAAAATCAAATAAAATTACCGCGCTTAAAACCGTTAAAACGTAGTTTTATTATGTATATAAGTCGCGAAAACTTAAGAAAATGTTATGTCAAACCTAGGAAAAAGTACCTAACTTTTGAGTCAAACGTCAAATGTAAAATAATTAGTTTCGGGCTTTGCCTAATCGATCCTAAAAAGTTAAGGCAGATTCAATCAAACGTGGGTTCGTACTGCACTTGTTACATGTTCATTGACTATATAAATTAGTCTCTCCTAGCTTAGACAAAAATTCGTTAGTTAAGGGCAGAAAAACGTCATTTATTTGGAGTTTGACCAAAACTTTATGTCAGACCTGAGGTTTGGCTATAAGACTATAAGTTTGAATACATACTAATTGACGTTCTCCACCAAGATCTAAGAATGGAGTTCATGACAGAGATAGCACAAAAACATGCAGAAGCCCACGAAAAGAGACTTCCACACCAAGTGAATGTCGAGGCTATCCAACTGCTCGACATCACAAATCTAGTGCGAAAACTCAAAATAACTAACCATTGAAGTTAGTGTAGTGTGTAGTGAAAAATAAAAACATACGTAATATTTGGGACACGAGAACATGTGAATGCGCCCATTAGGGCGCTTACTTAGTCGTTGCCTGTTAGGACAATGACTATAGTGCTCATGAACAGAATCTTAGAGATACATAATTGATTTTGTAGCATGTTAGGTTACAATTAAATTTGTTATTAGTATCTAAAGGCTAGACCCGTTCCTGCACGGATTTTTATCCGTGCAGGAACGGAGAAAGAATATAACTTCCTGCGGCCGGGCGGCCTGTCGTAAGAGGCGACAAAAAAATCCACAGCCAGTGGTAGGGTATTTGCCCGACTGGATGGCTGCCACCCTTGGTCTAAAGTATGCCGCCATAACAGCCTTGAGTTGTGTTCCGGCATTAGTGACCAGGTTCCAGTCTCCCTTAAGAAAGCAGCAGCGCATTTGTAGCACGTTCGGTGTTGCAAATGTCCATAGGCGATGGTAACCGCTTTCCATCAAGTGGGCCGTCTGCCTGTCTGCTGAGCTCCCGCAATAAAAAAAAGATCAATTATACCGTTAGTTACAAGAATGGATAAGGTGAGGAATAAATACAAATGGGGATCTTTAAAAGTTGCACCCGTGACTGCAAAACTGAGAAGAAGAAGATTAAGTTAGTATGGGCATATAATGAGGAGGAATGAAAGTCACGTGACAAAAATAATGTTAAACTACAAGATACATGGTACAAAGGTAAAGGTAGACCAAAAAAAAAGATGGATGGATTGTGTGACGGGTGATGTGACAGGAGATGTATGTCGGAGTAGAGGAGTGTGGAAGGCAAAAACATATTCTGCCGACCCCAAATCATTGGGATATGGTGACAGAAAAGAGAGAGAGGCTAGATCAATCAAAGTAATATAGTAAAGTAGTTGATAGATAATTATTGTACACGTTAAAAAAGTCATTTAACGCAAAATCAATCTCTTTAGTCAAGACAGCTTGGTTATTAATTGTAATTTTCGGACTCTGACAGCGGTAGATACACTAGTGCTCCGAAAGTAAACCTGCACTTTTCAATGAATGAGAAAGATAACTGATGACGTAATAAATACCTGGTTCAAGGGATTCGTAGTGTAGTTAGACCACCGCGCTTTAGATCAATTTCGTCATCTTCAAAGACTGTATATGCACCAGGGAGTTTCTCCCTTCCTCACCGAGTGCCTTCTTGACCAGCAGAAACAGGTAAAAACTTAAGGCTAAGCCCTAGTGCTAACGAACCTTCACAAAGAGCTTTGCTCGTGGTTCCCACTGCAAAATAGAATTTTGTGTTATTGTCCTCATATGTGTGTAAGAATAAGCCTAAATGGCACTCTGTTGTTCGTGCCTACCCCGCAAAGGAACTGGCATGAAGTTATGTATGTATGTATGTATGTATGTATGTATGTATGTATGTATGTCCTCATATAAGCTTTCTATCAATTTCAGCTACTTTTCTGGAATTTATATATTTTTTTTATAACGCAGGGGTAATGTTTTTGAACACCATCCTCGGACCCTTCTGGGGAAGAGTCTGAATGCAGGCATAAGGCCTGCATCGAGGGTGTGTGGAACTCGCAGCGGCCGGTTCTCCACTGTTGCTTCTAAAGCGAAGTTGTCGCGAGAATCGGCTGCCAAACTACCCATTAAACCTAAACCTGCGCCCTATTTATAGCGCTTTTACGAGGCGCCACGGAATTTCGTACAGAGTAACTGTACCGTGACGCCCTTACGCTCTGTAACTAGGCCACCCCGGGGAGCAGAGTGACCCACTTCGTACAGCAGGAGGTGGGGGGTTCGGCCCCCTGTGAGGATAACTCAGGGAGGAGAAGATGCGCGTAGCGGCACTTACGACCTCCGGTCCGTCTCCTGCGGTCGGGGTCCGCGTCCTCCTCTCTCGCTCTTTCAGCGGCCTCCTTTTGCGACATGTCGGATTCACAGAAGGAGGGAACCGCAAGCCAGGAATGTTGACCCTGGAGCATCGCTTCGACCAATCTACGAAGCGAGTCCACAGGGCCAACGACGTTCTCTAGGAGGGCCCTCTGGTGCCCCCACGCTGCGCACTCCACAAGCATATGAAACGCCGTGTCTTGGAGTGCGCCACACACGTGGCAAGACGGGAAAAGTTATTACCCGGTTAGGGTTAGGTTTCTGGCATACTTAACTTAACTTAACATAACTTCCTTGCATTCCGCAGACCCGTCTCAGAAATTCCGGATGAAAGACATTGTACGACTTTTCAGGGTCCTTTACTAGCGCTCCTAATTTGTTAACAATGTACTAATAAAATATTCAAATTGATTGAATATGCAAATATTAATTATTCGTATCTATATAAATACGAGTTCATAATAATTTTCCGAATATTCTATTTCGTCCACTTACAACTGAACTTGTGAAAATGGCACCAGTTCCTAAGAAAGAAAATATAAAATTTCATTCTATTTCAAAAAATGAAGAGTCGACGCAACTAACCGGGGATGAAGTAGTCATCAGTGGTATTTCGGGAACTTATCCCAATTCAGAGAACGTATTGCAATTTATGGAAAATTTATATGGGAAGGTAATATAATTTTATTTTCCTTTTTAAATACTCTTAACATACAATTTTACTAATTTTACATACATAACTTCACGACAGTTCCCTTGCGGAGTAGGCACGAACAACAGAGTGCCATTTAGGCTTATTCTTACACACCTCACTTGCTTCTTTGACATTCATAACTCTTGTCATGCAAGCTCGTCTGTTCTTAAGGCTCCTGACATCACCTTCTGCTAGTACACGATCAATTTTACTAATTTTGTGATACTTAAACTATTATCAAATCAAATCAAATTCATTTATTAGCCTAAAACATGATACATAAATTTGAGGTGACATTCGAATATTAGATTCACATGTTTTGCCTATGAGGCGTGCAAATTTTCTTTAAGATGTCTTTTTGATAAAACACATTATCACAATTATTATTACAAAATTAAAGAACAAAAATCTATCTAAATACATTAATGTCAATCATATGTAGTTTGTCAAAATATCATCCTAAAAATTTGTTAACGAAGTAATAGTACATTATGGTACTAGTGTGTAACATTGGTGATTACCGCCGAGGCGCCATTGAGACTCGAGCCGTAGGCGAGGGTCTTCAGAGAGCCAAGGACGGTAATCATCAATACACACGGGTATCATACGACGTTTTTCAACACACTTGTGAATAAAATAACAACAAAAACTCATTTTATTTAGTAGATAAAATAAGTTATATATGAGTGAAAGTTTTATTTATTAAACACGTACGAGTTAAAATTATCTATTTAAATAAGAAGTTGCATGAAATGACCAAGCAATAGGAACATTAATTTATTTGTTCTATAGAATACGATCTTTTTTTTGAATAAAAACTTTTTTAAGAACAAAGCAACTCAACCAATAAAATTTAAAAAAAATCTATAACTCACTAGTGAGTTATAATTTTTTTTACTCACAGTTTGATTATGGGTGTCATTCTGTGCCTAATTGCGGTGACCATAGAGTCACTTTATGAGCAAGTGTGTTGAAAAAACATTTATCCAACAGCCATTTGTGTAGTCATTGTTTGAAAAGATTCGTGGACAGATATGTAAAGTCCTCGGGAAGTTTATTATAAACCCTTACCGACATGTAATTTGAATTTTTTGTAGTGACAATTTGCAGCTGGGGAACAATAATCTATTGTCTGTTTTCGCCCTAAGCTGCCGTGACCGCAGTTCGCGATGTTTAGGGCACAATTCGAAATTTTCTTTTACGAATATTGCAACTTGTTTGATATACATACAAGGCACAGTTAGCAGCTCGAGCTTTTTAAAAAGTGACTTGCATGGTTCTAGATAATGTGCGCTACTAAGTGCTCGTATACATTTCTTTTGACATCTAAATACTTTGTCTACGTCAGTCGAATTTCCCCACATGAGCAAACCGTATTGAAGGACAGACACAATATAACCGTGGTATGCTTGAAGAGCTGCTTCTTGGGAAACCGTGTTCTTAATTCTTTTAAGTGCAAATACAAATCTATTTAACCTAGAACAAACACTATCAATCTGTGCCTTCCAATTACATGAACTATCAATCAGTAGTCCCAGAAATTTTACAACTTTCACTTTATCTATATTACTATTTTCATATTGAATATTACGCTGTGTTACTTGTTTATAGTAATATATTTCAGATACTTCTTAATTATGTTTTTATTCAGGTTGATATATTATCGTGAATTATACAGTCCATAACAACCCCTACTTAAATGATGACTTTATTTTTCCACCAACAGCAGACAAGCCTTTCTCACCCGCGATATTGTATATTTTGCACATAATAATTTTCAGCCTCTATGTACTTTGAGATATCTACACAAGACTGGCATTCACAGGCTCTCGGCATAAGAGAATTTTAACACAATCATCAATTTTTATTTTCAGAAGGAAATGATTAATTACGATTCTTCAGGTCAACAACACCCAGAGTTCCCAAAACGCTTTGGGAAACTTAAAAATTGGCAACAATTCGACGCACAGTTCTTTAGAGTAACACATACGCAAGCTGTCTCATTGAACCCTCTAAATAGAGTATTGTTGGAAAACTCATTTAACGCTATGTTTGATGCAGGTAAGCACGCTTTATTTGCGTAGAAATTTCGATAAAACAGAACAAATAAAGTTACAGAGCATTTTGCCAAAGACTAGAAAGTCTATATGGATGCAATTTCGCATAATAATGTACTTTGTACGCTGCTCCACTACCGT
The DNA here is from genome assembly GCA_019925095.2 of Dendrolimus kikuchii. Lineage (NCBI taxonomy): Eukaryota > Metazoa > Arthropoda > Insecta > Lepidoptera > Lasiocampidae > Dendrolimus > Dendrolimus kikuchii. The sequence continues at coordinate 4,531,330 of CM034400.1, forward strand.
TAAAATAATGGAGAAGGGCGGAATACATCTAACTGGGAGTCAAAAAATTATATGTAAATTGGCCTCGGATATTGTAAGATAGGTGTTAAAAATCATAGAAATAAATTATTTTTTATTTCAATCAAAAGGCGATTTTCATGATATTTACTTCGCAATGTGTACAAAGTGTAGCCCCATCTGACTATTTAAGTTAGGCGTAGGAAATTATCATATGTGACAAAACTTATAAGGTGTTTTTAATGCATACATACATAACTTCACGCCAGTCCCCTTGCGGGGTAGGCACGTACAACAGAGCGCCATTCAGGCTTATTCTTACACACCTCACTTGCTTCTTTGATATTCATAGCTCTTATCATGCACGCTCGTCTGTTATTAAAGCTCCTGACATAACCTTCTACTAGTACACGATCAAGTTTATCATGGAAGGTGTGTAGTGGCCTTCCACCTTTCCACATGCGCCACATGTTTTTAATAATGGCTTAAATGCGACAAAGGACAGTTAAAGCTGATTTCACTTTTTGTGCCCTTGTTTAAAATTGGGATGGTGTGATAAAAAAGAGCCGGAATCTTTTTTTTTATATTTCCTAAGTTCAGTAGATAAGCAGACGAATCACTGGTGGAAAGTGATTACCATCGCCTATGGACATTTGCAACACCAAAGGTGCTACAAATGCGCTGCTGCTCTCTTAAGGGAGACTGGAACCTAGTCACTAATGCCGGAACACAACTCAAAGTTGTTATGGCGGCATACTCTAGACCAGGGGTTGTAGCTATCCAGTCGGGCAAATACCCTCCCACCTGGATGTGGGTTGTTTTGTCGCCCATTACGACAGGCCACACGGCCGCAGGAAATTGTATTCTTTCTCCGTTCCTGCGCAGATGAAAATCAGAAGATGAAATCAGAGAATACGTAATAAATTCACAGAAAGCAGTGCTCTGGGGCTGTGCTGGCGGCGTGTTGACTGCACCGTGTACACAGGCGCTTAGACAACTGCATGTTTTTGGCTACGACATGAAAATCAATAGAACATACTAGCCCTTAACATTGACTTCAGTGTACCTTTCTTTAAATCGCCCAAAACCTCACGTTAGCCAAAATCTTCATTGATGACAAATAATTGGGCAAATAAGTTTATACATCATTTCCTATTTCTAGATAAGTTCAAAGCGTCATAATATGTAATTGAGATTCGATAAATCATGCAATTTGCATGAAAACTATTTGATATATTGTTTTGTTGATGTAATACTTGCAACAACTCAGAAGGGTTTATGGTAATAAAAGAACAGCAACTGTTCATATAGTTATAATCAGAGAACTTTACGGTTTTTGTTCAGAGCAATTGTGTATTTTGTAAGTTGATCCGTGTGATACCAGTATGCTGGCTTGAAGGCATATACTATTATATTATTACTGGGAATGGGAATCAAAAATATTATTTGTTATAGTGCTTAATTTCGCCGCCGCGCCCCAGCATGTTGGCAACAGCAACAAACAATTGAAATTTGACTTTTGTCACAATAGAAAATTTTCCCTTCGAAATGTAATGGTGCAAATTTAGTATATTAATAAAATATTTCTTGCAGTCCTATTTTTACCTTTCCTTAATAGATTGATTTAATCAGTTTTAACACATTTATTACACTAACACTCACTACTCGACAAGCATTTTTAGTATAAGAAACTTAGCATATTGGCACAACCGATATCAGGTTGAAAACATTTATGAACTGTTTTAATTAAAGGGTTATGCGTGACAAGAATTTAATACATTATTGTTTGGATATTTCAGATAATATTTTATATATGTAAGATATGTATAAAATTTTATACTTAAAGTTTTATATGGAATAAAATAAGCCGAACACAGTATAAATCTATCGCGTCTGCCAACATGAAAATAGTCAATACCGTCTATATACAATTGAGAGGTTTGAATTATAGTCTGTATACAATTGTCACACATTACCAAGGATAAATATTGTAACAAAATTATTGTAAATTATAGACAACTACTCTATACAAAACAGGCGCCAATCTTAGTACAAATAAAATATAACATTATTATTCAATTAAGGAAATGGTCGATTGTGTAGAATAAAAAGAAGAGGGTACACAACTGACAAGAGTTATGAATGTCAAAGAAGCAAGTGAGGTGTGTAAGAATAAGCCTGAATGGCGTTCTGTTGTTCGTGCCTACCCCGCAAGGGAACTGGCGTGAGGTTATGTATGTATGTATGTACACAACTAAATTAATTATTAACTTTAAACGGAAACATGACAAGAACAACTATGCTACTAAATAAATGTCACATATAATAATTTCGATTTTGAATACCGTATTAGATCTAACCTTGTTAATTTTAAAATTATTTACACGTATAATGTATTAATTCATTAGGAATAAATCCTATTACTTTGAGTGGATCAAGAGTCGGAGTATATATTGGAAGCTCTCCAACAGACACCAACTCGAATGTATACAAAGGAAAAGACTCGAATAATTTTATTATAAGCGGGTAAGTTTAAAATTTTCAGAGTTCGACCTGTAACAGGAATTTTAAATTACCGATTTTTCATCATTTAGTTAATCTTTGCTCATGATACAATAATTCAAATATTAGTCGAGCAGTCTTGTATCAATATTGCAATTGCAATCGACGTCAAGACATCGACAAATATAAGAATAAAGTAAAAGCTCTAATACGATGCTATTTTTATTTGCGCGTTTTACTCTCGTTAGAGTAACTTTTCGTACACCAAAATAAAAAAGTAGTCCTTGAAACACGTCAACATAGTCTAGAGATAATCTTTATATATAAAAATGAATGTTTGTCCGTATGTCCTTTATAGAATCGTAAACTATACATTTGATCATGTGATGATCTTTAGCAAAGTTGTTGTGCATGAGCCAAAGAAGGTTTCTGAGTTGGTTCACAATTGGACCCGGTAGGTGGCGCTGCTGTCGGCATATTGATTGAAGCTTTTCCGGGCAGGACGACGTCTGGCGGGACAGCTAGTTTTATATAAAGTTCTTAAACGTAAAACAACCTGACCCGTTGTTAAATCTTTAGAAGTAAGCTTATATTGTAGGTCTTTTTTAAATTTTGTGCTCATGACATTTGCTCTGGGAAGATCACCAGGGATCTACAGTGGTATTTGCGGATAAATCTCCATTATTTTCACCACTAATCACAAAGAGTACGTGTATAGCTAGTTCCTGGTCTTGAGAATGACGACTTTTATTAACACCCTCAGGAAGTGCATCCATACCATGGCGGGACAATCATAGTTTGGGCGGGAATCCATGTTGGTAAAAGAAGGGAGCTTGTTTGGATCAGAAATATCATGACCGCTAAAAATAACATAAACAGGTGTTAATACCATTAATCTACCCCCATCGACTACGATTGGGTCAGGAATTAACGCTCACGTAAGACAGCGCCCATCTGTAAATAACGCAATGGTGACTAGCTGGCTCCAGGAGCAAAACGTATCGGCGTTAGACTGGTCCGCGCCATCATCAGACCTAAATTACACAGAGCACGTATGAGAAATACTCCAAAGAAAGGGTGTTAAAGAATTTTCCGTTACAGGTTTAATAACTACTGATTTTTCGCATAATTGCAAAAATAAATTATAATATACCTTTATTTTTTACTTTTTCTTGAAAAACATATTCAGTGTTAATTTCACCATTTTTGTCATTATTTAAATAAAATTTTATTTACGCAATTGTTTTTTTAATAAGATTTGGATTAATGACTGATTAGCGAATTCATTCTATTATTCCCTGATAATAGTGATATCGACCCATTCATGTATTTTTATGTGAGAATCTTTAGACAAAGGATCTAAGAAAACTTACTGGTGTATTAGCTTAGTGGCACAATGTATAAATTAATTAACTTAAACTAAGAATAATTGTATAATTTTATTGCAGATTTAGTCAGACAATGTTGGCGAACCGCATTTCTTATTGGTTAAATGCAAGAGGTCCGTCATATGCAGTAGACCTTGCCGATGCAAGCAGTGCGTTATGCTTGGAGCTTGCTTGCAAAGCAATCAGAACAGGAGATTGTGATGCTGCTATTGTTGGAGCATGTACCTGTTGCATAAATCCATTTCCTTCAATAAGCATGAAACGGTAAATCAGTAACACTTTGATATAATAATTATACATGGTTACATATTAGTTCCAAGAAAATTCCGATTGAAATATAAAAAACGTTATTAAGACTGCACTCCTTATTTAAAATTTTTACAAACACAAAAAATAAATGACAAATACAAATCGTAAAGCAGAAGATCGCAATGGCATAAAACATGCAAAGCTTGTTGATATAAGATCCCAATTCCGTGAAATAAACAGGAATAAGCTTTTTTAAAAAGGATTTTAAATACAAGTTTTTGATATCCTGGATAACATATAACAGCAGAGTGCTAGCCAAGACAAGTAAAACGAGCCCAAACACGACGGGTCTATCCTATTTAGTACCGGAGTTCCTAAGGCCACCTTCCGACTCCATCTTCAGATCAGCTCCATGGTACCATATTATTGCATTGTCACGCGATATACATATGCGTGCAAAATTTCACCTCAATCGGAAACCGGAAAGTTGGTCAAATTTAACTTGCAAGATTCCACCCGAACTTACATACATCCATTGCAAGATAAATAAAAGCTTGTAAAAAAAGGTCGTCTGATTTCAGTTAGGTGTGTATTGGAGTATATTATACCTGTGCAATTCCACACATGTATTCCTGATATAGATTTACTCATGTATTAGAAAAAGGCTACGATAAGAATCAAAGCATAGTAAATATTTATCATAGCATTTGATATATATATATTATGGTTTAATATTCCTTAATTCTACTGCCTTCCCAACCCCACTATCGTACATCTCACCACGCAAAATTAAAACAAATTGAGAAAGCAGTGTGTTTAGGCCAATTATTTCGATTGGTTCATTTCTTTGATTATATGATCGGAATGAAGTCAGTCACACCGACATCTTCCAATCTGTGCACTTCTAAGGAGGCTCATTGGCCAACGATATTATGTCGTCACGCAATGACACTAGAGGGACAAAACCGCACCGCCGCCCCAATATTTTAATCAGCACGGCGACCCGCTCCGCAGCCTATGTGCTAATTTTTAATCATTTAAACCGCCATTTGTGTGTGACAAAAAAGACTATGTAATACCGCTGTGTGCAACAAATTGATGTGCAGTATAAAATAATGGCTCGATGGAGGGACGAGGCAGTCTAGCGATAACCACGAGCGAAGCAAGACGTGTGTACTACAATCTGGAAATTTTTAGTGACGGACTTTGCGCGTTTTTATGGAATTACGACCTTCTGCATTACGTTTAGACTTGTTGTGTTCGGTTATATTTGTAGCTGTGTTATATGTGTTTGTATAGTTCTAATAAACTCTATAATAATTCTAACGGCATTTTAATTCGACTCTCGCGACTCTTAACAATAGCATAGATTTCATCGAGTAAGAGCGAGCCAACCACCAACAACCCCATCCCAACATCTAACTTATAATAATTATACATTGCAGGTTAGGATATTTATCTTTAGACGGTAAAACGAAATGCTTTACTGAAACTGGTGATGGAAATGTCAGATCCGAGGGAGTTGGAGTGTTATTTTTGCAAAAAGCAAGAGATGCCAAAAGGTTTGTATTATTAATATATTATTAATAGTATTTTTTCCCTCGTAAGTAATTTACAACATTGAATACGTTGGAAATCGAGTTAATTCGATATTTGTGTTACAATGCACATCACTATTATACGTTGACATCCCTACTCTCTGTAAAATGGCTTGCTGGAGAACTCTTATTAGAAGAAATTTTTTCATTGATCAATTACGGACCTGAAACTTATCACTATATTCTATATTTTTTGTAGGATTTACGGCGAAATTTGTCATGTCAAAGGAAAATACTTTCCTGATCCTGATGGAACATTCCTACACACACGTAATCCAAATCAAATTGAAGAATTTCTACAAGAATTTTATTCTGAAATAAAAATATCGGCTGATGATGTTGACTTCATAGAAGCTAACGCAATTGGTAAGGTGAAAAAATTTCATTGTTACGAAGATATACATTCTCATATTATTTAATGCACTCTGTGAAATACATACTCTGATGAAATTTGACACGGACTGGTCCGTTTAAAGTTTGCAAGTAAAGCAAATCAGTAAACTACTTTTTTCCTAAGTAGACACAACCTCCTTTGACATTCGTGTGAATTTGAGAAGGAAATTGCAAGAAGTTTATGTTCTGCAGCTAATTGTTTACGGCGTCTACCCTGTCAAGCATAAAAGTATTAGAGTCGCTTAAAGTTTCCAGGGAGGGCGGGAGATAGTAGAAAACTTGCTTCATGCGAGTCGTCTATGCACCTCTGTATACGATGATAACACCGAAGAAATGATAGTAAATGTGCCCGAAAGTCAAGTTAACCCTTTAAAGGGTCCAAAATTAATATTATTATTGTCCACAAGCTGCCAGCTGCCATCAAAATTGCCACGCCAAAACCAAGAGAATTATATTGTGTCTTTTATTCTAATACAAATTATATGTAGTAAGAGGGAGAAAGCGCCAGTTCAACGTTCGTTTCAATTATCTTATTTGACCGCAAATTTGTGGTAATTTTCAATATTGTATCGCGCTTATCTTAAATTTTTATTTATAAGTACTGTATGCGTTTAGTAAAAAACTGGTACTTTAAGGTTAAACAAAGATACTTCAATTTTATTTATCTGTATAGATGTCTTACTGTTAAATAATATTAGATAATTTTAAAATGTTTTCCCTTGAAGACGAAACCACCATAAATTTGTTCTCGAATGTCACGGCAAATTTGTGGTCAAATACGGATAATTGAAATGAACGTTGAATTGATGCTTTCTCCCTCTAACTACATAGAATTTGTATTAGAGTAAAAGAGACGATATAATTCTCTTGGTTTTTGTGCGGCAATTTTGATGGCAGCGGGCAGCTTTGGACAAAAATAATCATTACTTTGTACCCTCAAAAGGGTTAACATACTATTTGTAGAGATAAATAAATGTTATTGACTTATTGTTTTTATTATTAGGTTTTGCTAAATCTGATAGGCAAGAATTGGAAGCCATTAGCAATCTATTTGGACGTCGAAAACCAATAAAAGTCGGAACCGTTAAATCTAATGTTGGTCATGTTGAAAGTAATTCGGCGATCTGTGCTATAATTAAGGTTTTTATCTTCCCAATTGTATATAATTTTAGACTGTCTGCTATTTCAAACGTGTAAACAAAATATCACTTACAGATTATATCTACAATATTATAAAATTCTGAAAACGCCGTGTCTGCACATTGTAGCTATTTAACAAAAAAACAAGATGAATAGACTATATGAACAATGGACGCGTGCGTATTATAGATATTTCCTCTGTCTAAAAGTGCCCTGCATATAAAACAACCCCACTTTTGCATTTCGTAAAACAATAATGTTTTATAATTGTTACATACATGCAATCTTTGTTCAGATCTACTAATTATATTTCAGTAAATATAATTAGTAGATCTGATCTGTGCCAGTGCACAACATATGTATATTCTACCTTGATAAATGTGCACACTTGAGAAATCAAATTTTGTTACAATTTTTAGATATGTTTGGCTTATCAAAAAGGATTAATGCCAGGCAATCTTTATGATAATGAACCACAAAATCTAATCAAAACAGAAAATGATGGTAGAGTTCAAATTTTAACAGACCATACACCTATAAAGCAAGGAGCATATATTGCAATAAATAATTTCTCTTTCACTGGAGGAAATTACCATATACTTTTAAAAGATCATCACAAATCAAAGGTAAAAATTGATTAATATTCTTTAATCATTGTGTACGTGGAATCTTTAGGTAAAAGAAAACTCTGGATATTCCGTACACACAAAACCGCTGAAGATAATAGTATAATTTTGTTGCCTTCATTTGTTGTGTAAATGTTTGTCGAATAAATAAATACAATAGACTGTATTGTATTGTATATTGGACAGACACACCCAGAGCTCCGCTGACTAAAAATTGAAATTCCCTTAATTAATCATTCAAACAATAACAATCATTTTTCAGGGCGACCGCCATTTAGTTTGTTTCCACAACTTACTGCACTTGCCAATTTTTTTTTAATTTCTTAAATGTGTCTTTCTAACACTACAAATGAATCTGACGACAAAACTGCGACATCTTTCAAGTTCTAAGGGGAAATTTGGGGGACAGATATACAAATACATACATACAAAACTATTATACAAAAAGAGAAGGAATGTGTTATATCAAGAATACGTATTGTGGTTTGAACAAGAGATGGCGATACTGTGACTTGACTACGTTAAATAATAAACAATTATATTACACCTATCAAGCAAATAATACGTAATAACGTAGTACTCAATGACGCACAGTATAATGTTTATTGTATCAGCTCTGGAGTACCCCAAGGCTCTCACCTTGGCCCAATACTTTTTAACATTTTTATAAACGATATTCCATGCTGATTTCAGTACTCAGATGTATTTATGTATGCAGACGATTTAAAATTCGCACGAATTATTGAAACTAGTAATGATTCACTGTTACTTCAGAAAGATTTAAACAGACTTATTGATTGGTGCAAGCTCAATAAAATGTTGTTAAACACTAGCAAGTGCGGCACATGTAAAATTCACTACAAAATTATATTCTATTTCGTCTTCATACGCTGTTGAAAGTAATTATATTATACAAGTAGAAACTATAAGAGACTTGGTAGTTATGTTTGATAGCAAATTAACTTTTAAACAACACTTAGATAATGTTACAAAAAAAATATCTAAAATTCTGGGATTTGTCTTAAAAAATAGCAAAATATTTTGTAACTACAAAAAAAATATATTGCTGTACAATTGTTTAGTAAGAAGTGTCTTAAAGTACTGCAGTGTTGTCTGTCAACCTCATTATTGCACACACACCCAAAGAATAGAACGCATATAAAAGCGGTTTCTGTCGCATATTTATTTTGCTGAACACAGGGTAAAAAAGGAAATATCATACCAGTAAAGATTAATTTATTTTAAAATTGATTCCCTGGGGACACGTAGAATTATTTTCGATGCTACTTTTGTTTATAAGTTGTTTCATAATAACATAGATTTCCCTCAATTGTTAAGCTAACTCCACCTAAGAGTCCCTACGAAATCCTCGCTACAACCTATAACCCCCTCTTTTTCCCATTAAGAACAAGTAACTAGGTGCTAGCTTTCTTATCTTTAAAATGTGTAGAATTTTCAATAGCAGCAGTGATATTACTAACATTTACTTTGATTCCAAAAATTAATTTTATAAAAACATTCGTTTAGCTCAAAAAGACACTAATTAGACATAGAGCAATTTCATTACCTTACACATTTTTGATATTTCTATTATTAGAGTTTAATTAAATAACAGTGACGATATTAAACTGCAAGTTTATGTTCACCTGTAATTAGTTTTTACATCGCATTGTAAACCATATTCATAAATCCAGTATCTGATCAAATGTACAAAATTGTAGGTGATGCTTCATAAAATAAATAATAATAATACATATTATTTACTTTGACAGGCATTTCGTAACGAGAAATTTTCAGTTCCTTATCTGATCCTCGTTTCTGGAAGACAAGAGAAAAGTGTCAATAAAATATTAGATCATCTAGGAAATAACCCAATAGATGTTGAAGAAATCGCACTTCTCAGAAATATATTTCAGCACGATATTCCAGCGTACACTAGCCGCGGCTACATAATTTTAGGTAGGTATATGAAATTGTATCCAATTTTTACAATCTACCCGATCGTCATTGCTTTTAACCAATATACTGTTTGGGATTAACAATTTATTCGACCATCTTTAAAACGAGAGTTTAATCAATAGTGTACGACAATTTTTAAGAACATGTCTATTGCGCTAGAACGACTTTAGATAAATGAGAATATCAGAGAATATTAACCGCAATATTTTTTTCTGATAACACAGGGGAATGTCTATGGACGTACCCTTGATCTTAGGGGAAGGCTATTACCGCCCACGCAGAAGCGTGTCGAGGGTATGTGGGACTCTCAGCAACTGGCTTTCCTCGCTCACTTTTTCGGAACAGAAGTAGTCGCGAGAAACCGGTCGCTAAATTAGCCACTAAACCTAAGCCTGCGCCCCCTGTTCCCGTGCTTTGGGTCGTCACAGGATCTAAAACAGAGTTAATGCACGGGCCCCCGTAATCCCCACCGGTCCACCCCTCCTGTCTCAGTTTTTCTGCAGCCTCTTTCTGCGACATGATAGACTCGTAGAAGGAGGAGAAACAACCTGCCAAGATTGGTGGCTTCGGAGCAAACCGTATGCAATACCTATCTTAAGTTCTAGTTTCCTAAGTCAATTAGTAATGTAATCTGGTACATTGATTCAATTTTTTTTGGCGGAATCTCATTTATTAAAATGCGAATACGTCTAAACAAAACCGAAAGCTCCGTAGGCGATACTATTAGAATGGTCTTAATCTATATATATAAAAACTGAATATCGTTTAAAACAGATGCTTCGGTTAGAGTTATTTTATTGATAAAATACATGTTAAATAATTAATTTAGCTGTAATCGGGTTCCAATATTTAGGTGAAATTATTTTTGTGTGTAGTCAAGTGGGTCTCAGGATGGTTAAGATTATAGATCTACCGGTAGGTGACACCTATTTTGATGATTTTTTTTGTTTTTGTTAAAGTGGATTTGAGAATGGTTTAAATTAACTATTGGTTCCGGTAAATGTCGCTGCAATCGGGTTTTAGATTTTTATTTCTAAGGGCAGGTCAGCGCCTGCCGGGTACAGCTAGTATTGATATAATTATAACCGTCGTTACAGCACCTGCTCTATATATTTTAATGTTTAGTATATTATCCATTTACAGCCATTGTTCGTATTTTATTTGAAAGCTAACTTAAAATTTATTTGGAACAGACGATCAACAAACACAAGGTACAAATATTTTAAATCGCCATTTAAATCACTACCCTGGAGATAAAAGACCAGTATGGTTTTTATATAGTGGTATGGGTTCACAGTGGCAAAAAATGGGTTTGGATCTGTTGAAAATACCTATATTTGCACAATCTATTGAAAAGTGAGTTTTATTTTACTTTTAAATGTATTAATTTACTTTCTTTTAAATATATAGCTCTAGTTTTCGTCAGTTGAACTTTTGCTTGTGTTAATATATTTGTAGTAATATTGTAATGGCTAATACTTTTCAGATGTCAAAAAGTTCTAATTCCGCTCGGGATAAATCTATTACAAATTCTCAGCGATCCGGATGAGTCCATTTTTGACAATATTTTAAACTGCTTTGTCGGTATTGCAGCCGTACAAATTGGGTTAACGGACATATTAAATGAAATTGGCATAGTTCCAGATAATTTGATAGGTATGTATTCACTAAAAATCATTTTGTATTGTTGTGACAAGGTGCTTAAATTGTATAATATTCTTGATTGTGTAGGTCACAGTGTGGGCGAATTGGGATGTGCATATGCAGATGGTTGCCTAACAGCGGAAGAAATGATTTTATGTGCATACTATCGTGGTCTTGTGTCCATCAAGACAAACTTTATCAAGGGTTCAATGGCCGCTGTTGGTCTTGGATATAAAGCTGTATGTTTATTTTAAAATAAATTAATTATATAATAATAAATTATGCCTTTGATGGCATTTCTTATATTTTTAGCAGAAGTAACTTTATGGCAACTTTATTTTTGGATGATTTTAGATATTGAAACTTTGTCCTCCTGGAATTGCAGTAGCTTGTCATAACAGTGACCACTCATCCACTATATCTGGCCCAGCTGATAAAGTTAAACAATTTGTAGCTAAATTAACTAATCTTGGAATATTTGCTAAAGAAGTGCCTACTGCTAATATTGCTTACCATTCAGAGTATATTAGAGAAGCTGGTTAGTATCGATTAAAATTATATTTTAGCGTATATGATTAAGAACACCATTCATATTATAACTTATACGCCATAAACATAACATTTGCAGGTCCTGGTCTTCTTAAATACATGAAAAGTGTTATAATTGATCCCAAACTACGCAGTGAAAAATGGCTATGTACATCAGCGCCGCGTGATAAATGGAACACCGCCAAATATGCCTCGGCAGAATACTTTACCAATAATTTACTAGTAAATACTAACGCCCTTATCCATAATACACTTCTCATCAAAACAATCGAAACGCCTCTGAAGTTTAGTTTTGAATGAGTTTTATAGATTAAACCAAAAGTGTCTTTGTACTTTTGGTTAACGGATATTTTAAGGTATCGTTTAACGAATATTAATGTTTCAAATTTCAACAGATATGCTTTTACCGCTAAAGGAGGGTTTGTAGAATGTTAGAAACAAAGACGTTAAACTTAAAAAAAAGGTTTTAACAAAGTTTATTCAGTATCTCGTATTTTCTTCCTAAGCTCTAATGACTGCTTCCAGGCGATTCCTTCTATAACAGATGAGAGTCACAATCCTGTGTTGTGGGATGTTCTCACTTTCATCTCGTTTAGTTTTTTTTTAAATACCCAAGCGTCTCCGGAGCAGGGTCTCGCGCTCTGAATCGTCTCCTCAATTCATCCCATAGGTGTTCTATAGAATTCGTGTGCGGGCTTCTCGCTGGTCAACTCATAACCGTAATAACGACTTAGCTGAAGTATTCATTTACAACGCCTCCGGTATGAACCGTGGCATTATCTGACATAAAAATGAACACTTCACCAGTAAAGTATGCATGCCACATGAGGTTCCGGATACTCTTCGATGTAACGTGACTCACTTAATGACGGTAAGCGTGGTCCAGATATAAAGGCAAGTTCAGTTTTCCCATCGGTGCTTATGTCTCCCCAAACCGTCCATGAATCGCCACCGTAACTGACTCTTTCTTTAATGCAGTCTATGCGAAACGATCTACTTCTCTTCGATAAACCCTCTTTTTTCCGTCGTTACCATCAGCATGATCTTACTCTCGTCAGACAAGAGAACTTTGTTACATTGAAGATATGACCAATTTAAGTGCTCACATGCAAAGTTAAGATTAGCTTTTCGGTCGTCTACCGTCAATTTTGGGCCTTCTGATAGTTTATGAGGTTTTAAGCCACGGTTTTCCAATCTTCTGCTTATGGTAGAATCACTCACTGTCAATCGGCGCACCACACAGACAACTGACTTAGAGAGACTGACGGAATATACCGGTCATAATACTCAGACGTGACTCGATGTCTATCAGATCCTGGATGTCGAGTAAATATACTAGACTCTCGATAACGCTGATACATTCTATGTACAGCAGAGTGTCTAAGATGCAAACGTCCAACCACAACACGCTGACTATGCCCTGAATCCAGCAACACCATGACTTGGGCGGCTTTCAGGGGCAAGGTATTCATATTTGTGACGAAAAAATATCTTTGGTAGGATGTCACAGAGCTTATTTAACAATAACTATTAAAAACAACGCATTGAAAACAATCTCCGCATTCATTTATTGGATGAAAATTCTAACATTTTAATTCAAATTCGGAATTGTGTTGTGATATTTTTAGAATGATATCAATCCTGTTTTTATTTAAATTCTACATGAAATAGTACTTGCAGTACTGCTTCGGTTTTTTGATGAGAAGTATAGTTATTTCTTACATTATTTATTATACTTGTAAATAAAATTAATTACTATTTTATCACGTCAATGGTCTGCAAAATATTTGATATATTATAAAAACAAGTTTCACATTTTAGAGTCCTGTTTATTTTGAAGAAACGGCTCTTCTGATACTAAAAAACGCTCTTGTAATAGAGATAGCACCTCATGGATTATTGCAAGCAATTGTAAAACGATCACATCCAGAATGTCATCATATACCTCTGACAAGAAGGGATACGAACGACTCAATTGTTTTCTTGTTATCTGCTATCGGAAAGTAAGCGGGCACATACTTGATAAAAATTATGATATTTTTTTTTATTTTTATTTTTAATTACTTGCAATTATTTTCCAGGATGTATGAAGCAGGCTTGAACCCCAAAATGGAATCCATGTACCCAAAGGTCAACTTTCCTGTATCAACAGATACCCCGTCACTGTCCCATTTAGTTGAATGGGAGCACAGTGAGAAATGGTACGATATTCAAATGAAAGTATAGGTAAATTAGCTTCGAGAACTTTTGCGTCTGTAGAGTAGTATTTGTATATTTACAGGAATTCTAAATCTAAATAAATTGAAATTTAAAATTCCTTGTAGAATCAGCAAAAAGAGCTTCGTTTTTGAAGAGGTAAATATATTTACAATCAAAAGTCAATGGTGAAAGTCAAATAAATAACTATTATTTACATTGCTAACTGTTGTGAGGTCTGACTATTTGGTTTTAATTTGATAATTAATGAATTAATTGATTTTATTTGTGGTTCATTCTTGTTATTTATTATCCAGTGTTATTATTTGTTGCTAATTGTTGTTGTTTGATATTAAATTTGTTACTTAAAATGGTTCTGACTTTGATAAGTAGTCTAGGTAAATTCTTGAGTTCCCAAATTAAGAAGTTTTGTATGTTTTTTACAAATATTTCGAAAATGAGTGCAATATCAATCCGAGTCGTATTATGACCCCCGCTCAATTATTTGCTAAACCAACCGGAATAACATTAACTACCACCGATAAGGTACTATCAGAAAGCAAATGTCATTCTTCAGGATACGGATCAATAATTTAGTATTAAAAAATACGTTTAATATTTATATTTTAATATCGTTTTATATTATTAGTTTCATATTAAGTACCTGTCTATAAAAATATATAAAAAGTATTTGCTTCTTTATTTAAATGCTGTCCTTACACCACTACAAACGCTAAAAGGTCTCGAAACTAATTTACCTGTAAAGTGAGTTGTTTATGCAACAACAAAGCAAAATGACTTTTAACGGTTTTAAGCGCGGTAATTTTATTTGATTTTGGTTTTTTCCGACGTTTCGGCCACTTTTCAGTGGCCGTGATCACGGAAGACAAAGATGTCAAGTGTCAACGAGTATTGTTAAAGTTTTATTTAGCCTACCGCCAACTTATTAATTTTAATTATTTAATTTTTAATTTTGTTTATGGTTATTATTTAATCTATGGGAGCCTAATCTAACAAAGAGCTGTTTCAGAGAGCACGGAAAATTTGTGACGAGAACCACATAGCTGGAGAGCTTCAGCATGTCAAGCGAGTTCTACAACGCAATCAGCTGAAGACTCCACACCAACGTCACAAAGGCCCCAAACCACCTTCAGTTGAGCGGTGCCCTGCTACCCTACCCTACATCAAGGGGGTCACAGACAGAATTGGTCACATCCTCAGGCGAGCTTCAATCAAAACATATTTCAAGCCGCAGAAAAAGATTACCCAATTTCTGAGACCTGTGAAATGCAATATCCCACTCCAGGATGCAGGGGTTTACAAGCTTGATTGTGAGTGTGGATTGTCATACATTGGGCAAACAAAGAGGAGCATAAAAACACGAGTAAAAGAACACATTGCTGACATGAAACACACAAGGTCTACGAAGTCTGCGATCAGTGAACACACGCTGGATAAACCCAACCACTACATCAGATTCGATAACCCACAAATCCTCGCGAAAGAGAATCGTTTCATACCTAGAATGATGCGTGAGGCTATTGAAATCACAACAAAAACACCCAAATTTCAATAGAGAAGATGGTTAGCAAGTACCACCTGTTTGGGATCCAATTATCAAAACTATTAAGACCCAAACCCAGCAAAAACCAGCTGCCAGACCTCAAGACACTGTGAGCTCTTTCTGCGTACAACGGAACACAAACCAACTTGACTGATAATTACTTTTATTTTTCCTTCCACCCATTTTAATATTATATAAAATTATTAGAGCTAGGCATGTTTGCTGAAGAGTTTCTTGCGCCGCTTCTTCTCTTCAAGCCATAACATGTTGCGAAGCGGTAGTAAATTAGATTAGGCTCCCATAGATTAAATAATAACCATAAACAAAATTAAAAATTAAATAATTAAAATTAATAAGTTGGCGGTAGGCTAAATAAAACTTTAACAATACTCGTTGACACTTGACATATTTGTCTTCCGTGATCACGGCCACTGAAAAGTGGCCGAAACGTCGGAAAAAACCAAAATCAAATAAAATTACCGCGCTTAAAACCGTTAAAACGTAGTTTTATTATGTATACAAGTTGCGAAAACTTAAGAAAATATTAAAATGACTTTTACTTCTGAGTGCTGAGTTTCAATGGCAAGCAACATATATCACTCCTAGGATAAGCAGAACGGGATCACTGTCCGTTCCTCTACAAACGGGAGGCTCGAGATCAGCAATGGGACGTTTATCGACTGTTACTATTTTTATTATACACTAGGATATGCCCTCGACTTCGTCCATGCTTGACTTGAAATTCCCACGGGATACCCGGTACACAGAGAACCGCAGCATGCCTAGGATAAACAGGAGCGCAGTGTTTAAGTCTAAGAACTAGCTGTCGATCAGCGAACACCGCATCGACATCAGTCCATTAATTTTTGCGGGAATCCCGAACAAACAGACAAACAGACAAGAAATCTAAGAAAATTGCATGGAGACCACCATCATTTATAATGTATTCCAGTAATTTTTTTTTAAATAGCTTCATTGTAGAGACACAACATGTGTTGAATTTTATAATATTATAGAATATAATAATACCACGTAATAAATTGATTTGTATAATAATGATTTCTTATGCTAACAGGGATACGTACACATACAGCAATGCTCAAAAAATTGTATTAGCTAACCGTGCTGTTATGGTCTTATTGTATGATAATGAGTATAAATACATTGAAGATCATGTAATAAATGGTAATTATTTTTTCTTTTAATTAAATATTTTTTATTTAATTAGAATCTTAAACTAATTATGCAATTATTCTTTTTATATTGAAGGAGTAACCATTTTACCAGCCGCTGCAATTTTAGTATTCGTTTGGGAAACTTTAGCTATGTACAATAACGCGGATTACAGAAATGTCTCTGTTATTATTCAAAATGTGCAAATTTATTGTGAAGTTAAGGTTGAAACTGAGGAGTTACTTAAACTAAATGTAGAAATACAAAAAGGATTTCAGTATTTTGAAGTAAGTAGTCGAAATTAACAACTTTTGGACACCATACTACACCTTTAACGATTGAATATATGTACATAGGTCTTGTCTGAGAGGCAAATTGTCTCATGGAATTAGAATGGACTTTATTTTTAAATTGCTTAAAAATATCTAATCTTAAATTCTAGAGACCGATCTTCTTGGTATTGTTCACAAAATATACCAATTTGAAATTTGAATGCCTAAAAGTTAATGAATTTTTGCTATATTTCGATTCCTCATGAAATTTACTTAATGTTATCATCGATGAAAGTTTTAAATTTGAAGTTTGAAACGTCGAGTAATATCAGAAACTTAATTTATATAAAAACAATTGGATATACTTGAATGGAGAAGTCCTTAGTCTATAAAGAATCGATGTATCCGTGCAGGAACGGAGAAAGATTACAATTTCCTGTGGCCGGGCGGCCTGTCGCAAGAGGCGACAAAACAACCCACAGCCAGGTGGTAGGGCATTTGTCCGTCTGGATGGCTACCATCCCTGGTCTAAAGTATGCTGCCATGACTACCTTGCGTTTGTGTTCCCGCATTAGTGACCAGGTTCCAGGTCCCTTAAGAGAGCAGCATGATATTTGTAGCATCTTTGGTGTTCCAAATGTCCATAGCCTATGGTAACCGCTTAAAAATGTATAGTTACTCTTAATACACAGAAGGTAACTGTTACGAAAAAATCATTTTTTTAAAATTTTAAAGCACTCTTAATGCAGTCCTATATTAGAGATCATTCCCGATAGGTGATAATAAATAAATATGATAGAATTGAAACTTCAATTACAGTAGCTCGTTATTGGCAATGGATATTTTAATCAGCAGCGATTTTTATAAAAACTAAGCAATTGAGTTTTTAAATTCTATCAAGTGTAATGTTTTTTTGTGTTAAAAACATTTCTTGTAAATAAATATTCGTGTTCTTTTGGAGCTGAAGCATTAAATCCCTAATAATATTATAAATGTGAAAGTAACTGTCTGTCTGTTCCACTTTCACGGAAGGACTACTGGAATACTGGATCGGCTTTGCTGTAATTGCGGCTTGCTTACTCATATGGATGGTCGACGATGAGTGTTGCTCATGCTCTGACATTACGATGTCCGAGTAAGAGTGAGAAGGATTATCGGAGAATCATAGTTCACTCACTTTCTCTATGTTATGATATGTTCATTCCAATAGACTAGGTTATTCTTTCTTACTTTGCGATATAAACAATTTTTAACCAGTATTATTATTTATTAAAAATGTTGTCTATTTCTTTAAATCATCCCGGTGACAGGTATATATTTATCGATTCTGAATTTAATGATTTGGAAAAATAACTTGACATGTTAGGATTGATTTTTTTTTCAAAAACCTTTCGTTTATGAATTTAAAAAGTCTTCTCGACATGTCAAGTTATTTTATTATCTTTTATCATCTAAAATAAGCTTAAATGGTTACCTATTCGCCTTCGCCGGAATGTTCACTTACTCTCTCTTTCGTACAATATCCACTTTGATCCTCATACCCCTCCGTATTTAAAGGAACGTTTTGATTTCCTACATCTTTCTCATTCCCGTTATTTGTACTCTAGTAATAATATATCCTAAATGACACCTGTATACACATCTTCCTTCGTTGATAACTCTTTTACGGTACAGGCTTTCCGTTTATGGAACTCACTGCTACTCAACATCAGACAAGCTAAATCCATATTGTCTTTTAAACTAATGGTTACTAAATATCTTTGGTCCCCGCAGGTCTAAAACATGCTGCTGATCCTATGTATAGTATCATATATCTTATTTTTTTATAGTATATAAAGTATATTATTATTAATTTATTTACTCTTTACTTATTTTTGGGATGTTTCTTATTATTTATTGTCTTCGCCGCCACTGTTGTTTTAATATTTTCTTTAGTTTAGGGGGTTGCCTGGAAGAGATCGTTTTAAGAGATAAGGCCCTTTGTTCAATATTTACTGTACTTACTTAGTTTTATTTTATTTTATTTTACAATTTTTGGATGACTATCAGCTATTCACATTGTAATAATAACACATTAGTGATAGTGAGCTAGGTGATTAACAAGTCACCACAGATAGAAATAAATTAAGATATCTAGTCAGAGATCAGAGAACTAAAAACAAAGTTGTTGATGAGTTTTCGCAACTTTGGCCATGCACCACTTTTGCAAAACTCGTTATATTTATTTTTAATTTATTTTTTTCGACTAGTAACTTTTATCTGATATTGAAAAAATCGCCATATGGAAACTTTGACTAAACTAGCCAATAAATTTGATTCAAAAGAGAAAAAGTTCAATAAAGTTAAACAGAAATTAGTTTGATAATAAGTTACAAATTCATTTAAGTTCTTTGAATTTGCTTTCATTTTGTAACAGGTCACTTATGACGATATGTTAATAGCGAAGGGAAAAGTAAGATTAGTTGTAAAGACTGCTCCATACCAGCTGACTCGTGAAGATTATGATTACGAAAGTTGGACGGAGGGCCATAATCTATATAAAATTCTCAATGCTAGAGGATACTCTTATAAGTAAGTTTTTTTTTTATTCTAATTGGCTTCAACTCTTCAGCCACGTTAACGAAACACAAAGGCCTCATAAAATCCAATTTCTGTTATTAAAGAACGAACACGTTCCCAGATACTTAATCACCTGTCAGATATTAGTATCAGTTTGCGCATATTGAAGGATTCACCATATCACAAACCCAACTGAACAGATTTCGTTACAATCATTTTTTTTTGAGCCTTATCTTGATTTCTATAATGCTTTCAGTTCATGCATCAGAAATTAGAAGAGGCTAGGGGATATTCGCTAAAGCCACCCCATTTGATTACTTAATAAAAAAGTTACTAAGGTCCTGAACAATTCCCTGAATCCAAATTTCAATATTTGTGAGTAGTTGATGTGGTTTCTGGTAACGAGTTAGTTGTTCCTCAAATTCTGATTGTTTTTCTCACACAATTTTAGATTTTTAATTGTGCTGTACTAGTGAACAGGTAAAGAACTAATATTATGTGGAACATAATCGAGATCAGCTTGGACATGATCTCTATATAGCAGCGCCATCTAATGCCGGCTCTGCTATAAATATAAGAAGCGTCTATGTGCAGGGCGTTCCATTAGTAGCTCACAACGCCCAAAATGCTCCGTTAGCCGTTCCCATAGTCTGTTTTGTTAAATAATAGCAACGATCTCGGCGCCACACTGTGTAACTACTGTCAAAGTAATTCACATGCCAACCGCGGTCGTTGTGGTCGTGGCGAAAACGTCACTAATGACATCATCATTTTCGATCACACAACGCTCACAACGACCCATGTCAAGAGGTGGGTCGAATAGCCGTTCCACTTGGGTTTTGGTTTGTAACGCCAGCAAACTCACAATCAAGCTTGTAGACCCCTGCATCCTGGAGTGGGATATTGCATTTCACAGGTCTCAGAAATTGGTTAATCTTTTTCTGCGGCTTGAAATATGTTTTGATTGAAGCTCGCCTGAGGATGTGACCAATTCTGTCTGTGACCCCCTTGATGTAGGGTAGGGTAGCAGGGCACCGCTCAACTGAAGGTGGTTTGGGGCCTTTGTGACGTTGGTGTGGAGTCTTCAGCTGATTGCGTTGTAGAACTCGCTTGACATGCTGAAGCTCTCCAGCTATGTGGTTCTCGTCACAAATTTTCTGTGCTCTCTAAAGAAGTTGGTTCAGCCATCCAAGTGAATCTTGTCCTCCGAAACGAGAGCACGTCACTTATCAACAATTGTTACGAAACCGAAAACGAGGCGATCTGGTAGTGGCAACAAAAATAAATCTGGCTAAAATCAAATCATATTATTTTCGAATATTTTATTACATTTTACTTTTGATAATGATCGCAGTTACCACCGAACCTTGTGCTATAGCGGGAACTGATAATAATAAAGACTTGTTGGGAACTAAATTAATTGGTTTAATCAGTGATAAGGTGACAATACATTTATTAGATACGCTTTCACAATCGGTTATATAACGCCTGGCGCGCAGGCCAACGCGTGTGCTCTATATATGAGCATTCGTTATGAGGTCTCATAGTCTATTAGTATGGCGGGAGGCCGCGGTATGTGAGCTGAAAGCCGTGGGTATAGGGGCACCGCAGCGAGAACACGGATACTCTGATGTCTTGTACCTCCCGCACGGCCTGAAGGGACAGAGGAAATGCGAGGCCCTGCGCTTGAATGCTCTTGCCGCGCTAGAGATGCACTCCCAGGCAGGCCATTTCTGTTCGCTAATTTTATATATCAAGTTCACATCTGGCTCCAAAGATTTTATATATCATTATTAAAAAGAAAATAAATTATATGTATATGTGTTTTGCCGCTAGGTTTATACAATTAATTTTTATTCGCAGGGGTGAATTCCAATCGATACGCCGAATAAATTTTGAAAAAAGCCAGGCGTGTATTGAATGGAATAATAACTGGGTTGCTTTCCTTGATGGTCTAATTCAATCGAATATGTCATTTAGAGATCATAATGGCATTTCTAATATAAATTTTATCAATGAACTTGTCATTAACCCTAAGAATCATAAGCATGTCAAAACCGTCAACGTTGATGATAAAACGTGTTATATCGCAGAAATAAATCGTGATTTATATGGAATTACAAAGTGAGTTTTTTTTACATATTTTATTCAAAACTACCTTCTTCTCATTGTTCTATTATAAGATGGAAATTTCATCTCAAATTGTACTCTATATTACAGGTGTGGTGGTGTTAAAATGGAATATATTACGTTCATTGATTATGAGAAACCTGTGTCTGATTTTATCTTATCGAATAAAAGGAGCAGAAATTTGAAAGTAAGTAACAAAAGTAACGACAAATATTTTTAATATTAGAAGAACGTAGCAATGGCTACGTTTTTCTTGTAGTGACAAGTAAAACGTAGCGCTGTAGTGTCATGACATTTTATCCGTGCAGGAACGGAGAAAGAATA
This sequence comes from Dendrolimus kikuchii, assembly GCA_019925095.2. Classification (NCBI taxonomy): domain Eukaryota; kingdom Metazoa; phylum Arthropoda; class Insecta; order Lepidoptera; family Lasiocampidae; genus Dendrolimus; species Dendrolimus kikuchii. Next base: position 4,553,593 of record CM034400.1, read on the forward strand.
CAATTTCCTGCGGCCGGGCGGCCTGTCGTAAGAGGCGATAAAACAACCCACAGCCAGGTGGGAGGGTGTTTGCCCAACTGGATGGCTACCACCCCTGGTCTAGGGTATACTGCCATAACAACCTTGAGTTGTATTCCGGCATTAGTGACCAGGTTCCAGTCTCCCTTAAGAGAGCAGCAGCGCATTTGTAGCAGCTTTGGTGTTTCAAATGTCCATAGCCGATCGTAACCGCTTTCCACCAAGTGGGCCGTCTGCTTGTCTGTTAAACTCCTGAATTAAAAATAAAATAAAAAAAGCAGCACAGATAATATGGAAATGTTAAATCGCGGCGTAAATCGTAATAAAAAAATAGCAAAAATTTTATAACACCGTTTCATAGCTATAAATAATTCACATTTGGCTAAATTATTAATTAATTTACTTATATTTGTGATAAATATTTAATATCATTAGTGACAAAAAAATAGTGGGTGGTGGAATGCCACAGAAAAAGACATTTCCTTGATGTTTCATATGTAACCTATTTAATGATTTCATCCGATTTGGATATGGATTTAACGCCTGATATCATTAGAGAATTAGTTTTATTTTTTTAATTTATTGTCCAATATTATTACATTTCTTTACATTAAAACATACATTTGACTGTGGAACCGAAATCTCATGAGAGTCGTGATACAATCCTCACATTTGAAATGAAAATCAGAGTGTTAACCTCAGGCGAAAGGCCTATTTAGGCACGCGATAGTTTGGCGCATGAGCGTAGCGAGGGCGCCAACAGTTCCAATAGTCACTTTCACCTCTCGTATAACAATCCACTATTAATATTTGTCCAAGAACTCCTGCATGCAGGAACGGAGATAATGAATTTATTTGTTCTTCTGGATAACTGCCACCCCTAGTCTAGAATATGACGCCGTTTTCAAACTTAAGTTCGTTGACAATTGACGGAGATATCGTGTAATGTAGAAGTCGATTAACAATTTTCGAGGGGTTTTCTGCAATTCCCTGGAACCAGTGATCAGATCCTGACTTGGTGACTATGAAACTATCTCCGGACAAAAAAATTGAAAATTGGCCTACAATTGAACGAAACGTCGCGTAAAATGCATACAAAAATTTTAAATGCTTGTAGAAAATGTAATGCTGGTACGCTTACACAAGCTTTTTTTTTTTCAAAAATGTATGCGCTCGGCGTTCTTTAATAAGGGTTACTTTCGATTTCCCTGGAATCCACTCTGCCGATCCTGACTTGGTTAGTGTGTGACCACCTAGGAAGTATCGATTTCGATTAAAAGAAAACAATGAAAATCGGTCCACAATTGACGGAGAAATCTAGTAACGAAAATATAAAAAATATAGACGATTTAACAACTCTTTTTGAATTCAGATAAAAAAAGGACCATAAACTTTAAATATACCTAAATTTCTTTTCCTTTACAAGCTTGATTCCGCTTTGAGTGTCGATAATATGGAAACTCGCCAACAAATCAAACTCTCCAGTAAATGGAATGGCGCTTTAGAACGACTTACTTGGGTTGCAGAATCGCATTTTGAAAGAAGGTGTTCAGTTAAGGTAAGTAACGTGCAAAATTATATATTTAAATTCTAATCTTATACTAATATAATATAATGCTGAAGTTTCTTCGTTTGTTTATTTGCTTGAACGCGCTAATCTCAGGAACCACTGGTCTGATTTGAATAATGATATGATCATATTGATTCACTGTATTATAGAATGTCTATAATTGTAATCATTGAATTAAATGTACTACGTACTAGAGAATCAATTCGAAACAAAAAGATTCGAACTTGATGTAAGCGGCCGCCTGCGCGGGGCTAACGTGCCGTGGACTCGTGTATTTGCTGCAGCACTAAATGACGTCTGACCAAAGTATTAAAACATTCAGCGCCAAATAGATCCTATCGTAGTGTAACAATAGATTATGCAACGCAGAAGTGATGTGTTACAGCTCTTGTATCTTCAAAACTTTATTACGATTCATACTTTATATCAAAATTTATGATTAGTTATTTAAATAAATAAACAAATAGCAAAAAGTATTAAAAAAAAAGGTAATTATATGTTACGCGTTTATAAGTTAAAATACATTAAAAATAGTGTAAAATCAAATTAAATATAAATTCAAATAAATTTGTACATTTCAAGAATGAAGTGTGTGCTTTAGGCGTCCATGAGAGCCACTTAATATCTCAGTTTCCTTCATATATTTACAATTTTGTTGGATGATAACAACAAACTTATCAATGCGCAACATACAGTTTTATTATAACTATCAAATGTGTACAAAGAGTATAAATAAAAAAAAATATATTTAATTTCTATGGAGGTTCATTTAAGTCATGTGGTGCGTCGATGACAGTTCCCCTTTGGACAGGGTGACGCACCACTGGCGCAAACCCATGGCTCAACTCCTTAGAGGAGAGTACAAAATAAGACGACGAGTTGCGTATCGTTTTTGTGAAATGGTATCAGAATCAGCTAACTTTTATGCCACTTTACTAATTTATATCGTTCCTGGAAAAATTTCGCGGGATTCCAAGGACACAAAGTATCGCAGCCTTTAACTAAAAATGGAAGCTATCGTTTTAGCAGAAAATGTATCGGAATAATCTAATTTTCATACGCCCTAACTATTTTAAACTGCTTCCTGATTACCGACTTCATTTCAACAAGTTTGCTATGGATCAGTAAAAAAATTGCATCGGTATCAGAAATCACTTTTCACGCTGACTACTTTAAACAATTCCCAGGTAAATTATCTGGTTATTCCCAGGATTAAAAACATCACATATTTTAATTGTGAGAATTTCTTATTGATTACTAAAAACAACATTGAAAGCTGACTAGTAGTTTTTACAAGAATCCGAAAAAATACAAACAGACAAGAAAACTAAAAAAAATGCATTGTGTTCTTCATCGTTTATATACTTTATCCTAACTGTTTTTTCTATTAATAGCTTCAATGTAGAGACACGGAGTTTCTAGATTTTTTTTATATTATAGATATTATTCAATATAATCCAAAATGTCACAGAAGCCTAAAGAAACATTTACATTTGAACTTACATTTAATGTTAAAACTTAATTATGTTTATGACTTGAATATTTTTTGTTAGAGACACCTATGGTAAGATTTTTTAAAATATCGGCTAGTAACTTCCATAATAATCTGAATAGTTTGTAACTTGTAAAAGTTAAACCGTTTAGAAGATTAACTGCCATAGATTACATATTATTAGGTTTTTTAATGACGCTCGATTATGGATTCATTATAGATTTTATATGTGGCTGTTATATTGAAAGAAAGTATAAAAATATCAAACAGTAAGGTGGGTAGGCCAAGCTCCGTAGTAATTATATAAATACATTTAGAGTAATAAATTCTTCAATAATTTTTAGGTTTGCTTTGCTGGTATATCACTTGACGATGTCTCTAGAGCAGCAGGAAACGAATCTAACAAATACAAGTTTTATGGAATGGATTTTAGTGGCATCGATAAAAAGTAAGTTGATGATGCACGTATATTTTACGTGATGGATATTTAAGCTAAAAAAAATCTTGTATATGCTATTTCCTTTCAGTGGAACACCAGTCATGGGAGTAATAGCCAACGGGGCCTTAAGCAAATATGTGTCACCTGATGAAGATCTGACGTGGCCAATACCAGAATACTGGAATTTGGAGGATGCAGCCACAGTTCCATTTCCATATCTACAAGCATACTACTGTTTGGTTAGAATCTCTATAATATGACATCCATATCGTTATGAAAGAAAAAGAACGATCGTTCGTTCTTTTTCTTCTCATCATCGTCACCAAATAATCAGTAAGTTGCGTCTTCAAATCACGTCGGGGTCACCACTTCACCAGTGAAGGGAGTGACCCTACTGAGTGAAGATCTTCCAGCGAGGCTAATGTTGTTTCTAGCAGGCCTAGGCCAATCTATTACAGTTGAAAATTTGTATAAATATTCTTTTTATGTATCGGGAAACGTTTGTGACCTCCATTATTGTACAGCGCCATCTATTGACTTGTAAGTGTTCCACTACAAAAATATGTAACCACACGTTATCGTCATGCTGAAATGCTAAACTCAAATGAATTGAAACTTGTTTCAGACTATTAGATGCGAACTGATGCCGGGAGATATAGTGTTCGTAACGGACGGAGCTGGAGCGTTCGGACAGGCAGTTATCGCATTGTGCCTCGCTTTAAACTGCACAATATATACTACAGTAAATGATGAACGAAAGAAAGCGTTTTTGCTTAAGCTGTTTCCAAACCTGGAAGGTGATTTTATTAATTAAATAATTCTGTTAAATGCATTTAGTAGTTATTGTAATAATTATTCAAATGTTTAAGTAAAATTCGTCACTCAGTTGTAAATACTGTGCAATGTATTAAATGAAAAAGGTTATAATTTTGCCTACAGGATATACGTACTCCAGAGACAATTCTTAAGGTTGTATGGGTACTATTACTATAGTAGCTATGTACAATTAAAGTTCTTTTCGTTAATTAGTATACTTTGTAAATTTTATAGAAATGCACTTTCATGCATTGAACGCTAATTTGAAATTATAATATATTCTGTAGTGATATATGAATAAGAACCTAATCCACTTTTCGAGGTTTAGACTATTTCTTGTCATCTTATCTCTGAATATTGTAACGTGCCTTAATGTAGAAACGACATTCATCCTTAAATTCAATATAATCATCTCTACAGTAAAGCATATCTTCTACTCCGGGGAAGAAACTTCATTTGATCCTTACGTTTTAATATCAGAAGAAAATAAATGTAACATAGTCATCAATTGCAGTAGTGGAGAGCATCGTAAGGTTAGTAATTTAAAAGATAGGTCAAATTATTTTACTAGTAATGAATAGGAAGTTGGTTAATACATTTCAGTCACTGTGTTTTCTAGGCTGCAATGAGATTACTAAAAGAATTTGGGACGTTTTTGGATATGAGCGAGTGGGACATGAAAGCTAATCAAGATTTAGGCATGTCGTACTTTGCAGCAGAAAAAAGTTACAAAAGTGTTCGAGTTCTTAGTTTATTTGAAAACAACAATTCCGATGAAAAAAAGGTAAGTCACATATTTTGTTCAATGCCACACTACCATTTCAGCTAGGTAGTAGATTATTTGGCCATCTGGATGACTACCACCCTTGGTCTAGAATATGCCGCCACAACAACTTTGAGGTGTGATCCGTCATAAGTGTCCAGGTACCAGTCTCCCTTTAGAGAAAGGCAGCACATTGGTAGCAATTTTGGTGTTACAAATTTCTATAGGCGATGGTAACCACTTTCCATCAGGTAGGCCGTCTGCCTATCCGCTGAACTCATCCAATAAAAACAACTGTAGGCATCAATGCAGTCGCTTATACTTATTTTACGTGAATCCCAAACATCGCGAAGAGACTACGGTTTAACGTTTCAAGCGCGGTAAGTTATTAGATTTCTGTTATTCGCGAAAACTTAAGAAAATATTATCGCGAAGAGAGCTTTTTTTCTTGTAAAATTACGATGAAAATGAGTTGCGTTTCGGGATTAGTAGCCAGATTCCAGTCTTCCCTTCGAGGAGAGGTTCCATCAGGTGGGCCGTCAACCTGTCAGCTGTATTCCAACAATAAAAAAGACTATAATGGAAACAAAAAATCGTGAGCAAACGGGCTTATCGTGAAGACCGACGAGTGAAGTCCAGTACCTATCTTTGACGAGAGTCACAGTTCAATTGTTAAATAACACCGGCCCACAAAAAGGAAAACTAATCTATACTATTCTTATGCACTAACTCCGAAGCTGGAGTCAGTTACACCTAGATCCCAGATTCGGATTGAAATACATTGAAACGCATTGAAATACATAAGAATAGATGGATCTGCTCAAAAGTGCAGTCTACTTTTACTTTTGTGGGTTGATATAATTTGTCATCAAATTATTTTGAGATAATTTAATTATGTATTTCAATGTTGTTAGTATATATAATATTAATATTACTTTTGTCATTAATCAGATATTACATAGAAGAATAAGTGACGGTATTGCACAAGGAATAGTGAAACCACTGAGTCGTGTGGTATATACACCTGGTGCTGTGACGCGAGCGTTCAGGCTTCTCTCATCGGGTAGGCACATGGGCAGAGTTCTAGTGAACATAGCAGAGTTAAAATCAACCGAAGACAAATTAAATATCGTAAAGAGGTAAATTGATACATGAGAATATTAAATTATTAAAAACAATAAACAATAATATAAACTACACTGTACTCAAAAAGAACCAAAATTAAAGAAATGTTACTAAAAGAATCTGTAGTGCTGGATTTTTTTGCCGACTTTTGTCCTTAAACATCAATAATACGTTGCAAAGCGGTAGGTAGGTAGGTAGATAATTTATTTAGACACAATAGATTTCGTTTTTGTTTATATGTATGACCTTCAAAAAATGTTCACCAGTAGAACTTAGTTTGAATAAAAGCTTTTAAATTTGAATATATGCTATATTTAACCCTTTTTTTATTAGTTACATTTTTACTTTTATATTGTATTTTTCATCAGTAAAAATATTTAATGTTTAATATCTAATTGCTGCTATAGGGATCATTAAACGTCTGTTAACACTAGATACTAGTTCAAATATCTGGTGTTAGGTGGAGCCACTTATTCCAATAACAACAGATAATAACGCCAATTAAGGGGATTTTAATTAAATTGCTACAGCCTAAGTGTCCTCAGAAGCCAAAATCCCTATAATCCTTAACCAACCAGGCATTTTATTACCTTTGCTATTTAAGTTATCTCTTATTTTTTTAATGGTTGCTTTGATTGTTAACTGCAATTTGTTTGCGTTAAATTTCAAATTAACCTTCTATTTCCAATCCCTAATCCTTTTGTCTTTATGGCCTGTCTTCGAGTCAAACATTATTTTCAGTTTTAATATTGAAATTCCATTGTAAATCCTTAAAAGCTATTCTGTTTTGGGTTAAGGTGTTGTAGATGTTTATTGGTAGGCCACGGTTATTTGTGAATATATCAGTTCGGCCCATTGAGAGAGAGTTAATAAAGTTTCAACTATGATCGTGGCGTTGCTTATTGTAGTACATTCGAAACGGGAACCTTACATCACCAGACTGCTCGTTTTATGTTACTACGATCTTATTTCTGCCTTCTGCTTTACGATTTGAACTTGTTGTATTTTGTTGTGTTCGTAATAACTGTGAATCACAATCTTTTAATAAATTTTGTATTTTTCCGAAACATTTTAATTCGTATATCGCAAGTATGTAATAATATTATGTGCCTTAGAACTCTTTGTTGCTACAAAACGGAGATTACTTATTTAAAAATATTAATAGTAATAATACATATTATAAAATTCAAAACATGCCGTGTCATTGCTATACTGTACATTGAAGCTATTTAAAAAAAACAACCGTAATGGAATATATGAAGTATGGAAAACACGATGCAATTTTTGAAGTGAAACTTCTATATAGACGGGGGTCTTAGGATTTTTCTGCCACAAAAAAGCATTACGGCCGCGTGGAGGAGCGGCAAAAATTTAGACTAGACGTGGTGAGAGGCGGCATAATGTTAGAGTAGACTATAGATGTTTTTTTTAGTTCCGGGTTGAATTCAGTTTTTTTGTTTGATAAAATAAAATATGTTTAAATAAAAAAATGCATTCATTAAAATGTACCTAACCTAACCAAATCATAATGGGGTTTGTTCACTTTTTTCAATTTAGCTATTTGAAAAACCATTTCGAGGAATAGTCTTCCTAATCATTTCTGTCTAGTTAAAATTCAAAAAAACGTACAATCCCCTTGTATTTTGAAAGAAATGTTTTTGACCTTTGTTTGACCTTACTAAATCCTATGACGTCATTAGCATCTGGTGAAATGCATATGAATACCGTAGCCATTCAGTTTTAAAACACAAAAGGACCGACATTTTCCTTTTTATGTCATTGTTATGTCATACAACATAACATAAACAAACATTTCATTCGACGTATCCCAGAATAAAATTATGTAAATTAGCTCTTCAAACCAGTATTTAGCAAGTATCTGTACACTAAATACTTAAGTATCATCTTAAACTAAAAGTCAAAGAAAAGTGCATTATGTAAACGAGCGTTTTCGTAAACTGCGGTTGGAACGATGTCGAAACCTTTTAAAGAGATACAATCCAAAAGTAACCTGTTTAGCAATAAGAAGATCATCATAGTGGAAGAAAACTTTAATACGGTAATACGCCTTACGCCAGAAGTTGATGCGTTCAGCCTTCTGTACACAATGTCCACCACATTCATCATCAGGAAGTGTAATGGTTTGATGAGGTGTTTCCTACGAGGAGGTCACTTCAAGGCGCAACATTTCCAAAATCACATATAGGAAGCAACGATTTAACCATTAAGTGATACTCTATTCCCTGGATAGCAGTGGATTTTCCAACAGGACTCTGCACCCTCCCATAAAGCTAAGTCTATCTAAAATTGGTTGCAAACCAATTTGCCGGGCTTTGTTTGGAGCGAAGATTGGCCATTGTTGAACTCTGACTTGAATTCTTTGGATTATTCTTTATAAACTGTATTAGAGCTAATGGCATACAGAAAATTTACTAGAACCTGAATTTATCTCAAGCGAGCCCATACCAATAAATCAAAAATTATTCCTATTGAAATGATTTGAACCACCACAGAAGAATGGCCCACACCTTTAAAGCTTATTAATTAATTAATTGAAAACAAGGATGGCTATTTTGAATAATTTAATTTTATATATACATAAATCTAGATGTTAGTAGTTATAATTCATGTAAACAATTATGAATATTTAACATTCCTCCATAAAATATTTCAGTTTTATTTTGTCTGAAGACTTATGAACATACATAGAAGGTAATGACTATATAGCTTAAGAGTTCACATTAAGTCTTATAAGAATTCGATGATTTTCTATACTGAATACAAACTGTTGTGAGTTATAAATATGTGAGTGCCATATATTTATATATGAATTGATTGATATATCTTTTGACTTGTTATTTTGTAAGATGAAATATTAAATAACTTTTAGCAGTTAAACTTGTTTATTTACTTAAAACACTTATTAATAATAATTTAGGACATATAATCTTTTCAGAAATGTTCGGTTTTATCCATTTCTTTTTCTGCAGGCTAGTATTTGGTATTTTCTCTGTTTTTAAAATTTTCATGTAAATTGCAGCGCATAACTCATATAAAGTTCTATGTTCAAGCATAACCCTTGCTTGTACAGAAAAGTTGTTGTTGCTAGTTCTTTCCGGATGACCTGAAAAAACAATTGATATAAATTGTCTGTTTAATGATTTGCATAGTCATTATTTCACTCATAAATCTACATATTAGTAACTATGTTACACATCAAGATTATTAAGATAGATAAGATATTATTAACAGATTTACAATGAATAAGGTGTTTGTCACAAATCTTCATATTCCATGAAATCTTTCAAGCTTTAGAAGATGTGCTTTATTAGCCACTTTTTAAGCTGTATGTGTAAGTGAATATATTTAAAACTACTAGAGACTTTAATATTTTCCGGTAAGTTGTTGTATATGGTCAGACCTATAAGATACCTTAGAAATCAAACACACTATACAATGGTCAGGACAGTGGTGCAATCCTATGTCTGTTCCTTTATTTGTATAAATTTATATGAGATACTTTACTTGTATTATAAATTAATAAGAAAGTAATATAGATTGTTAGTTATTTGATTGTACCATATTATCAAATAAGTAATTAATATTATATTAATCGTTTTCTAATAATCGGTCAGTTTCTAATTAATTAGTGACATTTTTTAATAAAACAGGTGCACATTTTAGACGAATTTCGACTCCAACACAAAATATACATCTATCAGTTAAATAAGTAATTAATATTACTGGTTTTATTACATGGATGAAATTTAAAGACAGTAATAGTAATAAAATACACAAGTTCTAAAAGGAAGTAGCGGCGTCTGATGAAATCTTGATATGGACGAACAGGATGAATTTAGACACGTTCGCAAAACTACTTACATCAGGATTTTAACTCTTATTTCTCCAATATTATATACTGGAAGCTATGTACTCTAATAACATTACATTGTCAACTTTAGGTAGGTTTTGCGAATCAGCTTTTACAAAGTTGACACTTGTATGCGAAGATCCGGCCATGTTGACAAAGAAAATATTTCATATATTTTCAATAATAAAACACTTCACTTTTTTGTCGCATGATTCCAAAATTATTTTCTAAAGACGAAATGAATTGTAATTAATAATATTAGCATTCAGAAATGTCGCATTAACCGCTGATCTGAATCCGATATACCCAATGTTGCCAGGTTGCTAATAGTGAAATCCCAAAAAAAATTGAATTTTGTAGATAGACACACGTGTGTATATGAAACTAACTCCCAACGGATTGACTGAAAAAAGGCTTTATCGAACGTCGCAATGATTTTTGAAGTTAAAAACTTCTGTGGGCACTTTTGGGGTGGGGAAAATGCACTGAATTCCCGTGACCGTCACTCTGAGATACTAAGTTTTACCTCTGAAGTGCCTTCCCAACATCTGAGAGATTTTCAAGTTTTATTAACGACACCGCCCCCCCCCCCCGCCCCCCCTCCGCCCCTCAATTGAAACTGACAATACAACCTTTTTATTCTAACTTTATTGACAACATCATTGGATAATGAATCATGTATAGGCCAGAGATTAAAAATGATAACCTAAATGTGATACCAAATCAAAGCATTTTAATGGTCGAATGTTTTAATTGCGAAAAGAATACTTTATTACAAATAAAGAAAGTAATGTCATTGCGATGTCTAATAGAATAACTGGAATTTTTGCCTGGTAATCAATGAATTACAATATTACTTCGTAATACCGAAGTAAGAAAGAGAGTTGGTCTGAAAGAGAGTGTCGGGGTGAAGGTAAGGAAAGGAATATTCCGGTGGTTCGGCCATGTAGCAAGAATGCATGATGAAAGAATGACTAAACAGATATACAATGCAAAAGTGGATGCAGAAGTCGTGGAAGGCCACGACACACCTTCCATGACCAAATTGATCGTATACTAGCAGAAGGTGATGTCAGGAGCCTTAAGAACAGACGAGCGTGCATGACAAGAGCTATGAATGTCAAAGAAGCGAGTGAGGTGTGCAAGAATAAGCCTGAATTGCGCTCTGTTGTTCGTGCCTACCTCGCAAGGGAACTGGCGTGAAGCTATGTATGTATGTATGTAATCAATGAATGGTATCAAATTATAGCTGTATATTTTTCAATATAAGCTCTGTAAGATTGATTTTTCACTAAAGGTCAATTTAAATAATTTACCGATAACTTTAGAAAATAATAATAGTTGAACACGAAAAATTATAAACATAGCGACAAAATTGCTAAGCTGGCCACACTAAAATGATCACGATATGTCATAATGAATAATGACAGTAATATTTAAATAGTAGCACAGATTATTATGATTAGTAGGTTTTATTTTCGTTTTATAGGCAAAGGAATTAATGTAAAGTTGTCCCCAATGACGTCATCGGAGAATTTTTTTAAATACCGAATTTAAAAAAAACTAACTCTTAAAACACAAAAATATTCAAATTAGTATCTTAAAATACCCTATTTTACGTAATAAAAATATAAAATCAGAGGGTAATTTTTGTTGAACAATCCCCATTTGCAGTAAATCTGCGAAAAATCGAAATGTGTGCTGAGACACATAGCAGAAGTGAAACTTCAACGGACAACTGGCAAAACGAATCGCAATAAAATTTTAACTTGAAGTTTACGGGAAGATTGTTAATGTACTTGTCCAATTTGAAAACCTGCCCGTAAAACTTCAAGTTAAAATTTTGTTGCGATTCTTTTTGCCACTTATCCGTTGCCATTCGTTATTCTTGTATATTTGTCTGGTTCTTCGGGATTCACCTAAAAACTACTGGTCGATTTCGATGCGGTTTTAGATGACCGACAGCTAATTTTTAAATTTAAACTTTGCAGTACTTTCTATCCTTGGAATCTCCCGAGAATTTTTCTGGGAGCGGTTTGTAGCTGTTCGGGTGCGTAACAATTTGATTATTCCGACACAGTTCTCATTAAAACGATAGCTTACATTCTTTCTCAAATAATGCGGTATTTTGTGGCCCGGGAATCTTGCGGGAATTTCAATTCAGGCGTAGACTTACTCGCGGGCATATCCTAGCTGCATATATAACCGTAAACGTTGATAATTGTGTAAAATACTAGTCCACATATTTAATAATAGATCAGCCACTGTTGCAAAACAATACTCTGCAATCCGAAAATTGTGTAGATTCCGTGAAATATGTATCCGTAAGTTGTATTGAAAATCCCTAGTCTGCAATAAATATCTTTCACCCTGTTTTACGGTACACTTAAACAGTTACGTGAATCTTTTGGTTACTTTTTCAGGGTACACTGCTCTTTAGATGAGGTACAAATAATTTCATCGAATGAAAGTGACCTTGCTATCCAACATGTTGAACATTTTATTTCAAGAGGCGCTACGAAATTCATTATCTTTATTAAACGCCAAGCTATGACGGATTATATGAAAGTGAAGCTTTCGTAAGTTTCTTTTTTAATAACTCAACTCGGTTTGAACCAAATTATTCTCTTTTTGAACTAATACTGACATTTTTTAAATTTTAGAATCTGGAATAGTAAAAATCTCCTTATTCATGTCATATTCGACGATGATACAAAAGATTCAGTATATGAAGACTTATTTAAGAGCGCGCTCGAAATCGGAGCAATTCAAGGAGTTTTTGTATATTTGGATAAAAATTCTGGAAACAGTGGCATTACAAAAGCAACTAAGACTATTAGTTTGTTGGATCAAGCATCTCGCACAATAAACAGTTTTATGTAAGTCTCAATTTTTTTGCGATATCGTATATATACATTCTAAGAATATTAAGAATAGCTCGTAAGTGAGTTTACTCGAAGATAAGTAACGCTCTCAGCGATAAGGTCGCCTGTTCATTTGCCCAAACATGTTCTGGCGATTATACTTCCACTTCTGTGTTTGGTATACGACAGTGTACTTACTCTCAAGTCTTATTTGTGTAAAATATGTATTTGAAAGCGTTTCGATTTTTTTTCCTTAAATGTGACGGGCATTGATCGTCTGTTATCCCGGTCTACACCATATAAAAATATACACATGGATAAACCCTGGCCAGTCTAGGACTAATATTATAGGAAAAGAGAATAAAAGGTACCGGGTTGGTATCGGGATGAACTGGACGGTTACTCGCCACTCCCTGCATGGACCCTGAAAAACGTCGTACAAAACTGGCGAGGGACAACGTGGGTGCTAATGGCTAAGGGGTGTTAAGAGGTGGGCTGCAGGTTCACCGAAGCTAATTTCGACGTTAGGCCTTTATCAGTTACACCTCTGTAGCTTGACTCTTAGCTCTAGCGATCTCCACTCCATGTTGGCTGGGTAAAGCTAAATGGCTAAATAACTTATTATTGTTATTAGTGCGGGATGTTGGTTGTAAGCTCGAGACGTAGTCGAGGGCTTTCCATAATCACGAGTTACACAGTCTGGAAATTTTTCTATTAAATCATAATAGACAGACAAACAGCTTTACTTTAGCATTCATAATATTAACAGGAATGCAAATGTTCGTTTGTTATATTTTTTACAACGTAACTATTCAACTGATTATCATGACAATTTCCACACACGATGTCAGGGATACAGAAAAGGACTTGGAGTATCTTTCACACAGAAGAAAGTTACAATTACACTTAAATTATTGATAGGACTATATCACCATCGTAGGCGAAGCCGCATGCTGAAATGATTTACTAATAAATAAGAACTTTCATCTCGCTTCGCTCTGTAAATATCACATAATGACACGTGACAAAAATCTAATGTTATCTAGATTAGACTATAATGCACCTAGTCACTGATCTAGTGGTATTTACATCTAATTACAAAATAAAATTTAAGATTTTTTTACAATTTATACTCAGGGATTTCGTTTATGCTCAGGTATTTCACCATAGTTTCTTTGGGCTTCACCCACAAGGACGTTGACTATACAAGAATAGAAGAAATATGTGCTGGTCGAAATGATTCAGGACTGCATGTTTTACATGTAAACATGCTAGAGGTATTATTCTTGTTTAAATGTTGCACATATGTTTTGCTACTATCAGTCATATCATCTTCAAACAAACTGAAGTAATCAAACAGTATTCATATATTATATATAGAATGTTATTTCTTTGCGTGAATTAGTTTTAGTATCTGGCTTCTGTAAATTACGCCTTCTATAAAAACAACATTAGGCCTGTATTCTTGTATGTGTGTGAAGCGTAGACTACATACAAATGATACAAGCCCATAGCAAAGATGTTGCAGTAAATAAACGCAGTAACGTGGAATGTGTATATCAGAAACTCCCATGTTCGTGATGATTTTCATCTTCGTGTCTTAGTAAATAAACTGCGAGACAACAAATTCCATCAGGCTCCTATAGAACCAGTGGGTTCAAGAAATATTGCCTTGACGTCATGAGTGTTGAGATGCGTGCGAATAGTCTAATAATTACGAGGGGTAAATACTCTATAGATGGAGAAAAGGAGTAGAACGCAACAGGAACCACTGGAATGTAACACAAAGATAATTATGATGTAGAGCTTCCATATCATAATTGCCATTCTTTGTTGAATGAATGATGTAGAAGTCCAATATTAGATAAAATATAATATTTTCTGTTGTTGAACGACTGTTTGCTTCATGTAATAATTTGCTTTACATAATTAGGAGCTATCACATTTAAAAGACAGAGATATATAATCATGTGGTCTTAAATTTTGCAATATACATCCATTAAGATTTTTTGTGTGACAATGTAAATAACAAAGTTTGTTGGTCTTTCAGCAAAATTCTATCGAGTCAACTTCAGCGCTTTTCAATGCTTTGGAAACGTGCATGACTTCAAATCTCAGCAGTGTCTCGATACAAACCGAGTCACCTGTAAAATCACGAGAAGCTTACATCCAAAATATATTTTCGATATTAGGTATGCATATTTATTTATTTAAATTATTATACTAGTTGCGCCAACGCAACTTCGTATGCTGAGACTTTAAATTATGTAAAAATTGTTGTCATGATTGTTGACAATATTATGATGTATGCAAGTTGTAAATTTGATTAACTACAAATGCGGCAGTGATCAAACATGAACCGACACCAACGTAAAAAGGTATTTATAACTTATTTGCTCTCTGGGTTTATTTGAATTTATTCCTCGTGTTCAGTTTTGTAATATAAATAATGAAATAAAACTACATTATTTTCCAATTTTAGAGAATTTTCTCATTTCCATATTTTTTCCTTACTATTGAATGACATGACAGTACTGACAGACATTGTCTTAAACATATCGCCCCCCAAGGACTAGTTAGTCCTTCAAACTATATACTTACGAACTAAATAAACATTCTTCAAATAAAATTTATGGACTGTAGGTATTAACAAAGTCAGAAAATTAAACAAAATAGTATCCACTACATACAAATAAATCAAAATTAAAACAAATCTAATTCGGCTCACTAATTATTATAACAAAGATATTTATCAATTGTGCTTTGAACCAATAATATTCTATTATAAAAACTAACTCTTGAATGTTATAAAAAATAAGTTCTTCCACGTTAGACCAAAATGACCATACATTATACATATGTATTCTATAAAACCAATTACTATATTAGGTTGTCACCTACCAACATAATAAAACCAATAACAAAGTTACTATAAATGTAGAAAACTATTTTAACCTTCTTAATTACTAAATCCCTTCCTTTGCTTGTACCTCCTAAAGTATGCTTATGTAATAACATCGCAACAATAACAAGCAATTGTCATTGCATAATGAGATGTCGAGAGTCTCAGGTTGCAAAGTTGAATTTACCAGTAATTTGTCACGTAAAGGACTGCCGCAGTAAGCCTTATTACCTGATCTACTAAACACTTTCGAGGGCACAATTCTAGTTTTGTCAGATCCTAGGATAGCGCAACGTGATAACCGTTCTGTTTGACGTATATTTTGGACTGTATACTTTTTATTAAAATCTTTCATTTTCCGTAATGACATATAGTTCTTTATCTTTCCGCACAACCCTTTATAACTTAAATTTGTATCTAACGATTTATTTCGACTATTATCGTTACAATATCCATAGTTTCGGAATGATGATTTCTTATTCACGTTATTTGTTGACGAATTATATAAAACTGGTAGTGACATATCTACCTGGTTAGTTTTTATGGTATCCATGGCTACTGTAGTTTTATAAGAATTATTTTTATTAGGAAGCAATGTATGATGCTTTCTCTTACACATACGACACGTTATAGGTCTACGACACATTTTACCTATATGATTCTTTCCAAGGCAATTGTAGCACAGGCCTAAAGATTTTACTATTTGTAAACGAGTATTAACGTCTTCTTTGGCAAATTGAGTACAGGATTATTACAATAAGGGCAAATTACTTCTGAAATAACTTGAATATTTGATTTGAAGTAACTTGACTTAGTTTCATTGTTAATATGATCTAATTTTGGTTTAGATATAGAAAGCTCTAAAACTTCGAAAGCACGAGAGCGACATTCCAAAAACTATTTGAATTGTTGAAATGTTGGTATTTCTGAACTAGAGCTGTTTACTTGCAATTCCCACTGTTTACGGGTTTCAGTGTCTAATTTCATACTAATGATGTAAATGACTATTAAGTCCCAAGATTCTACATTCATTCCTAAGTTAGATAGTTCGTGTAAACAATCACAAGTTGTATCCATCAAAATCTTAAGTCCGCTAGATGATTCATCAGTAAGAACACGTTGATCAAACAACCGTTTCAATATACAATTAGCTATAAATCGTTTGTTATCATATCTATTTTGTATTAAGTCCCAACATGTTTTATAATTTGCCTGAGTAATGTTAACATGTTTAATTAATTGTGCAGCTTCGCCCATTAATTGCGTTTTTAAATAATCTAAACGCTGAACATCATCCAAATTTGAGTTATTGTGAACCAACGAAACGAACAGATCTTTAAAAGACGACCATTCTGAGTAATGTCCATTAAATATTGGTAGAGATATTCTCGGTAAGCGCACGATGCTCTCTTTATTTTCGCTAGAGGATGAAGACTGCTCTGTACTTCTAATTGCTGAGTATTCCATGACATTTAATGCTGCTTTCAAATCAATTTTGTACTACAAACTACATTAAACACATCTTTCGTTATATAACTACTCTTTTTTAATTCCTCGTAGTCATAGGTGCAAATCATGTTCTCATGTTTATTACAAAATTTCTCGGCTATCTTTTTTACGCCTTCTAGTCTAGTTAATACATAAGGTGGTGTTATTCTTTCCTTTGGAGACTTCTTAAATTTAATTCTTCCTCTCTCTATTTGGTCTTTCAATTCCTCCATAAGTTTTAAATCAGCTTCCATTATGACAATATGTAGTTTCCAGTCAATTGTAGAAATAAGTTAGCTTTGCGTGAATTTTGGTTAAATAATTTTGACGTTTAATATATATTCAAATAATCATTAAATAGTATTGTACAGATTAATTTTATTAATTACTCACGTTTCCTTCGTATTTTTATAACTTCTGCTCAGTTATTTGTGTCATCTTTGTTACCAGTTTCCAATCTTTCCATAAAACCAAGCGTACACCTTTACCAGTTGAAATATCCAAGCATATCCGGTACTAAAGGACCTTGTTTAGTTTTGTAATATAAATAATGAAATAAAACTACATTATTTTCCAATTTTAGAGAAATTTCTCATTTGCATATATTTTCCGTACTATTGAATGACATGACAGTACTGACAGACATTGTCTTAAACACCTCCAATATGAAATCTCACGGAATGTTATAACAACGGAGTTCTTGTGGCAACATGAAAATATTCATGTCACTAAAGAATGCACTGTCAAATTGCCTACAGAAAACAAAGATTTTGCTTAAAAAAACCATCAGTGCAACTGTTACTATGGTTTATTTTTAATTAATTTTAAATTAAAATACAAAACATTACCCCTCGTTTTCTCGGCAATATTAATCGAGACCTACCTAGAATTGCAATGGCGGCAGAATTTAGAATATTTTAATCGGAATGAATATTACTGATCCAGGATATATATAGCTATCTCCGTGTCAAGTTTTATTTAAATCCATTCAGTATTAGATATACGATATACTCTAACAAGCAGACAGACTAAAATTGGAAAAAATTGTATTTACGGAATGTGCTGCTTCGAATTATTTCACCTGATGTTTCCTTTTCTTAAATTCGTTGTACAAACTTGACCCTCGCACGGCCTACAGATTTATTATTGTTTAGATTTATACAAGAGACATCTAATTCAACAGGCTGGCGTCATGAATATTAACTAACAAACATTTGTTTTTAAAGATTTTTAGTAAAATAAAAATACTTGGCGCGCCTGTTTTACGCCAATTTCTATAAGTATTAAATTTCCAAAGACATATTTAAAACAAAAAATGTAGGTATCAAAATTAAGAGCTGATTCTCGTAAAGAGGTTGCAATGAGTTCTTTGTGTTAATTACAGATCAAATATGAATTTAATTGAATAGATGACATATGTTACACTAAGCTCTAACACTATTTAAATAATAAAAAACTGACATTAAAATACCATCTTATCATGTTACTTTTAAAACATCATCGTAGAAATCATTTAAATCACGGCTTAAACAATGAAATTAATATGCCATTTCACTCTTTTTTATTAGTACAAAATTATGAGAAAAAGACATTTCCTAAATCTATAAGGCCATGAAATCTTTTGTATTGCAAAGCTGGTAAACAGGCAGACAGTCCACTTACGGAAGTCGGCTGTAGATGTTTGCAACCCAGCGGCGAAGCCAACGTGTCAGATAGTAAGGGATAGGAGGGATGATACACATAGGATAGGAAGTAGATTTAAATTTTGACTTACATGTATGACCTTCAAAAAATGTTTTCCAGTGGAATTTATTTTGAATAAAAAAATTTGAATTTGATGTATCAAAATTTTCTATAAAAGGGATGGCATATCGGGTATACCCTGCAAGGGTCAGACTGGAGGAATGATATAGATTGGCTAGGATGGGATAATAGAATACAAGGATGGAACAGGAAAGATGAGATAGGGGAAATGACAGTGACCCATAGGAACTATCACTCATTGTACAAAACATGGTTATCTTAGTGTTAACCACTTTCACGCAAAGTTTTTGGTAGAGCGTGGTGTCGTAACGGTCAAGCAGTCCCTAAGAACTGTAATCGAGACAATGATCCCAGCATGGGTCTAAAACGTTACAGGACCATAAAAATGTTCCATTTCATTTGATTGTCATTAAAAAGAAGACCACGGGCCATAAAAATAGACCGGAATTTTGGAGGGCTTGCGTGGGGCCATGTGAAAGCCAACACGTAGAGGCCCCTTGACAAATTTCATGTAAATGTAGCGTGACACTGAACGGCGATTATCCCTGTCGACACCATATAATAATGCAGCCAAGGACAAGCCCCGGCCAGTGTGGGACTATGGTAGGAAATGAGAACAAAAAGTACCGGGCTATTGGGGTGAGCTGCTAGTAGTACTAATGGTCTGGGAATATGGGGACTATGGCGTCTGCCCGTCGCAATGTTCGAGGAACATGGAAAAATGGGCAGACGATTACTTGCTACTCTTTTCATCATCCCCAAAAATGCCATAGAAGGGATTGTCATTTACTATTAATGTTTTCATTTTAAATCCAAATCTTCCAAGCTCATATCGCTAGAGAAAAATATATTGTTACTGTTGTTCTTTTTATTTCTCCGTACAGGTGTCACAGATTCATCTAATGTAAATACATCAGTGCCTTTGAATAATTTTCAAGTAACTAACGTTCAGTTAGAAGAAATAAAATCCATTGTGAGAGAATACGCTGATATTGATTATCCTATGAGCGCATTAAAAAGGATGTCATTAGCAAGGTATGTAAATTATGTGATTGTTAATAACAATAAAAATATTAATGTTCCTTCTAATAATATTTTAAATCGATAAAAGTTCCTCACATGATACTTTTATATTCTAAAATTGAATACGAGCGTTTTCTTCACCTAGCTACCTATTAGACAGATATCATACTTCTAAAAGGTAACGCATTTTGTTTTTTACTTGTTCAGCCAGACCAAGGTACAGTAATGCTTGGACCGCGTACAGCTAGTATATTACATAATATCTTTTATACATTTTGTTGTTCCGTAAATTTAAACCACTAGCTTCGTCCCGTCGTCGCACCGGTGTGAAGTTTAAATTGTATCATTGTATAACAGCTTCCTGTAGCTTTCAGATTGGGGATCATAGAACTTCTCCCAAAAATCCGATCTCTTCGAACCTTTTAAATCCTAGTATACACCTAGTATAATCTACACCCATTTTATAGCTTTTACAGATTAATAACAAATAGACATATACAACACGTTATTGTTCACCAAAATAAAAATTACAAAAAAAATGCACAACAAGGCAATAGTTACTTGGTAAAACAAAAAGCGGCCTTATCGCTAAAAGCGATCTAGCTACTAGCTAAATAAATATACGGTAACTAACTGTGTATATGTTACGGGCAATTCTATAAATCCGGTTACTATGAATAATGACCGGTCTGTATACATAGTGCCAGTATCAAGTGGGCAATATAATTGAAACTGCATGATAAATCACTTCTCCCGACCATTATGAATAATGACAACCTTATCTTGAGCAATATAATAAAACAGAGATAAACTGTAGTTTTTTGTTTATTAAATGAAGTTGGGGTATAGTTATATATGACTTTTACTTATTATTTGAGATATGCAATTGATTTTGGGTGGCTATAAAAAAAAATAAACATGAAGGCTAAAGCGGGAGCTCCGCTTAGCTGTATCAAAAAAATTCGGACCTGTTCATAATAAATAAAAAGGTCATATGACTATAACCCACCCTTAACTAAATTATCCTTACATAATTCTTATGGAAAGCTTATCGAATTTATCACATTGTTCGGCTAGAAGTAGGGAAGTATTCATACTGCCCGGTCCAAATCATAAATTCAAGTTATTTCAAATCAGGAATTTGTAATTCATTATAATGTCATTATTTATAATGATCGGTTCATATTAATAATGCCCGATTAATCAAATTGCCCATAACATATACACGAAATTTCGCACTAAGAGCAGTATCGAAATTTGGCGCAGACTGTATGTGTATGTAACCTTAACTTTACTCTGTATTAACCTAATAATTTAAAAATGTCCTCATCCTCTGATACACAAAGTTATTTTTATACAAACTGAATTTAGCACATTATGTATTATATTATTTCAGTATCCTTGAGACTACTAAAAAGATAGACAAGAAAGTAGTATCCAGTATTGACAGTGGAATAACAGCTTTCTACAAATACATCTGCGATGATGATTATGACGCTTCAGAACCCATAGTTACAATGGCAACCAAACTGGTACCAACTATCGAAGTGAGTAAATTAGTAGTGCTCTAGTGACACTCAGTGATGTACTTCTTCTTATTCATTCTCTCAAGAATAGATCCAAGCAAAAGTATAAGGAATTGAACGGGAGAAGATGATGACCATCAAGACCTTCGTGTTCATAGTAATAGACGAAGCCAGAGAGAGTACAAAAACCTCCAGTCTTGGTAGATCTGTGGCTGCATATGTTGGCCCACAGACACATCTCTCGTCACAAGATTGTCGATATTAGACGTGGATTGGTTCTACCGCTGGAGATGTTAGAACTCTAACCTATACAGGGAGAGCTACAGAGGCTGGATTGCGATACAAGCTTGGCAACTCTCCCATTAATTTAATTCTGATGGTTGGAGTAGCAGGCCCCCGTTTTTCTCCAAGCACCCGAGATTTTAGAATATATCAGAAATCCCCATGAGCAATACACTACCTCTTTGTTCCCAAACACTTAGATATGCATAATTAATTAATCCCACCGTGACGAATAATGAGGGAATGTAAAAAGGAAGCAAGTTTGCATTACAAGTATTGGATATCGTTTTTGTAGAAAAACTTAGATGTCGAGTCCGGTATGTACTTGCTCTCATAACAAGACAATGTCTTGCATCGAATTAGTAAGAAGCTTTCAAATAACGAATGTACAATTATATATCCATCCCTTTTCATTATTTTATTAATTGCTTCTATTGTTTTCTTTACCCTAAAGGTCGATAAAAAATTACCCTAAACGGTATCCACAAGAAGTTATACGAATTAATATTTTTATGATCAACTAACGTATGTAACGAGCAGTTCAGAAGTAAGAAGGGGGCACCGGTATTTGTAATTGAAAAAGTGCATAGCACAAAATTAGCTTTAAGCGTGTTTGACTTTTTGCTTTTTCAAGACTTATTTATGGTATCCGTGATGGTATGAAAGTATTTCTTCGATTGAATATTTTTATCAGCCCTCGGTTATATGTCTTGTGATTTCCTCTTTAAAAACCCTTTTCTTTAGCTTTTTAACTATTGGCATACATGCAAAACATTAAAATGTCTAAAATACAGTATATTAAACTTGTTTAAAGTTCACGATCCAATTCATAAACTTTCCGTTTTTTATTCGGCTACTCAATCATGAAAAATATTATTTTCACTCGTCTTCACGGCATTGCATGGCATTTGGATTGGCATTGGATATGAAAAGAAGAGTACGAAAATAGCTGGAAATCACCAGATAATATTTTATTTTCAAATTACGCGGGTGAAGCTATACGAAAAGTCCCAGTTATGAATAATTTAAAAAGTTTGATTTTTTTTAATTTACAGAGAGAAGAATTCCTTGATCCAGAAGATACATACTTACTAATGATACCGGGATTCGACGGACATAGCCATATTTTCAGGAATTTAGCTGAAATACTCAACCTAAAAGCACTTACTTTACAATTACCTCCTGACTATAAAAATGATAGTGTGGAAACCATAGCCAAGAACATTTACAGGGTAAGTGTAAATAAATAATAAATATTAATATAATTTTATGTTTTTTCTTTTGAAAATGTATATCTCAGAAACTCAAAGCAGTCAACGGAAATTTTTTGAGATTCATGTATTTTCATACTAAGAAACCCATTGCTCTAGGAGTTAATATCTTCACTATACCCTTGATTTTAAATATTGCATTTGATTAATATGGTAACTAATCGAACTTCTGCTACCTGTCCTAATGGCCGAAATCGCGAGCGAAGATATGTTATGCCATCATCATGCTGCGATTTAAATTAGAGGAATAGTTAGCTTCAAGCTTCTCCACTGTATATTCAAGTGCTCTTTGGACTTGTAACGAAACTTTTTTTTATTTTTTTATTGCAGGAGATCTGCAGACAGGCAAACGGCCCACTTGATGGAAAGCGGTTACCATCGCCTATGGACATTTGCAATACCAAAGTTGCTACAAATGAGCTGCTGCTCTCTTAAGGGAGGCTGGAACCTGGTCACTAATGCCGGAACACAACTCAAGGTTATTCTGGCGACATACTTTAGACCAGGGGTGGTAGCCATTCAGTCGGGCAAATGCCCTACCGCCTCGCGTTTTATTCCGAACATCAATAAAATTAGTGTAACAAACAGCTCTGTATGGTTATTTGTAATAGCTGTTGTTTAAGTTGATTCTAGGTAGACATATATTATGAGAGTAGAATTAGTAAAATAATATAATTTTTATTTTTCTTAACAGTACTTGAAAGACAGAATCAAAATAAACTCTAAGTTTTATATATTGGGATATTCGTTCGGCGTTCTGGTTGCTCTCGAATTGGCATATATTTTGGAAAAAAAAGGTTGGTTACAGTATACTATCATAACCACGTTACAAAATTTTTTTTTCTTAACATACATACATACATACATAACTTCACGCCAGTTCCCTTGCGGGGTAGGCACGAACAACAGAGTGCCATTTAGGCTTATTCTTACACACCTCACTTGCCTCTTTGACATTCATAACTCTTGTCATGCACACTCGTCTGTTTTTAAGGCTCCTGACATCACATTCTGCTAGTACACGATCAATTTGATCATGGAAGGTGTGTCGTGGCCTTCCACGACTTCTGCATCCATCCACTTTTGCATTGTATATCTGTTTAGTCATTCTTTCATCGTGCATTCTTTCCACATGCCCGAACCACCGGAGCATTCCTTTCCTTACCTTCACCCCGACACTCTCTTTCAGAACAACTCTCTTTCTTACTTCGGTATTACGAACGCGGTCCGCGAGCGTCACTCCGCAGATTTTGCGCAGTGCTCGCATCTCGACCGCGTTTACTCTACTTTCATGCTCTCTCTTCCATACCCAACTCTCGCATCCATACGTGAGCGTAGGTACCAGCACCGCGTTGTGTACGGCGAGCTGGGCCTTCTGGCTGAGGTTCTTAGCGCCTAGAAGTTTACCTAACGCTCCATTCACACTATTCCCCAAATTCACTCTTCTTTCTATATCAGCGGTGTACCTTCCATCCCTGCTAAAAGCACATCCAAGATATACAAACTCATTCACTTGCTCTAGCATAACATCATCGACCATTATCCTTGCATTCGTTCTGGTTTCTTCTCTTTCAAACACCATAACCTTTGTTTTCTTCGCATTCAAATATAAGCCTCTCGCCTGACAGTCATCTTTCATCATTGTGACTAGTGTTTGCAGTTCTGATGGCGATTCGGCTAAAAGCACGGCATCATCCGCATAAAGCAAGATGCTTACAACTAGATCACTCATCCGCACCCCAACATCCATCAATCTTATTCTCTGGAGACAATCGTCCAGATATAGGATGAACAGCAAAGCCGACAGCACGCAGCCCTGGCGGACGCCAATATTGACGTCAAACCAGGGCGACAGGCTACCTTCCATATGCCATACAGCCCTCGTAAGTGGACTGCACAGCACGCATCAATTGGCCATTAATCCCATATCCGGGCAATATGTCCCAGAGCTCCTTCCGCACAACCCTGTCAAATGCTTTCTCTAGATCCACAAAACCGCAGAAAACCTTCCGGCCCATAGCCAGCTGCTTCTCTACCAGATTTGATCATCTCAGCAGACACACTATCGATTCCTACTGCCTTTCCATTTTTCAGACTTCTTATCGACCATTCGATCTCTTCCAAAGTGATCTCGGATGCTGACTCCTCGGAGTCGGTCACAGACTCAGTCGTGGTGCCAGCATCCGGGATATTATCATATATTTCTCTAAAATATTCACTCCATCGCGCTAATACCTCTTGTGGGTTAGCAAGAACGTCCCCTGCTTTAGATTTTATTCTTTCCATTCTGGAAGCTGACGAACAACCCCGAGACTTCTTAACCTCTCTCCAAAAGAGTTTGGTATTCGCCTCGAAGTTCTCCGTCAGCTTCACTTCTTCTTTCAATTTTATTCTTTCACGCTTCTCTTTCACTAAAGCTTTGGTTTCATTCTTGCAGAGGCGATAAATTTCTTTCTTCATCTCTTTCATACTGTCATTCTGTTGCAAGGAAGCAACATAATCCAGCCAGGCTTTTCTCTTTCTCTCTACGCTGGATTTAACATCCGCGTCCCACCATTCATCACCTTTCGTTGTTATGTGCCTCTTCGCGCATCCACATGCTTCTTTTGCGCTTTCCACTATACTTTCTTTCATACTATCCCAGTCATTATCCACATCTAAGTCGGAGAAGTCCGCTTTTGCAAGCCTTTCTTCGACTAGGCGCGCATACATACTCCTTACACTAACATCTTCCAATTTTTCACACTTTATTCTTTCAAGCTCCCCGAAATTGGTACGCACTCGCCAGTGTCTCCACTTCTTGAAAAGGCCCACAAACCGGCTTATCACCAGGTAGTGGTCCGTTTCAAGAGTGGGGCCTCTGTAGGCTCTTGTATCCATTATTCTGTTTCGGAGGCGACTATCAATTAAAATCAGATCAATCATACTTTTCTGATCATTCATTCTCCATGTATACGTGTGAATATCCTTATGATGGAATAGGGTGTTCGACACAAGCAAGTTTCTTTCCATGCATACGTCTATGATTGGCCTACCAGCATCGTTCACTCTCTTGTCACCATAGGGTCCAAGGACAGCCTCAAGGCCGTCTCGTTTGGTCCCCACCCAGCCATTAAGATCACCACACATAATTAGTCTTTCGTTCCCTTCAGCCAGATCCAGAATTTCTCTCACAGACTCCCAAAACTTCTCGAGTTCTTGGGGATCCGCTGAGCTGACGGGAGCATAAGCTGCGACCAGAAAAACTCGCGTGATCCCCAGTTTTAGGCGGACCCAGAGAAGTCTCGGGTTCACCAGACAATAAGCTTTTACTCCAGACACAAAGCGGGATGAGAGTAAGACGCCTACCCCCCCACTCGCACGCTCGTCCAGGTCCACAAGCATGCCACCGGGGAGGTCATCGACGTCGCACCCCTTCCGCTTTGTCTCTGTCAGACATAAGGCATCCAGGCTTCTCTCATTCATTATATCAATCATTTCGTCCATCTTATCTTTCATCCCACCTCTCACATTCCACGTGCCTATACGGCACTCTGCTCCTCCCGACCCGCCAGGTTTGGCGCTGCGTGAAGGGTGGCGGCCCCCTTCGCCGCATGCGCGAGAATTCACACCGACGGGGGCGCATCGGTGAGCGTCGCCTGCGGGGGACGCCCTATCGTGCAGTGCACTCGGGGGAAATAATACGGCACATATTGTGAATACCAGCAGAGTTTTATTCTAGACAATCATACACGCATAGCGGATACTTAGATACCTAATAACAACCGACACTATGACGTTACTATATTATAATGTAGTTTAAATATAGAAGACCCTATGAAAAAAGGTTCTTGTTGAAATGACGAGGTTTATTTCAACACTTCCCCTTAAACTGAAATCATTTCAACATAGTATTGTATGAACTATTCTCCAAATCAAAACATAATTATACATAGTTCATGTTATAACTCTACAAGAAACAATAAACACGTATGTGGCATTACATAACTATATATACAATAAAAACTAAACATAGACCTCCTAAAAAATGTTGTCATTCGCGTAAATAATATCCTCTCAAATTAAACTGACCTAAAAACATTGAAAACTTTACTCGCGGTAAAGGCTTTGTCAGAATATCCGCTAACATTTTATCAGTTGACATAAACTTAATATTAATCAATTTTTTATTAACAATGTCACGAATAAAATGGTGTCTGACATCAATGTGCTTAGTTCGCGAATGCAACATCGAATTCTTACTCAGCTTTTGTGCAGACTGGTTATCATTAAATAAGTTAATAACACAATCTAAATTTAAACATTCCTGTAGAAAAGTGCGTATAAATAAACCCTCTTTGCATGCATCGGAAAGAGCCATGTATTCGGCCTCAGTACTAGACAATGCGACGGTTTTCTGCTTACGACTTTCCCAGCTGATGACTGAATTCCCGATTTTATACACATAGCCAGTGTATGACTTCCGGTCTACTTCACATGACGCCCAGTCCGCGTCTACATAACCACATACTTCAAAGTTACCTTTGTCGTACACCAAACAATAATTGGTAGTACCCTTCAGATATCTTAAAACATGTTTAGCTGCCTTCCAGTGGATATCTGAATAACAGTCATTAAATTGACTTAAGAAACCAACCGCATGCGCTATGTCGGGTCTAGTACACACAGCGACATACATTAAACAGCCAATAAGATTTCTGTACTCACAATTTTCAAGCTTTGCTTCAGCTTTGGTAAGCTTCAAGCCAACCTCCATTGGAGTCGAAACAGGTTTGCAGTCAGCCATCTTAAATCTGTTCAAGATCCTAGTTATAAAGCTAGCCTGGTCGAGTGTGATTTTATTCTTCTGCCTGCAAACTCGCATTCCCAAAAATTCATGTACCTGACCTAAATCTTTTATTTCAAATTCTTCATTTAAACGCTTCTTTATGTCATGTTTATCAGCATCTGAAGAAGTAAATAAAAGTATGTCATCAACATAAAGGGCTAAAATAGATAATCTACCTTGTAGATTTCTAAAGTATACGCAGGGCTCCACACTAGACCTTTTAAAACCCATTTTTGCTGTTAATACGGTATTAATTTTATCGTACCAACATTTTGCAGCTTGTTTCAAACCATAAATGGATTTGTTTAACTTATAAACTTTGTGTTTATTCTCCCCCTTTAAAACAAATCCTTCTGGTTGTTCCATTATAACATTCTCTTTCAAATCTCCGTTCAAGAATGCTGTCTTGACATCCATTTGGTCAATGTCAAGGTCTTTTATGGCTGCAATGGCAAACAACATCCTAATTGTCGAATGACGTACAACTGGTGCAAAAGTTTCCTGGTAATCGATACCATATTTTTGCGTGAAACCTTTCGCTACTAAACGCGCCTTATATTTTAATATATTTCCGTTAAGACCACGTTTAATCTTAAAAACCCATTTGGATCTTACCGGTTTTTGTCCATCTTTCAGATCTGTCAACGTCCAACAATTGTTCTTTGCAAAAGAATCATATTCTTCCTGCATTGCCTCTCGCCAACGACCAGCATCCTTACCATTCAATGCTTGTTCCACTGTCAATGGCTCGTCATTATCACAGCATAATGCCATCGCCATATTCGCCAATTCAGTGGTATTATTCAAGCTCACGAAGTTTGAAGAATCCGTATCGTTTAAAGAAGATGACTCTGGAACGTATGTTTCATCCGAAGAATCATCGCAACTTACGATCGAGCTCACAGTTGCATCAGGCTCAAACGATTCATGTCCTCGCTCATCTGACCTGACGACAACCTGGTCACTCCCATTCTCATTTTCATTTATATTATTTACTTCCGAATTAGAAATAATGTTCATAATATTTGGTGTCAATAATTCATTACATGACGTATTTGACACATCTGTAACATTATTTTTCGAAATAAATTTATTTTCGAAAAAGTTTACATTTCTAGCCTTTATACAAGTAGGTAGATTTTCCGGATCCATCAACCTATATCCTTTGCTTTCCTCGCAGTATCCAACAAAAATATACCTTTTGGATTTGGGATCGAACTTTTTTGTGTTATGCACTAAAGCATAGGCCACACAACCAAACACCCGAAAATGACTTACATCAACCTTTTCGTTAGTCCACTTTTCTTCTGGTGTTGATCCCATCACTGCCTTTGTAGGCGACCTATTCTTTATGTAAACTGCAGTTTGGACAGCCTCCGCCCAGAAGCGGTTATCCAAACCTGCATCCTGCAGCATACACCGGGCTTTTTCAACAATTGTCCTATTAGCTCTTTCACTGACCCCATTCTGTTCAGGAGAATATGGAATAGTAGTTTCATGCTTTATCCCATGCTCTTTCAAAAAATTCTGAAACTGTTTATTAACATATTCAGTTCCATTATCGCTCCTTAGAACCTTAATTGTTTTGCCCGTTTGGTTTTCAACCAAGGATTTAAAAGTTTTAAAATAGGTAAAAACTTCATCCTTCCCTTTTAAAAAATAACAAAAAATCTTCCGAGAAAAATCGTCTATAAAAGTTAAAAAATATCTAGAACCTCCAAAAGACGCTTGTGGCATAGGCCCACATAAGTCTGTATGCACCAAGCCTAATATTTCCTTAGATCGACGTTTTGACTTTTTAGGAAAAGGTAATCGACATTGCTTACCCAGTACACATGACTCACATGGTAGGTAGGAACCTTCGTCATAATTAATGCCCGTTACCATCCCATTCTTCATGATGTACATGCTTCTGGCATTGAGATGAGCAAGTCGTCTATGCCACGTTTCCCGCGAAGTCTTCTCACTAGGTGCGTTTGCCTCAGAGTCAGCGGCCAATGATGCTTGACTTGCATCGCTTGAGCACGCATCCGACTGCGCAACTTCAGTCACCTGCGAAGTCAATAGAGTGTCTAAAACAGAAACTTTAGGCACGACTCTTTCCGTTGCAGCATTACATGTAAAATTATTACAAACATCAAGCTGATAGACATTATTTACATGGGTAGCCGTAGCTATGACCGTTCTACCACTAAGAATTATACAGCCTTTCTTATTAAATTTAACATTAAAACCTTTCTTAGTTAATGCACTCACGGACAACAGACTTCCTACTAAACTAGGTACATAAAATACATGACTTATCGTCTTTTCACCAGTTTTTAAATTAACTTTTACTTTACCAACACCGATTGCCGAAAGTTTATCACCGTTTGCCACATTCACTGGCACTGGTTCAATAGGCAGGAAACTTATGTACAAATCTTTGTTATTTGTCATGTGTGACGTTGCTCCCGAGTCCACGTACCAGGTATTACTATTCAAAGCTACTGACATTGCCGTCAACATGCCTTTGCTTGTAGGCTTTCCTTGGAACGCTTTCTTATTTTTATGTTGTTGTTTAGAGACATTTTGTGGGCAATTTTTCTGCACGTGTCCACTCTTATGACATTTATAACAAACAACCGTTTTCTTAGCAACCATAGCCGTCACCGTTTCACTACTGCCTGCGCGACGTTGTTCTTCTTGCAGCAACCTCGACTTCACCAGCTCGCTTGACAACTTCATGTTGTTATTTTCTAATGTCATTATTAAGGGGTCATAATCGGATGGCAACCCGCTTAATATGATGACTGCAACAAAATCATCCTCCAAAGGTGATCCGATTTCGTCCAACTGTTGCACAACTTCGGTGACTTTGGACAAATATACGTCCATGCAATCGTGCTCATTCCTCTTTATACTAAAGAGACTTCTCAATAAGTTCAGCCTTTTGCACAATCCTTTGCCTTGGAAAACTTGTTCTAAATTATTCCAAGCTTCATGTGCGGTCTTTGCGTTGCGTACATGGCTATATACCGAGCTATGTACCGACAAGCAAATCTTAGCAAGAGCTTTTAGGTCCTTCTTCTCGTCCTTCACTTCCTTCGACTGCACACACTCCCATAAATCCTCATGGATGAGTACCATGCGCATCGCAAACTTCCAGTTGTGGTAGTCATTGATACCACTCAGTTTTTCCACAGGAACTGACGAGACTCCACTGCCGCTAGCCATTGTTTCGTGCGTAGTAATTTCGATGCGAAACTTCAGAATATTATATTTTGGCTTTCTTCATGCGTAATAATTGTCTGCGCGTGATCCGTTCTGGGCCCATAACCTGTTGGTTATGGACCGGGAAATAATACGGCACATATTGTGAATACCAGCAGAGTTTTATTCTAGACAATCATACACGCATAGCGGATACTTAGATACCTAATAACAACCGACACTATGACGTTAGTATATTATAATGTAGTTTAAATATAGAAAATATTAGTTTTTGATGTTTTAAGAACGTCCTCCAAAGGAGAGCTCAAAATTTTTTTTTAAGAGGTCGCTCCAAATTTCTTATCAATTCTAAAATCGCCAAACACCGATTTATTTTTTATTCTCATTGCGGTACATACATTATACATTAAAAAAATTATGACCAACCTTTTAAAATTCAAATTTTGAACTGAAACTCTCAGAAAACTATTAAGTATTTTTGGTCTATAAAATTATACCGAAACGACAAAAAAAAAAAAAACAGTTTTTGGCGATTTTTGAAATCTTAAACAATTTGGAGCGACCTCTTAATTTTTTTTTGAGCTGTCCTTTAAAGGGAGTTTGCAAACATGAAAAACTAACATCTTTTTCACTCCAGACTCAAAAAAAATGGTCGGTTTTTTTGCGTGACCCTAATGTATGTTAATATATGACGTAACTAAATATTATTCATATCTTTAACTTGAAGATTTATGGGCTGATTATACAAATTTTCATCCTCTATCAAGTCAAGGTTGTTTCCTGTGAGATAATATAGCATGTAGCCAAATTACATAATATACAATTTTTATTACAATTCTTTCGCAATATTTCAGGTAACCTTGGAGTAGTATACTGTCTAGATAGCAGTCCGAAAGCTTTAAGGGCACAGCTAGATGCATATTTGGGAAAACTTGGGAAATATGAACTGCAAAATACTATTGTCATGCATTTCCATCGACTCTTGCTTAAAGACAATTCAGATGAATTTAAAGAAATGTTGAGGAACACAGAAGATTGGCAGAGCAAAATTAGGTTATTTACAATGCAAGCGAAGCAAAAATTGACCATATCTCATGAATATCTTGGATGCTGTTTGGATTCATTTTACAGGCGAATCCTGCTGGCTTACGACTACGAACCTAATTTCAAACTTGATTCTGAACTGGTATTAATAAAGGGTGTACCTCATCCGGAAGCCATAACACTCAACGAAGATTATGGACTCTCTGATTATACTTCACTACCTGTTCAAGTGTTTGATATAAAATCAGATCACGCATTGGCATCCTATGACTGTAAAGTACCAAACATTATCCACAAAACTCTTGAATCCACTCTTCAAGCGGAACTCAAGAAGAAGAGCCATTGTGATTTTTATTATTTTACAGAGTAAAGTTCACAGTTGTTTGGATTCATAGAAAGGCACACAAACGTGCAGAACTAGATAGATCTGATGTTTATGCCATAAGCTTTTATTGGGGTCTCTGAAATCTATTTGTAAAAAACAGTCTATTTTATACTTACACAATAGAATTAACTAGACTAAAAAGCATTGCAAAGAAAGCAGCATAAAATTTTCTATAAATAACATACATACATACATAACTTCACGCCAGTTCCCTTGCGGGGTAGACACGAACAACAGAGCGCCATTTAGGCCCATTCTTACACACCTCACTTGCTTCTTTGACATTCATAACTCTTGTCATGCACACTCGTCTGTCTTTCATCATGTATTCTTTTCACATGCCCGAACCACTGGAGCATTCCTTTCCTTACCTTCACCCCGACACTCTCTTTCAGACCAACTCTCTTTCTTACTTCGGTATTACGAACGCGGTCCGCGAGCGTCACTCCGCAGATTTTGCGCAGTGCTCGCATCTCAACCGCGTTTACTCTACTTTCATGCTCTCTCTTCCATACCCAACTCTCGCTTCCATACGTGAGCGTAGGTACCAGCACCGCGTTGTGTATGGCGAGCTGGGCCTTCAGGCTGAGGTTCTTAGCGCCTAGAAGTTTACCTAACGCTCCATTCATACTATTCCCCAAATTCACTCTTCTTTCTATATCAGTGGTGTACCTTCCATCACTGCTAAAAGCACA
This sequence comes from Dendrolimus kikuchii, assembly GCA_019925095.2. NCBI lineage: Eukaryota > Metazoa > Arthropoda > Insecta > Lepidoptera > Lasiocampidae > Dendrolimus > Dendrolimus kikuchii. Next base: position 4,586,972 of record CM034400.1, read on the forward strand.
TCTCTTCCAACGTGATCTCGGATGCTGACTCCTCGGAGTCAGTCACAGACTCAGTCGTGGTGCCAGCATCCGGGATATCATCATACATTTCTCTAAAATATTCACTCCATCGCGCTAACACCTCTTGTAGCAAGAACTGGGTGTGGGTTAGCAAGAACGTCCCCTGCTTTAGATTTTATTCTTTCCATTCTGGAAGCTGACGAACAACCCCGAGACTTCTTAACCTCTCTCCAAAAGAGTTTGGTATTCGCCTTGAAGTTCTCCGTCAGCTTCTCTTCTTCTTTCAATTTTATACTTTCGCGCTTCTCTTTCACTAAAGCTTTGGTTTCGTTCTTGCAGAGGCGATAAATTTCTTTCTTCATCTCTTTCATACTGTCATTCTGTTGCAAAGAAGCAACATAATCCAGCCAGGCTTTTCTCTTTCTCTCTACGCTGGATTTAACATCCGCGTCCCACCATTCATCACCTTTCGTTGTTATGTGCCTCTTTGCGCATCCACATGCTTCTTTTGCGCTTTCCACTATACTTTCTTTCATACTATCCCAGTCATTATCCACATCTAAGTCGGAGAAGTCCGCTTTTGCAAGCCTTTCTTCGACTAGGCGCGCATACATACTCCTTACACTAACATCTTCCAATTTTTCACACTTTATTCTTTCAAGCTCCCCGAAATTGGTACGCACTCGCCAGTGTCTCCACTTCCTGAAAAGGCCCACAAACCGGCTTATCACCAGGTAGTGGTCCGTTTCAAGAGTGGGGCCTCTGTAGGCTCTTGTATCCATTATTGTGTTTCGGAGGCGACTATCTATTAAAATCAGATCAATCATACTTTTCTGATCATTCATTCCCCATGTATACGTGTGAATATCCTTATGATGGAATAAGGTGTTCGACACAAGCAAGTTTCTTTCCATGCATACGTCTATGATTGGCCTACCAGCATCGTTCACTCTCTTGTCACCATAGGGTCCAAGGACAGCCTCAAGGCCGTCTCGTTTGGTGCCCACCCAGCCATTAAGATCACCACACATAATTATTCTTTCATTCCCTTCAGCCAGATCCAGAATTTCTCTCACAGACTCCCAAAACTTCTCGAGTTCTTGGGGATCCGCTGAGCTTACGGGAGCATAAGCTGCGACCAGAAAAACTCGCGTAATCCCCAGTTTTAGACGGACCCAGAGAAGTCTCGGGTTCACCAGACAATAGTCTTTTACTCCAGACACAAAGCGGGTTGAGAGTACGACGCCTACCCCCCCACTTGCACGCTCGTCCAGGTCCACGCCGGACCACAGAGCAAGCATGCCACCGGGGAGGTCATCGATGTCGCACCCCTTCCGCTTTGTCTCTGTCAGACATAAGGCATCCAGGCTTCTCTCATTCATTATATCAATCATTTCGTCCATCTTATCTTTCATTCCACCTCTCACATTCCACGTGCCTATACGGCACTCTGCTCCTCTCGACCCGCCAGGTTTGGCGCTGCGTGAAGGGTGGCGGCCCCCTTCGCCGCATGCGCGAGAGTTCACACCGACGGGGGCGCATCGGTGAGCGTCGCCTGCGGGGGACGCCCTATCGTGCACTGCACGTGTGTGAACTCGGGTCAGAAAATTCGTCTACTTATGCCATTGCCATTTATTCAAAGCTGCTATATAGATAAATACATGAAATATGTATTTTACCAAAATTTGTCGGTTTAGATATCAATACAAACTATTGGAACTGTACCAACTAACTACTGTAATCCTTTACTAGTCTTAAGTTATTTTATTATCCGGCTCGAAGGACCAAATGTTTTGTTAATCTATTAAATTTAAAGTCTGTTACGAACTCCAAATGCATATTTTATGATTTCACACGTTTTATATATTATATATAGATTTTATATAGCGATATTGAGTATTTAGTATTAGACGTATGTAGGCGAGTGACATGTGTGATTTATGACAATATTATGTAGTAATAAAATGAGGTTGTAATGAATGAAAAGATTCTGTTCATCGCGGACAGCAATGATTTAGAAAAAGTTAAACAATTAAGGGGGTGGCTACCATATATGTGGGAGGTATCGTGTTTAAAATTTTTAAACAATTTTTTGGGAGGTCTCTATTTAAGTCAATAATTTTAGATATATGTCACTTTGTCACTGATACAAAGCCCTCCAGTGTCTGTGGACAGGTACAACAGAAAAATATTTTTAAATATTTATTATCTTGATATGAGATATGAAGGTTAAAACCTCTACCCTTAAATTTGCAAATAGGGATATAATAAAATTTCCCGGCAATATTGTTAAATGACGTTCATAATAATTTATTGTTATTTGTTCTAAAATATGGTTTTAAAACTGAGCTGGGTATTGGTGGAACATTATTAATTTTTAATACATATTATGGATATATTTTTGTGTACTTTGTATTATTTCTACGCCTATTAACCACAACATTACAATTTAAATGTTCAAATGCATATTATACTGACTAAATAATTAAAAAACTAAAAAGTATAAAATACCTTATTTTTAAAGCTATTTTTAATTATAATATCTTATTTTTAATATATAATTATCTAAAACATCTCGAAGTCGGTGCTTAGTAATTTTTATGTTTTACTTCGTACCGACTTCAAGATGTTTTAGATAATATATATTAAAAATAAGATGTTATAATTAAAAATAGCTTTACAAATAAGTTATTTTATACTTTTTAGTTTTTGAAGTCGGTCTTTTTAAACGAAGTTTTTTTATTGGTTACTTTTTAGTGTCTAGCTATGGGTAATGCTACGAAAGGTGCCGCGCGCCTTTGAAAATATAAGTCCCAAGAAACGGGAACGGAAAAACTTTTCATAATAAAATGTTCATAAAATGAAAACTACTGGGTCAAACTATGTAAAATTTTTAGGAGACTAAATGGCAACTATTCCGTATCAAACTAAAAAAGAATCACGTAAATCAGATCATAAATCTCAGCGTAATTGGAGAACAAACGTAAAAAAATACCAATAAAATTGAGAACCTCCTTCTTTTTGAAGTCGGTTAAAAAAACTTTCAATGAAAATTAGTCTGGAGTTTTTATGAAGGGTTTCGTGGTCAGATGACAAAAATCACTTTGATTTTCAATTTTCATGTCTGGTCTGGCATGAACTTGATTGTCATATTAGTCAAATATACGTAGCCCACGCGTCCAGCTTTAAGGCAGTTAAGGGACACGCAAAAATACATGTTATCTTATACTTAATATATAACGCTAAAGAGTTTGTTTGTTTGTTTGAACGCGTTAATCTCAGGAACTACTGGTCTAATTTGATAATTCTTTTAGTGTTAGATAGCCCATTTATTGAGGAAGGCTATATATATAGGCTATACCTATATATCATCACGCTAAGATATCTATGTAGACACTACACCTTTGTCATCTCACTGTCATCATTGTAAACTAAATAAATTATTATCGAATTACACTACTCTGCTTAGTTTCCATCGCAAAGCCATCCTATTACTATCCATGCACCTCATCAGGCTGGCTGACGCTAATTCAAAATATAACGGCGTGTGCGTACCGAGGCTTGGCATACAGTGCCTGTGGAACGAGTCTAATGCAGGGTTCTATATACGGGCTTCTAACTACCAACTATTCTACAAACAGTCTTCTAAAGATAGCCCTTTCTAGACGGCGAGCCCTTCACTCACAGTACTACTACAGTGTCGACGATTTGTCCCTATCGGCACTATCTACCTATGGCGGTGCTCCTCTGCCTGACCTCCGACGGAGGACGAGCGCGAAGCTACTGGAAGAGTCTCCTGCGCATCCAGGCGGACTCGACCTTTCCTCCCGTCGTGTGGACGACTACAGCGCAGGACAGTGCCGTCCGCTTTTTATTACTATATTTTCATAGTCGAAATAAGTGGTTGTGATGGTTGTGCAAAATAACGGTTACACGAATCCCCCTTTTTACCTTTTTTTTTTGATAACGCTGGGAGAATATATTTGGACACCATCCTCGGACCCTTCAGGGGAAGGGTCAGAATGCAGGCATAAGGCCTGCATCGAAGATGGGTGGGACTCTCAGTGCCCGGTCCTCCCCGCTTGCTTCTAAAGCGAAGCTGTCGCGAGAATCGGCTGCCGGACTACCCATTACACCTAAACCTGCGCCCCGTTTATAGCGCTTTCACGAGGCGCCACGGATCCCGTATATAATAACTGCACCGTGACGCCCCTACGCTCTGTAACTAGGCCACCCCAGGGAGCAGAACAACCCACTTCGTACAGCGAGGGAAGTCCGCTGTCACCCGCGTGACAGCGGCCCCCTGTGACGGTAACTAAGGGAGGAGAAGATGCGTGTAGCATCGCCTACGATCTCCGGTCCGTCTCCCGCGGACGGGGTCCGCGTACGCTACTTCCTCCCACGCTCTTTCAACGGCCTCCTTCGGCGACATGACCGAGTCACAAAAGGAGGAAACCGCAACCCAGGAATGTTGACCCTAGAGCATCGCTTCGACCATGCTACGAAGCGAGTCCACTGGGCCAACGACGTTCTCTAGGAGAGCTCTCTGAGGCCCCCAGGCTGCGCACTCCACGAGTGTAAGAAACGCCGTGTCTTGGAGTGCGCCGCACTCTTGGCACGACGGGGAAGGTTCCCGCTCCACGATTTGATGCAAACACTTACCAAAGCAACCATGCCCGGTAGAACCCCCTTCTACTTAATTCAACTATTTTTTATTTATTTAATTAAAGTGTTTCTATTTAAAATTATCTTTTATTCGGTCTAGCCGCCCTCCTCTTGGACCTGCGAGCCGGGGTGTTATTCTCATGTAATAAAACGTTCTTTTGCTAATTTTGCTCACCGTTTCTCGTGAATTTCGTTACGCATTGTTTTTTTTGTTTGTTCTGCATATAAAGAGCCCGTAATAGTAACTCCAATATACCAGTGTATTATAGAATTTGTGTTGTTGTGTGTTGAAAATCTTCGTGTCTGTCATTGTCAACATTGACATTTTCTTTTTTCACCTTTCTATATTTTATAAACGTAAAATTTATGAAAATGTTGCAGTACTGTTTCTTGTACTCGTGCAAGCAAAAGTCGACTTTACGGTGATGAACCTTTTCATACCGTAACTATACATGGATAAAACAGTAAACTTACAATTATCTTTCAAAATATTCTTATCCAGACTTGTTAAATTGCAAATACAGTGTACTCTATATAACGATACTGAAGAGACTGTGCATTTTAGGGCGTTATAGAGAGTTGTCGTTAAATGGAGAGAAGTCTGTTACTTTTGTCTGACGTCTTTTGCTGCACCAGTAATTTTGTTGTATTTTTTACTTATTTTGTTCATATCCTGCTATATTGAGGCATCTTGGTGACAAAGTACTTGAAAATTGCGGAATTTCTTAAAATTTTCGGTATGCATGATGCCGACAGTAGAATTTATTACGGGCTAGGATAATAAAGCGATAAAAGAACGTACACAGCTGCGCAGCTCTTACTAATTTTGGCAACTTAAAAGGTGCTTTTTGTTATTTAATTGTTGTCGTTATTGAGAGTAGGTGTAATGCTATATAGAGTGTGTCATTGTATGGAAGTCAAGCTAAACCAACCAAAGCCTAATGATGTCCACGCTTAGGGGAGTTTGTCGTTAAATCGAATGACGTTACATGGAGTTTACGCTGTATATGATATATCACATTAGAAAAGTCATTCACAATAATCATTGTACGGAAGACGAGTTTTTTTTTGAGGTGGGAGAAATGCATTCCGCACACTACCGGGTCGTTTACTAGGGTTTAAACCAAAGCGACGAGAGGTGACATCACGAATGGGCAGCAGAGTCAAATCGCCGGCTTGTGTGGAGACTCGAAGACTTAATACTTCACTAAAACCAACCTCCTCCCATGTGCCCCGCGCTTATGGCAGGAAGAGCGTGAGACTTAGAACGTAGCTACGCCCACGCTGATCCTAGCGCATCTAGAGAGGCAAACTCACTTCGTCAACAGGGGTGAAGACTCCTCTGCTCCCTAGATGCTAGAGGGCCGCTGCATGGAAGACAAGTAAACCAACCAAAGCCAAGTGATTTCGACGCTTAAGGGAGTTTATCGTTAAATCGGGTGACGTTACATGGAGTTTACACTGTAATTCGATTCTATTTAATTCAACATTAGCTCAAAACTTCAAACTCCTAACTCCATTTGATTTTCAATATGAATAAAAACAGAACATTTTTCTATCTGTCAAGTATAAACATTAGAGGCTCCAAGTCCCAACATCACGCCGCAATTATTAATGAAACCCGTATTTCAGATTTTAATTACTTTTTTCTCGTATCCCATGAGCCTCGTGAAATAGATAGTACTTCAGTAATCAACAAAACTTTCTTTATATTTCATATACAAGACTCTTTGACAGTTTAAATAGGTATTCTAATGATAGTATTTTTATTTTATTTTTTATTGCAGCAGTTCAGCAGTCAGGCAGATGGCCCACTTGGTGTAAAGCCGTTATCTTTCTCCGTTCCTACAAGGATTAAAAGTATAGAGCTTTTCAGTAGCTTTGCTTGTATTCCGTGTCCCTATTACAATATGTCTTATTTAATTTAATTTTAAAATTTAATTTGCTTTGGTGTCACCTTATCTTATTTAAAAAATACAAGAAATAGTTTTAATTTAAAACCTCTTAAGGCGGTAGATAAAACAAACGTCTGTATAGAAATATATACACATATATTTAATGTTTAATACATATCGAGCCTTTACCGTCATTTCATCGTAAGCGACATACGGACCTTAATAGGTTTTTTGTTGCATAAGATATTTTAAACAATTCTTTTATCTTAAGATTTTCAGTTTCAGTTAAATTAGACCCTACTGAATCAAAAACTCAAAGTGTTAATACAAAATAATAGTTTAAAATACCTTTTGCAACCAAAAAAACTTGGTCTAAATATCGCTTACGATAATAATAATATGGCGGTTAAGGCTCGATATATTGGCAAAGCATTTTATTAATTTCACAACTCGATTATTTCATGGATACTTTATTTGAAGTTATATACTGCAGTTACGAGTCGCGAGACTCGAATTAAAATGCCGTTAGAATTACTATAAAGTTTATTAGAACAAAGTCGTGGTAGCGTAATGGCTAGCGCACGGCTCCCAGACCTAAAGGGCGCGGGTTCGATCCTGGCTGGAACGCATGCACCGCTTAGGCAGTTTTCGGACCTAATGTGCATGTTGTTACAATTACCATGTGCTAATAACGGTGAAGGAAAACATCGTGATGCAACCTGCACATCGAGATAACTGACGTGTCAAACCTGCCAAGCCGCCTTGGACAAGCATGGCGGGTATACTGTCCGTTCCCCTATAGTGGGAGGCCCGAACCCAGTAGTGGGATATTTATGCGCTGCTATTATTATTAGAACTACACAAACAGGTATAATACAGGTACAAATATAACCGAACACAACAAATGCAAACGTAATGCAGAAGGTCGTAATTCAATAAAACGCGCAAAGTCCGTCACTTATTAGATTCCCGATTGTAGTACACACGTCTCGCTTCACTGGTGGTTCTCGCTCGACTAACTCCTCCCTCAATCGGGCCATTGCTTTATATTGCACAAATGGAATATGTCCGCCCGGCAGCGTGACCGAATTTCCTAGAATCATCTTGTACTTTAAATCTGTAACACCTCGCTAATGATTACAATACAACAATAGGCTGTATGCAAATAAATAAACAAAAGAAGACGACCATAAAAGAATTTCAATGCTATTAGTTCAAATGCCGACGGGTAATAAATGTGCTTTGTTTCAGATATGCAGGTGGATTTTGTGTTTGTCGGGACCTGAGTTCTGACGCTACTATTAGAAACCATTAAAACAATGTTACTTGTAATAAAACTACGTGTTAACGGTTTTAAGCGCGGTAATTTATTTGATTTTTATTATTCCGAAGTTTCGGCCACTTTTCAGTGGCCGTGATCATGGTGGACTAAGATGTCAAGTGTCAATGAGTATTGTTAAAGTTTTATTTAGCCTACCGCCAACTTGTTAATTTTAATTATTTAATTTTAATTTTGTTTATGGTTATTATTTACTCTATGGGAGCCTAATCTAATTTACTACCGCTTCGCAACATGTTATGGCTTGAAGAGAAGAAGCGGCGCAAGAAACGTTTCAATAAACATGCCTAGCTCTAATAATTTTAGTGCTACATTACAAGGCTTACACCAGTCTAAATGCTCATCAATATGACTTTATGAATTTATTTATTTTAATTTAATAAAATTTGGTTAATTTATAGATAGATATATGTTATTTGTTTCGTTGCTGCTACTGTTATTTTATATATGTAGGTGTTACGTTTTTAAATTATTGCTTTATATATATATATATATATATATATATATATATATATATATATATTAGTCTACATTTCATTAAACTTTAACAAACTGCATTATACTATATATTTTGTTGTTGTTATGTGTTGTATTGTCCACCGTGACTTCACTTTCTGGTCCCAGACGGAAGAACAGCGCTAGTCCTTGTTGGCTAGCATTATGCTGAGACTGGGTCCAATTTAGGAGTTATTTTGTTTTTTATTTTTCTATTTATATTAACTTAGTTTTTGTCCTAAATAAAATATTTTCTATCTATTTCTTTCTTTTCAGTCTATACCACTAGCTACTCAGATAAATTTAGAAGATTTTCATAGTTACCAAACAATTGTGATTCTTAGTTTATCTTCCATGGTACGTACAATAGCTATTTTATTATTATTATTGCATTTGGAATTTAAACAAAGAGACGGCCCACTTGATGGAAGATGGTTACCGTCGTCTATGGACGTTACAACACCACGGGCGTTGGCAAAGCGTTTCCGGCCTCTAAGGATTTTTACAACGCCCTTCTTAGTCTACCCCATGTTATAGCGCAGAGGGAAAACCTCGGTGGGAAGTTCCAGATCATTATAAAACGCGGAACAAACATTCTAGAGAACCGTTGCGTGGGAGCTCAAGGAAATGAGGGTAAACATAGGTTGTTGGCGAGCGCTGCGGTTGTAAAAATTGTAAGGTAATTTATGATAAACGCTCTAAATTGTAGCAGGCGATGCTTTATATAGATATATTATATAATCCTAACACTACTCACCCAGCACTGAAAAATAAGATTAAATAAAAGATGTCTCTCCACGCTGTCACGGGAAATTCTGAGATAAAATTAAACTTCATATCGTAAAAGCCTCTTGTGTCAGATGAAAAATTCACTAAAGAGGAAAATTCATTTCTGTTGCATCGTTCGGGGTCTGAAAGATTGGAAAATGTCCTTTTAAGATAAATTCGTTCGAGTTTGGAATATAGTATTTGATTTTGCCAAATGCTACTGATATAGCACATTTTAAATTCAGAACACGGTTATTTCTCAAAGATGTCAAATTCATTTTTCAAACTACGACTCTGTATGGCAGTTCAATGAAAAAACGTAGCCAGCTTTCTGGGTACCATACCCATAGCAGACCTGACCTAGGCTCAGTACTCTGCTTATAATCTTGAGGGACTATAGGTAGAATACAATATAAATAATTTTTCTTTTATTGCATCTCTATAAATTCTATATCTATATAAACATTATAAACGCGAAAGTTTGTAAGAATGTATGTATGGATGTATGTATGTTTCTTACTCTTTCACGTAAAAACTACTGAATGGATTTTGATGAAACTTTACAGTAATATAGCTTATACATCAACACATAGTGTGGGCGCGATGCGATGGCCGGGAGAAGGCAAAGGGACGTGGAAGAAGAAGCAAGGAAGGACTTACCTCGCCACCAGTCTGCCGCCACACTGCTCGTCCCCCGGCGGTTCACACACTCACTAGGATTATGTTTAATGTACTTAAATTCAGTTACAAACAGTTATTTCTTTATTTAACGTTCCAACAATCTTTGATACGTATTTTTATCTATATTGCGGTTACAGCAGTGACAAACCCCTAATGTCTCTTATTTAGCGCATTCTTCATTTAAAGTTTTATTCTTTTCTTGATGGCGAGGATGGGGAGGAAGAATTTATGAGGAGGTGTTCCTCGGCGCAACCACATAGGCTATAATTTATAAAGGTACAGTGTGAATTCTTCAAAATATAACGATTTTTCATCACTGCGCGGGTGAAACCGCGGGCGCAGTTAGTTAGTCTATAAATTCATCGAATTTATAAAAATACATATACAATACGATGATTCTAATTAGAAACGTCTAAGGCGTCCATTTAGTGTAAATTAATGTTAGATGTTACGTCACGTACATGAAATAGTTTATTGCTACATAATTAGCAAGATTATAACTGAGTACTCCATGTACGTGCCGAAATCTGTCAATACAGAAAACAGCAGAAAACTTTCGGAGATACATCTACGATCATGTTGAGAATATTACATAGGTTACAAATATTATCTCGTAGCACTTAAGATTTCTGTATATATAAACTTAAGTGTAATGTTAAATTAATTAAATAATAATTACTTAGAGAGTACAACACACGTCGTCTTATTTTGTACTCCCTTCCAGCGGTTGAGCCTAGCTCTCGCGGCGATGGAGCCATGGGCTCTCGCCAGTGGTGCGTCACCCTCATCAAACGGGGTAACATCATCGACGAAACACACACATAAAAATAAACCCCCACACCAGATTTCTATATCTTACTAACCGTTTTTCTTATTTGATAATGGATAGTAACTATTAGAACCGGCCATAAAATAACATATTATGTTTATATTAATATTGTTACGAGCTACAGGACTCGAATTAAAAATGCCGTTGGAACTACTATAGACTTTATTAGAACTGTACAAACACGTATAGAACAGGTACAAATATAACTGGATACAAACAGTATACACTGCACGATTCAATAACACGCGCAAAGTTCGTCACTATATCACTTGTCGAATGTACACACGTCTTGCTAGTATCGTAATCGTCGCTTGACTGACGATCTCTCCGTTCGGGCATCCCTTTGCACTCAGCTTACAATGTGTCGAGACCGGGTAAACAATGACTTCCACGAATCACACCTGCGCTTCTGTCGACGCAATTACCAGGAAACATAATTCTGCACACCTGCCTAATTATGCCTATGAACGGCCATAAACCAGTACGATAACAATAGGCTATTGTCTAATTGCAAATTTTAAACACGAAGTAAACAAAAGAACTCCAAATGAGGAGGGCCATAAAACATAGTTTTATGGCCGGCCGGTGTGCTTCGTGGAATTTTGAAGTTGTAACAATATTATTATAATTTTTTAATTCATAATTTTTTCTACCACTGTTATTTAAATTATAACCGACTGTTTCAACTTTAAAATGAAACGCAATTCTTTAAATATAAATAAATAAACGGCAGACATGCACACACATTGTGTATCCCTAAACTAAGCAAGTTACGCATGTGTTATGGGTAATATACGACGGACCATTCTGAGGCCGATCCCAGACACCCAGACCATAGCAAATAAGGGAAATTTCATTTCCGAAATTTATCATACCAGGAATCGAAACCGGAGTCTCTGCGTTCCAGCGACTTTGGCCCGCTAAGACTTAGCCCACAACCACAGAGATCGTCAAATACCTATCTATTTATAACTAGCGGCCCCGGCAGACGTTGTTCTGCTCTGAAAAAATAAAAATCTAGGACCCGATCCCCGCGCCACCTACCGGTTCCAATTGTGGATTTAAACCATCCGGGGACCCACTCAAACACACAAAAACAAAATCACCAAAAACGGTCAAGGTGATTAGGAGGATTCTAGAACCCGATCTCAGCGCCACCTACAGGTTCCAACGGGATGAAAAGTATCCTATGTCCGTCTCCTCGTTCTAAGCTACCAACCCACCAATTTTCAGCCAAATCGGTAGGTACAGCCGTTCTTGAGTTATAAATAGTGTAACTAATACGACTTTCTTTTATATATATAGATATATATTGTAATAGTGTATGTAGCCTTTTGTTTTTTAAACTTTTTGTGTTTGTATGTTCGGGACTCACATAAAAATTGCTTAGGTGATTTCGATGTAGTTTTTAATGATCGATAGCAAATTTTCGGACTTAAAATCTGCGTTATGTTCCTGTTATCTCACGGGAATTTTATTCTGTGAGTGTTAAAGTGACCCGGTTGAAAAAAAATCGGTTTCCTTTGTAATAATTTCACTGATTCATAGCACATACTCTGTCATAAAATCTGTGATACTTTATATCCCGGGAATCTCGCATGATTTTCCCGGGAGCAGTTTCTATTAGGACACGTAAAATTTAGCTTATTTCGCCTATTAGCCTATGGAAATTTGCAACACGAAAGATGCTACAAATGCGCTGCTGCTCTCTTAAGGGAGACTGGAACCTGGTCACTAATGCCGATACATAACTCAAGGTTGTTATGGCGACATACTGTCGACCAGGGGTGGTAGCGATCCAGTCGGGCAAATGACCTATCACCTGGCTGTGGGTTGTTTTGTCGCCTATTATGACAGGCCGCCCGGACGCAGGAAATTGTATTCTTTCTCCGTTCCTGGACGGATGAAACGACGCCTACCTAAATGAAGCGATCTAGAAGCGAGGGGAAGATTTTGATCGCGAGGTTTTCCAAATTGACTTGCTACTTGGTGTCAATTCATTTACGGAACCTAAGAAACATCAACGCCGAATGGTATACTACCAAATGCTTGGCAGAAGTTCTTTCTGTTGTGAGCAACAAGCGACCAAACACAGGGCTCCGCGGGCTACTGCTCCACCACGAAAACGCGCCCGCCCATACCGCGCTCAAAAATAGGGACTTCTTGGACAGCACGCCAGTCGAACTACTGGGTCACTCGCCTTACAGCCCGGACCTGGCACCGCGTGACTTTTTTTTATTCCCGAAAATAAAAAATAGGTATTATTAAATGAATAGATACTTAATTATTGAATTTTTTTTATTAATTATAACGCAAGAATTAATAAAAAATGCAAATATTTATGAATTATATATTTATTAATAATTTATAAACTTTAGCCGGCGTTAATCGAGACTACAGGTTGACCTTGAATGATACTCTAAATAGTTAAACACTGCGCGCGATCTGCCCTCTATCTCGAAAATGGTTCAAGATGTTTAAAAAATGTTGAAACAAAGTAGTAGAGAATTAAATCTTCTACAATATTCTTAATACATTCAAATAGCATAAAGCCCATAGAAAACGAGATATTTGCAATAAATTTGTACAAAATCAAATTTTTGACCTTTGACTTTGGAATATCTATAGACTCGGACACCCTGCGATAGATTTTGAGACAAGTTTTAGGATGCCAAAATAAAGGTTTGTACAAGTTTATAGCTGACTATCTCTCATTCCGAGATTTGACTAACTTTCTTGGACTATTAAGGTTACCGTTACTAAAGTAAATCAGTTCACTTCAGTTCACATCAGCACTCGACAATGAATAGTACTCTCTGCCATCTGAAGTATTATTTAACCTCTACTTCTCGCTGTTACTGGCTAAAGATACACAAAAAATATCACGACGAATTGAAAAACTCCTCGATTTTTGAAGTCGGTTAAAAACAAAGGTTTGCACGTGTGCTCGTTGGATCCGCAACCACAGGTAGTAGTACAATGTGCGGATCTTATAGTTTCGTTGAGCGTGTGTAGTTTACTGCCATCGAGCCATACCACCAAATTGTATAGAGTAGATGCGACCGCGCCGCCGCCGTTCTGTCGCCGCACTTAAGTTATTGAATGGGAACAAACGGTGTGACTTAGCGCCTTGTCGGCGGTACTATCTACAAAAACGCTTTTTTCAAGGCCGGGGAAATGCTATTTACGCACAATACCGGGTCCTTTGCAAGAGATTAGAGCATTTTTGATCATGGAGGCCTTCCCAGAAGGGGCAATCCAAACAGTAATCAACCGGCTTGTGTGAAGACTCCGAGAAGTTGCACGGGCAACAACCAATACCCACTAAAACCACCCTCCTCCCATGTGCCCCGCGCTTTTTGTAGGAAAGGCTGAGACTTAGAACGTAGTTACGCCCAGTCCGAGCAAAAAGTGCCTGAATGTGCCCCGGGAATCAGATCACATCCACTTCGTCGACGGGGGTGATGAATCCTTTGCTCCCTTGATAGGTAAAGGCCCCCCGAAGCGGTATTATTCAGGGTGGGAAGTCATGCGCATACCTGCGTCTCCGGATGCCAGCCAACCGCCGATGCACGCGCAATAATACTCCCCTCCCTATCTCGTTCGGCGGCCTCTTTGAGAGACATTACCGTCTCACAAAAAGTAACCGCAGCCCCCCAGGTATCGCTGCTATGCAGCATGGCTTTCACCATACTGCAGAAAACACTATAGCAATATCTTACAACCTTCATATATTTATTCTGTACTTCAACTTCATGTTATTTATTCTGTATTATCTTAATATATATAAATTACGTGTCACATTGTTTGTCTGCGATGGACTCCTAAACTATTTGACCGATTTTAATCAAATTTACACACCGTGTGCAGTTTAATCCGACTTGAAAGATAGGATAGCTTACATTTGGACCCGGTAGGTGGCGCTGGAATCAGGTTCTAAATTTTATTTCTTCAGGGCAGAAACACGTCTGCCGGGACAGCTAGTATACTATAAACACGTATGCACTTTCAATGACTATATATATATGTATACGACAAACTATGATGGCCGGTTTAACGTTTGCCCGCTTATGAAGTTTCGTGTAAATTAATAGCTATGTTTAAAAGAGCAAATTACTGTTTTTTATGGTCAATAGTGATGTAATAAGTCATAACATGTATCACAAGTGTATGATGTGTATATATTAAAATGCGGCTAAAGGAGACTGGGAAAAGGTTGCAAATACTCGTAGAACTGTTAAATTAATAAGGGAAGGTAATGTGACACGGATGTGAGGATAATTAATATTTTAAACAATTAATTTATTTATAATTTATGTAGGTAAAGATGACTGTGATGACATTGAAAATAGCAGTATGGACAAATCTGATTGAATGTGACCTTTTGTAGCACTTTTTTCTCTCTTGCAGTATGTATTTGTTTGTTGTTTCCAAATAATGCATGTATATTCATTTTTAATCCAATATTCAGTACCATTCAAATATATTAAGTTAACTTATATGTTGATTTTATTAAAACTATTTAATTAGCTACTACTTACGATACTACTTATAATTCCAAAAATGTATAAATGCGACTCGCACTTTATTATATTTTATTCATTAAAAACATCAGAATTGGGAACTAATATATAATTAAAACATTCAAATTGTAAAGCTGTGGTTGATAAGTGTAGAAATAATTTAAAAAAACGCACGAACGTAACCATAACATGTATTACAAATTAACAAAAAAACACAAACTTAGTTTTAAAACTATCTTTTAAAATATTGCTTGTATATTGAATTTCTTCCATATATTACAAATTGATGGCTGCCTCCTTAATAATCAAATTGCATATCTCACAACCCATGAACCACGGGTACTGATCACTATCAAGTTTATGTTCTACGTATATGTAAGTAACGACTTTGGAGGGTTCTGGATGCAGTGCAGCAGCAGTGATTAAAGTGACATCTCTAAAAGTATGAACTGAAACGGAAACCTCCCAAGAATATATTTAATATTATTCTACACCAGTCTAACGATACCCCACACATTCATGTGACAGTCATCGCCTTGATTGATTAACTTTTGCTTAACCACTAGAATGATTTATATTGGTATCTAAAATACATCTTTTTGCGAAATTTAAGACTTATTTCATGTATTTGACTTTACACTTTCACATGAGTATTCTACCACCCAAAGTAGGTGAATATCCATACAGCAGTATTGACTGAATGGCAGTTTTATAAATAGATGAATTAAAGGCTAAACAGACAATACATGACCATGTTATAACGCTTCTGTTGATGTTAAAACAGCTACGGAGGCTTAGTGTGTTATTTTTTTCTGGAAATTTTTATGCAGTCTATTTATCTAATATATAAAATTCTCGTGTTACAGTTTTCGTTGCCATACTCCTCCGAAACGGCTTGACCGATTTTGATGAAATTTTTTGTGCTTATCCGGTATCTATGAGAATTGGCCAACATCAATTTTCATCCCCCTAAATGTTAGGGGTAGTCCACCTCTAAATATTTTTTTTTAATTTTTAGATTAATTTTTATTTTTTATTTTTTTAGGATACAGCATTAAAAAATACATACAACCCTAAATTTTCACCCCTCTACGATCAACCCCTATTTTTTTATTTGTTAATTATAAACTTGAATTTTTTGGCAAGATTTTTAATCTTATTTTGTCATGACTTAGAATAAAAAAAATTATATTACTGTTTTAGATTCACAATCAGAACCGGTAGGTGGCGCTGAGATCGGGTTCTGGAATCCTCCTAACCACCTGGAGCGATTTTGGTGATTTTGTTTTTGTGTGTTTGAGTGGGTACCCGGATGGTTTAGATTCGCAATTAGAACCGGTAGGTGGCTCTGGGATCGGGTTCGTGAATTTTATTTTTTAAAGGCAGGACAACGTCTGCCGGGGCCGCTAGTGTAATTATAAAATAGACTGTATTTTACAAAATATAGTTTTATAAGGCTCAATAAAAAGTATAAACATCAGATCTGTCTAGTTCTGCACGTTTGTGTGCCTTTCTATGAATCAAAACAACTTTGAACTTTACTCTGTAAAATAATAAAAATCACAATGGCTCTTCTTCTTGAGCTCCGCTTGAAGAGTGGATTCAAGAGTTTTGTTGATAATATTTGGTACTTTACAGTCATAGGATGCCAATGCGTGATCTGATTCTATATCAAACACTTTAATAGGTCGTGAAGTATAATCAGAGAGTCCATAATCTTCGTTGAGTGTTATGGCTTCCGGATGAGGTACTACAGCCTTTATTAATACCAGTTCAGAATCAAGTTTGAAATTAGGTTCGTAGTCGTAAGCCAGCAGGATTCGCCTGTAAAATGAATCCAAACAGCATCCAAGATATTCATGAGATATGGTCAATTTTTGCTTCGCTTGCATTGTAAATAACCTAATTTTGCTCTGCCAATCTTCTGTGTTCCTCAACATTTCTTTAAATTCATCTGAATTGTCTTTAAGCAAGAGTCGATGGAAATGCATGACAATAGTATTTTGCAGTTCATATTTCCCAAGTTTTCCCAAATATGCATCTAGCTGTGCCCTTAAAGCTTTCGGACTGCTATCTAGACAATATACGACTCCAAGGATACCTGAAAAATTGCGAACGAATTGTAATAAAAATTGAATATTATGCAATTTCGCTACATGCTATATTATCTCACAGGAAACAACCTTGACTTGATAGAGTATGAAAATTTGTATAAGCAGCCCATAAATCCTCAAATTAGAGATATGAATAATATTTAGTTAATTCATTCAGAAATTTTGAAAATAAAAGGGGATAAGTCGCGCGTAACAGCTATTAATATTGTCATTTTGAAACTTGGAAATTAATCACGAAGCTTAGTGTACATGTATTTTCAATGAGGTCCATAATATTACTTTTTGTACAATCATATTATAATTTTCATTTTGTAAATTAGTATGGTTTTTAAGAATTATAAATCCAAAGTGTATACGAGTAAGTCGAGTAAAGTGAAGACGTTTAACAGACTTTTACTACTTGTAGTTTATACAATTTAGAACTAGACATTAGCACTAATGCTTCTACAATCAACCAAGTGAAGGTTGCCAGACGTTCATTAAGACGATGCCGAGAAAAAGGCAATTGTGGACCCGCATAGCATCAGCATTTACAGGCAGGCAATTCTATGTCACGCGGGTTTGGTGTGTATAGTAAATTCCGCCTAACGAAGCCGCACACAAAACAGCTACATCCCTCATCTCGGCAGCCTTAGTGCGACTAACGGCTAAACTTGCTTGGTTTGGGAATATACAATATGAGGTATTGTTTACCGATTAAAAAATAAATAAAAGTTTTAGGAAAACAAATAAAAAAAAAATTTTCCACCGGAAGTTTTAAGGTACCCTGTAACGTAGTCAAGTTATGATAATATACGGTAACTAACCTTCTTTTTCCAAAATATATGCCAATTCGAGAGCAACCAGAACGCCGAACGAATATCCCAGTATATAAAACTTAGAGTTTATTTTAATTCTGTCTTTCATGTACTGTAAACAAAAATAAAAATTATATTATTTTACTACAATTGTACTCTCAAAATATATGACTAGCCAGAGTCAATTTAAACAACAGCTAATACAAATATCCATATGTCGAGAGCTGTTTGTTACACTAGTTTTATTAATGTTCGGGGTAATACATTTCGTTACAAGTCCAAAGACCATTTGAATATACTGTAGACGAGCTTGACACTAACTACTCCTTTAATTTAAATCGTAGCATGATGATGGCATCACATATCTTCGCTCGCGATTTCGTCCATTAGGACAGGTAGCAGAAGATCGATTAGTTACCATATTAATCAAATGCAATATTTATAATCCAGAGTATAGTAAAGATATTAACAGTAGAGCAATGGATTTCTTAGTATTAAATATGAATACATAAATCTCAATTTTTTTCCGTTAACTGCATTGAGTTTCTCTGATTCAAATGATGAAAAGAAAAGACATACAATTTAATGAATATTTATTTGCACTTACCTTGTAAATGTTCTTGGCTATAGTTTCCACACTATCATTTTTATAGTCAGGAGGTAATTGTAAAGTAAGTGCTTTCAGATTGAGTTTTTCAGCTAAATTCCTGAAAATATGGCTATGTCCGTCGAATCCCGGTATCATTAGCAAGCGTGTATCTTCTGGATCAAGAAATTCTTCCCTCTGTAAATTAAAAAAAAGTTCAAACTTTTTATCTGGTTATTTCCAGTTATGTTCGTACTTTTTTTCATTTCATATCCAAATGCCATGCCGTGAAGATGAAACTAAAATAACCACAATTTTTTTTTTTTTATGATTGAGTGCCGAAAAAAAAGGAAAGTTTATGAATTGGATAGTGAACTTTAAACTAGTTTAATATACTGTATTTTAGACATTTTAATGTTTTGCATGTATGCCAATAGTTAAAAATCTAAAGAAAAGGGCTTTTAAAGAGGAAATCACAAAACATATAACTGAGGGCTGATAAAAATATTCAATCGAAGAAATACTTTCATACCATCACGGGTACCATAAATAAGTCTTGAAAAGGCAAAAAGTCAAACACGCTTAAAGCTAATTTTATGCTATGCACTTTTTCAGTTACAAAAACCGGTGCCCCCTTCTTACTCCTGAACTGCTTGTTACATACGTTAGTTGATCATAAAAATGTTAATACGTGTAACTTCTTGTGGATACCATTTAGGGTAATTTTTTATCGACCTTTAGGGTAAAGAAAGCAATAGAGGGAATTAATAAGATAATGAAAAGGGATGGATATATAATTGTACATTCGTTATTTGAAAGCTTCTTACTAATTCGATGCAAGACATTGTCTTGTTATAAAAGCAAGTACATGCCGGACTCGACATGTAAATTTTTCTACAAAAACGGTATCCAATACTTGGAATGCAAACTTGCTTAGTTTTTACATTCCCTCATTATTCGTCAAGGAGGGATTCATTAATTATGCATATCTAAGTGTTTGGGAACAAACAGGTACTGTAGGGCTCATGGGGAATTTTGATATATTCGGGTGCTTGGAAGAAAACGGGGGCTTGTTACTCCAACCATCGGTATTAGATTAATGGGAGAGTTGCCGAGCTGGTGTCGCAATCCAGTCTCTGTAGGTCTCCCTGTATTGGCTAGAGTTCTAACATCTCCAGCGTAAGAAACAATCCACCTCCAATGTCGACGACCTTGTGATGAGTCATGTTGCCTTGGTGGGCCCAACATATGCAGCCACAGCTCTACAAAGACTGGAAGTTTTTGTACTCTCTCAGGCTCCGTCTAATATTATGTATACGGGAAGGTGGATGGTCGACCTTTTCTTTCGTAAAATTCCCTATACTTTTCCTCGGATCTATTCTTGAGAGAATAAATAAGACAAAGAAGCACATCACTGAGTGTGACTAGAGCACTACAAATTTACTTACTTCGATAGTTGGTACCAGTTTGGTTGCCATTGGAACTATGGGTTCTGAAGCGTCGTAATCATCTTCGCAGATGTTTTTGTAGAAAACTGTCATTCCACTGTCAATACTGGATACTACTTTCTTCTCTTTCTTTTTAGTACTCTCAAGAATACTGAAATATTATGATAGATAATAAGGTTACGGTTTTGATTTTTTTATATATTAAACATAATGCAACTAAATACTTTGTATATTCACTTTATTTATATATGCTAACTTCAGTTCGTATAAAAATAACTTAAAGTATCAGAGGACATAAACATTTTCAAATTAGTAAGGTAATATAGAATAAGGTTAAGGTTATATACACATGTAGTATGCGCCAAATTTTGTAACCGCTCTTAGTGCGAAATTTCATGTATATGTTACGAACAATTTGATTAATCGGACATTATTAATATGGACTGATCATTATAAATAATGACCAAGAGGGTCTGTCAATTTGATAAATTAATTAGGTACTTTGGCCGGCCTGTATTAATCATTCCCAACGGCCCGTGGTCCATTTAAAAAATCATGGTTTAAGATAACTTGAATTTATCACTTGGACCGGGCAGTATGAATACTTCCCTACTTCTAACTGGACAATGTGATAAACTCGGTAACCTTTCCATAGAAATTATATAAGTTTAATTCACTTAAGAGTGGGTTATAGTTATATGGCTTTTTATTTATTATGAACAGATCCGAGTTTTTTAAATAAAGGTTAGAAGGCTAAGGCGCTTTAGCCTTCGTGTTTTATTTTTTTATTATAATCACCCAAAATTCACTTCATATCTCAAATAATAAGTGAAAGTCCTATATAACTATACCCTAACCTCATTTAATAAACAAAAAACTACAGTTCATCTGTGTTTTATTATATTGCTCAAGATAAGGATGTCATTATGCATACTGACCAAGAAAAGTGATTAATAAAGCAGTTTTATTTATATTGCCCACTTGATACGGGCATTATGTATACAGACAGGTCATTATTCATAGTGACTGGATTTATCAAATTGCCCATAACATATACAGTTAGATATCGAATATTTGTCACAAATCTCTAAAAGCTTGAAAAGTTTGAGGTGGATTATATTATGTTCTACGATTCCAAAGGTTCGAAGAGACCGGATTTTAGGGAGAAGCTCCCAGATAACCAATCTGAGAGCTACAGGTAGCTGTTAAAGGCGCCTATGTACAATGATAATTGTATCATTGTACACATACTCCACACCGGTGTAATGACGGTACGAAGCTAGTGGTTTAAATCTATAGAACAAAGAGATTTATAAAAGATATATTATGTAATACTAGCTGTACACGGTCCACGCATTACTGTAACTTGGTCTGGCTAAACAACTAAAAAAACATGCGTTACCTATTAGAAGTATGATAACTACCTATTTAATAGGTAGCTAGATGAGAAACTCTCGTATTTAATTTTAGAATATAAATGTACCCTCTTGAAACTTTTATTGATTTAAAATATTATTAGAAGGAATATTAACATTGTCATTGTTATTAACATTACATATTACATAATTTAAATACCTTGCTAAGGACATCATTTTTAATGCGCTCATAGGATAATCAATATCAGTGTATTCTCTCACAATGGATTTTATTTCTTCTAACTGAACGTTAGTCAGTTTAAAATTATTCAAAGGCACTGATTTATTTAAATTAATTGAATCTGTAACACCTGTACGGAGAAATAATTAAAAATTATTAAGAACAACAGTAACAATATATTTTTCATCAATAGATTAAAATGAAAACATTAATAGTCAATGACAATCACTTCTATGGCATTTTTTGGGGCTGATGCAGAGTGGCGAGTCATCGTCTGACCATTTTTCTATGTTTCCATGTTCCCCGAACATTGCGACGGGCAGACGCCATAGTCCCTATATTCCCAGACTCTTAGTACCACTAGCAGCTCACCCCAATAGTCCGGTACTTTTTGTTCTTATTTCCCACCATAGCCCTACACTAACCGAGGCTTGTCCTTGGGTGCAATGGTGTAGACAGGGATAATCGCCAGTCAGTGTCACGCTACATTTACATTAAATTTGTCAAGGGGCCTCTACGTGTTGGCCTTCCCATGGCCCCACGCAAGCCCTCCAAAAGTCCGGGCCATTTTTACGGCCCGTGGTTTTCTTTTTAATGACAATCAAATCAACTGGAACATTTTTATCGTCTTATAACATGGTAGACCCATTCTGGGATCATTGTCTTGATTACAGTTCTTAAGGCTTGCTCGATCATTGTGACACCACGCTCTAGCAAAACATTCGCGTGAAAGGGGTTAACACTGAGTTAACCGTCTTTCATACAATGAGTGATAGTTCCTATGGCTCGCTATCCTTTCCCCTATTTCATCTTTTCTGTTCCATTCCTGTATTCTATTGTCCCATCCTAGCCAATCTATCTCATTCCTCCTGTCTGACCCTTGCAACGTATTTCTGGTATCCCATCCCTTCTATATCATCCCTCCTATCCTATGCCATCTGAGAGGCTGGCAATACGTTGGCTTTGCCGCTGGTGTTGCGCATGTCTACAGGCAACTTCAATACGTGGGCTGTCCGCCTGTTTACCTACTTCGCAATTCAAATAGTACATTATGGTACTAGTGTGTAACATTGGTGATTACCGCCGAGGCGCCATTGAGACTCGAGCCGTAGGCGAGGGTCTTAAGAGAGCCGAGGACGGTAATCATCAATACACACGTGTATCATACGACGTTTTTCAACACACTTGTGAATAAAATAACAACAAAAACTCATTTTATTTAGTAGATAAAAAAAAGTTATATATGAGTGAAAGTTTTATTTATTAAACACGTACGAGTTAAAATTATCTATTTAAATAAGAAGTTGCATGAAATGAGCAAGCAATAGGAACATTAATTTATTTGTTCTATAGAACACGATCTTTTTTTTTGAATAAAAACTTTTTTAAGAACAAAGCAACTCAACCAATAAAAAATTTAAAAAAAATCTATAACTCACTAGTGAGTTATAATGTTTTTTACTCACAGTTTGATAATGGGTGTCATTCTATGCCTAATTGCGGTGACCATAGAGCCACTTTATGAGCAAGTGTGTTGAAAAAATCTTTAAAAACTTCACGGCCTCATAGATTTACACAGAATGTATGATGATGATCATAATTATTTACGAATAGAACAGAGTGAAATGGCATATTAATTTTATTGTTTATACCGTGATTTAAATGATTTATATGTTGATGTTTTAAAAGTAACACGATAAGATGGTATTTTAATGCCAGTTTTTTATTATTTAAATAATGTTCGAGTTTAGTGTAACTTGTATCATCTATACAATTAAATTCAACTTTGATATGTAATTAACATAAAGAACTAATGGCAACCTCTTTACCAGAACCAGCTCTTAATTTCGATACCTACATTTTTTGTTTTAAATATGTCTTTTGAAATTTAACGCGTTAAAAACGTTATAGAAATTGGCGTAAAACATATTCGAGGAATAAATTGAAACAAACCCAGAGAGGGATTTGAATTATAAATACCTTTTTACGTTGGTATAGGTTCACGTTTGATCACTGCCTCCTTTGTAGTTAATCAAGTTTACAACCTTCATGCATCATAATATTGTCAACGATCATGACAAAAATCTTTACATAATTTAAAGTCTAAACATACGAAGTTGCGTTGGCACAACTAGTATAATGATTTAAATAAATGAATAAACATACCTAATATCGAAAAAATATATTGCATGTAAGTTTTTCGTGATCTTACAGGGGATTCGATTTGTATCGAGACACTGCTGAGGTTTGAATTCATGCACGTTTCCAAAGCATTGAAAAGCGCTGAAGTTGACTCTATAGAATTTTGCTGAAAGACCAACAAAGTTTGTTATTTATATTGTCAGACAAAAAATCTTAATGGATGTATATTGCAAAATTTAAGACCACATGATTATATATCTTTGTCCTCTAAATGTGATAGCTCCTAATTATGGAAAGCAAATTATGATACGAAACAGACAACTTAATAGAATTAATAAATAAAATCAAACAGTTATTCAACAACAGGAAATACTATGATTTATATAATTGTAATGTTATTGTGGCGCTTATGATATGGAAGCCCTACGTCATCATTATTTTAGCGTTAACTCCAGTGGTTTTTGCGTCCTACTTCTTTTCTCCAACTATGGAGTATTTACCCTTCGTAATTATTAGACTATTGGCACGTATTTCAATACTCATGACGTCATACCAATATTTATTGAACACACTTGTTCTATATGAGCATGATGGAAACTGTTGCCTTGCAGTTTATTTTCTAAGTCACGAAGATGAAAATTATCACGAACATGGGAGTTTCTCATACAGACATTCCACTTTACTCCGTTTATTTACTGCAACATCTTTGTTATGGGCAGCTTGTATCATTTCTATGCAATCTACTCTTCTCACACATACAAGAATACAGGCTTAATGTTGTTTTTATAGAAGGCGTAATGTACAGAAGCCAAATACTAATACAAACTAATTCACGCAAAGAAATAACATTCTATATATAATATATGAATACTGTTTTATTACTTAAGTTTGTTTGTAGATGATATGACTGATAACAAAAAAATATATGTGCAACGGTTAGACAAGAACAATACCTCTAGCATGTTTGCATGTAAAACATGCAGTTCTGAATCATTTCGACCAGCACATATTTCTTTTATTCTTGTATAGCTAACGTCCTTGTCGGTGAAGCCCAAAGAAACTATGATGAAATACCTGAGTATAAATTGTAAAAAAATCTTAAAATTTATTTTGTAATTAGATGTAAATACCACTAGATCAGTGACTAGGTACGTTATAGTCCAATCTAGATAACATTAGATTTTTGTCACGAGTTCTATCTATGTGATATTTACAGAGCGAAGCGAGATGGAAGTTCTTATTTATTAGTAAATCATTTCAGGATGCAGCTTCGCTTACGATGGTAATATAATCCTATCAATAATGTAATTGTAATTTGTAACTCTCGCTAAAAGTGCGTCCCTCTAACATCTCGAATGATCTCCCATTTCCTAAGGGACAGATCGATCAGAGTAGTCATTGACGGATGCACATCTGATCAAATGGCTATAAATGCCGGAGTCCCTCAGGGATCGGTGCTCTCTGAAACACTTTTCGGGCTGCATATAAACGACTTGCTGAAATCCGGTATTTTGGGGTATGCAGACGACAGCACTGTTGTAGAGAGCTATACATCTAACGCGCGAGCTAGTAGCTCCCAGATTCAGTCACTGAGGGAGACAATGATCACTAGGTTGGACTTGACCTTGAAGGCAGTCTCCGATTGGGGTGAATCCAACCTAGTCAAGTTCAATACCTCCAAAACCCAGGCGTGTCTCTTCTCTGCTAAAAGGAGTCCTTTCAACTTTTCTCCTACTTTCCGAGGTGTATGCGTACCGATAGCCGACAGTCTTCACCTTCTTAGCGTCTCCTTAACACAATCTCTAAATTTTGGCTCCTATATAGAGTCTGTTGCTCAACTGGCTGGCAAAAAGCTAGGGGTTCTATTAAAGGTGAGGCAGTA
Source organism: Dendrolimus kikuchii (assembly GCA_019925095.2). Taxonomy (NCBI): domain Eukaryota; kingdom Metazoa; phylum Arthropoda; class Insecta; order Lepidoptera; family Lasiocampidae; genus Dendrolimus; species Dendrolimus kikuchii. The sequence goes on from CM034400.1 coordinate 4,612,732, forward strand.
CTTCACACCACTTCAGTTGCTGAATCTTTATCAAGCACAAGTACGGTCTTGCATGGAGTACTGCGCTCATCTTTGGGATGGCTCAGGTAAAAACCAGTTAAAGACACTCGAGTTAATAGAGAAAAGAGCTAGGAAACTGGTAGTCAATAACCGACTATTCGACGAGAGGCTTCAGAGCCTAAGTCATCGACGTAAGGTCGCCAGTTTGTCGGTATTCTATAGGATACACTTTAGGGAGTGTGTTGTGGAATTACATGAAATGGTTCCTCCCTCGCCATTCTACCACTGGACAAGCAGACGTATACACTCACGCCACCGATATATGGTGGAAATACCAAGGAAGCGGACGAAATGCTATGCTTCCTCTTTCATCATACGCACCGCTGAAGAGTGGAACTCTTTACCGACGTCTGTTTTTCCTGAAGAATACAATCTAGGTGTCTTTAAGTCTCGCGTGAACAGGTAAGCGTGCTCCACCTTAGACTGCAATTCCGCCTGACGTCAGGCGCAATGTCAGTCAAACGCGAACCAATTCAGTATAAAAAAAATCTGAGTGAAAGGTACTCCATGTCCTTTTCTGTATCCTTGACATCTGGTGTGGAAATTTTCATGATAAATCAGTTGAATAGTTACGCCGTGAAAACATAAGAAACGAACATTTGCATGCCTGATAATATTATAAATGGTAAAGTGAAGCTGTTTGTTTGTCTATTATGATTTAACAGAAAAACTACCAGAGTATGTAATTATGTATGACTATGTACATAAAGCCTTCTACTTCGTTTCGGGCTTACAATCGCCTACTCGTTTACAGAAATCAATTTACCGCACTAATATCATAATAACAATAATAAGTTATTTAGCCACTTGGCCTTAGCCAGCCGACATGGAGTGGAGATCGCTAGAGCTAAGACTCAAGCTCCAGGGGTGCAACTGATAAATGGACTAACGTCGAAAGTAGCTTCGGTGAACCTGCAGCCCGCCTTCACGCCTCATAGCCATTCGCACCTATGTTGTCCCTCGCCAATTTTCTACGGCGTTTTTTAGGGGCCCATGCAGGGAGTGGGGAGTAACCGTCTGCCCATTTTTTCCATGTTCCCCGAACATTGGACAGGCAGACCACATAGTCCCCATAATCCCAGATCCCTAGTTCCATTAGCAGTTCATCCCAATAGCTCGATACCTTTTGTTCTCATTTCCTATAATAATAGCCCTACACTGACCGGGGCTTTCCGTTAGTGCATTGTTATATGGTGTAGACAGGGATAACAGCCGATTAGTATCACGCCACATTTAGATTAAAGGATCAAGGAGCATCTACGTGTTGGCCTTCCCAAGGCCCTACTCCCCACGCAAGCCCTCCAAAAATCCAAGTCATTTTTATGGCCCGTGGTTTTAGAGACATATTGAAAAAAAAATTGAAACGTTTTCAAATACATATTTTACACATACATAGATAGATAAGACGTGGATCCATACATCCAAGTGTTATCTGTGTATATACATACATTAATTATATTATACATATACACTAAATACAGAAGTGCAAGTATGATCGCCAGAACATGTTTTGGCAAATCAACAGGCGGTCTTATCGCATAAAGCGGTAGTTATCTTCGAATAAACCTACTTACAAGATATTCTTAGACTGTATACGATATCACAAAAAAGAGAGTCATACATGAAACTGTCCATTTTACGAGATGCTTGATCCAAACAACTAATCGTCTTAGTTGCTTTTGTAATGCTATTCTTTCCAGATTTTTTATCCAAATATACAAATACTCCTTGTATTGATCCGATTTCAAGCGCGGTCTTAAATAAGTCCTCATAAACTGAATCAATTGTATCATCATCAAATATGACATGAATATGGAGATTTTTACTTTTCCAGATTCTAAAATTGAAAAAATGACAGTGTTAGTTAAAAAAGAGAATAATATGAGTCAAACCGAGTTGAGTTATTAAAAAAACTTACGTAAGCTTCACTTTCATATAATCCGTCATGGCTTGACGTTTAATGAAGAAAATAAATTTCATAGCACCTCTTGAAATAAAATGTTCAACATGTTGAATAGCAATGTCACTTTCATTCGATGCAATTATTTGTACCTCATCTAAGGAGCAGTGTACCCTGAAAAAGTAACCAAAAGATTCACGTAACTGTTTCAGTCTACCGTGAGACAGGGTAAAATATGTTTATTAAAGACTGGAGTTTTCAATTCAACTTACGAATACATATTTCACGGAATCTACACAATTTTCGGATTGCAAAGTGTTGTTTTGCAATAGTGGCAGATCTATTATTAAATATGTGAACTGGTATTTTCACGTGCTTTATCAACGTTTGGTTATATGTAGCTAGGATATGCCCGCGACTTCGTCTACGCTTGAAATGAAATTTCCGCGGGATTCCCGGGCCACAAAATACTGCAGTATTCGAAAAAGAATGTACCTAAGCTATCGTTTTAGTGAAAACTGTGTCGGAATAAGCTAATTATTACGCACCTGAAAAACTACAAACCTCTCACGGGAAAATTACCGTGGGATTCTCGGGATAAAAAAAATCACACATTTTATTACATTAAATTTGTTATCGATGAGTAAAAAACACATTGGAATTCGATATTTTCTTAAACTGGCCATTGTAAATCAGTTCCAGAAAAAATCCCCACAGGATTCCTGGAATAGTAAGTAGCGAAAACTTTAAGTCTATAAATTAGCTGCCGGTCAGCGAAAACCGCATCGAAATCGGCCCATTAGTTTTTACGTGAATCCCGAACAAACAGACAAACTGACAACCAGACAAGAAATCTAAAAAAAATGCATCGTGTTCTCTATCGTTTATATAGTCTATTCCAGTTGATTTCTTTTTAAATAGCTTCAAAGTACATACAGTACAGTAATGACACCGTATGTTTTGAATTTTATAATATTATAGATAACTGACCGAAATTAATTGTATTATTACTATTTATATTTTTTATTTTGTAACAACGAAGAATTCTAAAGCACATAATATTGTTACATGTTTGCGGTATACGAATTAAAATGTTTCGGAAGAGCACAAATTTTTGTAAAAAAATCACAGTTATTACAAACACAACGAGTCCAAATCATAAAGCAGAAGGCAGAAGATCGTAGAAACATAAAACGAGCAAAGTCTTGCGATGTAAGATTCCTTTTTCGAACGTACTACACTAAGCAACGCCACAATCATAGTTGAAAATTAATTAACTCTGTCTCAATGGACCGACCTTATATATTCGCAAATAGACATGGCCTACCAATAAAAATCCACAGCACTTTAAACTTACAGTGAAATTTCAACATTTAAACTGAAAATAATGTTTTACTCGAAGGCCGGCCATGAAGACAAAGGATTAGCGATTGGCAATGGATGGTTACTTAGAAATTTAACGAAAACAAATTATAGTTAACAATCAAAGCCACCATTAAAAGATAATTCTTTTACTTTTACATATAATTTAAACAATAAAACACCTGGTTGGTTAAGGATTTTAGCTTCTCAAAACACTTAAGCTGTAGCAATTTAATTAAAAACCCCTTAATTGGCGTTATTATTGATTGTTATTGGTATAAGTGGCTCTACCTAACACCAGCTATTTGAACTAGTGTCATGTGTTTAACATACGTTTAATGGTATTGAAGCAACTGATATTAAGTATGTATAAAATATTTTTATTGATAAAACATACAATATAAACTTAAAAATGTAACCAATTAAATAAAAGCATTAAATATAGCATGTATTCAAATTTAAAAGTTTTTATTCAAACTAACGTCTACTGCTGAACATTTTTCGAAGGTCATGTATATAAGCAAAAATTAAATGTATTGCTGAGCGAGCCCGCCTCTTAGCAGTCTCAAAATGGGAGTCAGGCTTGTGGCTTCAGGCGCTGCCCTCATCAAATTTAGGCACACTCCTAGATGACACTACATTTAGGATTGCTGCCTCTATTCGACTGGGGGCACCGGCTGTAGTCCCTCATCACTGTCAATGCGGAGATAAAGTCTGTGGTTCAGGTCACCATGGCTTGTCATGCATCAGAAGCGCCGGCAGAATACCACGCCATGCTGCACTAAATGACATTATCCGCCGGGCTCTTGTCACCACCGGGACCCCAGCCATTTTAGAGCCAAATGGACTGTGTCGCGACGATGGCAAGAGACCAGACGGGATGTCTTTGGTGCCATGGAAGATGGGACGACCATTAGTTTGGGACGCAACGTGCGTTGACATTTTGTCAGCGTCCCATCTTCTGGATACGGCTGTGGTAGCTGGTGCAGCTGCCGCCCGACAAGAGGACCTAAAACGCCGCAAATATGCATCCGTTGGTAGTGGATATATATTTGCGGCTTTTGGTGTCGAAACTCTCGGGCCATGGGGTCCAGAAGCCCATCGCCTTTATCGAGACCTATCAAAACGGTTGATAGATGTCTCACGAAACCAAAACGCTGGCCTGTATTTTGGACAACGCATAAGCGTTGCCATACAACGTGGTAATGCAGCCAGCGTTTTGGGAACGTTCCCAACTGACGGTGATTTGGGACCTATTTACTATTTGTAGTTTTTATCTTTTATAAATTAAGTTGTATATATAAATATATATATATATTTTATTAAAATAGGCAAAATATGTAAAATAAAATTAAAAAAAAATTAATAAAAGAATTTCAAGAAAAAAAAATGTATTGCTTTTAAATAAATTATCTTAAATGACCTACCTACCTACACAGCTTGCAACGTATTATCGCTGTTTAAGGACAAAAATCAGCAAAAAAATCCGCCACTAGAAATTATTTATTTTGATTCTTCATGTTTGATTTTTCTTTTAGTAATATTTGTTTAATTTGGGCTCTTTTTAAGTAACAACATAACTTAATATAATAAACATTAAAAGAAATCACATCGATTGTAACTGACAGTTTTACTAACGCATCACTAGATGGCGCTACACAATAACGGCGTTTTACTAAATCGCGCTGACGAGTTTATTTATAATGAAACATCAACCTCGCGGAACGACCATATATTGTCAATCCAACAAGGCTAGCAACAATCCAGCAGACTTTCTTCTCACGTTTTATCTCGTACCTTTACCTGTCGCGAAACCGCAACGCATCAAACCGCATCGAATCGCACCGCACCGCATCGCCTGAAAGTCGTGTGCTTCGGTTTCGTGCCGTCATCTACATCGCCGTACTCCTACCCCGATCTCTGGGGTAGGGGTAGACCCTGCAGCGTGTAACTTCTAGTTTGTGCCAAATACACGTCATCTATTATCTGCCATTCGTATATTCTTGCCTTCTGGGCGTACCACCGAACTCCCGCAAAAAATATACGCTTCACAGTATAGTTTACATTATTATTTGAAATAATTTAATATTCTCATGTATCAATTTACCTCTTGACGATATTTAAATTGTCTCGAGTTGATTCCAACTCTGCTATATTGACTAGAACTCTGCCCCTGTGTCTACTCGATGAGAGAAGCCTGAACGCTCGCGTCACAGCAGCAGGTGTATATACCACACGGCTCAGTGGTTTCACTATTCCTTGTGCAATACCGTCGCTTATTCTTCTATGTAATATCTGATTAATGATAAAAGTAATATTAATATTATATATACTAACAAAATTGAATATATTCGCAAATAGACATGACCTACCAATAAACATTCACAGCACTTTAATCCAAAACAGCATAGCTTCTAAGAATTCTTCTCTAAATAATTTGCGTGAAAAATTATATCGGCCCACAAAAATAAAAGTAGTGTGCAATTTTGAGCAGACCCATCAATTCTTACGTATTTCGATGCGCTGAATCCGAATCTGGGATCTGGGTGTATGGACAAAACTGACCCCAGAATAGGCGGTTCTGCTCAAAAGTACAGATTACTTTTCTTTTTTGTGGACCGGTGCTCTCAACCCGCTTTGTGTCTGGAGTAAAAGACTATTGTCTGGTGAACCCGAGACTTCTCTGGGTCCGTCTAAAACTGGGGATTACGCGAGTTTTTCTGGTCGCAGCTTATGCTCCCGTAAGCTCAGCGGATCCCCAAGAACTCGAGAAGTTTTGGGAGTCTGTGAGAGAAATTCTGGATCTGGCTGAAGGGAATGAAAGAATAATTATGTGTGGTGATCTTAATGGCTGGGTGGGCACCAAACGAGACGGCCTTGAGGCTGTCCTTGGACCCTATGGTGACAAGAGAGTGAACGATGCTGGTAGGCCAATCATAGACGTATGCATGGAAAGAAACTTGCTTGTGTCGAACACCTTATTCCATCATAAGGATATTCACACGTATACATGGGGAATGAATGATCAGAAAAGTATGATTGATCTGATTTTAATAGATAGTCGCCTCCGAAACACAATAATGGATACAAGAGCCTACAGAGGCCCCACTCTTGAAACGGACCACTACCTGGTGATAAGCCGGTTTGTGGGCCTTTTCAGGAAGTGGAGACACTGGCGAGTGCGTACCAATTTCGGGGAGCTTGAAAGAATAAAGTGTGAAAAATTGGAAGATGTTAGTGTAAGGAGTATGTATGCGCGCCTAGTCGAAGAAAGGCTTGCAAAAGCGGACTTCTCCGACTTAGATGTGGATAATGACTGGGATAGTATGAAAGAAAGTATAGTGGAAAGCGCAAAAGAAGCATGTGGATGCGCAAAGAGGCACATAACAACGAAAGGTGATGAATGGTGGGACGCGGATGTTAAATCCAGCGTAGAGAGAAAGAGAAAAGCCTGGCTGGATTATGTTGCTTCTTTGCAACAGAATGACAGTATGAAAGAGATGAAGAAAGAAATTTATCGCCTCTGCAAGAACGAAACCAAAGCTTTAGTGAAAGAGAAGCGCGAAAGTATAAAATTGAAAGAAGAAGAGAAGCTGACGGAGAACTTCAAGGCGAATACCAAACTCTTTTGGAGAGAGGTTAAGAAGTCTCGGGGTTGTTCGTCAGCTTCCAGAATGGAAAGAATAAAATCTAAAGCAGGGGACGTTCTTGCTAACCCACAAGAGGTATTAGCGCGATGGAGTGAATATTTTAGAGAAATGTATGATGATATCCCGGATGCTGGCACCACGACTGAGTCTGTGACTGACTCCGAGGAGTCAGCATCCGAGATCACGTTGGAAGAGATCGAATGGTCGATAAGAAGTCTGAAAAATGGAAAGGCAGGAGGAATCGATAGTGTGTCTGCTGAGATGATCAAATATGGTGGAACCTGCGTCCGGGACGCTTTCCTGTCCTTATGCAACTTGTGCTGGAGGACGGGAAAGGTTCCCAAGGACTGGAGGCGCGCTGTCATCGTGCCCTTGTATAAAGGCAAGGGGTCACGTATGGAGTGCGCCAGCTACAGGGCCATCAGTTTGATCAGCACAGCATCTAAAGTGTATACGAAGATTATTGAAAAGAGAATGAGAGTGGTATCCGATGGATTACTGTGGGATGCACAAGGTGGCTTCAGAAATGGAAGGGGATGTACGGATCAAGTTTTCTCTCTCCGCAATATCGTAAAGAAGCAGCAGGCTATGGGCCGGAAGGTTTTCTGCGGGTTTGTGGATCTAGAGAAAGCATTTGACACGGTTGTGCGGAAGGAGCTCTGGGACATATTGCCCGGATATGGGATTAATGGCCAATTGACGCGTGCTGTGCAGTCCACTTACGAGGACTGTATGGCATGCGTGCGGGTGGATGGCAGCCTGTTGCCCTGGTTTGACGTCAATATTGGCGTCCGGCAGGGCTGCGTGCTGTCGGATTTGCTTTTCATCCTATACCTGGACGATTGTCTCCAGAGAATAAGATTGATGAATGTTGGGGTGCGGATGAGTGATCTAGTTATAAGCACCTTGCTTTATGCGGATGATGCCGTGCTTTTAGCTGAATCGCCATCAGAACTGCAAACACTAGTCACAATGATGAAAGATGACTGTCAGGCGTGAGGCTTACATTTGAATGCGAAGAAAACAAAGGTTATGGTGTTTGAAAGAGAAGAAACCAGAACGAATGCAAGGATAATGGTCGATGATGTTATGCTGGAGCAAGTGAATGAGTTTGTATATCTTGGATGTGATTATAGCAGGGATGGAAGGTACACCGCTGATATAGAAAGAAGAGTGAATTTGGGGAATATTTTGAATGGAGCGTTAGGTAAACTTCTAGGCGCTAAGAACCTCAGCCAGAAGGCCCAGCTCGTCATACACAACGCGGTACTGGTACCTACGATCACGTATGGAAGCGAGAGTTGGGTATGGAAGAGAGTGTATGAAAGTAGAGTAAACGCGTTTGAGATGCGAGCACTGCGCAAAATCTGCGGAGTGACGCTCGCGGACCGCGTTCGTAATACCGAAGTAAGAAAGAGAGTTGGTCTGAAAGAGAGTGTCGGGGTGAAGGTAAGGAAAGGAATGCTCCGGTGGTGCGGGCATGTGGAAAGAATGCATGATGAAAGAATAACTAAACAGATATACAATGCAAAAGTGGATGGATGCAGAAGTCGTGGAAGGCCACGACACGCCTTCCATGATCAAATTGATCGTGTACTAGCGGAGGGTGATGTCAGGAGCCTTAAGAACAGACGAGCGTGCATGACAAGAGTTATGAATGTCAAAGAAGCAAGTGAGGTGTGTAAGAATGGGCCTAAATGGCGCTCTGTTGTTCGTGCCTACCCCGCAAGGGAACTGGCGTGAAGTTATGTATGTATGTATGTATGTAATTTTGATATTTCCATGATGTTACTGCAGGTTTCACCACAACAATTGAAGCACACTGCAGAGCATTTGAGGCCTGCTTTTCGGTCACCACATATACTTCCACAGTCTCTCTTGCTTCTGCAGAAAATTAATTTTAGAAGTTCGGGGGTTGCTGGACGCTTGGAAGTTTGGATTGGTATTCAAATTTTTCCATGCCTTTTCCAGCCCCAATCTTCAGGATCACAGTGTTTGTCGAGCCACGACTGAACCTGGTGATAAACTCGGAAACTGTGGAAATGGGCTGCATCTTGTGTTTGAGGAAGCGATGATAAGTAAATTATTGTAAAAACCAATGATATTCTAAGTTTTGTGGTGGCGAAAAGGGTCGATAATAAATCAATAATAACAGGAATGTTAAGAAAATGATAAATTAAATTAAAATATTTAATAGAAAACTAATGGTTCGTTTTCATTGTATTCTTACGAGTATTCAAGAACCCGGTCAACTTCGGAGCACTGTAAAACCCAGATAAAATAATGAAATTAAACAAAATTATAGTGTTTTTAAGGGTTTTTTAAAAAATATGTTAAAAAATCCTTCTATAAGATTGCTCTGATGTCATTTTATTATAAAATTTTCCGTTATTTTTGTTTATACGTGTGTGTGTGTGTGTGCAACAGTGCAGTGCCTACTCCGCAAGAGAACTGGCGTGAAGTTATGTATGTATGTATGTATTTTTGTTTATAACTTTTTTATTTTCCATTTTATGATAAAAAGGAATAAAAATAAAGTTGTAGACAATCTAATTTGCTACAAATAATGATTTATAAAATTTTCTGTAGGGTTGCTAGTTTACGAGATACAGCCAGAAAACCCTTTGTACCCCTTTTCCAAGATGGCGGCCGGGGGACAAGGGTGGCGACCTCACAAACTTGAATCTAAGCTTCTACGAAGCCCCCCTACACATCAAAAAAATAAAATTGCGTCCTCTGAAAAACGCACGCTAAGGCCTAAAAAATGTAATATTTCAATGGACTATCTGGCTACTAATGCCGAAACGCAACTCATGCTTATCGTAATAATTACGATAAACATGAGTTATTGTACAAGAAAAAAATTCTCCTCGCGATATAAGATTTTGATGTTTGAGATTCAAGTATAATTTATTATTGGGCTGAAGAAAATGCGATTTTCAACGATGAATTGAATAAATTTTTAGAATTAAATTTTGCAGAATCTTCTATCAGCAGAAATCCACAGAAATTTTCGAGAAAATTATGTAATATGACACGGGTGTATGAAGCCTAAATATTTTACTAGTTTATTCGTAAAATCGTTGGTCTAATGCTTATAATCTATTGTCACGGGACTCGAATTAAAATGCCGTTAGAATTATTATAGAGTTCATTAGAACTATACAAACACGTATAACACAGATACAAATATAACCGAACATAACAAATCCAAACGTGATTCAGAAGGCCGTAATTCAATAAAACGCGCAAGTCCGTCACTAATAGATTCCCGAATGTGCCGTAACGTACTATAAAACGATGGGCTATTCTCTAGAAACGTATGCCAATAAATAAGTAAACAAAACAACGATCATAAAGGAATTACAATTAGTTCAAATGCCGACAGGTAATAAAATGTGTTTTTACAGGTATGCAGGTGGAATTTGTTTTTTTTGGAACCTAAGTAGTAACACTATTATAAGAAAGGAACTTTTATCGTTAGAAAATAACAGATTTTTCCACAAATGATAATTCCGTTAAAACTGAAATATTATGTGAAATCGTGTCTTTTTCGTAAGAGAATATTGGATATTTTTTCTGAAACTTTCCTAGATCAAAAGCCATCATCACCCGGATCAGAAAAATCTCAGTTTATTTCAAAAAGACTTCGTATTTATTTCGTACTAATTGACAAGTGCTCACTTTGCTTGTCGTCATTAAAAATTAAAAAATATTATTAATCATAGTTAAATATAACCTATTGTCAGTCAAAAATAATGTAGCTTTCTAATGGTTAAAACATTTTCAAACTCGGTTCATTAGGCCATGAGATTCCTATAAATAAAACAACTCACAAACTTTACCTATTTATAATATTAGTATAAATAGATCATGGAATGTGGCTACAGTAGACTAAATTTTGAAATCTTTAGTAGAATATCAAATGCAACATTATAGGTGTCATGGTTTTTCCGGTTAGGAAACGACCTCTGACTTTTTTTTTATTGCAGGAGATCAGCAGACAGGCAGACGGCCCACTTGATGGAAAGCGGTTACCATCGCCTATGGCCATTTGCAACACCAAAGTTGCTACAAATTCGCTGCTGCTCTCTTAAGGGAGACTGCAACCTGGTCACCAGTGCCGGAATACAACTCAAGGTTGTTATGGCTACTTTAGACCAGGGGTGGTAGCCATCTAGTCGGGCAAATGCCCTACCACCTGGCTGTGGGTTGTTAAGTAGCCTCTTACAACAGGCCGCCCGGGCGCAGGAAATTGTATTCTTTCTCCGTTCCTGCACAGATAACTTGAAATATTTGTAACACAACTTTGTTAATCTTTCAGCATAAACGAAATCAACGGGAAATTCTATAATTTCAGCCCACAAATATCCGAGTGCTGGGTTTGGACGTTGCCAATTTTAGTGGAGGACGATTAGTGTACCCGCTACGCTGATCCAAGGCGGTTTTTGGGTATTGACGCATTAGTTATTTCGATGTGTTTCTTTACCATCAACACGTACTAATAACAATATACATGATCACTCGGAAATACTGTCTGCTTGATTGCGTGTATGCTTCCCGATCGAACTTTAATGACGTACATTTAAATTACTTACATTTAAATTACTCACATTTAAATTACTTACATTTAAATTACTCACATTTAAATTACTTACATTTAAATTACTTACATTTAAATTTTATTAACTTACATTTAAATGTAAGTTTGAGATTCAACTGCGTGCGTTAGTCAATAAGCGACTACATTGATGACTACAGTTTTTATTATTGCATGAGTTCAGCAGACAGGTTGACGGCCCGGCTGATGGAAAGCGATTACCATCGCCTATGAACATTCGTAACACCAAAGGTGCTACAATGTGCTGCCGCATTTTAAAGAGAGAATGGAACCTGGCCACTAGTGTCGGAACACAACTAAAGGTTGTTATGACGGCGTACTCTAGAACAGCGGTGGTAGCCATCCAGATGGCGAAATACCCTACTACCTGGCTGAAATAGCAGTGTGGGGAGCATTGAATAATATATGTGACTGTTACCTTTTTTTCATCGGAATTGTTGTTTTCAAATAAACTAAGAACTCGAACACTTTTGTAACTTTTTCCTTCTCTAAAGTACAACATGCCTAAGTCGTGATTAGCTTTCATATCATACTCGCTCATGTCCAAAAACATCCCAAATCCCCTTAGTAAATTAACTGCAGCCTAGAAAACACAGTGACTGAAATAAATTTTTAACCGACTTCTTATTCATTACGAATAATATAATTTGACCTATCTTTAAAATAACTAACCTTACGACGCTCTCCACTACTGCAATTGATGACTATGTTACATTTTTGCTCTTCTGATACTAAAGCGTAAGGATCAAAGGAACTTGCTTCCCCGGAATAGAAGATATTCTTTGCTGTAGAGATGATTATATTGAATTTTAGGATTAATGTCGCTTCTACATTAAGGCACGTTACAATATTCTGAGATAACATAACAAGAAATGGTCTAAACCTCGAAAAGTGGATTAAGTTTTTATTCATATATCACCACACAATTAAACATAATTTCACAGTAGCGTTTAATTCCTGAGAGTGCATTTATACAAAATTTATAAAATATACTAATCGACGAAAAGAACTTTATTGTTACAAGTTGAAATTTTCCGAATGACTAATAAATAACTAGTTAGCTGCGAGCCTTCGCCTGGGGTCCCTATGTTGCGTACCACACCGCTGCCAGTGTGGAACTATGGTGGATCCGTATGGAAACCACGGACTATCATGTTTACATAGTGTTGGCCGAAGATCTCTCCATGCCAGCCTCAATTACATCATCTGCCGAGCTCTTGTCAGCGACGGCGTACCAGCCATCCTATTGCCAAATGGCTTGGTGCGCGACGATGGCAAAAGGCCGGATGGAATGTCACTTATTCCCTGGAGGGTGGGAAGACCGCATGTGTGGGACGGGACATGCGTTGACACTCTGGCGGCATCACATCTCCCAGTGACTAAGTCAGAGGCTGGCAACGCTGCTTCAACATCTGAAGATCTCAAACGGCGCAAATATGGAACCCTAAGAAGGGGTTACATATTTGTGCCGTTTGGAGTTGAAACTTTAAGTTCATGGTGTCCATCGGCAAAGGGTTTCTTCAAAGAAATTTATAAGAAACTCTTTGATATCACCAGTAATCAGAAGGCTGGTTCATATTTAGCGCAACGAATCAGCATTGCCACACAGCGTGGCAATGCAGCCAGCCTTCTGGGCACGCTTCCCTCTGGCAGCGATTTGTTACATACTTTATATTAATTTATTTATAATTTAGTTGATTTTTAAATATTTAGTTTAATGTTTTATCTCTTTCTTCTTTTCTTATTAGTACGTGGCTTTATAAATTTAACAGTAAATTTATAAAGACACGTATTTGACTACCAATAACACATAAGAGTTAATATAATCAAACTAGTTAATTAATATAATAAATAATTGAGAGATATACCGAAATATACATGTATAATGCATCCAGAAAACTAAGGAAATATTTGTTTGTTTGTAGTTTTTTTTTGTGGGCATTTTACATGGCTACTATAATAATAGAAGCCATACAAGTTCAAGAATCGTATCTGAAGTATGTATAATCTTTCAGGCGAAATTATAACCTGTTTCATTTAATACGTTGCAAAGTATTTACAACTGAGTCACGAATTTTACATAAAAGATTTTAATAATTATTACAATAACCAAAATTTATTTCAAAATGTGCTGTTTCAAAATAGTAGTACTAAATGTATTTAACAGAATTATTTAAATAATAAAATCACCTTCCAGGTTTGGAAAAAGGTTAAGCAAAAACGCTTTATTTCGTTCATCGTTTACTGTAGAATATATTGTGCAGTTTAAAGCAAGGCACAATGAGATAACTGCTTGGCCGAACGCTCCAGCTCCATCCGTTACAAACACTACATCTCCCGGCATCAGTTCGCATTTAATAGTCTGAAACGAGTTTTAATTAATTTAAATTTAGCATTTTTTTAGCATGATGATAACGTGTGGTTATAGATTTTCAATATTAGTTTGTGATGATATTCTTTTTATTATTTTATTGCAGAAGTTCAGCGGACAGCCAGACGAGCAACTAGATAGATAGCGGTTACCATCGTCTATGGACATTTGCTACACCAAAGGTGCTACAAATGCGCTGCTGCCCTCTTAAGGGAGACTGGATCCTGGTCACTAATGCCGGAACATAACTCAAGATTGTTATGGCGACATACTTTAGACCAGGGATGGTAGCCATCCAGTCGGGCAAATGCCCTACCACCTGTCATGATGATGACATAAAAAAAAAAGATTGTTATGTGTGTCATATTATGGAGATTCTAACCAAACAGTAGTATGCTTGTAGATATGGAAATGGAACTGTGGCTGCATCCTCCAAATTCCAGTGTTCTGGTATTGGCCACGTCAGATCTTCATCAGGTGACACATATTTACTTAAGGCTCCGTTGGCTATTACTCCCATGACCAGTGTTCCACTGAAAGGAAGTAGTATGTACAAGATTTTTTGTTTCTTTAGCTTAAAAATCCATCAGGTATAATATACGTGTATCATTGTAACTTACTTTTTATCCATGCCACTAAAATCCATTCCATAAAACTTGTACTCGGTAGATATATTTCCTGCTGCTCTAGAGACATCGTCAATTGTTATACCAGCAAAGCAAACCTGAAAATTATTGTGGAATTAATTACTGTCCATTTAAATAATTACTATGGCGCTTGGCTACCTTACCGTTTGATATATTTATACTTTCTTTCAAAATAGCTGCCACACATAAAATCTATAATTATTAATCCATAATTGGGCATCAAGAAAAAAAATTATGTAATCTATGGAAGTAAATATTCTAAACAGTTTAACTTTTACAAGTTACAAGCTATTCAGATTGTTATAGAACTTACTAGAGTTTGTAGCCTATATTTAAAAAGTCTTACCATAGCTACTAAACTTAAATTGAACACTCCTGCGCATAACTCAACTTTTTATAACAATTCTTTTACTGTTAAGGCTATACAGCTCTGGAACGCGCTTCCTGTTACAATCAGACAAGCAAAATCGCTAGCGATATTTAAAACTATGATCAAAAAATACTACCTGTCGTTGGAATATAATATTTAAATTCACTTATAAACATTTATATATTTTGTAGATATGTATTTGTATGGTATGTATATTATGTATATATCTATGTAATATATAATATTTCTGCATATATATATATATATATATATATATATATATATATATATATATATATATATATATATATATATATAATGTATGTATTTATTATTAAAATGTAAGTATTTTGTACTATATGTTACGTATACCACCATCGCCATTATCATCTCAATTTATTTCTGGGGTTGTCTGGAAGAGATCGCTTTTTAGCGATAAGACCGCCCTTTGTACATAACTAGATATAATTTTAGTCTTTAAGTTCATACTTGTATTGGTGTACAATAAAGAGTTATCTATCTATCTATCTGTAATGAATGGTTATTTTTATAATGACGTATTATTTTATTATGATGTGTTTGCAAACAAACAACAAATCGCGCGTAAGAACGTTTGAGCATACACACATATGCTCCGTGCATTTTAAGGATGACGTCAAATGTAATAATAAAACAGGCTGAGTTTACTTAAAATATCTGCAACAGAAACTAACACAGCTGATTTAGTGAAAATTGTTGCATCACGTTTCATCTACCAATATATTGACGTCTAATTTAGTACTGTTAAAGACTATGGTTAATACATGAACGTGATGCTATGTAAATACAGATAGATGATATCGCTGATAGAGCTGCCGATAAGATTGGGCATTTCAATTGGCAATTTCATAAACGCGTAAATATAATATTTAATGTTGATTAGAATACTGTTGTGCTCATCACGTAAGCGACAAGGTTTCTGTATACATAGTCTAACTTAAATTGGGAACAATGAAGAAGTTAATATGCTGCAAGAGTACAATAACTCGCTGTCTTATTTTGTACTCCTCTCTAGGGCGATTGAGCCATGGGCTCTCGCCAATGGTGCGTCACCCTATCCAAGAGGGTAACTATCATCGACGCACCACATAAATAAACCCACAGACACCCACAGAAATGAAAGATATTTTTTTATTTATTAATACTCTTTGTACACATTTGATAGTTATAATAAAACTATATGTTGCGCATTGATAAGTTTGTTGTTATCATCCAACAAAATTGTAAATGTGTGAAGGAAACTGAGATATTCATTAATTACTATACTTTTACTGGAGTGGCACTCATGACTTCATTCTTAAAATGTACCAATTTATTTAATTAGATTTTACTTTATTGCTAATTTATTTAAGCTTAAATTAACTCATAACAAATAATTTTCTTTTTTACTTTACTTATTTAAATAACTGTTAATAAATTTTGGTACAAAGTGTGAATCGTAACGAAGTATTGTAGATACAAAAGCTGTGACACATCACTTCTGCGTTGCATCATCTATTGTTACACTACTATAGGATCTAGCGCCGCCTGTTTTTAATAGTTTGGGTAGACGTCATTTAGCCCTGCAGCAAATACATGAGTCCATGTCACGCTCGCCTCGCGAAGGCGCCCGCTTGCATCAAGTCCGAATCCTTTTTTTTTTACTGATTCTCTTGTACGTAGTACATTTAACTCAATAATTACAGCCATTTATTGACAAAGATACAATTATACACATTCTATAAGGGTCAGTGCAGACAGAACGGAGCGCAGCGGAGAGGATTTTATTAACGCACTTGAAAATAAACTTTAAAATTATTACAATAAAGTGCATAAATGCTTGAACCTGAAAAACGCGTCCTCGAAGATCCGCGCGAGGATTCCCGCGTATATTCGAGTCGGCGCCCGCGTCGTACGCGTACTTTCAGTGTTGTTACGGAGTTTAAAGAGGGATGACGTTATTTTTTTAGATTTTGAATTCGAAGTATCTACATAACGAATAATAAATATAACCATCATTATACATTTATGAAGTTGCTTTGTTTGTTAAAAATAATCTACATTTATACACTAAATGCAACAGTAAATGACATAACAGCTACCTGTTTTCACTTCCTTCAAAAGCCACTTTGTTTCAAAACAGTCTATTAGAATAGCGACTAAAATTTACAATAAATTACCACTGAAAATTAAGGAACTCAACATCAAAAGCTTTAAATTAAAATTAAGACAATTATTAATAAATAAAGCATATTACACAATAAATGAGTATGTTTCTGACCCAAATACTGAGACAGGAGTCTGATTTTGTGACATGAGGATTCATCATTATTATTAAGCATTATTACTATAAATTCTATATTAATCCAGACATTATTAGCACAATTATAATCATATCCCAGTCCACCATCGTTGACGAACTTTCGCGACAAACTGGCATGTTTACTGTAGACTGGTAACCCAGAACGGTTTACTCGCGCAGGCTCGCGAGGTCGCGCGCAAACTCGAGCATACGCGATCCGTAAAGAAAATGCCCGAGACCGCGCGGGGATTATTCCTCTCTGTCTGCGCTGAAAGTTTGAATACATCATTTTACAAGTTACCCACCTTAACCGAATGCCTTCTTTCAAAATGCGATTCTGCAACCCAAATAAGTCGTTCTAAAGCGCCCTTCCATTTACTGGCGAGTTTTATTTGTTGGAGACTTTTCATATTATCATCACTCAATGCGGGATCGAGCTTGTAAAGGAAAAGAAATTTAGGTATAATTTAAAGTTTATGTTCTTTTTGTTACTAGATTTCTCCATGAATTGTGAAACGATTTTTTTTTTTTTTTAATCGAAAGGGTATCCCTAGGTGGTCACATAGTCACAACTAGATAAGATAGAACGCCTTCAAAATGTTTGCATGTTTGCGTAAATATGACCATGTCTCCGAATTTCGTGATAAGCTTAAATTGTTACCTATTCGCTTTCGCCGGAATGTTCACTTACTCTCACTTTTGCACAATATCATTTACAATCCCTGTTCTCCCCCATATTTAAAGGAACTTTTTAGTTTTCTCTATCAATCTCATTCCTGCAATTTGCGCTCAGATGAAAATCTTTTGTTAACAACGCCTGCACACACTTCTTTCTTCGTAGGAAATTCTTTTGCCGTACAGGCTGTTAGACTGTGGAACTACCTCTCCTTTCCAATCAGACAAGCTAAATCAATGACTACATTTAAACGTATGGTCACTGACCATTATTGGTCTATTAATTATTAATGTTGCATTAAATGAATGTATCTATTGTTCGTATATATATTTATAATATCATCGTATATCTAATTATATATGTATATCTGTATGTATATATGTATATCTGTATGTATATATGTATATCTGTATATATAAGTATATAGTACTATATTTATATTTTATTTTATTTTTTTGTAATACACCACCAAAAATCATATATTGAAATTTCGTTTAAATACTCCTTAGACACTAGGTTGCCTGGAAGAGATCCCTGTAAGCGATAAGGCTGCCCATTGTTCTAATGCAAATGTATCCATATTAATTGTCTAGATTTAAGTTTATGGTGAACAATAAAGAGTTTTCATTCATTCATTCATTCATAGTCACCAAGTCGAGATCGTGTGAGTGGATTCCAGGGAAATCAAAGTAACCCTAAAGAACGCCGAGCGCCTACATTTTTCGAAAAAAAAGCCTGTATACGCGTGCCAGTCTTACATTTTCTACAAGCACTTAATGTTTTTGTATGTATGTTACGTGACTTTTTCGTCAATTGTAGGCCGATTTTCATTTTTTTTAATTCGTAACGATATTTTCCAGAGATGGTTTCATAGTCACCAAGTCAGGATCTGATCACTGGTTCCTAGGGAATTCCAGAGAAACCCTCGAAAATTGTTAATCGACATCTACACTATACGATATCTCCGTCAATTGTCAAGCGATATTCGTTTTTTATATTCGTACGTGTATACTCCCGAGGTGATCCCATGGTCAAGAAGTCAGGATCTGATGAAAGGATCCCAGGGAAATCGAGAGCAACTTTGTTAACGAGCGTCTACACCGAAGAGTGCGATAGCAACCTTGTATACGCATGCCAGTAGTACAATTTATACAGGCGCTTAATATATTATTTCTAAAGTTATTCAAGTAATTGCGCAAAATAAAGTTTTTTTTTTAACCGAAACAAAACCGACTACAGACTAAAAATCTAAAAATAAATAATTAACTGACTTCTTTCTACAACATCTTGGTGTTGGAGTCAAGTAAAACACAAAACAAACTACAATTATTTGCAAAACATAGATTTTTAACTTTTACATGGCACCGACTTCATATTTTTCAATTTCCATCATCAACCACACACACTTTCACACACACACACACACACACACATCTTCATCAATTAACTTGAGCAAGTCTATATGCTAAGTAAGGTTTGTAATTAGCAATACTTTTATTTATGTTGTTAATTTATATCGTTATTTGTCTGTAAGCCTTACTAAAAGAGAAGCAAAATGCCAGAAAACTTAACTTATTTGTATTGTATTCTACTCATAGTCCCTCAAGACTATAAGTAGAGTGCCTAAAAGGCTGGCTACGTTTCCTCGCTGGATCGCCATACTGATCCGTTGGCCGAGGTAAGCACCAGCCCTCTGATCACGTGAAGAGTCAATGAGTCGTTTCGATAATTTTTGGTAGAGGCTCATGGCCTCAGGACCCCACGGTCCAAGCGTCTCGACAGCAAACGGCACAAACATATAACTCTCACTGAGGGTTGCATATTTGCGCCGCTTGAGTGATTCGGCTGTTTCCGCCGCTGAACCGGCTGATCTAGACGTGTTTGGTAAATGGGATGCGGCCAACGTGTCTACGCAAGTCGCATCCCACACCAAAGGCTTGCCACGCTGCCAGGGAATTAGAGTCATTCCGTCAGGACGCCTACCATCGTCACGTGCAATACCGTTCGGCTCCAATAAAGCCGGAACGTTCTTACTAAAATAAATAAATTTATAGAGAATTTATAGAGAGAAGTCGGTTAAATATTTATTTTTGCTTTTTATTTAGAAGTCGCTTTTGTTTTTGTTAAAAAAAAATATTGCATGAGTTCAGCGGACAGACAGACGGCCCACCTGGTGGAAAGCGGTTACCATCGCCTACGGAAATTTGTAACACCAAAGGTGCTACTAATGTGCTGCCGCTCTCTAAAGGGAGACTGGAACCTCGACTTTAATGGCGAAAAACAACTCGTGGTTGTTATGGAGGCATATTCTAGACTAGGGGTGGCAGTCATACAGACGGACAAATTACCTACCACCTGGCTGTGAGTTGTTTTGCCGCCTCTTGCGACAGGTTAGGGTTAGGATATTGGATTATTTATCTCCGTTCCTGCACGCAGGAGTTCTTGGACAAGTATAAATAGTAAATTGTTATACAAGAGGTGGAAGTGTCCTATTTAAACATGAGCTAGTTAGGCGCACGAGCGTAACGAGGGCGCTAATAGTTCCAGTGCCTAAATAGGCCTTTCACTTGAGATTAATACTCTGCGTTCTATTTCAAATGTGAAGATTGTGTACACGACTCTCTGCGGCACGAATAAACCCATGAGGTTTCTGTGCCACAGTCAAATATGTTTTTAATGTATATGAATGTAAGCATATTACGGGTTGTCTGGAAGAGATCGCTTCTTAGCGATAAGACCGCCCATTGTGCACATTTAGAATATTTTTAGGCAATAAGTCTTGCTGTGTTTTCTGTAATGGTGTACAACAAAGTGTTATCTATCTATCTGTCTATCTATCATATTGGACAATAAATTTAGAAAAACGAAACTACTTCTCTAATGATACATACATACATACATACATACATAACTTCACGCCAGTTCCCTTGCGGGGTAGGCACGAACAACAGAGTGCCATTTAGGCTTATTCTTACACACCTCACTTGCCTCTTTGACATTCATAACTCTTGTCATGCAAGCTCGTCTGTTCTTAAGGCTCCTGACATCACCTTCTGCTAGTACACGATCAATTTGATAATGATATCAGGCGTTAAATCCACATCTAAATCAGATGAACTCATTAAATAGGTTACATATACCTAAACATCAAAGAAATTTCTTTTTCTGTGGCACTAATGATAGTAAATATTTATTGAAAATTTAAATAAATAAATTAATAATATAGTGAACTGTAAATAATTTATAACTATAAAACGATGTTACAAAATTGACGAATTTTTTTTATTACAATTTATGCCGCGATTTAACAGTGGCTGTAATAAAGTTTGGGACATGAGTCGCATGTGCTATCTGTGGTTCGCATAGTTTTTAAATTTTTTGACAGCCGGGGAAGGAAAAGTACTTTTTTGTTCTCTTTGATCACGCAACTCCAAGCGTTCTTTCAGAATATGTGAAATAGAAAATTAATTACGTTTTAACGGTTTTAAGCGCGGTGATTTATTTGATTTTTATTATTCTGACGTTTCGGCCACTTTCAGTGGCCGTCGTCACGGAAGACAAAGATGTCAAGTGTCAATGAGTATTGTTAAAGTTTTATTTAGCCTACCGCCAACTTGTTCATTTTAATTATTTCGTTTTTTTTTTTTTGAATCGTTATATCTCAGAAACGGTGGCTCGTAGGAAAAAAGTATTGATACATTTTTTATAGATAATTTTATGATCTACAATTTTTGTCTCAGATACTTTTATGATAAAACTTACCGTTTTGCTGAAAATCGCGTAAAACTCATTTTTTTGACCTTTGATCTCGAGTAAAAAAAAATCCATACACGGGAATGATGGGGAAATTCAAAATTTTATTTATAATTATGTTTTGAACAATTTTACTGATTTTCAGCCTGTTGTGATTTTATGCACCTATGAATGTCTAGATTGACCGGACTAGTAGCCATTGCTATGTTATTCTAATATTTAATATATTTACCGTTATTTTTGTTACTTACTTTCAAATTTCTGCTCCTTTTATCCGATAAAATAAAATCAGACACAGGTTTCTCATAATCAATGAACGTAACATATTCCATTTTAACACCACCACACCTGTAATATAGAGTAAAATTTTAGATGAAATTTCCATCTTATAATAGAACAATGATAAGAAGAATAGTTTTGAATAAAAATATTTAAAAAAAAACTCACTTTGTAAATTCATATAAATCACGATTTACTTCTGCGATATAACACATTTTATCATCAATGTTGACAGTTTTGATATCCTTATGATTGTTAGGGTTAATGAGAAGTTCATTGATAAAATTTGTAGTAGAAATTCCATTGTGATCTCTAAACGACATATTCAATTGAATTAGACCATCAAGGAAAGCTACCCAGTTATTATTCCATTCAATACACGCTTGGCTTTTTTCAAAATTTATTCGGCGTATCGATTGAAATTCACCCCTATGAATAAAAATTAATTATATATATGACAACTTTTTATTAGTTTAGGAATTTATGGAATAAAAATGATGTGTTTCTCTGAAAAGACAAAGAAACGAAATTCAAAGTCAATTCACATAAAGTCCTATTTAAATAATATTATTAACTGTTATTTAATGCTAATCACTTATCAAAAAACTATTTTTGTGTCCACAGTCATTCACAGATTTAACTGTGTAACTTAGGTCGCGTTCCACTTAAATTGTCACATACCTACTGTTTTATTGAATATTTATAAATACCTTGGTAACAATTTCTAATTGTATATTTAATTTCATTACATATATAAAATTAGCAGCAAATTTACACATATAATTTAATTTCTTTTACATTTGCGGCGTTTGGGGTGGAAACTCTGGGTCCGTGGGGTCCTAACGCTCTAAAACTTTATCGAGATGTTGCCGAGCGCTTAGTAGACCTCTCACGCGACCAAAAGGCTGGCGTCTATTTTGCTCAAAGGGTAAGCATTGCTATTCAGCGTGGTAACGCCGCCAGCCTTTTGGGAACGTTCCCGGTAAGTGACAGTGGTTTGGGACCAATATTTTATCTATAATTTTGCTCTCCTTTTTTTTTATTTAGTTTTAGTATTTAATTTTAGGTTTCTATTTTATAGTTTAGTTTAATTTTTAAAATAATTTTGGTTGTTACAATAAATAAAATGTATTATAAAAAAAAATCTTTTTAATAATGCTATAATAATTTAATTATTTATTTACTTCCCATAAAAAGAAAAACAAAATTTATAGAGTACAAAAATTTGAGAAACTTAATAAAATGGGAAAGACCGCAGCCCAAACTGGGTAAACCCTGTATGATGGTACTCCTGGCCCTCGCCTCCCATTAAGCACTATTTCTATAATAACCGCCACCAATGAGCACTACAATGAAAGAAAAAATAGAGAGATGTGTATGTGTGTACGCGTGTGTGTGTGGGTGAGTGTGTAATTATGGTTACAAGTGTGTCTGGGTGTGGGAGTATCAATGTTTGTAAAGTGTGAGTGTAAGTAAAACTAATTGTTATTCAGCATATATCTTCTTTACATATATAATTCTTCTGTACGTGTGTTGACAGTGAACTCCTCCTAAACGACTGGACCGATTTGAATGAATTTTTTTATGTGTGTTCAAGTACATTCGACGATGGTTTAGATTCACAATTGGACCCGGTAAGTGGCGCTGCAATTGGGTTTAAAATTTTCTACAGGGCAGGACAACATCTGCCGGGACAGCTAGTATGATATATATGATCCTTGGATGCGGATGTGAACTTGATGTATAAAACTAGCGAACAGAAAAGGCCTGAGAGTGCATCTAATTTAAGTACATACAATGAGCTGCAAGGTTCGGTGGTAACTGCGATCATGATTAAAAGTAACATGTAATAAAATATTGAAAGTAATATGACTTGATTTTAGCTAGATTTATTTTCGTTGCCAATATCGCCTCGTTTTTGGTTTTTAAACAAAATTTTACCAGTAACGTGCTCTCGTTTCGGTGGTCAAGATTCACTTTGGGTGGCTGAGCCAACATAGTTAGTTGGTTAATAGCAAATCGCCAATGAATTAAATCACAGACGCTTCTTATCTTTATAGCAGCGCCAGCATTAGGTGGCGCTGCTATATAAAGATCATGTCTAAGCAGATCTCGATTATGTTCCACATAATTGTAGTTCTTCATCTGTTCACTAGTAGAGCACAGCTAAAAATCTAAGATTATGTAGGACAAACAATCAGAATTTGAAGAAAGAGAGAATTGTTCAGAAGCTTTGTAAAGTTTTTATTTAGTAGTCAAATTGGGACGATTTTGCTTTCAAAAACAATGAATATCCCCTAGCCTCCTCTAACTTATGATCCATGAACTGAAAGAATTAAAGAAATCAAGATAAAGCTAAAAAAAATTCTTAAAAATGATTTCAACGAAATCTGTTCAGTTGATTTTGATATGGTGGATCCGTCAATATGCGCAAACTGATACGTATATGTGTTCTTCAACAACAGAAATGGAGTTTTACGAGTCCTTTGTGTTTCGTTAAACGTGGGTGAAGAGTAGTGAACAGGAGCCAGTTAGAATGAATAAATTCTTACTTATAAGAATATCCTCTAGCATTGAGAATCTTATATAGGTTTTGGCCTTGCGTCCAACTTTTGTAATCATAATCTTCACGAGTCAGCTGGGATGAAGTACTCTTTAAACCTAATCTTATTTTTCCCTTCGCTATTAACATATCGTCATAAGTGACCTGTTACAAAATGAAAGCAAATTCAAAGAACTCAAATTAATTTGTAACTTATTAACAAACTAATTTCTGTTCAATTTTATTGAACTTCTTGTCTTTTGAATCAAATTTATTCGCTAGTTTCATCAAAGTTTCCATAGGGCCGATTTTTTAAATATCAGATAAAAGTTATCAGTCGAATAAAGTAAACAAAAATAAATGTAACCAATTTTGCCAAAGTGGTGCATGGCCAAAATTGGGAAAACTCATTACAACGCAAATGGTATTAGAAAATGATAATCCAATAGATGGTAATGATGATGAAAGAGAATAAAATAACTTGACATGTCGAGACGACTTTTTTAAAAGTGTAATCCAAAGGTTTATGAAAAAAAATGTGAAGTTATTTTTTTTTGAATCATAAAATTCGAAATCGATAAATATTTACTATCGTTGGGACCATTTAATGAAAAACATTTTTTTTGATAAATAATAATATTGGTTAATAATTGTTTATATCGCAAAATAAGAAAGAATAACCTAATCTATTTCAATGAACATATTTTTATGAGTTGCGAGACTCGAATTAAAATGCCGTTGGAATTATTATAGAGTTTATTAGAACTATACAAACACGTATAACACAGGTACAAATATAACCGAACACAACAAATGCAAACGTAATGCAGAGGGTCGTAATTCAATAAGACTCACAAAGTGCGTCACTATGGTTCCCGCTTGTACACACGTCTCGCCTTGATCGTGGTTCTCACTCGACTGCCCCCTCCCTCCATTGGGTCATTGTTTTATATTGCACAAATTCAATGTGCAACCGGCAACACGTTGCCGTATGGACACATTAGATATGTTTAAGCAATTTAAAAATAAAAAGTTCGCTTATTTTTCCATGAGACAAGTCCATTCCAATTCTATGAGACAATTTGTCACTCAGACAAGACCTATGTACATATATTCAATCTTTAAACGTGTAGTATGATATCTAACAGTTGTTGATTTAGACTACTTACTTCAAAATATTGAGATCCTTTTTGTATTTCTACATTTAATTTAAGTAACTCCTCAGTTTCAATCTTAACTTCAGAATAAAATTGCACATTTTGAAATATAACGGAGACATTTCTGTAATCCACGTTGTTATACATAGCTAAAGTTTCCCAAACGAATACTAAAATTGCAGCGGATGGCAAAATAGTAACTCCTTCAATATAAAGGGAATAATTGCATAATTAATTTAAGATTCTAATTAAATAAAAAGTATTTAATTAAAATAGAAAATAATTACCATTTATTACGTGATCTTCAATGTATTTATACTCATCATCATACAATAAGACCATAACAGCACGGTTAGCTAATATAATTTTTTGAGCATTACTGTATGTGTACGTATCCCTGTTAGCATAAGAAATCATTAATATACAAAACAACTTATTACGTGCTATTATTCTATTCTATAATATTATACAATTCTAAATATGCCACGTCTGTACATTGAAGCTATTTAAAACAAATAACTGGAATACGTGGGAAACTCAAAAAGTTTTGCGAAAATAAAAATAAATGTTCTATGGTAAATATTGTTTTATTAAGTCTTTTCAAAGTACTCTCCACCGGTCTCTATACAAAGTTTAATGCGTCTGAACCAGTTTTCGAAACACTTTTTCCAGTCCGCTGCAGACACCTCGTTTACAGCTTGCGCGAACGCTGACAGCATATCATCCGGCGACGAAAATTGTATCCCTTTGAGCTGATTTTTTATATTCGGTAATAAAAAGAAGTCACACGGTGCTAGGTCAGGGCTGTAAGGAGGGCAAAGTGACTCGTTTTGAGCGCGGTATTGGCGGGCGCGTTGTCGTGGTGGAGCAGTAGCCCACAGAGCCCTGTGTTTCGTCGCTTGTTGCTCACAACAGACAAGACTTCTACCAAGTATTTGATAGTATACCATTCGTCGTTGATGTTTCTTTGGTTCCGTAAAGGAATTGACACCAAGTAGCAAGTCAATTTGAAAAATCTCGCGATCCCCCGCTTCTTGATCGCTTCATTTTGGTAGGCGTTGATTCGTTTTGAAACAAACAAACCGTCGACAGGCGCTTCGTTTCTCGGTCGTATTGATAAATCTAGGACTCATCACCTGTAATGATGTAAATACGCCGAGATGAGCCTGCTTCAAATTTGTTTATCATATCACGGCACCATTCCACCCGGGACTGCTTCTGAGCATCGATGAGGGTGTGCGGAACCCGGCGTGAAACTATCCTCCTCACGCAACGATGCACGTGTAAAATCTCGTAAAGGCTTCCCGATCCAATCTGCAGTACTTACTGAATCTCTTGATACGTAACTCGCCTATTGTCTTGGATTAAATTCTTCACTGCTATCACGTTTTCTTCAGTAACAGCCGTCAAATGGCGACCACTTGTTTCTTCATCCCCCAAAGTTAGTCGAGCGCGCTTGAATTCGTTGTATCAACGATACACGGTTGCCTTAGAAGGGCCTTCATCCATGAATGCCATTTGAAGTCTGTCATACGATTCGTTCGCTTTCAGGTAACACTTGAAATCGTAAAAAACCATAGCGCAAAAATGTTCCCGCCGCAGATCCATTTTTCAACGAAACAAGATAATTTTAATTAGCTCGCAAACAATGTGGAGGGAAATTTTAAAATTGAAACATCACTATTTTTAGTTATAAATAATCATATTTTCATAGTAGATTATAACTGGCCAGTCTCTCATACATAAAAAACTTTTTTCGCAATACTTTCTGAGTGGCCTGGTACACTATATAAACCATGGAGTAGAACACGATGCAATTTTTTTTAGATTTCTTGTCTTGTTAAAATAAAACCGAATTCTAATGTGATTTTTCACTGATCAATAGCAAATGTTGTGTATTAAAATGTGTGATATTTTTTATCCCAGCAATTTTCCCGGGAGCGGTTTGAAGTTGTTCGTGTGCATAAAAATTAGCTTATTCCGACATATTTTTCACGAAAACGGTAGGTTTCATTTTTTTAATGCTGCGGTACGTTGTGTCCTGCGAGTCCCGCGGGAATTTCAAGTCAAGCGTGCATGAAGTCCCGTTGCTGATCTCGAGCCTCCCGTTTGTTAAGGAACGGACAGTGTACTCGCCCTGCTTGTCCTAGGCGTTATGTCTGATGCTCGCTATTGAAACTCAGCAATCAGAAGTAAAAAGTATTTTGCTTTGTTCTTACATAAATAAATCATTTTACAGGTAAATTAGCTTTGAGACGTTTTTAAGTTTGTAGTAGTGTACGGTCAGCAGATAAATAAATAAACTAATACTTTTATATATATTTTTTATAGGCAGGTACTTCATATGAAACTAATAATATTAAACGATATTAAAATTATAAATATTAATATTAAATATAATTTTTAATACTAAATTGTTGGTCCCTGTCCTGAAGAATGACATTTGCATTCTAATAGCACCTTTCCGATGGTAGTCAATGTTATTCCGGTTGATTTAGCAAGTAATTGAGCGGGAGTCATAATACGACTCGGATTGATATTGCACTCATTTTCGAAATATTTGTAAAAATTATAGAAAACTTCTTCATTTGGGAAGTCAAAAACATACCTCGACCACTTATCAAGATCGAAACTATTTTTAAGTAACAAATTTAATATCAAACAACAACAATTAGCAACAAATAATAACACCGGATAATAAATAATAAGAATGAACCACAAATAAAATCAATTAATTCATTAATTATCAAATTACAACCAAATAGTCAGACCTCACAACAGTTAGCAATGTAAATAATAGTTATTTATTTGACTTTCACCATTGACTTCTGATTATAAATATATTTACTTCTTCAAAATGTGAGTGAATATGCTTTATTGTGTTTTAAAGATACAGTTAACAGAAATAAAATTTTACAATACAATAGGCGGTCTTATCGCTATTAGCGATTTCTTCCAGACAACCTTTGGATGGACAAAAAATTTGATAAGAACAGAGGTATGTTGCATTATTCTCACTAGCGAATCAGTATCTTATAAATATATACATACATTATATAATATAAATACATTAATAAAAATAATACTTATATTAAATTATACTAATACGATAAATATATATATATAGTAATACGATATATGTAAATAAAGTATTATAAAATACACTGAAATAAATATAATCTACAAAAATATGACAATAACTGTTGTATCCTTAATTTGAGCTATAATAATCCTTCACAAGTCTATTGAAAATAGGCAGTGACTTTAAGTTACCGGAATAAAGGTAATCGAATTGTTCCTTGAGGCATGCAGGGGTCTGAGGGTTAAATAATGTATTATACAGAAGAGACAGTATATGAGCATTCCGGCGAAGACGTATTGGAAGCCACTTGAGTTTGGCGCGGAATTCTGAAACGTGATCATATTTACGCAAACCAAATATGAATCGTATGCAAAAGTTTTGAAGTCGCTCAAGTTTATATAGTTGGCTTTCAGTAAGATCAGGATAGCTGACATCGGCGTAATCTAGAATTGGTAGGAGGAGAGATTGTGCAAGTAGAATTTTGGTCGCATTGAATAATATAAGAAATAACTATACTTCTCATCAAAAAACCGAAGCAGTACTGCAAGTACTATTCAGGTGGCATTTAAATAATAACAGGAGGCCAAAAGTGACGGTAGACCAAATGCGCGCCTTAACTTTTATGTGAGCACTTAAATTGGTCATATCTTCGATGTAATAAAGTTCTCTTTTCTGACGAGAGTAAGATCATGCTGTATGGTAACGACGGAAGAAAGAAGGTATATTGAAGAGAAGCAGAGCGTTTCGCACAGTGCTGCGTTAAAGAAAGAGTCAGTTACGCTGGCGGTTCATGGACGGTTTGGGGAAGCATAAGCGCCGATGGAAAAACTGAACTTGCTTTTATATCTGGACCTCGCTTACCGTCATTAAATGGGTCACGTTACATCAAAGAGTGTCCGGAGCCTCATGTGGCACGCATACTTTACTGGCGTAGAGTTCATTTTTATACCGGACAATGCCAGGTCTCATAACGCAGGCGTTGTAAATGAAAACCTCAGCGTAGTCGGTTTTACGGTTATGAGCTGGCCAGCGAGAAGCCCGGATACGAAACCCATAGAACACCTATGGGATGAATTGAAGAGACGATTAAAAGCGCGAGACTACTCCGGAGACGCTTGGGCAGCTTAGAACAACCATACAAGGTGAGTGGGATAACATCACACAACACAAAATTATGACTCTCATCCGTTACAGAAAAAACCGCATGGAAGCAGTTATTACAGCCTGGGGAGGAAATACGAGATACTGAATAAAGTTTGTTTAATTTTTTTTTTTAATTTTACATCTTTGTTTCTAACATTTTACAAATTCTTCTTAAACTGTAGAAGCATATGAAATTTGTAACATTAATATTCGTTAAACGATACTTTAAAATATCCGTTAACTGGCATTACTTTTTGTTTAATGTAAAAAAAAAACCATAAAACTTATTCACTTTAGAAATGTTTCGATAATTTTTTTGATGAGAAGTGTATTATGGCTAAGTGCGTTAGTATTTACTAGTAAATTGTTGGTAAAATATTCTGCAGAGGCGTATTTGGCGGTGTTCCACTTATCACGCGGTTCTGATGTACATAGCCATTTTTCACTGCGTAGTTTGGGATCAATTATAACGCTTTTCATGTATTTAAGAAGACCAGGACCTGCAAATATTAAGTTCGTGGCGTATAAGTTATAATATGAATGATGTTCTTAATCTTATATACTAAAATTTCATTTTAAACGATACTAACCAGCTTCTCTAATATACTCTGAATGGTAAGCAATATTAGCAGTAGGCACTTCTTTAGTAAATATTCCGAGATTAGTTAATTTAGCAATAAATTGTTTAACTTTATCAGCTGGGCCAGATATAGTGGATGAGTGGTCACTGTTATGACAAGCTACTGCAATTTCAGGAGGACAAAGTTTCAATGTCTAAAATCATCCAAAAATAAAATTGCCATAAAGTTACTTCTGCCAAAAATATAAGAAATGCCATCAAAATCATAATTTATTTGTCTTGATAACTAATTAATTCTAAAATAAACATACAGCTTTATATCCAAGACCAATAGCGGCCATTGAACCCTTGATAAATTTTGTCTTGATAGACACAAGACCCCGATAGTATGCACATAAAATCATTTCTTCCGCTGTTAGGCAACCATCTGCATATGCACATCCCAATTCGCCCACACTGTGACCTACACAATCAAGAATATTATCAATTTAAGCACCTTGTCATAACAATACAAAATGATTTTAGTAAATACATACCTATCAAATTATCTGCAACTATGCCAATTTCTTTCAACATATCCGTTAACCCAATTTGTACGGCTGCAATACCGACAAAGCAGTTTAAAATATTGTCAAAAATTGACTCATCCGGATCGCTGAGAATTTGTAAAAGATTTATCCCGAGCGGGATTAGAACTTTTTGACATCTGAAAAGTATTAGCCACAAAAATATTAGTACAAATATATTAACACAAATGTTCAGCTGACGAAAACAAGAGCTATATATTTCAAAGTATATAAAATTAATGAATTTAAAAGTAAAATAAAACTCACTTTTCAATAGATTGTGCAAATATAGGTATTTTCATTAGATCCAAACCCATTTTTGGCCACTGAGAACCCATACCACTATATAAAAACCATACTGGTCTGTTATCTCCAGGGTGGTGATTTAAATGGCGATTTAAAATCTTTGTACTTTGTGTTTGTTGATCGTCTGTTCCAAATAAATTTTAAATTAGCTTTCGGAGTTTTTGGCGGGAACTGAAAGGGGACGTTGTGCTGTGCAGTTTTATTTTCTAAAAATGTGTAAAATCACTCTAAAATGAACAATAGTTGTAGGATATTGATAGTTTTTGAGTAGTAATTATGTGTTTTTGTGAGAAATGTGAACTGTATAGTCAAATGTGGCCTTTCGAGTTTTCATAAGAACTTCGCTATATGGCGTCGATTGTAGCCTACAATACAATTGCGTCTGGCTTAAAGATCTAGTTGCCAAGCTATAAACATAAAAAAAAAGTTTGCTTTCAAATAAAATACGAACAATGTGCAAGTGCTGTAACGGTTATTATCTCAATATTAAGGCTATTCTAATAGTATCGCCTGCGGAGCTTTCAGTTTTGTTTACATACATATTCGCATTTGTCAGAATGAGATTACGTCAAAAAAAATTGAAACAATGTACCAGATCACATTACTAATTGACTTAGGAAACTAGAACTTAAGATAGGTATTGCATACGGTTTGCTTCGAAGCCACTAATCTTGTCAGGCGGTTTTCTCCTTCTACAAGTCCGTTATGTCGCAGAAAGAGGCTGCAGAAAGACTGAGGGGAGAGGACGCGTACGCGGACCCCGTCCGCAGACGGGGGATCGACAGTCAAAGGCGCTGATACGTGACCACCCTCCCGTGATTCTGCCACAGGGGTCCGTTTATTACGGGTGTAACAGCAGACTTCGTCCCCAGCTTGATGAAGTAGGCTACCCTGCCTCCGGGTTGTCCCAGTTTTAGCCGAGCGTAGGGGCGTCACGGTGCAGTAACTCTATTCTAGATCCTGTGATGCCCCGTAAAAGTACGGAAATAAGGGGCGCTGGTCTAGGTTTAGTGGGTAGTTTGGCGGCCGGTTTCTCGCGACTATTCTGCTTCGGCAAAGTGACCGTAGCATGATATAAATATGGTCGGATAAATTGTTAATAGCAATCAGTGTGTTGGTTCAATGCAATGACGATCGGGTAGATTGCGAAAATTGGATACAATTTTATATACTTACCTAAAATTATGTAGCCGCGGCTTGTGTGCCCTGGAATATCGTGCTGAAATACGTTTCTGAGAAGTGCGATTTCTTCAACATCTATTGGGTTATTTCCTAGATAATCTAATATTTTATTGGCACTTTTCTCTTGTCTTCCAGAAACGAGGATGAGATAAGGAACTGAAAATTTCTCATTACGAAATGCCTGTTAAAGTAAAAAGAAAATAATATCTATTTTTATGTGCACGCTAGGTGTAATATAATTGTTTATTATTTAATGTAGTCAAGTCATGATATCGCCATCTCTTATTTGAACCACAATACATATTCTTGGTACATACACATTCCGTCTCTTTTTGTATAATGGTATGTATGTATGTATATGTATCTCTGTCCCTCCAGTTTTCCCTTACAACTTGAAATATGTCGTCATTTTGTCGTCAGATTCGTTTGTGTTATTAAAAAGACACACGTAAGAAATAATAAGATTTTTGGCAAGTGCGGTGAGTTGTTGAAACAAACTAAATGGTGGCCGCCCTAAAAAGTGATTGTAATAGTTTGAATGATTGATTAAGGGGGTTTCAATTGCCGTGCATTTGTGACGTCAGCATCTGAGAAGCCAACGCTTCCGCGGCTACGTATGTACGGAAAATCCGGAGTTTTTTTTTTCTTACGGATTCCGCGCACGAAATAATTAAATACTATTAAACAATTTTTACCTTTGGTTTGTGATGATCTTTTAAAAGAATATGATAATTTGCTCCCGTGAACGAGAAATTATTTATTGCAGTATATGCTCCGTGCTTTAAAGGTGTATGCTCGGTTAATATTTGAACTCTGCCATCACTTTCTGTTTTGATTAGATTTTGTGGTTCATTATCATAAAGATTGGCTGGCAATAATCCTTTTTGATAAGCCAAACACATCTAAAAATTTACAAAAAAATATCGGTTACTGGAGTATGCACATTTAACACGGAAGAATATATTTTGTACCAATAAATATAATCAGTAGATTTGAACAAAGATTGCATTTATGTGCCAATTATAGAAGATTATTGATCAAAGAAAGGGGGAAGTGACTGATTAACAACAGATGCGTCGTTTAAAGCCCGAAACTCAACTGAAAGCCAAAATACACACGAGCCAGGAAACATACTTTCTTCCAAGTGATACTCGTAAGAGGCGACTAAACACCCCACAGCCAGGTGGTAGGGTATTTGCCCGAATGGATGGCTACCACCCCTGGTCTAGAGTATGCCACCATAACAACCTTGAGTTGTGTTCCGGCATTAGTGACCAGGTTCCAGTCTCCCTTAAGAGAGCAGCAGCGCATTTGTAGCACTTTTGGTGTTGCAAATGTTCATAGGCGATGGTAACTGCTTTCCATCAAGTGGGCCGTCTGCCTGTCTGCTGAACTCATGCAATAAAAAAAAAACTCGAGATATAAAGTATTGCATTTTATTTCAGAAAACTTGCTATCGATCAGTGGAAAAATCGTATCGTAATCAGATTTTTTATCACTCTGGCTACTTTAAAGTAAGACTACTGATACAACATATGGATCTTAACATTCCCTGACTCATTCACTCTCGCTCAATCAATCACACATACTTATTCATACATCACCTATGCAACACACACACACACTTATACTTATACTAGCATATATACTTATATATTTTTTCTCTTAATTAGCCAAACATCAAGGCCAACGGGTTGATCCTGGTGACCTGTACTACAGGTTTCTTTTTAACCTAATTCAGGCACCAGACTCTTACTTAATTTTGTTACTAGTTTTAAGTTTCACTCTATACTTAAAGAGGAAATAAAGAATTATGTTACGTTAAACCATTCCCAGGAAAATTCTTATGGGATACCTAGTATAAAACGTACCTCAAATATATAGTCCAAAAATTTGCTATCTATCAACGAAAACCGCATCGAAATCGGGCCAGGAGTTTTTACATGAATCCCGAACAAAGAGACAAAACAACAAATAAACAAAAAATTAAAAAGAAAATGCGTCGTATTCTTCATTGTTCATATAGTCTATTCATCTTGGTTTTCTTTAATAGCTACAATGTGCAAACACGGCATTTTCAGAATTTTATAATATTGTAGATATGATCTGTACGTGATATTTTGTTTACACGTTTGAAATAACAGACAGTTTAAAATTATATACGACTAGCCGTGCCCGCGACGTCGTCCGCGTGGAATTTGCTTTCAAAACCCTCCGATTTTGAAACATTCTTCATTGGTGCTCCACTCTTATTGGTCTTAGCGTGATGATATATAGCCTATAGCCTTCCTCGATAAATGGGCTATCCAACACTGAAATAATTTTTCAAAGCAGACCAGTAGTTCCTGAGATTAGCGCGTTCAATCAAACAATATTAGTATATTTGGCTACAACACTAATACTTATATTTTAAATATCGTGATATCTTTTGAATGAAACGTCCGAATTGAATAATTCAAAAAGTTCTAGAAAGGTATTGAATTCGTCTTGAATATGGAGTAATTTATTTTGATAAGGATTAATACCAAGGTACAAAATAAAGAGTTTTTGAAGCGACGGCATTTTAATTATTTAAAAAAAAAAAACACTTATTGTGAGATAACTACAATAGTTAGACATATGGTTACGCGATATTTTTTGTAGACAATTATATGTTCTGCAAAGTGGTACATTATTTTATTCTATAACCAATGGTTTTCGCAGCGCACGCCGTGTAAGGATTTTTTCGGGTCATTTTTTTACACCTTGGGTTACATTATTGGACTTTTAGTAAGGACCCATAATTTTTTTGTAAATATAATATAGCCTATAGCCTTTCTTGATAAATGTACTATTCAACACTGAAAGAATTTTTCAAATCGGACCAGCGGTTCCTGAGATTAGCGCGTTTAAACAAACAAACAAACAAACTCTTCAGCTTTATAATATTAGTATAGATTGGAAAGATAAGTACCTTAATTATAGCACAGATCGCAGAATTACTTTCAACATTACCAACATCAGATTTAATGCTTCCGACTTTTATTGGTTTTCGACGTCCAAATACGTTGCTAATGGCTTCCAATTCTTGCCTGTCAGATTTAGCAAAACCTAATTATAGAAACAATAAGTCAATAACATTTATATATCCTTATAGATAGTATGTTAAACACTTTAATATTATGCTAAGTAATACATATGTACATCTATACAGGTAAATAAAATTAAATTATCTTTTTGTAATGTTAAAATACCAGCTTTTTACTAAATACATATGATAGTATATACGGTATATACGGTATTATATAGTATATACGGTACTTATATACAAAAATCATTTTTTAAATATTTTGTCTGTCTGTCTGTTTGTCTGTGCGTTTCGGCTTATCTTTGAAACAGCTGGACCGATTTGGACGGGATTTCATTGGCGGATAGCTGGTGTTATAAGGAGTAGTAAATTAGTCTACTTTTTTTGGGTTCGCGAAAAAAATTCCACGCCGACGAAGTCGCGGGCACAGCAAGTCTAATTTATATTTTAGACTTCTGACAAATTGTGTTGTTCATGGTTGCTTTATTTCTGACATACACACAAAAAGTCACAGCGAGCCAAATCTGACAAATGGTGGCTGAGCGATCATGCGATTATGCGAAGTGGAAAATCTATGAACTGTTTGTCCACAAATCTGGACGTTTACGACGAATTGCTTCATATAGACGTCTTAAAACGGTGTTGAGAGCCTCTGGTATCTCTCTAATACCTTTACTTGACTTTCGAGCACATTTTTAATCATTTCTTCGACGTTATCATCGTTAACAGAGGTGCATAGACGACTCGCATGAAGCAAGTTTTCTACGATCTCCCGACCCTCACTGCAGACTTTAAGCGACTATAGTACATTTATCCTCGACAGAGTAGACGCCCCGAAATATTTATAACGATTCCGCAGCCGCAATTTCGTTGGAAACACAAAGTGTCAAGCAAATGATTTGTAAAAAAAAATATCATAGTGAATTCCACAGAACCTATTCGCCAGGCAAACTTTTTGCGTTGTAAACAATCAGCTGCAGAACACAAACTGATTGACATTTCCAAATTCACACCAATATCAAAAGAGGTTGTGTCTACTTAGGAAGAAAATAGTTTACTGATTTGGTATATGTGCACAATTTAAATGGACCATCGTCGTCAGCCATTCGTAGTCCACTGCTGGACGTAGGCCTCTCCAAGACGGCGCCACTCATCCCCGTCCTCTGTTTTCCTCATCCAGTGCCCACCGGCGACCTTGCACAGCTCGTTGGTCCATCGGGCTGGAGGGCGTCCGACACTACGTTTACCGAGACGCAGTCTCCACTCCAGGACTCGTCTGCTCCATCGGCCATCGGTCCTGCGGCAGACGTGACCGGCCCACTGCCACTTCAACTTGCTAATTTTGCGAGCTATGTCGGTTACCTTGGTTCTCTTACAGATTTCTGATTCGGACATTACGGATTACGGACTTCCTCATTTCTGATTTTATCCATAAGAGAAACACCCAACATAGCTCGCTCCATAGCCCGTTGAGCGACTTGGAACTTGTGGACCAATCCTGCCGTCAGTGAACTAAACTAAACTAAATGGACCAGTTCGGGTCAAATTCAATCAGAGTATGTATTTCACAGAGTGCATTAAATAATAGGAGAATGTATATCTTCGAAACAATTAAATGTTTCCACTTTACCATTTGCGTTAGCTTCTATGAAGTCAACATCATCATCCGATATTTTTATTTCAGAATAAAATTCTTGTAGAAATTCTTCAATTTGATTTGGGTTACGTGTGTGTAGGAATGTTCCATCAGGATCAGGAAAGTATTTTCCTTTGACATGACAAATTTCGCCGTAAATTCTACAAAAAAATATAGGATAATGTGATAGGTTTGAGGTCCGTTATTGATCAATGAAAGAATTTCTTCTTTTCTATTAAGAGTGATCTCATTAATATACTTTCGAGAACACAGTCTTTTCCAGGAAGCCATTTTACATAAGAAGAGTAGTAATTTCATCGTATAACAGTGATGTGCATTGTAACACAAATATCGAATTAACTCGATTTCCAACCTATTCAATGTTGTAAATTATTTACGAGGGAAAAAATACTAATTATAATACAAACCTTTTTGCATCTCTTGCTTTTTGCAAAAATAACACTCCAACTCCCTCGGATCTGACATTTCCATCACCAGTTTCAGTAAAGCACTTCGTTTTACCGTCTAAACATAAAAGTCCTAATCTGCAATGTATAATTATTATAAGTTAGATGTTGGGGTGGGGGTTGTTGGTGGTTGGCTCGCTCTTGCTTGATGAAATATATACTATAATAAATCTCTAAATGGTTCGGATTTGTTTCATTTTTTGTACGCATTTACAAATGTAAAAAAAATCAAGAGGACTAATTCGCGCCGGCAGTTACCGAAAATGCAACTTTTAGAATTTTTGTCTGTCTCTCTGTCCGTTTGTCTGTCTATTAGAGAATCACGTGAAAACTACTGATCGGATTTAAACGAAACTCGATACCTAGCTAACTTATATCCCGGGGGCGTAACTTAGGATACTTGTTCTCCCGATTAATGAGATTGTTTCCTTACGATAAACGAATTAGCAAAATAGATAACGCTGCAATGGCGTTTTTCCAATTCATTAAAAATTCCTACGTTGTCATAAACGACATGTCAAACGTTGTATTACTTCAAATCAGCTTGGCTTCGACTCGCCTCTATGTTTTGTTGGGCAGTTGCTTAGCCTACATGGACTTAGCTTCTTTGTTACTATTGTTTCGAGTAGCAAGATCAAATTAAAATGCCGTTGGAATTATTATAGAGTTTATTAGAACTATACAAACACGTATAACACTGGTACAAATATAACCGAATACAACAAATCCAAACGTAATGCAGAAGGTCGGAATTCAATAAGACGCGCAAAGTCCATCACTATGGTTCCCGATTGTAGTACACCGGTTTCGCTTCGTTTGTGGTTCTCGCTAGACTAACTCCTCCCTCAATCGGGCTATTGCTTTATATTGCACAAATGCAATATGTCCGCCCGGTAGCGTGGATCGAATTTCCTAGAATTGGCTTGTACTTTAAATCCGTAATACCTGGCTAATGATCGCAGGCTGTATGCTAATAAGTAAACAAAAGAAGACGACCGTAAAAGAATTTCAATGTTATCAATTCAAATACCGACGGGTAGTAAATGTGCTTTATTTCAGATAATTATGCAGGTGGATTTTGTGTTTGTCGGGACCCGAGTTGTAACACTATTATATATATTAAATCGAATAAAATTGTATTTAAGTAAAATAAAACTACTACCTAGAGTTTAACACGCGGCTTAGCCGCAGTGTAGTCTACTTAAACATAGACTTCTTCTGATTACACGTTTAATCTACGTTAACACCTTTACAAGATAAACGTCTTAAAAATCCTTTAACTGACACCTTAATTGACAAACTTTTAAAGAAAGAAAGAAAAAAATTATTGACTTAAAAAAATACGACGTTATACATGAAAAACAAATAATACATTCAATATCACAGTAATTTAGTTACGAAATGACTAAACTCTCTACCAGTTGCTTTCTCACGTCTACACTTATAAAATTCCTTATAGAATATACTATTTTCAACCTACAATAACATTTTCTCATAACATTATTTATGTGTGATTCAAATCGTAATTCAGAATCGATGGTAAGTCCTAGATTACAAGCCGAACTAACAGTCATAATTCGTTCATCTTTTATTTTGATCGTTGGACCTTTCGTAACACACTGCCTTATGTAGACTGTTTTATCACTGTTGGCTTCAATGCAATCAATCATTCATAGTTACTTACTGTCGTTCATTCGTTTATGCCCAACTTCCGATACATATTCCTCATCCTATACAACCCTACATAAGTATGTATATTTAATTTAATGATGTGATTTTAACAGGTTACCACGTTTTTTGTTTCCACCTTAGTTCTGACAAATGCGCATGTTTATGATAAATAGATAGATAGCTATCACTTGCCTTACCATCGGTTGAACTTTGACATTAGATCTATGGAGCTTATGTCAAAATTTGACCGATCGTTCACATGCCTTCATGTAAAATATAGGAACCGGCCATAGATAAACTGGACTCTATCAGATGGTTTATAGATGCGAACAGCACTCGTGAGTTTAAGCGATTCGAATTCACCGAAGATGTATTATGGCGGGCGTGGACAAACGACGACTGGTCTTCAGAAATGGCACCAGTGCCTCCAAATTGACACAGTGTTTTCTCAATTTGTTTGAATTTTGCGTGGTGAGATGTACGACAATGGGATGGGTGGTCAGTAGAACTACGGATTTTAAAATAACTATTAAACGCTATGATAAATATTTAGTGTAGTTCAATTCTAGCCTTTTCCATACACGTGAGTAAATCTATATCAATAATATATATGTACAATTGCACAGGTATAACATACTCCAATATATACCCAACTGAAATCAGACTTGAGCCTTTTTTCCCTGTCCATTTCACTTAAAAATGAAAATTGAAAATGCCCCATATACATATTATTCTTACATGCTTCCGGGAGACGAATTGAAATTCGTTTAGGAAGATCACAAACTTTAGTAAAGTTCACACACGTGATACACGTTTCTTACAAACACAACCAAAGACAACAAGTTCAAACCGTAAGGCAGAAAATCGTAATAACACAAAATGCGCAAAGTATGTCGATGTGAGATTCCCGTTCGGAATGTACACTTCGTAACTTCTCAATTACTGTTGAAACTCAACTACCTCTGACTCAATGGGACAACCTTATATATTCACAAAAAAGACTTGGACGCCCAATAAACATGCATTCATTGGAATTCTAAAACTGGTAAACTTAATCTGAAACAAGATGGTTTCTAAGAACTTGCAGTGAAATTTGAACAATAAAAACGGTTTATCATATCTTATTCGAAAACGGCCGTTAATATTAGTAAAAATTGTAAATTAGGGGTGTGAATTATTAATAAAGTTTGTTATACTTCAATTGATATTTAATTGGAACTAATATGTGACAAAGTATAATTTTTATATCAAGTTTACTGATTTACCGTTTCATGCTTACTGAAGAAAAGGGATGTATGCAACAGTTAGATGCACCAACAATAGCAGAATCACAATCTCCTGATCTGATTGCTTTGCAAGCAAGGTCCAAGCATAACGCACTGCTTGCATCGGCAAGGTCTACTGAATATGACGGACCTCTTGCATTTAGCCAATAAGAAATGCGGTTCGCCATCATTGTCTGGCCAAATCTGTAATAATACTATACAATTATTCTTAATTTAAGCTAGTTAATTTCTAGATTGTGACAATAAGCTAATACACCAGTAAGATTTCTTAGATCCTTTGTATAGATTCTCACAAAAAAAAAAAAACGGGTCGGTATCACTATTATCAGGGAATAATAGAATAAATTCGCTAATCAGTCGTATTAATTCAGAACATATTATTATAAAAATAATCGCGTCAATAAAATTGTACTTAAATAAAGCCAAAAAGTGAAATAATGGTGAAATGAACACTGAATATGTTTTTCAAGAAAAAGTAAAAAATAAAGGGAAATTATTTCAGTTTTTGCAATTATGCGAAAAATCAGTAGTTATTAAAACTATCCATGGCGTTAACAACGGTCCTGCAACGGTTTTTCATGTTTGTATTCAAATTCAAATTCAAAAGTTTTTATTCAAAATAAGTTCCACTGGAGAACACTTTTTGAAGGTCATACATGTAAGTTAATATTGAATTTTTATTTCCTATTCTATGTACACCGCTTCGCAACGTGTTGATGCTGTAAAGGAGAAGAAGCGGCAAGAAACTCTCCAGCAACACATCTAGCTAAATATTGCTTTTCTTCATATTTCATATTCTATTTATATCTCAAATCTTGGTTTAAGTTATCAAAGTATTGATGCGAGATATTGCTTTAGGTCCTGCAAAGTTGCATAAAAGTTGTTCTTGATTCACAATGTTTGGAAGAAAATTCTTCAAAACCCTTCTTTGGTCTGGTGATTGCGAGGACCAGTCTAGCACCGATACGTTTTGCTCCTAGAGCTAGCTGGTCACCACTGCGCTATTTACGGATAGGCGTTGTCGTACATGAGCGTTAATTCCTGACCCAATCGTAGTCGATGGGGGTAGATTAATGGTATTAACACCTGTTTACGTTATTTTTAGCGGTCATGATATTTCTGATCCAAACAAGCTCCCTTCTTTCACCAACATGGATTCCCGCCCAAACCATGATTGTCCCGCTATGGTATGGATGAACTTCCTGAAGGTGTTGCAGACGACTCTCAAGACACATACACTACTACTAGTTATACACGTACTCTTTGTGAATAGGGGTGAAAAGCGAATCGGGACTTATCAGAAAATAGTAGTGTAGACCCCTGGTTATCTTCCCAGACCAAAAGTCATGAGCACACAATTTTACAAAGACCTACAAAATAATCTTAAAAGTTACTCAAACGAGAGTAAAACGCGCAAATAAAAATAGCAACGTATTAGAGCTTTTACTTTATTCTTATATTTTTTGATGTCTCGACGTCGCTTGCAGTTGCAATTGCAATTGCAATATTTATACGAGAGTGCTCGAATAACATTTTAATTATTGTATCATTCGCAAAAAAATAACTAAATGATAAAACATCGATCATTTAAAGAAATTCATCTGAAAAGTAAATCAAAATTCATTTAGAGGTCGAAATGTAAAAACTTTAAACTTACCCGGTTATAACAAAATTATTCGAGTTTTTTGCGTCGTATAATTTCGAAGTGGTATCTGTTGAAGAACTTCCAATGTATACTCCGACTCTTGATCCACTCAAAGTAACAGGATTTATCCCTAATGAATAAATACATTATACGTATAAATAATTTTAAAATTAACAAGGTAAAAATCTAGTATTTTATTCAAAATCGCTAAGAACCTCAACCAGAAGGCCCAGCTTGCTATACACAAC
The DNA here is from genome assembly GCA_019925095.2 of Dendrolimus kikuchii. Lineage (NCBI taxonomy): Eukaryota > Metazoa > Arthropoda > Insecta > Lepidoptera > Lasiocampidae > Dendrolimus > Dendrolimus kikuchii. The sequence continues at coordinate 4,655,319 of CM034400.1, forward strand.
GCGGTACTGGTACCTGCGCTCACGTTTGGAAGCGAGAGTTGGGTATGGAAGAGAGAGCATGAAAGTAGAGTAAACGCGGTTGAGATGCGAGCACTGCGCAAAATCTGCGGAGTGACGCTCGTGGACCGCGTTCGTAATACCGAAGTAAGAAAGAGAGTTGGTCTGAAAGAGAGTGTCGGGGTGAAGGTAAGGAAAGGAATGCTCCGGTGGTTCGGGCATGTGGAAAGAATGCATGATGAAAGAATGACTAAACAGATATACAATGCAAAAGTGGATGGTTGCAGAAGTCGTGGAAGGCCACGACACACCTTCCATGATCAAATTGATCGTGTACTAGCAGAAGGTGATGTCAGGAGCCTTAAGAACAGACGAGCGTGCATGACAAGAGTTATGAATGTCAAAGAAGCAAGTTAAGTGTGTAAGAATAAGCCTAAATGGCGCCTACCCCGCAAGGGAACTGGCGTGGAGTTATGTATGTATGTATGTATGTATTCAAATTCGGAATTATAATACAAAACAATATACCGAATAGTTTTCATGCAAATTCCATGAATTCTCGAATTTCAATTACATATTATGACGCTTTAAACATGTCTAGAAATAGGAAACGAAGTATAAACTTATATTTGCCCATTTATTTGTCATCAATGAAGATTTTGGCTGACACGTGGTTTTGAGCGATTTATATAAAGGTACACTAAAGCCAATGTTAAGGCCTAGTATGTTCCATTGACTATCATGTCGTGGCCAAAAACATGCAGTTGTCTAAGCGCCTGTGTAGACGGCACAGTCAACACGCCGCAAGCACGTCTAAAATAATAGCTTCGATCGACCTTTTTTGATTTATAAGTGAGTTGTGTCAGTTAAATCTACCTATAGTGGTTGCTCCAAGCTTTCATTATAAAAAAAAGGCTAAGCGCAGCTGTCATTTTAGTCCAGGTAATGAAAGATCAGAGTATAGATATACGCGAATGAAAGTAGAGCACGTAGTGGCGGCGCGCTCGCACCTAGTCTACACAGTTTGGCGGTGCGGTGGCAGTGTTGTATACATACATACATGCACGTTCTAATAGTCCGAGAGCTGATGAATAATTTAGGGTAGGTTCTTGAGGCAGTGTGAAAAAATATATAACAGTTCTTGACAGATCCCTAAGTATGAAAATCGAGGTCTGGCTGAAGGGTAGCGGCGCTTTACCAACCCTTGAATTTTTTTTAAATGGGATTTTTTTATTAAAGAAATTTGAGGTATTTGAAAAATAAGACAGTCATATTCATTAGTCGGGTTTAAATATTAACTAGACTGTTACAATTTTGTTTGTAAACAAATGCAGTACGTATTCTTGAGGCATCTTGACCTTTTGGAAGAGTGATATAAGTACTTAAAAACGCATAATCCCAATAAGCCAAATCGACTTGGCGGAATTTTTCACCTGCCAGATGGTCAATAATGTAATCCATAAGTGCGTGTGAACAGCACTATAGGATTAGCCTGAGGTGTGAGAGAGAGCGTATATCGACTGTACCTCTCGCTCAAGGTGGCTGCGATGCGGTTGGTTCTCGCGCGACCACGTGACAGTACCTAAATGGGTTCTCACTAGTAATAAATAAATTTTAAACAATAATAAACCCGCAGGGGCTACCACCCCTGGTCTAGAGTATGTCACCATAACAACCTTGAGTTGTGTTTCGACATTAGTGGCCAGGTTCCAGTCTCTCTTTAGGAAACAGCAGCGCATTTGCAGCACCTTGTGAATGTCCATAGGCGATGGTAACTGCTTTCCACCAATGGGCCGTCTGCCTGTCTGCTGAACTCCCGCAATAAAAAAATTAAGATTCCGGCTTTCTTTTATCATACCATCCCATTTCTGAACGAGGGTATAAAAATCAACATAGTGTAATATCCGCTTTGTGTCCTTTGTCGCCTCTAAGCCATGATTGAAAATATCTTATAAGTTCTGTCACATAGGATAATTTCATACACCATACTTAAATAGTCAGATGAGGCCACACTTTGTACACATTGCGAAGTATTTTGAATATCCCCTTTTGATTTTAATAAAAAATCATTTATTTGTATGATTTTGAAGACCTGTCTCACGGTATCCGAGGGCAATGTACTCGTATATAGAATTTTTTGAGTCCCAGTTAGATAGATGTATTCTGCCATCCCCCATTTTTTTAAGCGTAATATAGCAGCATACAAAATACATTATTTTGCGAAATTGCATCCATATAGACCTTATAGTTTTTGGAAAAATCCTCTGTAACATACATAGACAGATGGACATACCGATGCATACTTTATTTGTTCTGTTTCATCGAAATTTCTACCCAAATAAAGCCTGCTTACCTGCATCAAATATAGCGTTAAATGCGTTTTCTAACAATACTCTACTTAGAGGGTTCAATGAGTTAGCTTGCGTATATGTTACTCTAAAGAACTGTGCGTCGAATTCCTGCCAATTTTTAAGTTTCCCAAAGCGTTTTGGCAACTCTGGGTGTTGTTGACCTGAAGAATCGTAATTAATCATTTCTTTCTGAAAATAAAAATTGATGTTACTGTTAAAATTCTCTTAAAGTACTTACATTTTGCCAGGTGGTAGGGTATTTGCTCGACTGGATGGCGACCACCCCTGGTCTAGAGTATGCCGCCATAACAACTTTGTGTTATGTTCCGGCATTAGTGACCAGGTTCCAGTCTCTTTTAAGAGAGCAGCAGCGCATTTGTAGCACCTTTGGTGTTGCAAATGTCCATAGGCGATGGTAACCGCTTTCCATCAAGTGGGCCGTCGGCCTATCTGCTGAACTCCTGCAATAAAAAAAGGACTGAAAATTATTATGCACATATACAACATCGCGAGTAAGTAAGGCTTGTCTGCTATTGATGGAAAGATAAACTCACTATTTACGTAGGGGTTGTTGTGGACTGTATAATAAAGGTTTAAGTTCAATTTTGGAAGAAGAAGGATCTCACCGTATGCTGCTGCTCTTGGTTCTCTAATTCAGTCCGCAGCGAGAGGTCCGAGGAGTTTTTAAATTTTTAATTATATATATGTTACAGGTAATTTGATAAATCCTGTCATTATGAATAATGACCGGTCTGTATACATAATGCCCGTATGAAGTTGCCAATATAAATAAAAGAGCATGATTAATCACTACTCCCGGTCAGTATGAATAATGACAACCTTATCTCGGGCAGTGTAATAAAACACAGATAAACGGTTTTTTCTTTATTAAATGAGGTTACGGTATTATATATATAAAGTGAATTTTGGATAATTATAAAAAAATGAACATAAAGGCTAAGGCTTCTAAGTTATATTAAAAAATTCGGATCTGTTCATAATAAATAAAAGTGCCATATAACTATATCCCACCCTTAAATAAATTAAACTTACATAATTCTTATGGAAACGTAACCAAATTTATTACATTATCTTACTAGAAGTAGGGAAGCATTCATATTGCCCGGTTCAAGTGATAAAATCAAGTTATCTCAAACCATGATTTTTTTAATGAACGATGGGCCGTCGGGCGTTATTAATATAGGTCGGTCATAGTAATAAATTAGTCAAATTGACCGACGCTCTTGGTTATTATTCATAATGATCGGTCCCTATTAATATTGCCCGATTAATCAAATTGCCCGTAACATATATATTTTGTCACTTTGCTTGTGCGCAATCTTGATTGTAAGAGCATGTTTATAACGGCAGAGCGTTGAAATAAAAACCGCCTGGTGCGAACGACGTACTGAGACGGACAGAGCTCTTGCGATTCTTGTCATAGCGTTCTTATAGGATTTCAAAATACTGGCAACATCCTCACTTTCGTTGCAGTGAGAATAAGGACAAGCGGGAAAGTTTAAAAGAAGGTAAAGAATCGACATTAAAAAAGTAAGAGAATTAATTACCAGCTACGATACTTGAATCGCAAGACAGATAAAGCCAAGTAACGAAAAAAAGGAAGTGTGAATTTTTCAGACTTCCTATAATTATGGGGTAAAGTTCAAAAAGCAGAGATAAATACAATTTTTTAAGACATTGAAGCGAAAGCAACGACCTGATTAGGTTATTAATGGGCTGTTGAATTCATGTACCATCATGGATGTATCCGTGCAGGAACGGAGAAAGTATACAATTTCCTGCGGCCGGGCGGCCTGTCATAAGAGGCGACAAAGCAACCCACAGCCAGGTGGTAGGGCATTTGCCCGACTGGATGGCTACCATCCCTGGTCTAGAATATGTCGCCATAACCACCTTGAGTTGTGTTCCGGCATTAGTGACCGGGTTCCAGTCTCCCTTAAGAGAGCAGCAGCGCATTTGTAGAGCCCCTTAGGTATAGCAAATATCCATAGGCGATGGTAACCGCTTTTCATCAAGTGGGCCGTCTGCCTGTCTGCTGAACTACTGCAATAAAAAAAAGGAATTTCAATAAAAATTATAAAGTGAATAAATGCTTGGTGTTCCGCCTACAAGAAATGGTTCCACAAAGGTAACAAATTCTCCTGTCTCGTGTTTTGGCTACCGAATCATAAAAGTGCATTCAATTAAAATGTAATATATATGTGTCAAATATGACCACGTCTCTGAATTTCGTAAAAAACTCAAGTGGTTTCCAATTCGTTTTCGCCGGAATACTCATATTCTTTCACTCCTTTACAGTGTGCTGTTTATCCCCACAACCCCGTATTATCTCAAAGAACGCTTTGAATTCGACTCTTCCTCTTACAATTTACGACCTTCTACGAATCTTAGACTTAATACTCCCAAGCATCATTAATCTTTCTTCAATAATTCTTTTACTGTACAGGCTATTCGACTCTGGAATGAGCTACCTGTTACTGTTAGACAAGCTAAATCACTAACAATATTTAAGAACATGACAAAAAAGCATTACCTACAACATAGTGATATTTGATATTTTTATGTATATTTATGTATATGTATATATATGTATGTATATATTTATGTATGTGATATCAATAGGTGTATTTATATGTGTCTATTAAGTATAATTCTTACTTATATAATATTTCACATACTTATATGTTTATAAATAAATAAAATATATGTAAGTAACTGCATAACCTCTAATATTTATTTATACCACCTTTGCCAATACAATCTGTTTTATTCCTGCCACGGGTTGTCTGGAAGAGATCGCTTCTTAGCGATAAGACCGCCCATTGTGCACATTTAGAATATTTTTAGGCTATAAGATTTTCTGTTTACTGTAATCGTGTACAATAAAGTGTTATCTATCTATATTTGAAAATTACTAAACGGACACTGTTTGGAATATTTTTTTATGGTCAATATTAATTTTTTCATAACTTTTTATTTATCTATTTATTTAATGAGAAAACCAACAGCGAGTACACAAATATAAAGTCGTTTACAATAAAAAGTAAGGCCAATAACAGGTTTTCCTTATTAACTACCACGTTACTAACAATTTTACATAGCAAATGTTAAGTTGAAATTAAACAAATAAAATTGGGTTGTGTTATGTAAAATTCAGCAAATCATTAATAATGTTACTTTTAAATACAATTGTTAAATACAAATTTTATCACATAGCACTTAAGATTTGTGTATATATATTCTTAAGTGTAATGTTAAATTAATTAAGCAATAATTAAATAGAGAGTACAAAATAATACGGTGATGTGGTGTACTCTGTATGTAATTATTGATTAATTAATTTAACATTACCCTTAAGACTATATATATACAGAAATCTTAAGTGCTACGTAATAATATTTGTAACCTATGTAATATTCTGAAAATGTTCGTAGATGCATCTCCGAAGGTTTTCTGCCCTCTGTATTAAGAGATTTTGGCATGTACACGGGCTACTCAGTCATAACTTTGCTAATTATGTAGCAATAAATTATTCCATGTACGTAGCGTAACACAGCTTAATAGTTTAACTATTACAAAATTAGTACATTTTGAATGTTAAGCGTATTTATAAAGGATAATGAAATTGTATTACCTTCCCATATAAATTTTCCATAAATTGCAATACGTTCTCTGAATTGGGATAAGTTCCCGAAATACCACTGATGACTACTCCATCCCCGGTTAGTTGCGTCGACTCTTCATTTTTTGAAACAGAATGAAATTTTATATTTTCTTTCTTAGGAACTGGTGCCATTTTCACAAGTTCAGTTGTAAGTGGACGAAATAGAATATTCGGAAAATTATTATGAACTCGTATTTATATAGATACGAATAGTTAATATTTGCATATTCAATAAATTTTCTTGAATATTTTATTAGTACATTGTTAACAAATTAGTAGCGCCTTGTTGCATCTATTAAGGTTCACTATTGTTTAGACTTGTAACAGGATTGATAATGAAATACGTGTTTACTCATAAAGGTGTATTTTGCGACTGACTACCAATAGAATTTAATAGCGGTTAAATATAAACTCAACACGCCTAGTAAAGGACCTTGAAATGTCGTACAATCTCTTTCATCCGGAATTTCCGAGACGGGTCTTCGGAATGAAAGGAAGTTATAAGTATTACATAAATTATAATTCCATTCGGCAGTTTCGGTTGCGCAGGTAAGGCGCATTAGTTTTCGAAATGTAAGTAATATTTATTGAACTTTATTCGCAAACGAAAGAAGTAGAGCGTTGATTACTATGCATTCTAAGCTCGGTCCCGTTTACACGATTCGTACACTGTCTAGTGTATTAAAATTAGTTTTTTGCACATATGAATCGAAAGGAATTATGGAAGGATGTAACAGTTATATAGGAGAACTGTAATACATATCTAACAACCTAAATTATATTAATATGTGCCTAATTATGTCTCCACTATCTATGTTATACCTAGGTGTTATAAATGTTAAACATTGTCTTGAAATAAACGAGTATTATTCCAGCATTGGTTGGTTTCACTTGTCTCCCATTCCGATAGCCGTTGCATGGCGACCTTGCCAGAGGCACGCGAATCTGACACCACCGCGCCGTAAAAGGATAGTACTTCATAAACATTGTGCTCTCGGGACAAGTTAAAGATGTTTCTAATTATTTGCGTTATAACTCGCTGCGACACTCATATTATTCAAAATAAGTTTATTCAAGAAAATGGGAAAATCTCAATCTAAGGAGGAGACCCTGATAGTACAGAACGCAGCTGGCGGCGTGAATACTGCTGGAGTTGAGAAGATTCGATTTCACTTATCTACTACCAACATACTGATATCTATAGTAGTACTATTCATAGGCCTTGGGTTTTTGTATTTTGTTTATCGAATCTACAGACAATGTCACTTGAAATGGATTCGGAACGAGTTTGAGGAAAGGGCCAATAGAAGATCGTTTTTTGGCCGTCGTCGAGTACCATACCCTGACGCCACGGTTCAAGTTTCCGGCGTGTAAAAGTAGTGCGCGAGTGTTGATTCAAATATATTTAATCTTTGCATTCGCAAGGTACTAAACGGCTATACACATACAACTGTGAACTACATGACACGGATTGCGTTATAAAAAAAACTGGCGTCAGTGACCTTACACATAGACAATTACGGTCAACAGAATAGTTATGTATAAATAAGTGTATTAACTGTGTACGTTTATTATTCAGGTAATGTACTGATTCTTATTTTATGTATTATTTATAAGTACCTTTTGGTCATGAGTAATGTGCAACTATAATAATTAATTAATGACTAAAATTTATGGCGGAAAATTAAAAAAAATTGTATAATGAATTAAATGACAAAAGGATATATTTAATTAAAATTGGTCAAACACGAAGGGAAGGAAAAATTATAGAAAGAAAATTTGAGAAGGCTAAGTTAATATTTGTTCAGTATAATAATTATTTAGATAATATATGTAGAATAAAAAGGCTTGATAAATCGGAAGACGTTTTAATAGAAACTTATTGTGAGGATATAAAAGGTATTTATTCTGACATTTAAAAATTGTATAAACGTGTAGAAGAAATATCAGATATTTCAAACATGGATAAATTTGATATCAAAGTGGCTTGCTTAAATTTGTTACCGGTTATGACCGATGATGAAATTATCTCTAAATACTTAATAGACGGAATAGAATAAATACTTCGAATCAATTTTAGAAGACAGTTCGAAGCCAAAGCTAACATCTTTTGTTTTGAAAATCCGACTTTCTCAGAGTGCTAAACTACGATTATCGACTAGTTATAACAGCATTAAGGACATGGTACATGATATCAAATTAAACTTATTGACAAAGAAGTCTGCTGTGGCGTTACAAACTCAATTACTAACATTAAGACAAAATGACAAAACTATAACTGATTTTGGGCAAGAGATTTCGGAATTGTTTGTTGATCTTACCATTTCTCAGACCGACAGCAATACAAATAATAATTTTAAATCTCTAAAAAATATCAACGAAAAACTTGCTATCAAAAGTTTTGCTGACGGCCTCAGAAATCAAAGGTTGAGTACAATTATTGCGGCAAAAAATTATAGTTCCTTAAATGATGCGGTCCAAGCTGCTGTAGATGAACAAATTGCGACCCCTTCAGTTTCAACAGACGTTTTTACTCTGACCCGTAACCAGGAGAATTTTTATAATAATAGAGGCAGAAGGATACGTTTCCAATCAAATAGATTTCCTCGTTCGGGAGCTGACTACAGAGGAGGTAGGCAACAGCGAAGACGGGGTGACTCACAGCGACGGGGTGGTTATTGGCGGAATATCCGAGGAGCCCAAGGTTCCTTTTATAATCGGCCTTATCATTCAGGTACGTCTTATAATTATTACCACAATAGAGGTGGAGAAAACGCAAATAACGATCCTGTTATTCAAGCCATGGCGGAAACATCAAGTAATAACACTAATAATGAGAACGATAATTTACAGTTAGACGAGTTTTTTCGAGCCTAAAGAGGAATTCATATTTTCATAATTATAGTAGTTGTTTACACATATTATTTATTATCTATTAAAGGACAAGAATTCGCTTGGCTACTTGATACGGGTGCTTCAATTTCAGCTGTGAGGCATGACGTTATTGTGAAATTAAACATACAACATATATAGACTCACCCAAACCCCCGTTGACTAAGAATGTTCACCTTGGCTTCGGAAGTATTTATCTTGGACATATGTTGAAACCAGCTCAATCAGTAACTCTCAAAAAACTCAGTACTTTTTAGGGCGGTCGTCATTTAATATAAATTTATCAACTCACTGCACCTGTCAAAAAATTATCCAGATGTCTGTCGTCTTAGAGCCACAAAACTAATCCGACTACAAAATGGCGGCATCTTCCATGAACCAAAGAGAAACTGGGGGGACAGAGACAGATATACATACGTACCAGTATACCAAAAGACAAATATGCATGTATCAAGAACGTGTGTGTGAAGTTTGAACAAGAGATGGCGGTACTGTAGCAGCCGACGGTGACGGCCAGCGATAAACGAGCTGACCGGGATCTTCAATAAAGAGACTGGTTCAGTAAATATGTGTTTATATTATCAATCAAAAGACTTTTACAACCATGTGTTCCGGGCACAACCCGATGCAATTCTCATATCGATTGTTTTGCGAAGTGTTCCACGTTTTTGTATTCAAATAATTATATTTAATAATATAAATGACGACTAAAAAGGTTTTAGTCATTACAGCGCCATGCCTTTAAAATCATTGTTCAGCATTAAATAATAAAGACCACCTTAGTCTTCTTTCTCTCAATTTTTCAGTCACGGGTGCTATACTTTCAAAGAATCTATTATGTACTCATTTCCCACCTTATCTGCTCTTGTAACACCACTCATCCAACGCCACATTCTTATCTCAGCGGAGTGGAGTTTATAGAATATCGTCATTTTAGTGGCCCAACATTCGGACACGTATAACATGACCGATTATATGATATAATTCTTAACACTGATATGCTGCAATATAGTCTCCTTTAAGTGTTGCGTGACATGTAGGCTTAATGGACGTTGATTAAATGTTTTTCTGAAGCGCCAAGATCACTCAGTATGTGATGTACCTGTTAGACGTACTACCTTTGCCAGCCGACATTATGTCTCCCTAAATTCGCTTTTTAACTGCCTTAAAAAAAAGGAGGAGGAGGTTCTCAATTCGTCGAAATCTTTTTTTTTAATGTATGTTCACCGAGTACTCTGAGATTTATGATCCAATTTACATGATTCTTTATTAGTTTGATGCGGAATAGTTGCCATTTGGTCTCCTAAAAAATTAACACATTTTGGCCCAGTAGTTTTCATTTTATGAACATTTTTTTCGGAATAAATTTTCGTTCCGTTCCGTCCTTAGGATCTATATTTTTTAAGGCGCGCGGCACCTTTCGTAGGCCTACCCATTGGGAGCGTCGACGTGTGGAATGCAGCCGCCTCCTTCTGCGAGACCGTCATGTCCGCGAAGGAGGCGGCGGAGCAGAAGAGGGAGCAGTCTGCGACGCTCCCCTCCCGCCAGAGCCGGCGGCGGCGTCGGAGGGTCGTCCATGACGACCTCTAGCCACCGTAGGCTACGGCCGTGCGGCCGACCGGCGAGGAAACCAGACCCGCCCGCACATAGAGGCCGGAGAGGAGGGATGCACACCTTCTCACCTCGCGGTGACACCGAGGAGTCGGAGAGACCCAGATCTCCGGCTAAAATGGTGAGGTTAGCCTGCAAAGGGGCTGGCCGTCGTCCGTCCGGTCTGATGGTGAATGCACGATCGAGCCCACAGCCCGGACAAAGGAAACTCGGGATCGGACAGGGGTTTTAGTGGGTATCCCTAACCGCGGCATGGCAATAGTATCTCACACGTCACACGTGGGGTGCTAGTACCACCCCGACCTGGCGAATCCCACACACGGGCCGCAACCTTTCCCCCTCGCGCGGCTCACGGTCCTCAAACGTATTTCCCCTGTATAAAAAAAAACAAAAGGGGAATGTTGGCGCATTGTATCAGTTACGCTTAATATCAGTTCCGCTTTAACAAAGCCAGTTTTCTGAGCGAAAAACAAAAGGGGAATGTTGGCGCATTGTATCAGTTACGCTTAATATCAGTTCCGCTTTAACAAAGCCAGTTTTCTGAGCGTTGCAACGGCATTACACGACAATGGGTAGAAAATAAACAGAAGTGCTCGTACAAAATTGTGAAGTAACGTGTGATTTGCCAGTAGATCGATAAAGTACGTGACCAAACTGCCAGATTGGAATGCATGCAGAATAACCAATCGGAACAGCTGGATTTGATTTCACATACACTTATTTGATAAAACTTTTATTATTTTTTTGGAATATTCTGTTTCAATATAGGGTATGAACATAATAGATACTCTTTTTGAGAATTTAATGACAAAAAACCAGACCCGAAATGTTGATATCTCTATTAAATATTATAAACGCAAAAGTTTATAAGAATGTATGATGTTTGTTAATCTTTCACGCAAAAACTACCGAATGTATTTTCATGATTTTATGAATGACATAGGCTGTAATTTATAAATCAATCAATACATTTAGTATTGATCAAAAGCGCTTCCAAGGAGCTTCGATCGTTTAGCTTATTAATTATTCTTAGCTTATGCAATATGAAACTCCTTGCTGGAAAATCTTTTTTTTTTGGAAGTTAAAAGAAACCGTAAAGGATATGCACCGTACTATACAACGGAGTATGCGGTAAAACAGGTATTTAGGTGATAGTCCCTATTTTCCGCACATTTCGTTGTATGGCGCGTATGTTTTAAATTTCGAACAATTTATGATGAAATGTCGAACACTATTCGTAAATGCATTTTTTGAGCAAATGTGTTGAAAAAATATTTACGGGTAATAAAATTCAGTTTCGCAATAAATACTCGCTGAAGTATAAAATCTTTTTCGAGATTTGTAGTGATTTTATTGTAATAATTTCCTTGAGGTGCATGCACGGCTGTTCTCAGATACGTGAGGAGCCAGCTCAATTCCATAAACGGTCCGAGCAATACTATGAAAGCCCATTTGAAATTTCAAAATATTATTGGTCTACATATTTTTAAAGAAGCAAGTGAGGTGTGTAAGAATGGGCCTAAATGGCGCTCTTGTTGTTCGTGCCTACCCCGCAAGGGAACTGGCGTGAAGTTATGTATGTATGTATGTATGTATATTTTTAATTTTTGCAATTGTTTTTTCTTATATACGAACGACCTATCCCCTTGTTAAAATCAATTATAAGATGTTTATGAGCTCGTTAAAAATATATTATTAATAATCGCGTTTGGCATGGGATTATGATAATCCCTTTTCTTAAAAAGCAAACATTAAGTTTGGTCGTGCCGCTGCCACCGTCCCGCTCCGCTAAAGTCAAAGTCAAACTAAAACTACGTTTTAACCATTTTAAGCGCGATAATTTGATTGATAATTTTCTTTATTTTATCTTTCATTCATTTTAATATTATATAAACCTATTTAAAACCATGGAACGATTCCAAATTCTATAAATATCACTGTAAAAGCTTTCCGTACCATTCACGTGATAGTGTGCGTTGAATAGAAGCAATACTGATATCATTTTGCATTGAAAATATTGAACCTTATAGCTTTTTTATACCTTTGCTTCGCCAGTCTTGTATTTTGTAGGATGGTTAGAAATCTCTTGTATAACATTCAGATTATATTCTCTCCCTTTTTGATATTATGTCACTTATTTGAGGTCAGTACAATTTGTCTTTACCTTCCATACTCCTATGTTCTGGCATACATTCTTTGTCACAACAGAAATCGTCATATTGTCCTTAACAAAATTCATCATTCTCTCTTTGGTCTATCTTACATTTGTACCCAGCAATTCCTGCTTAACAATATTTTTGTCACGTAGCTTTCATCTCTTCTCTTAACATGCCTACATCGTCTTGGTCTTCTTCCTCTCACGTCTCTAGCCACAGGTGCAACGTTCCGAGATCCTCATATTTATTTATTTCTCACTTTCACGGAAATGAATATGCTGCGGTGGATGTGTGGGGTTACGCGGAAGAACCGCCTTTGGAACTCTTGCATGCATGGCAGTCTTCATGTCACGTGACATAGCAGACAACATGCAAGAAAGTCGCTTACGCTGGTACGGCCACGTTTTAGACCGGCTAGTTACGTGGGGAACAAGTGTCTAGCCATGTCGCCTCCGCCAGATCCAGGTAGAAGAGGTAAGCCCAAGAAATGCTGACTTGACGTTGATAAAGGATGACATGCGTACCAATAGTTTTAATACAAGGTATGCCGAACACCATGCGAAGTTCAGAAGAAAAAGTTGGAAAGCGTCTCATGGGCGTCGAAGCAAACGCTCCTAACGCAACCGGGATTACACGCTCAAAAGATTATGCACTTTATGCATTATTGATCTAATAGATACCCACCTCAATATTCTCATCTCAGCTGCGTAGAGATGTTTTTGGTCTATCACTTTAGAATAATCCTAAATGGCACTGTGTTGTTCGTGCCTACCCCACAAGGGAACTGGGGTGAAGTTATGTATGTATGTATGTATGTACTCTAGTGGCACCATCGTAGATAATATCATCAATAAAATGAAATAAAATAATTGCGTATGAATGTTAATTATACTATAGGTCGATTAATTTATCATATTGAACCCACTTACAAAGTACCTATTGTACTGTCGTTATTTTATACGTCGTGACTGATTTCAATTGAAAATATTGATTAATCTTGACATTTTGACATTAGTCATTTCAGTTGATTGTTTTTAGTAACTTTTATTTATATATATCGCGTAATATCTATGTTAATATCAGTTACCTTGGTTCTCGCACGTATCATATGACAACTCCATTTCTTTGAATAAAATTTGTTTTAAATTATTTATAGTATTATTATTTACAGCGTATATTGTTTAATCAGATGTATTTATTTATATATTATGATTAAGCTGTGCGGCGCGGAGTGGTATTTAATATAATATTATTAGCGGTATCAATTTATTTTATGTTATATATTTAAAATAGTATTTAATTTATTTTATTTGATGACATAACTAAGAATTACTGACTTCTGTGCGAAAGGAGACCGCACCGTTAGATTTGAAGTGGGAATTTAAATATCTTAGAAGAAAGTTTGAATAGGTTGAAAGAAGGTTTTTACATGGCGCTACCAAGATACGTGTCAATTTCACTAAGGGACTCTCCAAAACCGAGTGGTATGGGGTCCGATGGATTACTATGGGAGCTAATTTAATGAAAATACCGGCATTTGCCGATGCTATATAGAAGTAAGCTTTATTTATGCCGTATATCTGGAATAAGCCTCCAACGCGCTTTATCCAGAGTGCATACTATGAGAGTCTAGAAAGTGAGTAAAAAGATTTTTAAAGTTTCAATGAGGTAGACAACAGATGCTTTCATGGTATTGCAAAAGTGGTGGTAACCACTTACTTTCTTCTTCTTTTACTTACTTTTTTCTTTCTTACCTTCAGGTAGATCGTATTTCAATTTGCTTACCTACAAAAAAATATTGTAAAATTGTATTAAAATTAGAAATCTACTTTCCCAATGAAGTAGGTTGTCTTGAGGTAGCTCCTGAGGGCCACCCTGTTTTCAATAAATATCGCCTTTCAATGGACGTCGCGTTGTCAACAAGAGAACCTTGTGTGATTAACTAGTGAACGTCGTGTGATCCACAAATTGCCAAGTAGTCTGTCAGCGATTGGTACTAAGATTATACGAAAATTGATCAAGATGTCACCGAGGGGTTCACTCGCCGTCACACACCTTGCACACACGCCGTCACACATTTTGCACACCCGCTGTCACACACCTTGCACACACGCCGTCACACACTTTGCACACCCGCTGTCACACACTTTGCACACACGCAGTTTGGGATAGTCTGCGCCTTGGCGATCCCAGGTCTTCCTTCCAGGATTCCTGGCGATCAGGGTCTGGTCAGATCCCAGGTAACTTGATTAGCTATGACCCTTACTGGGAACGAGTAAGTTTGAGTTTGACCAATATCCGTGGAGTAACTTTTGTAATTGGAAATACTCCATTTATTTCCAATTTAATGCCTTTTAACGTTTCTTCTAAAATTAAATTCGCAATTTCTACGAAACCTTTGATTATGCGTGAAGAGAAACGCACTTGGCCACTTGTTTTTTTTTAAATTTCCAAACAAAGTAACAAACATAACAGATTAAAATGGTTTTGTAATTGTTTAACAAGCTTTTCAAATTGAGAGTGCACGACATATAAAAAAATTAATTAAAAAAGTCTACAAATCTTTTATAACGCCGCTTTTGCAATTTTCACGACATGTTTGTTTGAGCATTAAAGTTATTAAAAAAAATTGTTTTGAATTTATAGGTAGGGCCCCCAGCTGGAGTTGGGGAAAGTATCCCATTTTTATTTTGTTTATTGATAAATATTTTGGTGTGGTTATAAAATTTTGTCTCTGTGATTTAAAAATAACAGCCAAGAATTTAGTGGTAGTCTTCTTCCTCTTTGGCAATTAGAGGTGACGAGGAAACGGTAGCGAGGTTTGGAGCCGTTAATATCTTCCCGCATTACGCGGGTGTCTCTGGTCTCTCATTGATGAATCTGCGGCATCCGATGGCCTTCGCCGGTTTTGCATTGGCTTCATCTGCGGCTTAATTGACTATTCATTAGCGTTTGATGGCTATTTCAGCCTTTGAATGGCCATTTTTGACTTCTGGTGACCTATCAACGCCAGTCAAGGACTACAATATATACTTATATAATAATGACAATGGTCTGGATGTGATGTTACCTGTGGCATAATGGATTAATTAAATTAAGGACACCTCCAACATCCAAGAACCGTAACAATAGGTTCTCGGGAATTTGTTTTTAGGGTTCTGTAGGTTGGAATTCTAGGAAAGACTATAAGCCCAATAAAAACCTTAACTCTTAAAAGTTTCTAAATAGTGAATAACTAGATGGCAGCGAATGCCATTCTTTTCAGCCTTTTGCCTTGACGTCTTATTTTTTATATTTTTTAAACCCAAATCAATAAATTGTTTCATTCGACGCCAGTAGTTAAGTTTTGATAAAAAATAGCTTTTTTAGTTTTAATTTTTAACAACAATAAATCAAATTTTTGAATTTAAATTAGATTTGATAGCCACAAATGATTTAAGGATTTTTTGGGTGGTAGTAATACAAAGCCTGTCTACAAAAATAACATTGAAAACTACTGGAACTTCTACAATTAAAAAATCACAAACATCTTATTTAAATTGTAATCCTATTAGAACACTATAACCGAGGAGGTTAATGAGGACGGATGTTAGTCTTATATATATAATGTTACATGTTACTTGTATGTCCTTGTCGTGTTCGTTTTAAGGTTAATAATTAATTTTGTAATGTACCCTCTTATTTCTAAACGATACACTCGGCCATTTCCTTGACTAAATAATAATGTTGTTATATTTTTATTTATTGTGTGATTAGCGTCTGTTTTGTATAGAGTAGTTTTATATAATTTACTATGCGATAATGGTGTAGATCATAATTCAAAATCTCTTAATTGTACATCGACGGTATTCGCTACATTTTATTTTCATGTTGTCAGACGCGATAGATTTTTACTGTGTTCGGTTTATTTTATTACATGTAAAACTTTAAATATAAGGTAAGGAAAGGAATGCTCCGGTGGTTCAGACATGTGGAAAGAAACCATGATGAAAGAATGACTAAACAGATATACAATACAAAAGTGGATGGATGCAGAAGTCGTGGAAGGCCATGACACACCTTCCATGATCAAATTGATCGTGTACTAGCAGAAGGTGATGTCAGGAGCCTTAAGAACAGACGAGCGTGCATGACAAGAGCTATGAATGTCAAAGAAGCAAGGGAGGTATGTAAAAATAAGGCGTGAAGTTATATAGATTATACAGATTTTACAGCTTTTCATATAATTTAGGTGTTTAGAGAGATATGTATGTATTGCGGTTTAGATGTATGTAAGGCGAATGACGTGTGTGATTTTTGAAGTGAAACTTCTTTAGAATCGTGATTTGACACTGGATGAAAGCAAAAGCGACACTAAAAGAGATAAACACATAAATCCATAGGACTAAGCCTGTGAAAGAATGAGATACGAGTTTTACATTGTGCAACACAGAATAGACAGTCAATAAGATCGATGACTAAACATCAGTCCAATTTCGACTGAAATAAAACTGATAATAATATTTTTTAAACTAAATCACTGAATAATTTCAAGTGACACTTAAGAAATTTATTTTGAATTATAATATGATAAAATGATTATTTATTATTATATAAATGGAATTATATTTATATTAATAAAAGAGAAAAATTATCTGTGAGTAAGTTCTTTGAAGTTTCTCTTCTACTGCGTGTGAACTGCACACACACACACACACACATACACACACACAATTTAAAAAAATATGATAATGTGTTATAATGTAATGAGGTCTGATGGATTCAAAGAGTTGCGTTAATCACAAACAGGAAATAATCCCAACCCCATAGCCCACGCAGCAAGAGATGATTATCAACATCCGTACCGCAAGATAAATGGCACGATCCATTAGCTAGGCTCTGCTCGGAGTACTATACAAACAATTTATTGGTAAATAAACAGTAGTTATACTAATGAGTTTATATTGCCAGGTTTCAATTAAATGACTGATAAAAAAATTAACAAACTTGTCATTAATTTTGTTGCTTGTGAAATTATTGATATACAGCGGACCTCTGAGCTGATGACTGTAATCAATATTAGAAAGTTCATTTAGGAAATCTACCATGGCCAGGAATCGAGACCAGAGCCTCTGCGCATTAGTAAGTCAATGATAATGTCTACTTTGAGGTTAATTTTTGATGGTTAAATATTAAAGTTAACTAACTTTGATAAGTGCTACTACAATTTTACAAATGTCAAAGGAAGTAATTTATGCAACAAACTTCCCTTAAACATGTCATATAAAATTAGATTTTGATAAGATATTACCGTTTTGAATATTTTTCATTTAATATGTTAAAGCGCAGTCTTTTTTTTTTTTTTTTTTTTTTTTTTTTTTATGTTTGCGTATAGGCAAACTGGCAGACGGGTCCACTTGATGGCAAGTGGCTACCGTCGCCCATGGACATCTGCAACACTGAGGGAGCCGATGCGTTGCCTACCTCGTTGAGACTTTAAAAATCGGTTTACGCCCTTTTTGAAGAGCCCCATATTGTAGCGCTCTGGGAAAACCGCAGGAGGGAGCTCATTCCACAGCTTGCTCACATATGGCATAAAAGAGCGAGCTCCACGTACAGTGGATAACTTCCAGGTGTCGAGGAAGTGTGGATGAACTCCCAGTCGCCGGCGAGCAGTGCGGTGGTAAAATGGCGATGTAGGTACCAAACCAAACAGCTCCTCAGAACACTCCCCATTGTACAGACGGTAGAACGCGCTTAGAGCACCTACGTCTCTTCTGAGACTTAAAGGTTCTAAGCCGTCTGTAAGTTCGGGATCGTCGACAATTCGGACCGCTCGGCGCTGCAAGGAGTCAAGTGGGAGCAGCTGGTACTGAGGTGCCCCAACCCAGAGATGGGAGCAGTACTCCACATGGGGACGGACTTGGGCCTTATATAATAAAAGCCTATGTCCCGGTGTGAAGTACCGTTTAGCCCTGTTGAGCACCCCAAGCTTTTTAGAAGCGATTTTCGCTTTGCTCTCCAAATGACCCCGAAATTGCACCTCGCTCGAAATATCGACGCCTAGAATCCCGATAGAGCTGGAGATCTTGAGGGGAGTGCCCTGGAACTGTGGCGCTAACAAAAATGGGACTTTTTTAGCGGTGAACGCGCAGACTTGTGTCTTCTTGGGGTTGAAAAGGACGAGATTTCGTCTACCCCATTCCGAGATCTGCTCCAGGGTGGTCTCGATTTCAGACACAAGCTGGATACTACTTTCCTCGACTTCTGCATGGGGAATATTTACGCGGCCAGTGTAGAAGACATCGCCCGTGCTGTCATCTGCATAACAATGGAGGAGGTTGCTGGTCTGCAACATGTCATTGATATGCAGAATGAACAGCGTAGGCGACAACACTGAGCCTTGGGGTACGCCAGCATTAATAGGCTTCGTCTCCGAGCATACACCGTCAATTAAGACCTTGATGCTCCGCCCATATAAAAAGCTGGCTACCCATGCGCACAACCCCTCGGGGAGTCCGTAGCTGGGAAGCTTCGAAAGAAGTGCCCCATGCCAGACCCGATCGAAGGCCTTTGCAATATCCAGGCTTACCGCCAATGCTTCCCCCTTACTCTCAATGGCGGCTGCCCATCGGTGAGTCAGGTACACTAGAAGATCGCCAGCACTCCGTCCGTAACGAAATCCGTATTGGCGGTCATTTATAAGCTGGCTCTCCTCTAGGTACCCGAGAAGACGCGTGTTTATAACGCGCTCCATCACCTTGGAGAGTAAGGAGGTTATTGCAATAGGCCTGAAATTAGACGGGTCTGTGCGGTCTCCCTTCTTGGGGATAGGGTGGACATAAGCCACCTTCCACGAAGCTGGGACTACACCCGCAGAATATGAAAGCGAGAATAGACGCGTCAATACTGAACCCAACTCGGGAGCACACGTCTTAAGCACGATCGCAGGAATACCATCAGGTCCACTGGACTTCTTGACGTCGAGGGATTGTAAAGCCCGACGCACCGCACGTTGCGTGAAGCGCACTTCAGGCATTCTTTCCGCGCATCGCGGAATGGTCGGTGGTGCCGTTCCCCCGTCGTCAAGAGTAGAGTTCGACGCGAAAAGAGAGCACAAGAGATCACCCTTCTCTTTTGCGGAAGTAGCCAGTGAACCATCTGGTCTGTGTAGAGGTGGCAGGGAAGACCTACAGAAATTGCCTTCTACAGCCTTGGCGAGAGACCAAAAAGCGCGACTCCCAGAAGTCGTTTGTCGCCGATGTTCTGAATGTGCCGCATCTTAGCCTCGGCTATACACTTCTTGCTGGATCTGGCCGCAGTGTTAAACTGCTTCTTCAAATCGGGTGTAGCTGGATCCCCAATATTACGCGCTGCAACCCAGGCTCGATAAGCGTATTGCTTGCGCTTCAAAGCTTCAGCGCAAGATGCATCAAACCAGGGTCGCGAACGGCCGCCTGTACGGACAACACTGTTGGGAATGAAACAGTGCATTCCCGACAAAATTGTGTCCGCTATGGCATCTGCGCAAATGGAGGGATCGTCTGATGAGAAGCAGATTTGCAGCCATGGGAAAGAAGCGTAAAATTCTCGCAAACCGTCCCAATCAGCCGACTTGTAGTGCCATACATGGCGTGTCCTAGAGGGACGGGGACGGCCGTTTTCCACTACAGGGACCACACAGCGTACCAGGCAGTGGTCGGAGGATCCCAAAGGGGCTTCGACGGACACCTGGTAACCCTCCGGGTGGGTAGTCAGCAAGAGATCCAGCAGAGAAGGTGTATGGGTCTCAATATCTGGTATCCTGGTAGGATTTGATACCATCTGGGTGAGACCATAAGCTAGAGCAAGGTTTGCGGCACATTTCCCCGCGTGGTCGGTCGTGCGCGACCCCAGCCACTCTTTGTGGTGGGCATTAAAATCGCCAAGGACTAAAACCTCTGCGGAGGGGTGTTGCTGTAGAAGGCTATCTGTGGTTTCTTGGACGTGTCCGAATAATCTGTCGGCTTCAGAGTCACCACTATGAGACCTGTAAAGGCACGCACAGAAGCGCTTGTGACCACTGCAATCTACACGTGTCCAGAGAATTGACAGGTCCCTGTCTTCAAGGCTACCTAGTCGGCGACAGCAGATATCGCTTCTGACGTACATGCATACCCCGGCTTTGGACACGAATGCGTGTTCCAGACTGTAGCCGGGATATTCAAGATAGGATGTGTCATCAGGTGGCGATATCTGAGTTTCCGTTAGGAAGAGGAGGGCCGGCTTTACCGTTTCGAGGTGGTGGTGGACGGCATTTAAGTTCGAATGAAGTCCCCGAATGTTACAGAAGTCCACGCAAAATGTGGAAGGGGTTGCCGCTGTAGAAACGTTCCTCTTTTTGTTTTTAATAGCCATAGTTGTTATATTTTTAAGGGATAATAAACAGAGTGAATGTTGTTGGCTCGAAAACCCCATGGGCAAAGCTACGGTTTCCAGTAGATCCTAAGTCGTCGGGTAATGTGTATCGCTGGTGAGAGGTACGGAAGGGCCCCCGATCCAACCCTAAATTAATCGCCGGGTTCCACTCCGGGCCCCCAACCCGGCACGGCGACTAACTGTTGGGCATTTTTCGCCAGCGGAAGGACAGCCTCCCAAGCCAGGATAACAAGGGTTCGGGCCTCTACAACCAGCGGGCGGCCAGCGGTGCACCGCTTCATCGGGTCTCCCTGGCCCCCACACCAACGTGAGACGCCCCACCATTCAGAACCGACTCATAAACGCGTATGGACCAGCAGTTTTCGAAGCCAACAACACTCAAGGGAAGGATAAGGGATGGGATAGGTGGGAGGGGACAGTGGGCCATCGGAAGGAACTCTCACTCATCGTACGAAACACGATTAGATAACCGTTTCACGCCGATATCTTGTGAGAGCGTGGTATCACACCGATCGAGCCGGCCCAGCAGGCTGTAATCATGGCAATGATTCCAGCATGGCCCTACCACGTATAATATCTAGTCTACGAATATTTGAAAATATAAACCAATTTATAAATAAACTAAGTTCTAAATAAATTAATATAAACTAAAATTAAACTATACTATTAACGATACTTACAAAATAACAATTTATAAGTAAAAAATAGACTCCAGGTCGCTGTGGGTGGGGAGCGTGCCCAAAATGCTGGCCGCATTTCCAGGTCGGATGATAACGCTGGTGCGTTGCCCTAGGTGCAACCCAGCCTTTTGGTCACGCGAGACCTCAATTAGACGCGATTGTTTTTTATCCATTTATTTAAAATAATCCCTTTACCTTTTGCCAGGTGGTAGGGCATTTGCCCGACTGGATGGCTACCACCCCTGGTCTAAAGTATGTCGCCATAACAACTTTGTGTTGTGTTCCGGCATTAGTGTCCAGGTTCCAGTTTCCCTTAAGAGAGCAGCAGCGCATTTGTAGCAACTTTGCTATTGCAAATGTCCATAGGCGATGGTAACCGCTTCCCATCAAGTGGGCCGTCTGCTTGTCTGCTGATCTCCTGCAAAAAAAAAAAAAACCTTGGTTTGCCGTTTGATATTCCTTCACAGAAATTGATCCTTACACGCTGCAATATGACAAAATGTGTTTGTTTATGTTTCCAAAATCAGCCGATATGATTTGATTTTTCAAAAACCGAATGATACCATATTAGTTTTCGTCAAAATCATCCTTTGTTTTTCGCTATTTGTTATATGTATGTAGAATTTGGCCCTTAAGGCCCACTTGAAAAATTCACTTTGATGATGTACATCATTATATTAATACGTGAAGCAAAAACTTTATACCCCTTTTTACGAAAATGGCGCGGACAGAGGAGTATGAAATTTCTCACACAGTTTATATAGAGTAGGAGTGTAGAGTGCTAATATATATTTTTTTTAATTATGCATAAAAATGCATTAAATTAATAAAAAAAAAAAACACTAGACACACTATTGTTTAAAGTAAACTAAAGTCAAATTAACAATGTAGCCTTGGCAAAATCTGTGATTATAGAAACATATATAGTCTTTGACAGCAGAACCTTAATAATGTTCAAACTTATAATTTAAATTAATTATGGTCGAATTTCGACCAATGAGCGACCACTAGTCTTTATAATAATATGTAAATAATTTACTTGGAACTTAATGTATTATGTATATTTGTCAAGTAGTAGCTTTGTAGCCAATGCATCTGCTTCTCATTTTAATAACATAGCTCCGAATCTTGTCTGGGAATCATGCACCGCTTGGGGAGGTTTTCTGACCTAGTGTAGATATTGTTACACCTACCACTTGTTGAAAATAAAATAAAACGTGATGATGAAACCTGCACATCAAGATATTCAATATGTGAAACCCATTAATACGCCTTATATTTTTTATTCCTGTAAAAATCAGTAGACTTGATTGACCTCAGCAGTAAGCCATTTATCGGTTAATATTAAAGTAAATTCATTTCAATTGCAGAAAATTTTTGATCAACAAAAAGCCCAAATGAAAGGAAAATTTGTAATCGCTATAGAGAGAGCAATCAATGCCCAAATTGGATTCCAACTTAAGAAGAGATTATTTTACAATCATATCATCAATGTCCAATTGAGAACAAATTTTGATTGTACTTAATAAAATCGAATTAATTTCTGATGTAATTTATGTTCCAATTAAATTTGTTACTAATTTTGTATGGTTGAACTTTGTTTATAATGAATTTAAGACAAAAAAGCACATCGTCCTTTTGTCTATTTTGTCCGTTTCGTCTGTTTCGTCCGCTGCTTCGTTCGTTTCGTCCGCTTCGTCCGTTTTTTTGTCATTTTAGTCAAGTTTTGTCATTTATGTAGATTGCAGATAAATGGGGGATGGCAGTGGATAATATACAATAAATTACCTGACAGTATAAAGAAGCAAAAATCCATTTTATTATTTAAGAGACACCTAAAGGAATTTTTGATAATGAAATGCTACTATAAAATCGAGGATTATTTAAGTGATAAATTCTAATGATTACTATGTATTCTTATTTAATTAATGCTTTGCTTGACATTTAATAGACGGCCTCTGTGGTTGAGCGGGCTGAGCCTTTGCCGGTGTACCTCACTACAACGCAGAGGTTCCGGGTTCGATTCCTGATATAGTAAATTTTGAAAACGTATTTTCTCCGTTATTTACTATGGTCTGGGCATCTGGGATCGGCCCCAGAGTAGTCCGTTGTATATTACCCATAACACAAACGTGACTTGCTTAATTTGGGGATATACAATGTGTGTGTTTGTCTGCCGATGAATGAATGAATGAATGAAAACTCTTTGTTGTTCACCATAACTTAAACCTAGATATTTATTACAAACACATTTAAATTAGAACAATGGGCGGCCTTATCGCTTATAGCGATCTCATCCAGGCAACCCGGTGTCTAAGGAGATATTACAAGAAAAATTAAATAATATTTGGTGGCTTAACTAAATTGAAACTAATTCAATCGTAATTGAAGAAAGAAAAAAAAATCACAATAATAAACTAATAAAGACATACATAATTAAATATATTAAAATAATATAAATTACATATACTTGCATGCGAATAATAATAGAATTCCATTATTATTATTATTATCTAATTTATTAAATTATTATAGTAATTACTTTCAATTTAGATTTAGTTATAAGATCTGAAAATTGCACGCCTATTAAGGCAAAATGTATTAGATAATTGAGACTAACATAGAGGACTAAGCCGCGACAGGCACAGAAGCCTGGGGGGATGTTCGCGACCCGTGTGAGTGTGTGGGATTCGCCAGATCGGGGGTGGCACTACCGTGCCCGGTCAGAACCGGTGCCACGCTATTGCCACTCCCCAGTTAGGGATACCCACTAAAATCCCTGGGTGTTCCGTCCTGCGCCTTATGCCAGGGCTACGGGAAATGGGCTGCCCGACTCCGCGGTGCCCTGGCAGGCGTGGGCCGGGTCAGCTAGTATATTGTATATTTAAGATGTATTATAACACATATTATTCAGATACCATGTTCTCACTTTCATCAAATGACACGAGAGGCTTATGATAACTAAAGTAGGAAACAAATTATCTAGTTCCAATTTGATTTATAAACTTCGAAATTTCAAAATATTTCCAACTCTATCTTTATAAGCATAGTATTTAAATTATGAAATATCTCTTTTTAGTGTCCCTTTTATTTCGTTTCATCGAGTTTCAAATCACAATGATTCTAAAGAAGTTTCACTTCAAAAATATATTGTTACGAGTTGCGAGACTCGAATTAAAATGCCGTTAGAATTATTATAGAGTTTATTAGAACTATACAAACACGTATAACACAGGTACAAATATAACTGAATACAACAAATCCAAACGTAATGCAGAAGGTTGTAATTCAATAAAACGCGCAAAGTCCGTCACTAATAGATTACCGATTGTACACAGATCTCGCCTTGATCGTGGTTCTCGCTAGACTGCCCCTCCCTCGACCAGTTCATAGTTTTATACTGCACAAATGCAATGCGCCCTTATTGTAGTGGACTTAATCCGCAACACCTGACTAATGATGCTAATGAGCGAATACAATGTACAATATGCTATTCGTAACAATGATTTATTATCAAAAAGAAGACGATCATAAAAGGGATTACAGTAGTTTCAATATTATTAGTTATTAGTTCAAATGCCGGCAGGTAATAAAATGTGTTTTGTTTCAGATAAGCAGGTGGATTTAGTTTTTGTCGGGACCTGAGTTGTAACAATATTTCGTGTAACGTAAGCCAATCTTAGGAATTAATTAAAAACGTCACGAGAAGACTGATGTCAATACATAAATAAGCTTTCATTCAGCTGATAATTTAACTTTTATGACGATATCCAAACTTTAACAAAACATTTTCAGGCTTTGCCAAAAACTGAAGGAAAAGAGACTCAATTAACTTTCTTTATACTTCGTCGATGATTTCCACGCGCCAACATTTAATTCCGATAATGGCGTTTATACGGCACAACTTCGTAAGAACTTGGCAATTAACGTCCTTAAAAAGGTAAGTTACATTAGCGATAAATTTGATGACATCCGACATTTTTATCCGTGCAGGAACGGAGAAAGAATACAATTTCCTGCAAGCGCCAATCTACAGTCAGGTGGTAGGGTATTTGCTCGTCTGGATGGCTACCACCCCTGGTCTAGAGTATGCCGTCATAACAATGAGTTGCGTTTCGGCATTAGTGACCATGTTTCAGTGTCCCTTAAAACAGCAACAGCGCATTTATAGCACCTTTCGTGTTGCAAATGTACATAGTCGATTGTTTCCAGTTTTGATCAGGTGGGCCGCCTGTCTGCTGAACTTATGCAATAAAAAACAGAATATTTGACATTTATTTGGTTTGTTTACAATTACTATACCATAACATTATAAGAAATACAGAAAACAAAAAATCTTCGGAGATGCATCTACAAACATGTTTAGGTTTTACATATTTTCACGTAGCAGTTAAGATTTCTGTATCTTAAGTTTGATGTTAAATTAATTAAGCAATAATTACATCTAGAGTACAACAAACACGTCGTCTTATTTTGTACTCCCCTCTCAAGCGGTCGAGCCTAGCTCCCGTATAGCGGTAGAGCCATGGGCTCTTGCTGGTGGTGCGTCACCCCATCCATCATCGACGCTCCGCACAATTTACTTCAACCCTCACAGTTAGTCTTAGCGACGGTATGAAACAGATGTAGCGATAGATTTAATGCGTAATTTGAGATATGACAAATTAATGACGTTAAACATTGATAGATAAAGTATATACCACAGTCACAAGCACTAACATAATCCCAGATGTAGTAGAAACATTAAAGATTTCAATACCTGTAAGAATACAATCGCTGTTAAATCAATCAAAGTTGTTTGCCATTCTGTTTCAGTTACTTCGTAGTATTCTTAACCCGTCATTAGTGACGTTAAATTGACTTACACCGTTGGTGACGCCGGTCTCACCATAAAACTATTTGCAATTCATTCTAATCTCATAGTAATACAATATTGCAGCAGATAATAATAATAACAATATAGTGGTGTCAGTGAATGGACTAATAGCGAAGAGCCTTGACCGCCACCTTGAAAGGCTCTCGCTGGGTATCTGGTTGAAGGGTCAGATGCAGAAGGCAGTTCTGTTGGACACGGTCCATATTGTGAGGAGATTTCTGTGTCTGGA
The DNA here is from genome assembly GCA_019925095.2 of Dendrolimus kikuchii. Taxonomy (NCBI): domain Eukaryota; kingdom Metazoa; phylum Arthropoda; class Insecta; order Lepidoptera; family Lasiocampidae; genus Dendrolimus; species Dendrolimus kikuchii. The sequence goes on from CM034400.1 coordinate 4,682,193, forward strand.
GAGTTAACCGCCGGAAGCCTGGACATTAAGCCCCACTGCCAGCGAAGATCAGTTTTTTATATTTTTTTTATAAACAAATGTATATATTTTATAAGAAAAATGTAAAAATTTTAGAAATAAAATATATATGTGAATAATACCGATACTCTCATTTCCCACAATGGTTCTACACTGGCCGGGGCTTTTCCTTGGGTGCATTAGTATATGGTGTAGACAGGGATAATCGCCGGTCAGTGTCACGCCACATTTAGATTAAATTTGTCAAGTGGTCTCTACGTGTTAGCCTTCCAATGGCCCCACGCCAGCCCTCCAAAAGTCGGGGCCATTTTTATGGCCCGTGGTCTTAAAAGACATACAGTATAATAATACACATACTCGAATAAAAAAGAAAAAAATATGAAATACAGTAATGTCTATTTCACTTATGTTGGTGACGTCGGTCTCACGTACCGGGTTGGCAACAAAACCTCTGAAATAGTGCCCGCATCGCTGCTGCGGGATAGGTCGATTGTGAGGTGCGTAAAGTTAGGAAGCTACTCGAAAATAAAAATAAAAAGTTATTTGCCTTTTTCGTACCACCCGGTCTCTCAGACAGGTACGTCAAAGACGGCGGGTTAAACAAGTCCCATAGTGCCAGCCAAAGATATTCATTATCGCTAGTAGACAGGATCTGTCAAACGCGTAACGACATCAGTCTGTGGCTCTAGTTATTCATAATACAAATGAGGTAGTATATATAAATATTTTATTTTTTGCTATTGAACTTTGAGATCCGAAGATATAGCAGAATTAAAATCAGACAGAAAATGTGATTTTTTACGGTTTATCAGCTATAAAGTTTTTCACTGTATCGATTTTGATAATTCCTTTTGCACTGGATTCAGAACCGCTCCAGAGTAGTTATTTTCCCAGTTTTTAGATTTTTTTTCCAGTTTTTTATCGCAAAGCTGGGAAATTGGCAAGCGACCCACAAAACTTATATCTTAAAATATTTATGAACTATATTAGTGTTGTTTGTCATATACTTTCACCAACCGCAATTTTAAGTCCTAACGGTACTGTAACTACTAACCTCACTAGTCATTATGATATATTAAGAAACTTAATTTATTTCAATAAAATCGTAGAACGCCTCCCAAAACAAGAGAACACAGAATTGTATCAGCCCTCGAGCAGAAAACATCTATGAAAAAGTGCCTCTTCATTGCTATGCTAATATAGGCTGAACCAGTCTCTTATGGAAGATCCCGGTCAACTCTGAAACCGCTGGTAACATTACAGTACCTACCTAGTATATTGACCAGATGCGATAGTGATATATGACTCACATGTACTGTAAGGAACACGACTGGGCTGCTATCCAAGTAATGTATTTGTAAGTCTGGTAAGGCCTGAGAAGCTTTGTTGAACCATCGAGCATAGTAATATTGAAACAATATTTAGATAGTATAAAAAATAAAATGTTTGTCAATGCATAATTTACAATTGATAAGGAGATATTAATGGATGAGGGGGATATGATACAATTTCTAAACACTGAGAAAATAGGCAACAAAGTTTTCTTTGTTTACCATTGCGTATACTTCTATAACTCCTTCAATACTTGCTAGTTCTAATACCAAGCTCAAATAGAATTGTTTTAAAGTATACTAACGAAGTAGGGTTGCCATATAGAAAAATGAAAAAAGAGAGCTGGTGAGTGATATTTTGCATGAAATGGAAGACTTATGGAAAAAAAGGAGGAGATATTCACAGAGTAGAAAATAATAGGGATGCCAGTTTCGCCAAATTTGTCTAAACTCTAGCAACTCCAATATTTTAGGTCAAGAGCAATTTTGATACTTACTAGTATTTTTTAGTACGACATCAGACATCGTGTAAGTATCAAGCTGCTTTAGTTACGACGTACGCATTGTGCCAACATAGCCTATGATGTTTAATAATAATGACTTTTTTGTAAGCAATAATTTAACACCTTGTGATAGTTAACAGTACAATTATTTGATTAAAAGAAGCTAAACTAACCATTACAAACCTATCGTGTCGGCTGTTCTTTGGTAAATATCATGGAATTATAACGAAAACACTTTTCACACTGGTCACAGACAGAATTGGCCACATCCTCAGGCGAGGTTCAATCAAAACATATTTCAAGCCGCAGAAAAAGATTACCCAATTTCTGAGACCTGTGAAATGCAATATCCCACTCCAGGATGCAGGGGTTTACAAGCTTCATTGTGAGTGTGGATTGTCATACATAGGGCAAACAAAGAGGAGCATAAAAACACGAGTAAAAGAACACATTGCTGACATGAAACACACAAGGTCTACGAAGTCTGCGATCAGTGAACACACGCTGGATAAACCCAACCACTACATCAGATTCGATAACCCACCAATCCCCGCGAAAGAGAATCGTTTCATACCTAGAATGATGCATGAGGCTATTGAAATCAAAAAACACCCAAATTTCAATAGAGAAGATGGTTGGCAAGTACCACCTGTTTGGGATCCAATTATCAAAACTATTAAGACCCAAACCCAGCAAAAACCAGCTGCCAGAACTCAAGACACTGTGAGCTCTTTCTGCGTTCAACGGAACACAAACCAACTTGACTGATAATTACCTTTATTTTTCCTTCCACCCATTTTAATATTATATAAAATTATTAGAGCTAGGCATGTTTGCTGAAGAATTTCTTGCGCCGCTTCTTCTCTTCAAGCCATAACATGTTGCGAAGCGGTAGTAAATTAGATTAGGCTCCCACAGAGTAAATAATAACCATAAACAAAATTGAAATTAAATAATTAAAATTAACAAGTTGGCGGTAGGCTAAATAAAACTTTAACAATACTCGTTGACACTTGACATCTTTGTCTTCCGTGATCACGGCCACTGAAAAGTGGCCAAAACGTCGGAAAACCGAAATCAAATAAAATTACCGCGCTTAAAACCGTTTAAACGTAGTTTTATTATGTATATATGTTGCGAAAACTTAAGAAAATATTATGAAAACACTTTTGCTTTAGATTCCACTAGACATCCTTGGTAAACTTTAAAAATCACTGCTCACTCGAAACTTGATATTCTTACATGCGTATTTAGTTATTTTTAGCGGATTTTAGACTCGGATTAACGTTAAAACTAAAATAACAGGGTTAAATTCTCTTTGTTTATGCTTTTTTTTTATTGCATGAGTTCAGCAGACAGGCAGACGGCCCGCTTTCTGAAAGCGGTTACCATCGCCTATGGACATTTGCAACACCAAAGGGGCTACAAATGCGCTGCTGCTCTCTTAAGGGAGACTGGAACCTGGTCACTAATGTTGAAACACAACTCAAGGTTGTTATGGCGGCATACTCTAGACCAGGGGTGGTAGCCATCCAGTCGGGCAAGCACCCTACCACCTGGTACCATGGTTCACAGACCATGACTACAGATAAATAGAATATACTCATATCTAGACGGACATTTTGGTCGAGTTGTAAATAAATGAAACATACATTTTATGTTTTATTATTAACATACTTATCTGAACTACCTATCTATACTAATATTTATAAAGCTGAAGAGTTTGTTTCTTTGTTTGTTTAAACGCGCTAATCTCAGGAACCGCTGGTCCGATTTGAAAAATTCTTTTAGTGTTGAATAGTACATTTATCGAGGAAGGCTATAGGCTATATTATGTGTTTAAAAAAAATTAGGGATCCTTACTAAAAGTCCAATAATGTAACCCAAGGTGTAAAAAAGTGACCCATAAAAATCCTTACATGGTGTGCGCTGCGAAAACTATTGATTATAGAACAAAACAATATACTACCACTTTGCAGAACATATAATTGTCTACAAAAAATATAGCCTAACCATATGTCTAACTATTGAAGTTATCTCACAATAAGTGTTTTCCTTTATTTTTTTAAATAATTAAAATGCCGTCGCTTCAAAATCTCTTTATTTTGTACCTTGGTATTAATTCTTATCAAAATAAATTACTCCATATTCAATAAGAATTCAATATATTTCTAGAACTTTTTGAATTATTCAATTCGGACGTTTCATTCAAAAGATATCGCGATATTTAAAATGTAAGTATAAGTGTTGTAGCCAAATATACTATTATTGTTTGATTGAACGCGCTAATCTCAGGAACTACTAGTCTGATTTTAAAAATTATTTCTGTGTTGGATAGCCCATTTATCGAGGAAGGCTATAGGCTATATATCATCACGCTAAGACCAATAAGAGCGGAGCACCAATGAAAAATGTTTCAACATCGGAGGGTTTTGAAAGCAAATTCCACGCGGACGACGTCGCGGGCACAACTAGTTTTAGATAAAATGTCATCATTTCTTAGTACATAGTTATAAAAAACACGGACAATGCATATTGCATTGCAACTTGCAATGTGTGTGTGATTAAAGGGGGAGGACAGGACAAGACAGGAGGACATTCGTGGATGCGGGGAGGACGGGAGGACATGTCCTCCATTTGGATACCATATTGCAACCCTACATACGAGGGATAGATGAACGGACATTAAGATTTCATAAGGATATGGTAAAATAGCTACGAGACCAATTAAATACATACTATACCTATAACGACCTTAGTAAGACCTCAGTCTCCCTTAAGAGAGCAGCAGCGCATTTGTAGCACCTTTGGTGTTACAAATGTCCATAGGCGATGGTAACCGCTTTCCATTAAGTGGGCCGTCTGCCTATCTGCTGAACTCCTGCAATAAAAAAAATAGTAGTTCATTTGATTTAAACTTAATAATACTCTAGGATATAATAAAACAACGTTCGCAGAACAAATTATGTAAAATAGTATTTGTTATAGAAATTTTGAATAATATGTAATACAATATTTAATATATTTCTAAGAATATTATGCTTCGAAGTGCCTGAAGCGTCTTCGCTATAAAATTTATGATCAATTTCTAAGACGGTCGCTTTTAATTTATTGCTTCGAGACCTCGTTTATACTTTACAAAGCAGATCTGCAATATTACATAAAGCTTACTTTATAGTTGTCAATATTAAATAATATTAACGGCTACTATTGTATGCTGGTGCTATGGGTATTGTACGGTTCAACTTACAGCGTTTAATGCCGTTGGAATTACTATAGAGTTTATCAGAACTATACAAACACGTATAACATAGGTACAAATATAACTAGACACTACTAATACAAAACTGCACGATTCAATAACACACAATAACACAAAGTTCGTCACTATATCATTTGTCGAATGTACGTCTTACTCGTATCGTAATCCTCGCTCGACTGCCCCACCCCTCCGCTCGGACATTGATTTATAGTAAACTCTACAATAAACAATCGGGCTGGGTTCTTTCAAGAAAATGTAATTTGCACACCTATAAACGGCCAACAAATTCTAAACACAAAGTAAACAAAACATTCCTAAATCCGGGAAGGCAATAAAACTGCATTTTATGACAGGCAGGTGTGGACATTCCTTTGACGGCATGTAACAATATAATAACATCAGTATAAATAATGCTCACATACTTTGTGATTGAGTTGCTATGAAGTCGCTACGAGCTGCTATTAGTCGTAACATACGACTTCAACTACCACTAAGTTGAACCCAGGGATCAGCATCCAAGACCTAATAGTAAGAGAATAAATCCCTGAAAGCAACAAGGTGTATTTTCTTCACTATACTATAAAGTGCCCCGGAGACAATCAATCGCAATTGTCAATTTTTACGTCATTGACCATTTCAATTGAAGGTGCGAATGATGGAGCTTCATACGATGCGTCAAATGCTCGCCCATATTTTCTTTCTGTCCGCCATGTTTCTCGACTAGCGAGCGAATGACCAAATTTGTCAATCGTACAACGAGACGTTCAATTGACACGACATTCGTGACTGTCAATGGGCTTCAATCAAAACTTCTATCATTCGCCTTCAATCACGTAATCGCGAATGACAATGGCTTCAATTGCCTCTTTAGACGATCATTTGATACTTCAATGACCTAAAAATTGACAATTGCGAATGACTGTCTCCGGGACACATAAGAAAGCACCAGCACTCCACCAACTACTGCCAGCACCCACCACTACAACCAAGAGCAAGTGGGCAAACTGTACAGTTATACATTCATTTTCTATTTGAAGGTGCCAATTTAGCAAACTTTCTTTTTAAATGATAAATAGGTTTGCGTTTGACCACCATTTTTTTAATTCTCTACCGCCGGACGGACAAGGTTAGAGTTTTCTTTTTTAAGTTTTTATATTTCTTTTTTATATATTTTATTCTTATATTTATCTTTTCTTTTATGTCTTGTTTTCTCTCTCTTTTTTCTTTCTTTCTTTTTTATTTTTTGTGACAAAAAACAACTTCTTTCTTATGAACCTAGTTTTACAGTTTCCTTATTATATCTATTGCTACATTTTGTTTCTATTTCTATTCCTGTTATATCTTACTCAACTAATGATTTTTATTCTATTTGTTTTTACATGTCCCCTACGCCTAATATTAGACCGTGATGCAGTCGAAGATGATGCAAACTTAAATGTCTTACTATTGTCTTAAACGTCTGCAGGATAATAGTTATTTGCAAGAACATGAACAGCCTTTATTCTTTTCTTTTAGCTAGAATACACCAGACATATTGACGACCCACCTGATGGAAAGCGGTCGTCGTCACCTGTGGACGTTTATAACAACAGAGATGTCACCAACGGGCCCCGAAGGGCATCCTTTTGAAAAAACTCTATATCGTAGCGACGTGGGAAAACCTGTATTGGGAGCTGTTCCAAATCCTTACGATTCGCAAGAGAATCGTTCTTAAGACACGCTGTGTCATGTACGCGAAGTGACTCAAGAAGAGAAGATGAACGCCCCGGTGGGTAGAGGTGCGGTAGTTCGGTTAAAAATAAAGTAACAAGAAATAACTAAGCATACCATCAGAAATAACTAACTAAAGTATACAAAAGAAATATAGCTATAATATAATATATATTAAGCTTCAAATAATAAGGTAAGAATGAAAATATGAATCCTCAGATTTTTTTAAAATAAATTTTTAGTTGATTCAGTTTTGCTACACCATTGTGTATCACCATACATCTTTTAGTAAAAATTTAGTCATGTGTGACCAAGTGAATTCTAGCAATTCACTTTTATTTTCTGAAACCCTACTGTATTTTTATAGATCCGGTAGTTTCTGAGAAAAAAATGACTGTGACCATAGACCAATTATATTTATTTATGTTCAAAGTAAGTAACTAGCATAGCGACTAAAGTAATAATAAATAGATATGTAAAATATACTAATTTTTCTGGGTATAATAAGTTGCTAATTCACACTCGCAAGCATACAAACACACACACATACACACATACACAAATACCCACACACACAATCTAAGCAAACACTTTTTGTACGACTGCTTGGATAGCTACTTTAGTACATGAATTTTTTGTTCACCTGAACCCTGTTGGTACAGTAATCTAGTATAGGGTTGAGAATTTCAAAATTTTGCAAATTTTTACTTTATATTTTATCAAAAAAAAATATTATTTATTCTATACAAAGCTATATTAAATTACATATAATCGAATACACTGCAAGAAAACCTAACTTATTTGTATTGCATTCTACTCATAGTCCCTCAAGACTATAAGTAGAATACTGAGTCTAGATCACCGTCTTCTATGGGTAAGGTGCCCAGAAGGCTCCGTTGGCCGAGGTAAGCACCAGCCCTCTGATCACCCGAAGAGTCGATGAGTTGTTTCGATAAATTTTGGTAGAGGCTCATGGCCTCAGGACCCCACGGTCCAAGCGTCTCGACAGCAAACGGCACAAACATATAACTCTCACTGAGGGTTGCATATTTGCGCCGCTTGAGTGATTCGGCTGTTTCCGCCGCTGAACCGGCTGATTTAGACGTGTTTGGTAAATGGGATGCGGCCAACGTGTCTTTACATTTTATTGTATTTCGTATTCTGCTGCAACTGAAAGTTGCTATAGTCAACTATAATTTACAGGTTGAATCTTTGATGGCCAGCACAATGTTATTTTTTACATCGTGGCTATGAATAAATGATTTTTATTTTATTTATCATTTATTCATCTAAGACTGACATGTAAAGATAAAAAGACAGGTAGATGAACATACAAACGGATGAATTATAAATCAAGTTTAAAAGAAACAACAGTATAATTTTACACTTAGAACGTAATTGAAAGGAACGAATCGTAAAACATCAATTTCCAAGTAAATTTAATATTCATAGAAGACGCTCTTATTTACAAATCCAAGCAGCGAAACACTGAAATTGTAAACAAATGGAAAATAACAAGCCATCACAGGCATGAATATTTGATCTAAATATGTATTTGAAACACTATAAATGAACTATTTAAGCTAGGCTCCTCACTGTTTTCTATTATCCTTAGAAAAATTGTGAACAGATCTTGTATTATAAACTGTGAGTAAACACATGAATTTAAATATCTTAATTACATAAAAAGAAGTGATTGCGTCAGATTCCCAATACTCATATGTTTGAGTCTCCAGAGTTAGCAGTGGGAATTTATAGGCGCTAATTGCTTGAGAATAAGTAATTTAGTTTATTTATTGTAAGACTAGAAACAGTCTGTTGAAGTCTGTATACAAATTTTGTCGTTTTTAAAACGAGAAAGAGAATAACACTATATTGAACACCAAAATATACAATTACAAAAAAAATATTTACAATATTTTTTAGGCAACGCAATAGGCGGCCTTATCGCTCAAAGCGATCTCTTTCAGGCAACGTAAATGAAAGAAGACGATGTAGGTGGTGCAGGAAAATGGCAATAGTTACATAAATACTAAAACTAATTTAAGAAATAAATATACAAAAACATACATATATACAGTCATATATATATACAATAATACATTTCAAAATACAATAAAATGATAATATGAAATGACAAATTAAATTAAATGATGTAACGTTCTTTTTGTGAGTGAACTTTATTGCACATACGTTAAAGTACAATGGGCGATCTCCTCCAGACTACTCTGTACAAATATTATCAACATCGACTTGGAGGAATGTAAATAAATGAATATTGTAATCTTCCATTTAAAAATTATGAACTTAATATATATATATATATATATATATTGCACCGTACACGGCGGGATCGGTAACCCGACGGCACAAACCCACAAGGTAAATTTTGGTTCTTAATATGCTAGGTACTTACCTGGTACTCCAGCCGGCGATGGTGGGAACAGGAACAAGGGGGAACACTAATCTGTCAGTATTTTAAGGGAGGGGCGCCCCTTGAGAGGAAATATATAAAATATTCTACTAATCTACTACTACTACAAGGGAACACTACGGGGATAGATAAATGTCTGTCCAAATACACCCGCGCCTCGTCCTTTTCCGACATAACTCCCTGAGTATATTATAGACACTATTATAATGTTCCACTAACTGGTATTTACCAGAAAATCTCAATAAATAATTTAATATTAAATATATTGCGCGAGAGCAATCACCGAGCGTCTTCGAGGCAAATCACCGGCATACCCGCTTTTCGACGCGATAAAAAAAAAGTACCGCTTAACAATCGAAAACCGGCGCTCAATATCTGTATTCCGAACAGTCCCCCGCCCCAGCCAGGGGAACCTGGCTGAGTCCAAAGCCAGAGAATCAGACAGAATAAACTATTCCATTGGGAGCCTTGACAACCCAGATACAGCTCTCTTCAATACAGTGTCTCCAACCAAGACCTCAGCCACTCGTGGAGTACCATCAGAACCGAAGAATAGCTGCACAATACGCCCTCGTCTCCAAGATAAGGGTGGCATATTCACTTCTTTTACAAGAACGAGGTCACCTATTTTAGGCGGATCTGTTTTATCAGACCATCGAACACGCTGCTGAAGCAGATGAAGGTACTCCAAATTGAACCTCTTCCAAAAATTCTGTGAGAGTTGTTGCAACAATTCAAAACGGGACAGCCGGTTAATTGGAACATCAACTAATGGATACTCAGGAAGAGCTGTCAGTGGACCACCCACCAAAAAATGACCAGAAGTCAAAACTTCCAGATCATTTGGGTCAGACGAGACAGGACAAAGTGGCCGGGAATTTAGAACTGCCTCAATTTTACAGAAAACAGTAGCCAACTCTTCAAATGTAAGAACTGTTTCGCCAATTACTCTATAAAGGTGAGTCTTAGCTACCTTGACAACAGCCTCAAAAATACCACCCCAGGAAGGACATGCGGGGGGACTGAATTGCCAAGTGATCCCACGACGAGACAAATTTGTGCCAATATTAGTTTGGTTATCTTCCAAAAATTTGTAAACTTCTGATAAGTATCTATCGCTACCCTTATAATTTGTCCCGCAGTCGGACCGAATCAAGCTCGGTAACCCACGACGACTGACAAAACGAGACAAACAAGCAATGAAAGCTTCAGTGCTAAGAGCAGAGACAACTTCCAAATGTACGGCCTTAGTTGCAAGGCAAACAAAAACGCACAAATAGGCCTTAACTACTCTAGCATTACGCACTGAAGAAACCTTTACCGAGAATGGACCTCCAAAATCCGTGGCTACTCCAGAAAAGGGTCTAGAAACTGTTACCCGATCTGGAGGAAGGTCCCCCATTTGAGGTTGAGTTATAGTCGCCTTTAACCTATAACAAGGAATACAATGAAATATCACATTTCTAATTGCACGTCTAGCCGACAAAATCCAAAATTCCCTATGAAGGATGGCTAGAAGTGAGTTCAATCCAGCGTGAGCGTTCTTCAAATGACGGTCAGATATGATAAGTCTTGCAAGAGGGCTCTCCTTTGGGAGTAATAGAGGATGTCGTGTCTCATAGGGCATCTTGGCATTACGTAGCCTGCCTCCTACACGTAAAAGACCCTTATCGTCGATAAACGGGTTAAAGCGAGCAACAGCACCTTTCAGCTTAGTGCGGCCTCCGTTTAAAGTCGAGAAGACTGGTTCAAAATGCTCAGCCTGAATAAAACGAATCCAAAACATAAGAGCTTCCTGTCTCTCTGAAGGCGACAAGACGGAAGACAAATCTCTATTAAGAGGGTGTCGTGTATTGAGAATAAATCTCTTCATCCATCCCGTTACACCTAGCAATTTATCAAGGGAACTAAATCTATTGAGCAGAGACTCGAGATCATGCGGCACATCCTTTGTAAGAGCGAGAGCTCTTAATCCTGGTAAAGGCTCAACGGACTCAACTATAGAGTGAGGCCAGCCATCTGCAGGCTGAGATAGCCAGGCTGGTCCCCACCACAAAGGATGATCTATCAAATTTGAAGCCGCACAGCCACGTGAAGCACAGTCTGCAGGGTTCATTTCACCCGGAACGTGTCTCCAAATCAAAGTGGTTGCCGAATTCTGTATCTGAGACACCCTGTTAGCAACAAAAACTTCTAATGCATGAACAGAAGCTCGCAACCAAGAAAGAACTATCTGACTGTCAGTCCATGCAAATACGGTTTTAATATTCAAAGTCAGACCCAATGTTGACATTAAATGATTCAGAAGTCGAGTTAGGAGAGCAGCTCCTGATAATTCTAATTTGGGTATAGTAAGTAAGTCGTGATCGAACAGGAGCGACCTTACTCTTTGCAAGAACAAGTTTACTTCGCACCACCCCTGTATTATCTACAGTACGAAGATACACGGCAGCTGCATATCCATTTTCAGAGGCATCACAAAAGCCATGCAGCGTAGCTTTATATTTACCAGGAAGTAGAAAAGCTCTATCCAATTTAATCATTTGGATGTCAGGGAGAGACGAAACATAATTAGTCCAAATTGACAGCAAATTTCCTATAAGAGGGGCATCCCAAGTTAGACCTTCTAACCAAAGTTTCTGAACGAAGCATTTTGCCCAAAACACGACAGGACTCAACCAACCATTTGGATCAAATATCCGTGCTACAGTGGACAATACCAGTCGCTTTGTCCATGTTTTGAATACATCTAAATCTTGTACACGAAATGTAAAGACATCCGGTATTGGTTGATACTGCACGCCTAATACAGCAACAATATCAGGATTGTTAACATTGTGAAATATATGTGGATCCTGCTGATGCTCTTCTGGCAAGCCATCAAGTAAAGCTTGAGAGTTGGATATCCACTTCCTGAGCTCATAACCACCAGCCTTCAAAAGGCCTATGAGCTCATTACGCAGTACTAATGCTTCTTCTTCACTAGCAGCACCTGTACAAATGTCATCAACATATGTATCGGTAGACACAACAGTCGAAGCTCTAGGAAAACTTAGTCTCTCACGTTCAGCCAACTCTAACAATGCTCGAATAGCAATAAAGGGGCTCGACTTTAGCCCGTATGTATTAGTATTAAGCTCGAAAACCGTTATGGGCTGAGATTCATCTTTGCGCCACAGGATGAGCTGATATCTACGATCGTCGGGATGAATTAATGTCTGACGAAACATCATTTTAATATCCGCTACAAAAACGACTTGATGTCGGCGAAAGTTTGTCAGAATATCAGAAATATCTCTTTGCAACTTGGGACCAGAATGCAAACACTGATTTAAAGATACTCCATTAGAAGTAGGAGCTGAGCCGTCAAAAACTACTCTAATTTTGTCCCCTTTAAATACTGCATGATGAAGAATGAAGTAGTGCTCATGAACACGCCAATCTAACTTTGAAATAGACATGTGTCCCAAGTCCAAATATTCACGCATAAAACCAATATACTTCTGTCAAAACACTGAGTCTCGCTTCATACGTCTCTGCATCGAAGCTAACCGCTTTTCCGCTAGCATCCGTGAGTAACCAAGTTGAGGCCGAGACGGCAAGAAAGGCAACCTCGTCATAAACCGACCTGAACGAAGACGACCTGTATTATTCTGAAAGAATAATTCGCATTCCAGATTTTCCGGGCTGTCACGAGTAGTAGTTGGGGGCTCTTCCACTTCCCAGAATCGCTGAACCGCTTCAGCGAGGGAGAGACCCACATACGAGTCACATGGTTCGACAGTTTGAGAACCAGGATAAAATATAGGTCCCATAATGACGTCACCAAGATCACTCGAGACCGTCACTAGACCACCGTGTTGCAATAACCTCGTGTTACCAAACTGGAACAATCCTAACACGTCTGCACCTAATAATAAGTCAACAGGACCTGGAATGTGAAAATCCGGATCTGACAATGATAAACCGGATGTCAAATTTCTCACTTCCGCAGGTAAGGGTACTAGTGGATGTCGACCCATAATATTATTTAGAACAACATCTGAGGTAACAACAGACGGACGAGAAGATCGTAAACGAGAAAAGGATAGTAAAACCTGTCCTACCAAACCAGAAACCTTTACTCCACCTATACCTCGAATGAAGTCTGCGCCACGATCCAGGCGCAGTTTTAAACGCTCCACCAAACGTGATGATGCAATACATCCCTGAGATCCCGTGTCCAAAATTGCGCGTGCCGTTACATATTCACCCCGAGGAGAACAGACGCGAACCTGGGCAGTAGGTAATAAGACAGTCAATACAGAGGGAGCCGACACAGGTGGATATTGCGATACTAGTCAAAATGACGCACGAGAATTCTGATGTTGGTACGAGGTTGACGGACAAGAATAACCTCGCATGAGCATAGGATTCCACTGCGAATAAGTTTGCTGCGGTAGAAACGCAGTCATATAACGCCTATCCAAACGAGGCCACTCGGCATATTGATGTGACATATCCGAAACAACTCGACGTGCTTGATCAACAGCAGCGTTAGCCATACGAGGTGCTTGTCGGGAACCCCCGCCCGTAGCGGGACTGGAGCGATAGGTATTATTAGAATGTCCTTGAATAGCAAAATTATTGACTGAACTACTTCTTGGTGGGACTGCCTGTACACCACCAGCCCATTGGTCTTCCAAAATCACCTGATTCTCTTCAACAACGTCCATAGATACCGGAGCAGCCGGTTTTGGAGATCCACCGTCACGGTTGCTACAAAGAAGATGGTGATGATTACCCTGACACTGATGACAGGGTCGAGTAACTTGACATTGGGACACAAAATGATTACCGAGACAACCAAAGCACCAGTTACGCTGCCGAACTATGTTACGTCTAGCCTGCCAACGTAATTTTTTAAATGCAGGACAAGAATCAACAACATGTTTATTATTTTTGCAATAAGCACACCGAGAACCCTGGTGAGGTGTAGAAACCGCATTAAAAGCACGACCATCACGCTTCTCAGATATGCGGCGATCCATACGCACTTGTTGCAGCTTAGGCCTACTATTAATAATTTCGCCAAATCCAGGAGGGAGAATATTCTCTAAACGACGACACTCATCTTCCATAAAGGTAACTAGATCATCAAACTGTGGTAGATGAGTGGCAGAGTCTCCACCATACTCCTGTTCAAATCTGTTCCGTAACTCAAGTGGAAGTTTATTTAACACAATGTGTACCAACATAAAAGACCAACTCGGAATACATACATACATACATACATAACTTCACGCCAGTTCCCTTGCGGGGTAGGCACGAACAACAGAGTGCCAACTCAGAATAGGTAAATCTAATCCCTTTAATCCATTAACGGCAACTAATAAAGGGTTAAGAAGTCGGGTACGTAACGTCTGAGTTGCACGTAAAGTAGGCAAATTTAAAATGGCTGACATGTGGGTATCCGCTAAACGTCGAACATTTTGATAAAGCCGCATAAGCAAAACCCGGGTAATATCATAGTTTGCATCAATAAGTTCTAAATGTTGAACGAGTCCTTTGGCCTCTCCTCTAAGGGATGCCAACAAATAGGCCAATTTCTGAACGGGAGTTAAGTCGTTGCGAGAATATACAAGGCTCTCAAGTAAATTGTTAAATGCAACCCACTGACCTAAGTCCCCGTCAAAATGGGGTAAATCCAACTTAGGCAGTCGACCTACCAGTGCAGGGGAACATTCACTATCATTCTTATAAATATTTTCACTATTCGACTTTTTTAATATAGTACCCACAGCTTGGCGGATTTGATCCGCTAAGTCATCGGCTTGATTTACATCCGCATTTATTTTGTCTAAAAACTCCGACTCTGGACTCAGTTCCAATAGCGCGCGGTACGCATCGTATAATTCGGACATCTGATCGTCTAAGGCCTCATGACGGGATATTAACGCCTGCTCTCGATCCTTACGCGATATATTCAAAAGGGCAGATCCGAGCCACCGTAACACACCGGCTATCCGGGCGGAATATTTACCGGCCATACTAACCGCGAATTAACAAATATACTCAAATAAATCGATCGATACGCAAGAAAAAAACAATAAAAAAAATCACGAAATAAAAGTTACCAAAATCTACCAAAAGTTACAAAAAAAAAACCGATATTTGAAACTAAAACCACGCTCTGCTACCAAATTTTGTACCGTACACGGCGGGATCGGTAACCCGACGGCACAAACCCACAAGGTAAATTTTGGTTCTTAATATGCTAGGTACTTACCTGGTACTCCAGCCGGCGATGGTGGGAACAGGAACAAGGGGGAACACTAATCTGTCAGTATTTTAAGGGAGGGGCGCCCCTTGAGAGGAAATATATAAAATATTCTACTAATCTACTACTACTACAAGGGAACACTACGGGGATAGATAAATGTCTGTCCAAATACACCCGCGCCTCGTCCTTTTCCGACACAACTCCCTGAGTATATTATAGACACTATTATAATGTTCCACTAACTGGTATTTACCAGAAAATCTCAATAAATAATTTAATATTAAATATATTGCGCGAGAGCAATCACCGAGCGTCTTCGAGGCAAATCACCGGCATACCCGCTTTTCGACGCGATAAAAAAAAAGTACCGCTTAACAATCGAAAACCGGCGCTCAATATCTGTATTCCGAACATATATATATATATATATATATATATATATATATATATATAAGCGCGCGTGTGTGTGTGTGTGTGTATATTTCTTTATTTATTAAGCTTGCCAACAACTGATACATTGATATGCTTAAATTAGATATATATGTTAATGGACTTATACGAAATTTACAGTCTCTTACAGGCAAACATAACTTGCTTAATATAAGGAAAATATACTTTAAAAAAGTCAGGGTAAAACGCTAGACTTAAGTTTTATTAATGAATAGTGAGTGAATGTATTTTTAAAATCTGTATAAGGAGTCGTGATGTATGTCTATACTGTTCATATTATTATAAAACCTGCATATACGAGGAACAGGCGAGTTACAACCAAGAGCTGTTTTTCGAAATGGCGGAACAAAGGGATTGATAAATGATTACGCGGAATCCTAGTGGGGGCAGCAAAATTTTAAAGCTCTAAGAGTTTTGAGCAATTTACTTTAATTCTCACAATTTTAACTGATTACAGTTGTCATTATTACAACAAAAATAATTTATTTTTATTCTTTCAGAAAAAATGTTCGAGTTCAATCAATTGCCAGAGGAATACATAAAACCTTTGCGCCTTTGTTTTGTTTTACTGGCAAAATCAAGTATAACATTTTTCGAACCAAACTTGTCATGGTACACGAAAAAAGTTCGTCCGATAATGATTAAAACCTATGTTTGTATATATTTTATGTCACTCACTGTCTACTTGTCTAGAGTATTCCGTATAAATGTGGATATACATGAGCTGGCACATATATTGCCTATTTATACAGTAACGTTTCAAGGTAACCAAAGAGAAGTCTTAGCAATTAAGTTTTTTTTGTATTTTTTTGAAACGGAATCAAAAGAGGAGTTTATTTCACAAAACTACATTTTAACGGTTTCCAAAGATGTCAAGTGTCCTTTTTTCCGTGTCTTCCGTGATCACGGGCACTGAAAAGTGTTCGAAACGTCGGGATAACAAAAATCACATAAATTACTGCGCTTAAAACCGTGGAAACGTAGTTTTATTATGAGTACTTAAGAAAATATTGGGAGTTTATTTATTTTGGCAGATAGTAGGCTATCTGCCCGTCTGGATGGCTACCGCCCCTGGTCTAGAGTGTGCCGCCATAACAACCTTGAGTTGTGTTCCGACATTAGTGGCCAGGTTCCAGACTCCCTCAAAAGAACAGCAGCGCTATTGTAACGCCTTTGGTGTTGCAAATGTCCATAGGCGATGGTAACCGCTTACCATTAGGTGGGCCGTCTGCCTGTCTGCTGAACTAATGCAAAAATTAAAAATTACCAATGTGTATGACATATGTAAGTGGTGGTAGCGTAATAGCTAGAGCAGGCGTCCCAAACTCAAAGGTCGCGGGTTCAATTCCTAGCCAGAACGCATGTGCTACTTAGGCAGTTTTCTGACCTAATGTGTATATTGTTACAATTACCACGTGCTAACAACGGTGAAAGAAAACATCGTGTTGAAACCTGTACATCAAGATAACCAATGTGCTAAACCTGCCAAGCCGCCTTGGACAAGCGTGGCGGGTTTACTATCCGTCCCCCCTATAGTGGGAGGCCCGAGCCTTGCAATGCGAAATTTATGGGCTGTTATTAATAATGATATAATAATATGTAATGCCGGTATCTGTCTAAGATTTCAAAATTATTGCCAAAATTTAAACAAGACTGCTATATTCTATACGATGCTTACTTATAAATGATTGAATTTTTATTTGAAGTTTATCTCCACTAGGCTTTGGAACAGCTCAACGAATTTAAATGAAAAAGGGAAAATAGTTAAAGAATTTTATATTATTTAATTCGTGTATTGTTTCATTTCTATATCTTTTGAGGGTTGAACAGATATGAATATAAAAGCCAAATTTAATGCGAATGAAGTAATAAGATTACATTGAATAAAATTACATTTTTTCAAGTCCCTTCTTTGAACACTTTGATTTCATTATCATATTGGCTTTGCAAACTCTATCATAAATATGCATATGACTAATATCAGAAAAATACAATTTAAAATATGTGGCGGGTTCGAAGCAAATACAACAATTTGAGTTTACGACTTTTATTATAAGAGGTATACGATAGCGCGATAATATGTCACAGAACTTGCGCAAACCGAGCGACTGACTCGTGATGCTTTTTTTTTTGGAGCTGGACCCAGCTGAATAGCCGCAGATGGCTGTTTCAGCGATACCGGACTTTGGGAGCTTCCCGACTCCGTGGGAGCGGAGGCCTTCAGCCCGGAAGCAGCACGCTCGAGGAGGCACCTCCTGTGAGGTTCGACCTCGGCTCGACCGCTGCGGGGGATTGACTCTATATTGAGAATTAGCCGTTAAAGGCTGAAAGAGCTAAGCCAACAGGCTGAAGTGATTATTTGGGGACCGATTATCGACTCCGCCGGAAGAGCCGATCGTAGTCTATCATTACTACCGCTTCGCAACGTGTTATAGCTGGAGGAGAAGAAGCGGCGGAAGAAACTCTCCAGCAACACGCCTATGCTAATCTTGTATGGCTACTTGTGTCTGTAGTGAGTGAGTGAGATTGGTGGGGTCTTACCTTTGTGTAAGAGGATCCGAGCCGGGGGCTCTCCGGCGTCTGTTTTGCAAACCGGTCGACTGACTCGTGATGCGCTAGCCGCAACCCACTCGCGCGTCGGATCCGGGACCCGATGCCCCGCGTACCTCGCCCCTTGTCCCCTCCAGCCCTAATACTACGCGCGCTATTATGAAGGGCCTCACGCTACAACTATTATAAAAATACTAAAGTGAGTTTAAGCGAATAGATGACTCTCTTAAAATTCTAGTGTTTTGACTATAATTCATAAGCCGTAAGGAATTTATGGAGATACGTTGCAGCAAAAAAAAAAAATAGTACGTCATCTCTTTATTATAATTATAATAATATCTTTCTTTCCTTTTATTGTGTCTCTGTCTTTTTAAATATGCACTGTTTGCTACAACTCCATTAATTCTTCAAAAATCATTCTGTAACATACTTCTGTATAAGACTTATAAACAAAAAGAACTTAAGATATAAATAGGATAAGAAATATAAAGAAAAACATTTTTTAGCTAGACGTGTTGCTGGGTAGTTTCTTGCCGCTTCTTCTCCTTAACAGCAGTGACACATTGCGAAGCGATGTACATAGACTGGGAAGTAAAATTTAATTTTAACCTTCCAAAAAATATTCTCCAGTGGAACTTATTTAGAATAAAAACTTTTGAATTTGAATTTAATAAAAAAAAATAACTAATCAATTAATACTTTTTAGCATTGTTAAAAGGAATAAACACCATAACTAAGAATGATCAATTGATTTCATTAATACTCAAGCTTGGTGGTATGTGGAGATCAGAAAATCTCAACGAAGTTCAACTAAGAAAAAAAGAGGAGTTATTTAAGAAAATTAAATATTCCTATATAGGTCAGTAATTATATAAGTAACTAGGATGTGCCCGCTACTTCGTTCACGCTCGACTTGAAATTCCTAGCGACACACCTACGGGACATACCCTGCGGATAGTTCAGCTAAATACGCTCGCAGTGTTTTTTAAGTTATGTATGACATATCAGCGGAAATTACGCCGAGTTCGAATTAGAGCCGATCCTTTAATCACCGAACTTTCCGCGCGGTACGTTCCGCAGGTGTGGCTTTACACTCAAATACTTATATAGATCTAATAAAAGATTTTTTTCTAATAAGTAATAAGTAGCTTTAATAAGTAGCTTTTTTTTAATAAGTAGCTTTATACACAAATTTTAACAAAATGTTATTACATAATATTACTAGGATATGCCCGCGACTTCGTCCATGCTCGACTCGAAATTCACGCGGGATGCCTGGGATACAAAGTACCACAACATTTAAAAAAGGATTTAAGCTACCATTTTAGTGTCAACTGTGTTGTAATAAGCTATTTTACGCACCTGAACAATTCAAACCCGCTCCCGGGAAAATTCCCGTGAGATTCTCGGGATAAAACGTATCGCGCTTTTTTATACATAAATCATCATCATCATCGATCAGTGAAAAAAATACATTTAAGTTGGGTTTTTTTCTTAATCTGGCTATTCTAAATCATTCCCAAAAAAAGGCCTGCGGGATTCCCAGAATAAAAAGTAACGCAGATTATAAGTTTAGGAATTTGCTGTAGGTCGGAGAAAATCGCATCGAAATCAGCCCAGTAGTTTTTACGTGAATCTCGAACAAACAGACAAATAGACAAGAAATCTAAAAAAAGCATCGTGTTCTACATTGTTTATATAGCGTATTCTAATTGATTTTCTTTAATAGCTTCAATGTACAGATACGGCACAAGTCGTGGTAGCGTAATGGCTAGCGCACGCGTCCCAAACTCAAAGGGCGCGGGTTCGATCCTGGCCGGAACGCATGCACCACTTACGACAGTTTTCTGACCTTGCATATTGTTACAATTACCACGTGCTAATAATGGTGAAGGAAAACATCGTGATGCAACCTGCACATCGAGATAACCGATGTGTCAAACCTGCCAAGCCGCCTTGGACAAGCGTGACAGGTATACTGTCCATTCCCTTATAATGGGAGGCCCGAGCCCAGCAGTGGGACATTTATGGGCTGTTATTATTATTATTATATTATTACAGATACGGCATGTTTAGAATTTTATAATATTACTAGCTGTCCCGGCAGACGTTGTTCTGCCCTGAAGAAATAAAATTTAGAACCCGATTGCAGCGCCACCTAACGGATCCAATTGTGAATCTAAACCATCCTCGAATCCACTTGAACACACACAAAAAAAATCATTCAAATCGGTCCAGCAGTTTAGGAGGAGTTCACTGTCAAACACGTACAGAAGAATTATATATATATAAAGATACATGTATTTGTATACAAGACATAATTACATATCATCATATCCCAATTACTTGTAACTGCGTTCGGAAGTCCTAGATCCACTCTATTAGTTTTTTCACAACTTTACTTGAGCCTGCTTCTTCTACCGGGATCTGACGGAAGCGGTATGGATGACATTCCTTACATAATAAAACTACGTTTTAACGGTTTTAAGCGCGGTAATTTTATTTGATTTTGGTTTTTTCGACGTTTTGGCCACTTTTCAGTGGCCGTGATCACGGAAGTCTTCGTTAAAATTACCGCGCTTAAAACCGTTAAAACGTAGTTTTATTATGTATACAAGTCGCGAAAATTTAAGAAAATATTATTCCTTACATTACTAACCGGTTCCCATAAAACTGCCAGGTAGCTCTAATATAGTCCTTTAATATGACATTCATGTTGCCCCTACTAAGTAGTTTTTTTATTTAATTATTAACTCTACGGACTCGAGTTCCGTACCCTTTTTTACAGCTTAATTTCTAGATTTATTTATTTTTAATTTAACACGCTTATTAGTTATTTTGGTTCTTGTGTGTGACATTAATTTATTGATTTTTGTGTTGAGGTGTATGTGTCTTACGAATAACTTATTATATTAATTTATTATAGTTTTAATACTAAACTTATACTAATGTAGAGTGTATCTGTTACATGCTGGTGTTGTGAGGAAGTGCATGTGCAGTGTGGGCCTTATATCTATACTTATATATATTGTCCTATCTAGTGCCATGTGTGTTGTTTTTTTCTTTTCTGTGCCTGGGTTATTAATTTTTAGGCTCTTTGTGTGTCTTGGTTTGTTTGTGAAGTGTGTGTGTAATGCAATGCGGTGGTAGTGCGCGTTGGTTTGAGTATGTGTATAAGTTTTATTAAGTAACTTAACTTAGTAGATATTAAAGTGTCTGAAATCGAAATAACCCTCCTGGAGGCGTATTCTTCATTACTGAGTGTTCTGATCTTTCCCCAGTACCTTTTCTTGAACAATTGTTCGCCATTGGTGATGATCAGCGGCAATATGTAGTGTGCCGTATCACATTCATTGAGTGTAGTGGAGATTTGATCGGACCAACGCATCGTACTGCAGCCTTAATATCTTTTTAATTTATTTAACTACTTTTATATTTTATGTTTCTGTATTAAAATTATGCTTGTTTATTAAATATTTTTATATTAAAATGATATATAAACTTTTTTATTTATTTATAATAATAATTTAACATTTCAAAGTAGTAGTAAGGCACCAATTAAACCTATGAGGTTTGCATGTGATGCAACACACCCCCGAATTTACAGTAAAACTTATTCTATACTAGCTTGATGTTGGTGACTTCGTCCGCGTGGTGCGGTTTTTTAACAATCCCACGAGAACTCTTTAATTTTTCGGGATCAAAAGTATCCTATATGTTGACCAGGGATCGGCCCAGTCGTTTCGGTATTAACCGGTAAAAAAAATCTAAATTAGTTCTATTTCACTTCTTACATCCATCCCCTGACTCGGTTTTTAGCATCTTTTTATTGTACAGAAATTCGACCTATATAATTTTATTATATGTATATAGATAAATACAAGATTTGTAAACAAATTTTGTATCGTGTTCTCCATTATTCCTATAGTGACGTGTATGTATATACACACACACCCACACACACACACACGTACGTATACATATATACATCTACACAAATATACATTGCATAAACAATTACATGCCTAAATATTTTTTCGAGACATGATTTTCGATAATTGATATGATTAATAATTTATCATTTTATTTATGTTGCAGCTTGTTACCGTATAACTGTGATAGCAGCCTGGCAATACATGCTGGCACCGCTTTGTCAAACACTTTTTCAAACATTTGTATTAAAACAAGAAAGTAGAATGTTGCTTCCTTTTGCATGCAGTTTTCCCTTTGACATTGAACAAAATTGGATCTTCTACGCAATAGCGTATATCTTTGAGTTATACAGCAGTAAGTATTCATTTTTTATAATAAAAAAATAAGCTTTTTTTAAAAAGGTTTTAAATACAAGCTTTTAAGATCCTGTATATCATGTAGCAGCAGAGTGCTAGCTAAGACAAGTAAAACGAGCTCAAACACGACGGGTCTATCTTATTTAGTACAGGAGTTCCTATGGCCACCTTCCGACTCCATCATCAGATCAGCTTCATAGTCCAAATTATTGCATCCTCACGCGATATACATATGCGTGCAAAATTTCAGCTCAATCGGAAACCGGGAAGTTGGTCAAATTTAACTTGCAAGATTCCACCCGAACTTACATACATAGTCAAATACATACATCCATTGCAAGTTAAATAAAAGTTTGTAAAAAACATGAGCGTTCACACGAGTTTGTCTTATCTTTATTTATCGAACACTAAAAGCTATAAACAATCAACCATTTGCCATATCAAGATCTTTGTCAACATTTTGAGGTGAGAGGTCTACTTCGTCTAGATCAGTATTACTTTTTAGTCAGAATACAATTTTATACTTAATGCTCTAGTATTATTTTTTGTATTTTTAAAGTAAATTACTATTCATTCACCGCCTTCTTCAGAAGTTTAGAAAAAAAGTGGTAATAATAAGTATCTAGCCTTTATACTCAAAACTTAGATAGATACATAGATAACACTTTATTGCTGACCAAATATACAATTTCAAAAATACACATTTACAATATTGTCGTGGTAGAAACAATAGGCGGCCTTATCGCTTAAAGCAATTGCTTCCAGGCAACCTACCTTAAGGAATGGTTTAACCTAATCTGGCGATGTAGGTGGTGCAGATTATTAGGTACAAAACTTAGATATTGAAATACAGCTATCCGGTCTTTTCCAGTGCTTGGAGTAATTCACTATTTTATAGGATCAGATACTTTAATGATAACATTAACAGGCTTATTAAGTATTGAGTTTGTTCTACTACAAGACGATTTCTTCAACACTAAATCTATTGTAACTTCTGTGGCTATTGAAGGAGCAACTGCTAGTCATAGCGGGTTAAAAGCAGAACACAGTTTGATACATTTGATTAAACGACATCAAAAACTAATCAAGTAAGATTGTAAAATATTATTTAATTGCAAATGCACTTGTTTTATCCATAGAATCAGCCACTTCTGCTATTAATGCTTGACTTTAAAATTTCACATCTAAAATTTATTTATAGCTCAATATCTTGATTTTTTGAGCTTTTCTTATTTAAAAAAAAATACACATAAACCTATTGCTACTATTTCTTATTTTGAAGAACATAAGAGTTCAAACAGTTTTTCTTTGAAATTTTGAAAAAAAAAAGAAATTCCACAGCATATTATGATAGTTAATTTGAATTTAGACCTAACAGAAAAGTTATACAGAGATTACGTGACATCCATCATATGCACCATCATGTGTCTTGTACAGACAGCAAAGCAATTTTTCCACACGATATTTTGTGAACTACAAAAAAAAATGCATAATGGTTAAAAACTTACTAATCGGATCGAAAAACAACCATTTATAAGATGTTTGAATATATATTTTTTTAATTTCTTTTCACTAGTGCCTAATTTGTGATGCTTTAAATTGTAGGTTAACGGAGCTGCTAGATGACATTTGCAATAAACTAATATTTGTTAATTTATCTTCGAGCACTGTTATTATAACTTTCTTTGCCATTGCTGCGAAAGTAAGTTCCAAGCAAATCCATGAGTATTGAATTATTACACTTAAGGACAAACTTAGACTATGGTTTGTAAGCTAGATAATGATTTGTAAAATGTCTTAAAGTCTTCTTTTCTAAGAACTAATTACTACGTAATATATAATTATAAATTCAAAAATGAGAAAAAATGTACAATTCTTAAGTTTAAAGGTAATATAAAAATAATAATTTAAGTTAATTTATATAATAATAGTGTTACATGCCGACAAAGTGAATGCACGCTTGGTTTATTACCTTTCCCGCATTTGGACTTCTTTTGTTTGCTTTGTGTTTAAAAATTGCAATTAGACAATAGCCTATTGTTATTGTACTCGTTTATGGCCGCAGGTGTGCAGATTACGTTTTCTTGGAAAAATTCAGTCCACGCGGTCGAGGGTTGTATTGTATAGTTAGTAGAAAACAATGCCCGAACGGAGGGGTGAGGCAGTCAGGCGAGGATTACGATACGAGCAAGACGTACATTCGATAAACTACAGAGTGACGGACTTTGCGCGTGTTATTGAATCGTGCAGTTCTTACTGGTTGTGTCCAGTTATATTTGTACCTGTGTTATACGTGTTTGTATAGTTCTAATAAATTCTATAGTAATTCCAACGGCATTTTTAATTCGAGTCCTGTACCTCGTAACAATAGTATAAAACTGTAGCTATAAGGTATATTTTAACATGCTCCACGAGTACGTTGACGACAGACTGCTGTCAGTTTGGCAAAGTAATTAATTGTAAATTGTTGTAAATTTTTGACAAAAATTTAAAGATACATTTGCATTAGTTAAGTAGTGCTTAACTTGCGAACAGGTCCTTATTATCATTTGGACGTTCGTGTATGTTTTTTTTTAACAATTCTATCGACTCGAGTTCCGTACCCTTTTTCACAACTTAATTTCTATGAAAGTTTTTAGGGTTCATACAGGCTTATTGTTTATTTTTGTTACTGTGTATGACATTAATTTAGTGATTTTTATGTTGTGGTGTACCTTACGAATAACTGATTATATTAATTTATTCTAATTTTAATACTAAAGTTATAATAATGTAAAGTGTATCTATTACATGCTGGTGTTGTGAGCAAGTGAATGTGCAGTCTGTGCGTTATGTCTATACCTATACCTATATATTATCCGTCCGTGTATGTTATCGACAACTTGTTACTTAACTGGAAAATTACTGTCCAAATACATAACTCGAGTTTCGCAAGTAAACTCGCTTCTTAACTAATGAAAATGTAAATTCGAGTTTTGTGATATTCACAGTGATTTATCAGATACCCCTTCACGCTGCGGGTGAGATGATAATATCAATTACTTTATGGCTGGTTCCTATATCTTACAATTCACTTGCCTTATCTTTAGTTGAATATTAACATTACTTGTATGAAGCTTAATTCAAATTTTTATCGATAATAAGGCATATGAACGTTCGGTAAGATGCAGGAACTTTAAGCTCATCATTTCAGGTTGCCCGTGGTCCTGTGGATATGATAAATAATTTCGGTGCAGTCGTCGCACTGCTGATTCCATTATTCAATCTTTGCTACTTTAGTGAATTGTTAAGACAATCGGTAATAGCAGTATTCATATAATTTAATTAATTATAGATGGATTTAAAATATTTTTCTTATTTGACACGTTCTACAGCTTCACTGGTTAGATTGTTATCATCAGACTGTTCATGTTAATTCAGTATTAGGTACTTTTTGTAAATGACTCTTTCTAATGCTGGGACTTCATCTGCGTTAGTGTTAAAGATTTAAATTGTGACCGAATGCGTTTTATTTAAAGCGTTAAAATACAATGTCCTTAATGCGTAGCCACATTAATGGATATATAAGTCATGCGTAGGTTTGAAGATGACAATCCCTTCCGCCTCCAACAACCGCGACCCGCGGTCGTCTAGTTCTTAGTACTACTTAGACAAGCCCCGGTCCCAGTCGGAGGAAGTGGGAGGGGCGACCATCGGTAAACCTTCTGCGCACGACTTATACGTAGTGTTACGACCTAGGTGCCGACAAAAACAAATTCACACCTGCAGCCCTGTAAACACATTTTATTACCTTTTCGGTATTTAGACTTCTTTTGTTTACTTTGTGTTAAAATTTGTGATTAGAAAAACAGCCCATTGTGTATTGTAATCTTTTATGGTAGTCATTAGCCGGGTGTGATTCTAGGAAATTCGGTCTACGCGGCCGAGCAGACATATTGCATTTGTACAGTATAAAGTAATGCCCCAATTGAGAGATGAGTTAGTCAAGCGATAACCACAAGCGAATCAAGACGTGTATACATTCAGTAATCTATTTAGTGACGCACTTTGCGTGTTATTGAATTGTGAATTACGTTTGGACTGGTTGTGTTCAGTTATATTTGTACCTATATTATACGTGTTTGTATAGTTTATTAGAACTCTGTAATAATTCCAACGGCATTTTAATTCGAGTCCTAAAACTCGTAACAGTACGTTACTTGTCAACATTTAACGTCAATAGCAATGTCGCATTTTAAATTGCGCATTACATCCATCGCCTCATCTGTTTGAAACGGCTTATACCTTTAACTGTATCACATATGAAGTCGCATCGTAACAATTTTATTGCTTGCCATAATTATTTTTTATCATAAGAACTTCAAGAACTAAAAGAGTCACCATCAAAGTAAGAACTCAAGTGATCAAATTGAATAACTGTGCCGGTTTTTGGTACGGATCGCCACGCGACGTCGCGCGAAGAACTGCGATAGAGTTTATTCCGATTAAACAATTTTCGCCCCTCCGAGAAATGTCAGATTCTCAATTAAATTTTATCTAGAACTCTGTTATATTGTTTGTTAAATACAATAAATTAACGCCTGATTTAAATTGTTTTGTAGAGCGGTGGTGTAGCTGACTCAGCCTATAATAGTACATGGTATAAAGGGAATAAGAAGTATAAAAAATTACTGTGGTTTGTCATACGAAGGTAACTTAAAAATATTTTAAAATGAAAGCGGAAGACAAATACATAGATTACTTATTCCTAAGCTATGCAACTGTGTTACAGATAATACTCAATAGGCAAAAATCTTTAGCCGATCGTAGACATTTAGAACCAGATTAAATTTAGGCTTTAGTAAATAAAAATAAAATAAAAAGCCTTTTTATTTGATCCATGAAAAACAATGTCATGTCATACAATAATATTTTAAAATATCAGTATTTTTAAAGTTTTCATTTTATTATAATTTTTTTATTTTATTATAAGTTTTATTTTATTATAATTTTTTATTTTATCATAATTTTTATTGTATTATAATTTTTTATTTTATTATAATTTTTTATTTTATTATAATGTATGTCTTTGTAGACCACGGGCCATAAAAATGGCCCGGGCTTTTGGAGGGCTTGCGTGGGGCCATGGGAAGGCCAACACGTAGAGGCCCTTTGACAAATTTAATGTAAATGTGGCGTGACACTGACCGGCGATTATCCCTGTCTACACCATATAGTAATGCACCCAAGGACAAACCCCGGCCAGTGTAGGACTATTGTGGGAAATGAAGACAAAAAGTACCGGGCTATTGGGGTGAACTGCTAGTGGTACTAGAGGTCTGGGAATACGGGGACTATGGCGTCTGCCCGTCGCAATGTTCGGAGAACATGGAAAAATGGGCAGACGGTGACTCGCCAATCCCTGCATGGGCCCCAAAAATGCCATAGGAGACAGCGGCAACATGGCTGTGAGTGGCTAAGGGGTGTAGAGAGGTGGGCTGCAGGTTCACCAAAGCTACTTCTGACGTGATTCCATTTATCACTTCCACTCCTGGAGCTTGAGTCTTAGCTCTAGCGATCTCCACTCCGTGCCGGCTGGCTAAGGCAAGCACGGAGGTGGGGGCCTTGTCTCGGCCCCCGGAGTCAGGTACGAGGTGTCGCTACTTACCTAAGGCTTCGCCACAAAGCCCCCCTGCGGGTTATTTTATTATTTTTATTTTATTAATATATTATATGTATGTATTTATTCATATAAACATAACTTTTTTTTTTAAATATATAAAGATATTTTTTTTATAAAAAATTAGAAGACATTATTTATTCTTTTATAAAAATACATCAAAAATAGAATACATATTTAATAAATAAAAAATATTTTTTTAATTATTCTATTTTTTTAACCCCTCCTCCCCTCTATGAATGTCAAAGAAGCAAGTGAGGTGTGTAAGAATAAGCTTGAATGGCGCTCTGTTGTTCGTGCCTACCCCGCAAGGGAACTGGCATGAAGTTATGTATGTATGTATTTATGAAAGGGTTTGGTCAGTATTGACCATGCCACCCTCATAGGAAAAACTCACTTAATTTACCACCGATTAATATCTGCTTACATCCTGGCATTATCCGATAGGGGGCATGTTAGGATACTATTACCAACACCAATTCCGTGCAAGTCACGTCTCATCTCATCACACTTCTCATTAAAAATGCGAACCTGTTTAGTGGTATGTGTCCGGAGCGAAGTAGAAAAGATGTCATTATTTCAGACCTAGACAAGGATGACCCCACATATAACTCGGTATAATATAAAGTTATTAGCGCTGTACGGACGACAGGATTAAATTTAAATTGCGAACATAGCAATATTTTTGTATCATATCTACTCTGAATCCGATTTTCCGAAATTCTGAATGATTTTTTTTAGTACATCTCGCTTATTATTATGAGCGACATACATACATACATAGATAACTTCACGCCAGTTCCCTTGCGGGGTAGGCACGAACAACGGAGCGCCATTTAGGCTATATAAGCGACATGCACTAAAAAAATCTCCACTGACTTCCAGTAAAACTTTTAATTAATATTTTGATTATTTTCAGATCCCAAAAACCATGCTCCCTGACTTCTATGAAGTATAAACCAATATCACTGAGTACTTTTAGTGCGGTAAGTCGTGTAATGTATAATAATAACAGCTCATTAATGCCCCACTGCTGGGCTCGGGCCTCCCATTATACGGGGAACGGACAGTACATCCGCCACATTTGTCCAAGGCGGCTTGACAGGTTTGACACATGGGTTATCTCGACGTGCAGGTTGCATCATAATGTTTTCCTTCGCCGTTTTTAGCACGTGGTAATTGTAACAATATGCACATCAGAAAACTGCCTAAGTGGTGCATGCCTTCGAGCCTGGATCGAACCCGCGCCCTTTGAGTTTGAGACGCGTGCGCTAGCCATTATGCTACCACGACTTTATGCATTTTTTTTTTAATTGCAGAGCTCAGCAGACAGACAAACGGCCCACTTGATGGAAAGCGGTTACCATCGCCTATAGACATTTGCAACACTAAAGGTGCTACAAATGCGCTGGTGCTCTCTTAAGGGAGAATGGAACCTGATCACATATGTCAGAACACAACTCATGGTAGTTATGGTGACATACTTTAGACCAGGGGTGGTAGTCATCCAATCGGGCAAATGCCTGGCTGTGGGTTGTTCTGTTGCCTCTTACGACAGGCCACCCGACTTCAGGAAAGTTGTATTCTTTCTCCGTTCCTGCACGGATAAAAGTTGTTTTTGAAGTAAAACTTCTATATAAACGGGAGGTCTTAAGATTTTTCTGTCATGAAAAAGCCTTACGGCCGCGTGGAGGAGCGGCATAATATTAGAGTATACTATGGATGCGCTTTTTCATTCCGGATCGAATTCAGTTTTTTTGTTTGATAAAATAAAATATGTTTAAATAAAAAATGCATTCATTAAAATGTAAAAACTTAACCAAATCATAATTTGCAGTAAACCTGCGAAGTTTTACGGGCAACTTTTCAAATTGGACAAGTACATTAACAATCTGCCCGTAAAACTTCAAGTTAAAATTTTCTTGCGATTCGTTTTGCCACTTATCCGTTGCCATTAGTTTTTCCACTTGTCCGTTGAAGTTTCACTTCTACTATGTGTCCCAGCACACATTTCGATTTTTTTAATAGCTACAATATACAGACACGGCATTTTTAGATTTTTATAATATTATAGATATTATACACATATTCCTTCAAACTAAAAAGCAAACAATAAATATTTAACAGCCTTCTTTCTACAACGCCTTAAATTTGCTGCTAAGTAAAACATAAAAAACAGCAAATAAATATAGTACTTATTGTTTTACTTTGCACCGACTTCAAGATGTTGTAGAAAGAAATCGGTTAAATGTTTATTTTTTGCTTTTTAGTTTAAAGTCGGTTTTATTTTGGTAAAAAAAAATTTAGTTGCGAAAATACTTGAATAGCGTTAAAAATAATATATTAAGCGCCTGTAGAAATTGTATCACTGGCACCTGTATGTCTACAGGGTTGCTATATTACTCTACGGTGTAGACGCTCATCAACAAGGGTTGCTCTCGGTTTCCCTGCTATCTCCTTATCAGATCCTGACTTGGTGACTGTGAAACTATTTCGGGAGTTTACTCTTGCAAACAAAAAAAAAAATCATTTGAAAATCGGTCCACAATTGATGGAGAAATCGCGTAACATTCGTATCAAAAATTAAGTGCCTGTGGAAACTATATTACTGGTATGCGTATACATAATTTCTTTCGAAGAATGAAGGCGTTCGGTGTTCTTTAGTATGGGATATTCTCAATTTCCCTGGGATTCACATATCAGATTCTGACTTAGATGATCATGGCACCATCTCAGGAAATACACTTACGAATAAAGAGAAAAATCGGTACACAATTGACGGAGTAATCGCGTAACACACACACAAAGCATGCAGAAGAAATGAGAGCTTCCACTTTTTTTGGTGTCGTTAAAAGGTTAAGATATTTTTACTACAATAAAATAAAGAGTTTTATAGTTGCATAATACAATTATACTATTTAAGATACAATAGCATAGCTTATAAAGACACGCCCTTTATATATATTTATTTATTGTTTCAGGTACTTAGTACAACTTGGTCTTATTTCTCCTTAGCTTCGAGTTTGTACGACGATACAAATTAAAGAAAAAAGTGAAAATATTACATATCTACAACCTACAACACCTAATTGTGTATATATAAATTAATATATATTAAGTATATAATTTTAAGATTTAAATTTAATTTACATATCGACCATATATTTTTTTTTTAATGAGCTAGAACTATTAATATTTGGTACACAGTAAGTCTAGTTTGTAAATATAAGCACACTCATATACGATTGTGTATGTCATGTCATACACGATTTAATGTTTAATACATATATTGGCAAAGCAAGCTATTGATTTCACAACGTTTAAAGATATTTTACTTTAATATTTCTATTAAAAGCAAGTTAAATCAAAAAGATCGTAATTACATTATTTATTTCATAAGACATAGAAACTTTCTGTACTAATAATAACATAATAAGACACTTATATACACAACCTTCGTACTATTATCTATAGGCGACGCATTTTGAACTGAATCGTCGGGCAATAAATGTCACTGACAGTAGGAATGTCCACGCAATGCAACCCGTTATCGATACTTAGCTACCTGCGCACGCGGGGTCGATGCGTCATCGTGACCTTTATTACCACTCTGACTCCTGATGGGTCGTTACGAGTAAGGGTTGATGATTTTATATAAATATAATATTTTTTGTGATGACACTCATTACATTACTTAACGCTTCGTTACGTAATACGCACAATGTATAATTTCTTTTCTAACGTGGTTTGGAAGAAATTAAATGGTGACATCAAAGTTCAAGCTCGGGCTGTAATTAAAAACTTTTATTTTCGCGAAAAATTATTCCTAATAGTACTTAACATAATTTAGCATATCGATTGTGCCTATCGATATGCACCTCTACAATTCGTACGCATATCACTACACCTCTCCATTAGACCTGTAAGTGCGAGCGAGACAGACAGATAAATATGATTATGCCTCAGTTCATATTGCGTCGACTGTAGTACCAACAGTCACCATAGTTACTGCTTGATTATATCGAACAGAGATTTCGCTCTGTTAACGGACGGACGTGCAATGTCCCGTATTAGGCGATTTCACCTCCTTTTATATTGTCGAACCAACAACACAGTGTTCACATTTTAGCAATCTTGTAATCTAAAACCAAAAGTTATTAAAAATCCTAAAAACATTTATAAAATACTACACAATATAAACCTTACCGTATAAATACAACCCAATTTTTATTAAGCTAAAACACACTACTTACTCAATAAATCAAGTGGGGGTATTTTAAGAAAAACATAAGTACCCTCAATTTAAAGTCACAGTGTGTCAACACTGCAGATACATAACTGCATTTATTAAATAGCTTCATATTACCTATTAAACGCATGAAAATCATCGTTAAGTACTTTTGTAAAATTGATATTAGACAGATAATTCATACACACATACATAACTTCACGCCAATTCCCTTGCGGGGTAGGTACGAACAACAGAGCGCCATTTAGGCTTATTCTTACACACCTCACTTGCTTCTTTGACAGATAATTCAAATTGAATCAATTTGGTTGACAGGAACAAATTTGAAAGGACACTATGGCATTCAATGATATTGTATTATGCCAATCTATGTTTTGTTATATATGGATCACTTTGGTTGATTCATCCAAATTTAAAGACCCGTTTACCGCGAGGGGTCTTTAGCTTGCTAGGAGAGCAAAGGACCTTCTACCCCCGCACAACGAAGTGGGGTGCGTTCTCCCAGGGCACACTCCAGGCACTTTATTGCGCTGGATCGGCTGGGCGTAACTATGTTCTAAATCTCAGCCTTTCCAACACATACAAAGCGCAGGGTCGTCAGGGAGGAGAGGGTTTTTAGTGGGTATTGGGGTTGCTCGCTCGTGTAGCAACGCTCGGATTCTTCCACACTATTCTGTGACGTCGATCGCGGACGGAGCGCTGCCAAGAGCATACTATTGCTGCAGTGTTATCGCCCCCGACCGACGCGTGTCGTTCCCCTAGCAACGACCCAGTTTGTGCGTAAATCGGTTAAGCATTTTCCCTCGCCTCAAAACAAAAAAAAAAATCCAAATTTAAAGACAGAAATGAACCGTCTAATATCGGCTTAATGATATGTTTATAATCGGCAGTTCACTATAGTCACAAATCCCACTGTTACCCTATCACGCCACTTTACACTATTTCCGGTGAATTTTTTTGTCCTTACAAGATGGTACGCAGAGAGGAGTTTTAACATAATTCATACGGTAAGAACCAACTACTGAAATGATTTCAACACATTTGTGTAGATGGCGCTGCGTGACTAAAGTTATATACATGAAAAAAATGTGTGTGTGTGCAGTTCACACGCACTGAAGTGGAACAAAGGATGACAAAGGGTGGGAGGGATTCTAAAATTCGTAACGTCACATTTCATATATTATATTATATTATAGTGTACTAGCGGAGGGTGATGTCAGGAGCCTTAAGAACAGACGAGTGTGCATGACAAGAGCTATGAATGTCAAAGAAGCAAGTGAGGTGTGTAAGAATGGGCCTAATAAATGGCGCTCTGTTGTTCGTGCCTACCCCGCAAGGGAACTGGCGTGAAGTTATGTATGTATGTATGTATATTATATTATATACATAAAATCTAAAGAAAATTGTATCGTGTTTTCCATCGTTTGTATAGTATATTCCAGTTGTTTTTTTTAAATAGCTTTAATGTAGGTACAGACAGGTACAGACAGCAAGTTTAGAATTTTATAATCATACTAGCGGCACCGGCAGACGTTGTCCTGCCTTTAAAAAATAAAATTCTAGAACTCGATCCCAGAGCCACGTACCGGTTCTAATTGCGAATCTAAACCATCTGGGTACCCACTCAAACATACAAAAACAAAATCACCAAAATCGCTCCAGTTGATTAGGAGGATTCCAGAACCCGATCTCAGCGCCACCTACCGGTTCTAATTGTGAATCTAAAAGAGTAATATAATTTTATTTATTCTAAGTCATGACAAAATAAGATTAAAAATCTTGCCAAAAAAATTAAAGTTTATAATTACATACATACATACATACATAACTTCACGCCAGTTCCCTCGCGGGGTAGGCACGAACAACAGAGTGCCATTTAGGCTTATTTATACACACCTCACTTGCCTCTTTGACATTCATAACTCTTGTCATGCAAGCTCGTCTGTTCTTAAGGCTCCTGACATCACCTTCTGCTAGTACACGATCAATTTGATCATGGAAGGTGTGTCGTGGCCTTCCACGACTTCTGCATCCATCCACTTTTGCATTGTATATCTGTTTAGTCATTCTTTCATCATGCATTCTTTCCACATGCCCGAACCACCGGAGCATTCCTTTCCTTACCTTCACCCCGACACTCTCTTTCAGACCAACTCTCTTTCTTACTTCGGTATTACGAACGCGGTCCGCGAGCGTCACTCCGCAGATTTTGCGCAGTGCTCGCATCTCGACCGCGTTTACTCTACTTTCATGCTCTTTCTTCCATACCCAACTCTCGCTTCCATACGTGAGCGTAGGTACCAGCACCGCGTTGTGTACGGCGAGCTGGGCCTTCTGGCTGAGGTTCTTAGCGCCTAGAAGTTTACCTAACGCTCCATTTAAACTATTCCCCAAATTCACTCTTCTTTCTATATCAGCGGTGTACCTTCCATCCCTGCTAAAAGCACATCCAAGATATACAAACTCATTCACTTGCTCCAGCATAACATCATCGACCATTATCCTTGCATTCGTTCTGGTTTCTTCTCTTTCAAACACCATAACCTTTGTTTTCTTCGCATTCAAATGTAAGCCTCTCGCCTGACAGTCATCTTTCATCATTGTGACTAGTGTTTGCAGTTCTGATGGCGATTCGGCTAAAAGCACGGCATCATCCGCATAAAGCAAGGTGCTTACAACTAGATCACTCATCCGCACCCCAACATCCATCAATCTTATTCTCTGGAGACAATCGTCCAGATATAGGATGAACAGCAAAGCCGACAGCACGCAGCCCTGGCGGACGCCAATATTGACGTCAAACCAGGGCGACAGGCTGCCTTCCACTCGCACGCATGCCATACAGCCCTCGTAAGTGGACTGCACAGCACGCATCAATTGGCCATTAATCCCATATCCGGGCAATATGTCCCAGAGGTCCTTCCGCACAACTCTGTCAAATGCTTTCTCCAGATCCACAAAACCGCAGAAAACCTTCCGGCCCATAGCCAGCTGCTTCTCTACGATATTGCGGAGAGAGAAAACTTGATCCATACATCCCCTTCCATTTCTGAAACCACCTTGTGCATCCCACAGTAATCCATCGGATACAACTCTCATTCTCTTTTCAATAATCTTCGCATACACTTTAGATGCTGTGCTGATCAAACTGATGGCCCTGTAGCTGGCGCACTCCATACGTGACCCCTTGCCTTTATACAAGGGCACGATGACAGCGCGCCTCCAGTCCTTGGGAACCTTTCCCGTCCTCCAGCACAAGTTGCATAAGGACAGGAAAGCGTCCCGGACGCAGGTTCCACCATATTTGATCATCTCAGCAGACACACTATCGATTCCTACTGCCTTTCCATTTTTCAGACTTCTTATCGACCATTCGATCTCTTCCAAAGTGATCTCGGATGCTGACTCCTCGGAGTCGGTCACAGACTCAGTCGTGGTGTCAGCATCCGGGATATCATCATACATTTCTCTAAAATATTCACTCCATCGCGCTAATACCTCTTGTGGGTTAGCAAGAACGTCCCCTGCTTTAGATTTTATTCTTTCCATTCTGGAAGCTGACGAACAACCCCGAGATTTCTTAACCTCTCTCCAAAAGAGTTTGGTATTCGCCTCGAAGTTCTCCGTCAGCTTCTCTTCTTCTTTCAATTTTATTCTTTCACGCTTCTCTTTCACTAAAGCTTTGGTTTCATTCTTGCAGAGGCGATAAATTTCTTTCTTCATCTCTTTCATACTGTCATTCTGTTGCAAGGAAGCAACATAATCCAGCCAGGCTTTTCTCTTTCTCTCTACGCTGGATTTAACATCCGCGTCCCACCATTCATCACCTTTCGTTGTTATGTGCCTCTTCGCGCATCCACATGCTTCTTTTGCGCTTTCCACTATACTTTCCTTCATACTATCCCAGTCATTATCCACATCTAAGTCGGAGAAGTCCGCTTTTGCAAGCCTTTCTTCGACTAGGCGCGCATACATACTCCTTACACTAACATCTTCCAATTTTTCACACTTTATTCTTTCAAGCTCCCCGAAATTGGTACGCACTCGCCAGTGTCTCCACTTCTTGAAAAGGCCCACAAACCGGCTTATCACCAGGTAGTGGTCCGTTTCAAGAGTGGGGCCTCTGTAGGCTCTTGTATCCATTATTGTGTTTCGGAGGCGACTATCAATTAAAATCAGATCAATCATACTTTTCTGATCATTCATTCTCCATGTATACGTGTGAATATCCTTATGATGGAATAGTGTGTTCGACACAAGCAAGTTTCTTTCCATGCATACGTCTATGATTGGCCTACCAGCATCGTTCACTCTCTTGTCACCATAGGGTCCAAGGACAGCCTCAAGGCCGTCTCGTTTGGTCCCCACCCAGCCATTAAGATCACCACACATAATTAGTCTTTCGTTCCCTTCAGCCAGATCCAGAATTTCTCTCACAGACTCCCAAAACTTCTCGAGTTCTTGGGGATCCGCTGAGCTTACGGGAGCATAAGCTGCGACCAGAAAAACTCGCGTGATCCCCAGTTTTAGGCGGACCCAGAGAAGTCTCGGGTTCACCAGACAATAAGCTTTTACTCCAGACACAAAGCGGGATGAGAGTAAGACGCCTACCCCCCCACTTGCACGCTCGTCCAGGTCCACGCCGGACCACAGAGCAAGCATGCCACCGGGGAGGTCATCGACGTCGCACCCCTTCCGCTTTGTCTCTGTCAGACATAAGGCATCCAGGCTTCTCTCATTCATTATATCAATCATTTCGTCCATCTTATCTTTCATTCCACCTCTCACATTCCACGTGCCTATACGGCACTCTGCTCCTCTCGACCCGCCAGGTTTGGCGCTGCGTGAAGGGTGGCGGCCCCCTTCGCCGCATGCGCGAGAATCCACACCGACGGGGGCGCATCGGTGAGCGTCGCCTGCGGGGGACGCCCTATCGTGCACTGCACTCGGGTGAATCCTGGTCAGAATTGTGGCCCTAGATCAATTATTGAGAAGAAGAAGATTAAGTTGGTATGGGCATATAATGGGGAGGGATGGAAGTCACGTGACAAAAAGAATTTTAAACTACAAGATATATGGTACAAGTGTAAAGGTAGACCAAAAAAAAGATGGATGGATTGTGTGATGGGTGATGTGACATAAGATGTATGTCAGAGTAGAGGAGTGTGGAAGGAAGAAACATATTGTGCCGACCCCAAATAATTGGGATATGGGGAGAGAAAAGAGAGAGCACTCTGCTCCTCTCGACCCGCCAGGTTTGGCGCTGCGTGAAGGGTGGCGGCCCCCTTCGCCGCATGCGCGAGAATCCACACCGACGGGGGCGCATCGGTGAGCGTCGCCTGCGGGGGACGCCCTATCGTGCACTGCACTCGGGTGAATCCTGGTCAGAATTGTGGCCCTCTGGGCCAGCGGGGATCGCGACGATAATTAACAAATAAAAAATACGGGTGGATCGTAGAGGGGTGAAAATTTTGGATTGTATGTATTTTTTAATGCTGTGTATTAAAAAAAATATCTAAAAATTAAAAAAAAATAGGGGTGGACTACCCTTAACATTTAGGGGGATGAAAAATAGATGTTGTCCGATTCTCAGACCTACCCAATATGCACACAAAATTTCATGAGAATCGGTCAAGCCGTTTCGGAGGAGTATGGTAACTAACACTGTGACACGAGAATTTTATATATTAGATTATATATTTAAGCTTTAAAACACGAAATTTGTAGTATTAACGAAAAACTTCAAAATATTTCCAGCTCTATCTGTATGTGCATAGTGTTTAAATTATTAAATATAGTGTATTCTGTCTCATTCTCTCGTAGGCTTAGTCCTATAGATTTATGTGTTTATCTCTTTTTAGTGTCGTTTTTTCGTTTCATCGAGTTTCAAATCACATTAATTCTAAAGAAGCTTTACTTCAATAAGAGAGCTAGAGCTAGATAAACCAGAAGAAAAGTATTTTTTAACTAAACGTGTTGCTGGGGAGTTTCTTACCGCTTCTTCTCCTTAACAGCAAGAACACGTTGAGAAGCTGTGTAAATAGACTAGGAAGTAAAATTTAATTTTAACTTATATGTGTGACCTTCAAAAATTGTACTTCAGTGGAACTTACTAAGAATGTTATTGTTGGTTTTTATTTAAATTTATTTATTTGTTTTACTAATTAAATATTAGAATACTTCAATCTACATTAGGAATTTCCTATCACACGACCATCTGCCCATGACGTAAGATGGTCATAAAAAAATTATAGCTATCATTTAGTTACGCAATTTAATTACCTAGCCAAAGAAATTGCCAGGTGGTAGGGCAGTTGCCTGACTGGATGGCTACCACCCCTGGTCTAAAGCAAGTCGCCATAACAACCTTGAGTTGTGTTCCGGCATTAGTGACCAAGTTCCAGTGACCCTTAAGAGAACAGCAGCGCATTTGTAGCACCTTTGGTGTTGCAAATGTCCATAGGCGATGGTAACCGCTTTCCATCAAGTGGGCCGTCTGCCTGTCTCCTGAAGTCTTGCAATAAAAAATAAAAAAAACATAAAAAGAAATTTTACACAACAACATAAAATTTATCATAAACTGCAACAATATGTCATTTCAATAGTTTTTATTAAGCCTATTGGGTCGTTAGCATATTCTGATGTAGTTTTAACATGTTGGGATTGAGCTATATATAGCTTTCTCTCCAGTCCCCAGCATCATTTTTATCCGTGCAGGAACGGAGAAAGAATACAATTTCCTGCGGCCGGGCGGCCTGTCGTAAGAGGCGACTTAACAACCCACAGCCAGGTGGTAGGGCATTTGCCCGACTGGATGGCTACCACCCCTGGTCTAGAGTATGTCGCCATAACAACCTTGAGTTGTGTTCCGGCATTAGTGACCAGGTTCCAGTCTCGCTTAAGAGAGCAGCAGCATATTTGTAGCACCTTTGGTGTTGCAAATGTCCATAGGCGATGGTAACCGCTTTAAATCGAGTGGGCCGTTTGCCTGTCTGCTGATCTGATGCAATAAAAAGAAAAATCATGTTCAGTGTTGTTCCGTTAATACAGAATATTATTACTGATTGACTGTTGATACGGAATATTCCATTTCTTATAAGGTACTGTGTATTCATAACTTATATCAGTATCTAATCTTAAAAAAGCTAGCTTCGGGTAGTAATACACCTACATATCACGCAGGTCAAAGATAAGTATGTTTTTGTCTCGGAAAGGAACTTTTATTTTTGGTAATTGGGTCACAAAAGTTATCTTAAAAATATAGAACAATAGCCTCTTGTACCATATGATTCCTAAAAACGTTCAGCAACTGACAACAATACGAATACAGCGTCCAGTATACCTAGACACCTCATTACAGAAAGAAAGAAATAACTTTTCCTTGATATTTGCGGCGTGTAGTGGCAATCAGGGGGGTTAAGTTATACTGGATGTCATGGCAATATTGCAGAAAGGAAATAAAAACAAAAGGATGATATCGTAGGTTAAGTATTAAGCGGTAGCGGGTATTTCTTTTTTTATTCATTACACACATATAATACACACACACACACACACACACACACACATATATATATATATATATATATATATATATATATATATATATATATATGTGTGTGTGTATATATATGTATATATATATATACATATACACACACACACACACACACACACACACCCATATATATAATAAACCTTCAATGAAAATTTATCTAACTGATAGTGAAAGAGGCTTAAAAATCATAGCTATGTTATTGTATGCACATAAGTTATCTGTCAATATTTAACGTCATTAACAATTAATTATAATATCACATCACAAATAACGAATTAAATTTATTGCTGTATGAAACGGTCAATAACTATAACATTAAACCCAGATAAAAACTGGTATAAGCTAAAAACCCATGAACTACATTGACATTTTTATATTTTGAAGAATGTATAATAACAGGAAAAGGAATTCAATAGCTATGGATGGTAAATAAATAAAAAAAACTTGTACAACATAAATGATGATTTCTAATGAAATTTCTTAAATATAAATAATATATTTCATTAAAGGAGAATGTGTTTTGTAATTTTTAAGACCTAAAACTTTACCGACTCTTGTTAAATTCACTACAATAAAAAAAAACTTAGTCTTTATAGTCTACACAACTGCCCAGCAAAACATAGAGCTAAATCAAAGGCAACCTGATTTGAAGTAATACAATGAATGACACGTTGCTTATGACAACGTAGGTATTCGTCAGTGAATTGAAAAAACGCTATTGCAGTGCCATCTATTTTAATAATCCATATATTCTAAGAAAACAATGTGATCTATCGGGATAAAATGTATTCTAAGTGTTCACTCGAGTTATAAGCCCGCACAATGTCGAATTTCATTCATATACGTTCAGTAGTTTAAAAAAAGATACGAACGCAGCGCCACCTTTATCGTTATTTTTCGATTATCCCACGGAAACAAAGTCATTTATCGGGATAAAAATAGCCTAAGTTACGCTCCGGGTAGCTAGCTCTATGTCGAGTTTCATTTAAATCTGTGCAGTAGTTTTCAAGTGATAACGCATTGTACAGTCTCGAACTATTTACAGAATTATTATAGTAAGGTAGATATATTATTTTATAGAATGCAGATATAATGACAATCAAGCACAAATATATTGATAATTTTATTTTAATCGCTCTAACTAGCAACTTACGGCAAACCACAGGCCATTGTTATGACGTATTCAAATGAAATCCGCGACGCCACTATGGTGGAAATAGTTATCATTAGTACCCGCATTGAAGTGTGACTTTTGGAACGAATAATGGTTGAAAAAATAATAAATGCAGTACTAACGAGTGTGATCATTTCACTATTTTAAAAAGGTTTCTACCTATGTATCATCTAAGAGCTGTGCTCTTGTTGGTGCAGTCTTCTCTAATATGGGCTATCTGTTTTATTTTGTTGTACGACAGGCCACTCACTCTTAGAAAGTCCGTGGGCTCCTTATTCCATTACCCTAACTAAACCCTTCTATATTCATTTCTCCTGTCTGGTCTCTATCCCATCGCGTTATCACCAACTCTTCTATCATATCCTAAAAACTGGTAATGCTTTGGATTCGCCCGTGGTATTACAAAAGTCTATAGCAGTGATTTCCAAACTATTTTGGGCAAGAGACCCTTTTTCCAAAATGAAGTGATACCTCAGACCCTCATAGCCACATTAGTTGAAAAATTCTATCTCTATTTTGTTTACGTATTGATACAAAATACTTACCAATTTAAAAACTTTGCGGTTGAATAAGTGAGTAAAAGTGACATAATTTTTTCATCAAAATTGAAAAAAAAACAAATAGACATAAATTTGAGTAAATATCAAGTATAATTAACAATTACTGATATTGTTAACGCCAACCACTTCCGTCGGGGAGAGAGGGGAGCGCCGCGAGCGGCGCAGTCCGCCTTACACCGTCCGGCGACGCTTACGCATACTAATACAGCTAATAAATTTATATATAATTCAAACAGTCTACTGATTATACAAGAAACCCACACCACCTTCAGGAGGAAGCTACAGATATAAATTACGTAAATATACTTAAGTAGGAAATTACTAAAAAAAAAACACATTTGTACACTTAACACAAGTTATACAGTATCTTGAAAGTTACAAATAAGAACTTGTGTTAATTAATAGGGGTCGATTTTTAGACCTCGTCGACCCCCAAAATCAGTTTTTGATGGGAAATTGATTTCGACCCCAGGAGGTCAATATCGACCACTTTGGGAATCCCTGGTCTATAGGCTACGATAATCACTTACTATTAGGTTGGACATCTGCCAGTTTGCCGACTTCGCAATAAGGGCCGATTTTTCAATCATCAGATAAAAGCTATCAGTCGAATAAATTATAACTTGAGTGAGTTCAACAGACAAACCATTCAACTGCTTTATTCATGAAACTGACATTTTCAACTTTTCCATGTTATACTTAATTCTATGAATAAATTTTATATGGAAACATCGGCCCTAAAAATACTCAGCTATAACATTGTTTACCTTAATGGTCGTACCTTGTATTATTTTTTTTATTGCTCGAGTTCAGCAGACAGGCAGACGGCCCACTCGATGGAAAGCGGTTACCATCGCCTATGGACATTTGCAACACCAAAGGTGCTACAAATGCGGTGCTGCTCTTTTAAGTGAAACTGGAACCTGGTCAGTAATGCCGGAACACAACTTAAGGTTGTTATGGCGGTATACTCTAGACCAGGGGTGGTAGCCATCCAGTCGGGCAAATGCCCTACCACCTGGCTGTGGGTTGCGTGCCAAGCATGACCTGCAATAGAAATTAAAATTATTATAAATAAAAATTAGTAGCGTAAATATATATATATATATATATATATATATATAAATACTTAGATATAATAAACGTACCACCGCGCCTTGAGTATATAACGCGGCACACCCCCCACCCCGGCCAGATGACCGGTAGCACCTGCACGCGACGCGACGTACATACTTTCGTTATATCCGCAAACGCAGTGCTATTTTTTAAACTACAAAATCGTTTTGTTTCGCGACCTTCTTAGACACCACTCACGTGAGATCCAGCATCCTCTACAAAAGTGTTACCTCTCTCTCTCTATTTTGAAGTTTTTCATTAATAGTTCAAACTTCGTGTTTTAAAGCTTAAATAGATTAGAATTGGAAATGTGATGTCACGAAGTTTAGGACCCTCCTTGTCACACTATGTCACATTTCGTCAACTCCTTCCCCCCTTAATGTGTGGCGCAATTTATGAATGGCCTCTTACAGATAAGTCATTATTTTTATACCTCACGATAAGGTAGAAATCTTAGATATGAAAACCTATTCGTAGGTATAAAGGCAATAATCTGGAGAATGCGGAAGGTATTCGAGGTTGCCCCGATATGTCTCGCGGAATAAAACGCTGACCGTACGATCGTAATATGCGGAATGCCGTAAATGAGAATTTTAGAGTGATTGCGAATGTTGAAACGCGGGATAAAAATGGATTTGACTCTCGTTTTTCTAGTACTTTTTCTATTACGCGAGTTAAACAA
This sequence comes from Dendrolimus kikuchii, assembly GCA_019925095.2. Classification (NCBI taxonomy): domain Eukaryota; kingdom Metazoa; phylum Arthropoda; class Insecta; order Lepidoptera; family Lasiocampidae; genus Dendrolimus; species Dendrolimus kikuchii. The sequence continues at coordinate 4,726,000 of CM034400.1, forward strand.
ATCATATTGGCAGATAAACACGCACCTTTTGTATTCCTAAACTAAGGTTACACTTTTACACTTATCTCATGCGTAATTCTTATAGTGAAAACTTCTTTAGGCACTTTTGAGTTTTTTTTATTTTATAAGTTCAGCAGACAGGCAGACAGAAACCTACCTGATGGAAAACGGTTACCATCGCCTAAGGACTTACATACGCGCTGCTGCTCTCTTAAGGGACATAGGAACCTGGTCACTAATGCCGGAACACAAGTCAAGGTTGTTATGGTGGCATTCTCTAGACCAGGGGTGGTAGCCATCCGGACGGAAAAATACCCTATCTCCTGGCTGTGGGTTGTTTTGTCGCCTCTTACGACAGACCGCCCGGCCGCAGGAAATTGTATATTTTGTTCTTTCCTGAATGGATAGATGGGATGAGGAAAGAGCACTGAAGTCGCGTGGCCGTCACGCTCAGATACAAAGTTTTAACTTCCAACGTGGAGTCTGGCTGTCAATTTTTTTATAGCTGGAATACAGCAGAGAGGCCCACGGCCCACCTGATGGAAAGCGGTTACCAAAACCTTCATACTACTATATACAACGAACAACTTACATAGCAGATAATAAAATATTTGTTTACGAAATTTACCATGTCAGGAATCAAATTCAGGATCTCAGCGTTCCAATGAGCCCACCAGGTAAAGCTATCGAACCTCTCGGTCGCGTTGTTGGCAACATAAATTTATTTACTCCCGCAAATCATAAAAAAAATTAAGAATTTATATAATAACAATTTATTAAAAAAATAAAGAATAAAAACCTAATAATAGAAACATTACAACAACAAGCGTGTTGTGGGGGAGTTTCTAAAGATTACCGACTTTTAAAATCCATTAATCTGCTTTAGACAATCTTGATGGTTATAAATTCAAAGTCAAAATTGTTTCAAAATAAGTTCCACTGCAGAAAAAGTTACACCGGAGAACATTGTTTGAAGGTCATACATACATGTGATTTTTTTATTTATTATATTATTTTTTTATTACAAGCAGACGGCCCACTTGATGTTAGGTGGTTACCGTCGCCTATGGACGTTTGTAACACCAGGGGCGTTGCTAACGCGTTGTATGCTTCTAAGTAACTTCTGTCCGTGCAGGAACGGAGAAAGAATACAATTTCCTGCGGCCGGGCGGCCTGTCGTAAGAGGCGACAAAATAACCCACAGCCAGGTGGTAGGGAATTTGCCCGACTGGATGGCTACCACCCCCGGTCTAGAGTATGCCGCCATAACAACCTTTAGTTGTGTTCCGGCATTAGTGACCAGGTTCCAGTCTCTCTTAAGAGAGCAGCAGCGCATTTGTAACACCTTTGGTGTTGCAAATGTCTATAGGCGATGGTAACCGCTTTCCATTAAGTGGGCCGTCGGCCTGTCTGCTATACTCCTGGAATAAAAAAAATAATTACAACGCCCTTCTTAAACGACGCCATATCATAGCGCATAGGAAAAAACCTCGACGGGAATTTCCCTCCAGATCATTGTAGTACGCGAAACAAACATTCTAGAGAATCGTTGTGTAGTTGAGCATGAGAGCTCAAGGAAATGAGGGTGAACATCCCGTCGATGGCAAGTGGTGCGGTTGTAAAAACGAAGCGTCGGCACTGAATCAAATAGTTCTTCGGACCAACCTTAGACTCCAGCCATTTTAGAGCCAAATGGATTGAGTCGCGACGATGGCAAGAGACAGGACGGGATGTCTTTGGTGCCATGGAAGATGGGACGACCATTAGTTTGGGACGCAACGTGCGTTGACATTGGCAGCGTCCCATCTTCCCGATACGGCTGTGGTAGCTGGTGCTGCTGCCGCCCGACAAGAGGACCTAAAACGCCGCAAATATGCATCCGTTAGTAGTTGATAGATATTTATGGCTTTTGGTGTCGAAACTCTGGGGTCTAGAAGCCCATTGCCTTTATCGAGACCTAACAAAACGGTTGATACAGTCTCACGAAATCAAAACGCTCGCCTGTATTTTGGGCAATGCATATGCCATACAACGTGGTTACGCAGCCAAAGTTTTGGGAACGTCCCCAACTGACGGTGATTTGGGGCCTATTTACTATTTGTAGATTTTATCTTTTGTAAATGAAGCTGTATATATATATATATATATATATATACATACATACATACATACATAACTTCACGCCAGTTCCCTTGCGGGGTAGGCACGAACAACAGAGTGCCATTTAGGCTTATTCTTACACACCTCACTTGCCTCTTTGACATTCATAACTCTTGTCATGCAAGCTCGTCTGTTCTTAAGGCTCCTGACATCACCTTCTGCTAGTACACGATCAATTTGATCATGGAAGGTGTGTCGTGGCCTTCCACGACTTCTGCATCCATCCACTTTTGCATTGTATATCTGTTTAGTCATTCTTTCATCATGCATTCTTTCTTCTTCTCATATATATATATACAGACAGATATTATTAGTGTAGTGGGAACACTTACAAGCCAATATATAATAGATGGCGCTGTGCAATAATTGATGTCACAAACATTTCCCGAAACATACAAAGAATATATACAAATTTTCAACTACAACAGATCAGCCTAGGCCTGCGAGGAACAACATTAGCCTCGCTGGAAGATCTTCCTTTGAGACGGAGGAGCATTCCATCTCGCTCCTCCACCCTTATACGGTTCACCCCCTTCATTGGTATAGGTAAATTTGAATAAATTGAGTGTAAATCAAATAAATAAAAATATATTGTTCCTCGGAACACTACCCGTTGTACAGACGGTAGAATACGCATAGAGACGCAGTCTCTCCAAAGGCTAAGCGATTCTAACCCGTCTGTTAGTATGGGATTGTCGACTATACGCACGTCGACTATACGAAAGCGGCTATACAGACGCCGACTATACGAGTTAAAATTAAAATTTACTTCCTATTCTGTGTACATCGCTTCGCTACGTGTTATCGCTGTTTATGGAGAAGAAAATACAATAAGAAAGTATGAAAGCCCAAGCCAAGTAAGACGTTGATATGCTGCTATTATAAGATGTAACGACTCAAATAGTATCATCCACTTACGTAACTTTACCAAGCAGAATTATTAAAGCTATTGCAAGGAAAATAACATTATTTTCATACGTAACTTCCAAGGTATTCGTTTCATGTTGTCTGAGATTCCTTTAATATTGATGAAGATATGATAGAGAATATGCTGAATAATATTTGTAAGACAACGTCAAATGTAAAGCAGTATGGAAATTAGAATTTTCCTGTTTACGTTTGCTTGGCAGTGAAAAACTTTCAATGATAACTTGTTAAATGGTTATACTGTCCCCTCGAAATAAAATTCTAAAAACTTATAAATCTATGTACGTAGACATACGTATAGATACAGGTATACGTAGATACATGTCTACATACTAACGTACCAGATTCTAATATAATTGATTAATGAAAAGTTATTGTTATATTTCTATATTAAATTTATTTAAAAAAATATAAATTGTATATGTGTGCAGTTTACACGCAGTAGAAGTGATATTTCAGAGATATACTCACAGAGAATTCTTCTCTAATTTTTATTAATCCCTTTTGATATTATAAATGCGAAAGTAACTCTGTCTGTCTGTCTGTCCGTTTCGTTTTCACGGACAAACTACTGGACCGATTTAGCTGAAAGTCAGTATATATATATATTTTCGATGCCGAGGATGAACATAGGATACTTTTTATCCCGAAAAATGGGATACTTTCCGGGATAAAAATATATTTGTCTCTCTGTTTGTTTTGCTTTTACGGAAAAACCACTGGACAGGTTTGGCTGAAATTCGGTATATATGTAACTTTTGTATCGAGGGTGGACAACGGATACTTTTTATTCCGGATAATGGGATAGATTTTGGGATAAATTTATGTAAAGGTTATTCCAAAAAGTAGGATAGGTTTTTTTTTTCATTTGTCATTGTTTGGTCATTTCTGTAATTTTGGTCATTTTTTCATCTTTGTCCTTTTTGTCATTTTTGTCATGTGGTGATGTCAGGAGCCGTAAGAACAGACGAGCGTGCATGACAAGAGTTATGAATGTCAAAGAAGCAAGTGAGGTGTGTAAGAATAAGCCTAAATGGCGCTCTGTTGTTCGTGCCTACCCCGCCAGGGATCAGGCGTGAAGTTATGTATGTATGTATGTATGTCATTTTTGTCTTTTATGTAGTTTTCATAGACGGGGGAGGAGGGATAGATAAATAAAAATAGGACGGTTTGAAATAGAGGATGAAAGTTTGGATGAGACTAATTATTCCTCAAGTTTGTAGATATAAAATTCATCGTCTATAAAAAATGCGATAGTAATTCGATATGTCTTTCTGTTAAGCTTTCACGGAAAACTACTAGGAATACTGGACCGGTTTTGCTGTAATTTTGTTTAAATGTAGTTTTAATACCGAAAATGGACATAAATATAAAAATTTAGTACAAGGTAACCTCTATTAACGCCTGCTATTTAAACAAGAAGCACGCACTTGAGGTTGACCCGTAGCGCAGCCGCAGGATAATCTCTAGTATAAATATAATTCCTTTAGCCTACATCCGTCAACATATTATAATTCAAAATAATCTTTTTAAGTAGTAATAATATGAATAGTATAGAAATACATCATGACTCTTTATACAAATTTAAAAAAATACATTCACTCACTATTAATTAATAAAACTTAAGTCTAGCGTTTTACCCTGATTTTTTAAATACATACATACATAACTTCACGCCAGTTCCCTTGCGGGGTAGGCACGAACAACAGAGCGCCATTTAGGTCCATTCTTACACACCTCACTTGCTTCTTTGACATTCATAACTCTTGTCATGCACACTCGTCTGTTCTTAAGGCTCCTGACATCACCCTCCGCTAGTACACGATCAATTTGATCATGGAAGGTGTGTCGTGGCCTTCCGCGCCTTCTGCATCCATCCACTTTTGCATTGTATATCTGTTTAGTCATTCTTTTATCATGCATTCTTTCCACATGCCCGAACCACCGGAGCATTCCTTTCCTTACCTTCACCCCGACACTCTCTTTCAGACCAACTCTCTTTCTTACTTCGGTATTACGAACGCGGTCCGCGAGCGTCACTCCGCAGATTCTGCGCAGTGCTCGCATCTCGACCGCGTTTACTCTACTTTCATGCTCTCTCTTCCATACCCAACTCTCGCTTCCATACGTGAGCGTAGGTACCAGCACCGCGTTGTGTATGGCGAGCTGGGCCTGATTTTTTAAAAGTATATTTTCTTTGGATGGATGCAGAAGTCGTGGAAGGCCACGACACACCTTCCATGATCAAATTGATCGTGTACTAGCGGAGGGTGATGTCAGGAGCCTTAAGAACAGACGAGTGTGCATGACAAGAGTTATGGATGTCAAAGAAGCAAGTGAGGTGTGTAAGAATGGGCCTAAATGGCGCTCTGTTGTTCGTGCCTACCCCGCAAGGGAACTGGCGTAAAGTTATGTATGTATGTATGTATATTTTCTTTATATTAAGCAAGTTATGTTTGCCTGTAAGAGACTTTACATTTAGTATAAAAAAGACCATTAAAATTTTATATTTAATTTAAGCATACTAATGTATCAATTGGTGACAAGCTTAATAATTTAAAAAAAAGTATTACTTTAAATATTTCACTATTTTAGTCTAAAAAATATTATTATCACTTTTGTTTGGGTCCACATTGGACCTATGTTTAACCATCGGCCTTATTGACTCTCTAATCTGTGCTGCACAATGTAAAACTCGTATCTCATTCTGTCGCAGGCTTAGTCCTATAGATTTGTTTTTATCTCTTTTTAGTGTCGCTTTTTTGTTTCATCGAGTTTCAAATCACATCAACTCTAAAGAAGTTTTACTTCAATAAGACAGCTAGAGCTAGATAACCAGAAGAAAAAGATTTTTTAACTAAACGTGTTGCCGTGGAGTTTCTTACAGCTTCTTCTCCTTAACAGCAACAACACGTTGCGAAGCGGTGTAAATAGACTAGGAAGTAAAATTTAATTATAACTTATATGTGTGACCTTCAAAAATACTTACTTCAGTGGAACTTACTCTGAATTTTATTGTTGGTTTTTATTAAAATTTATTTATTTGTTTTACTAATTAAATATTACATAATTAGAACTAGTTTTATTAATTATTATTCTTATTTATTATTTAATTAACAAACTTGGGTCGTTTTGGTCTTACGCCAAAAGGAAGGTTTGCACTGAAAATCAGCGTTGTGTCGGCTATTATTCCGACACAGCAATATGCTGAGTGCAAACCTTGTTTGCTGAAAATGCGGCGTACAAATTCTCAAAATATGCTTTGTGTATAAAAATGTATAAGGTATGTAATTACGTCACTTTCTCTAATTTAAATTTGACTTTTAAATTTGAATTTTTTATTTGAATGGGAGTCGGGAGGAATAAAAAATCTTCGCTTGCTATCATATCGAAAGCATATTACGCAAAATATTTAATTTTCAATTCCATAAAGAGAAAATTAAATTACGAAATCCCGTATGTCCTTAACAAGGCCTTTATTTTTGTCTTTAATCTAATTCTAGATTCCAGTATTTTACTTCATACAAGCCCACGACTCATTTCTTAATTAACTCATGACTATGGGCCATCGGCTTGTCTTGCAAAAAATAGAAAAACCATTAATACAGGAATGGCTCTCTTTTCATTAATAAGGTGGTACTGTCATTGAAAAGAGTGTTCCAAACTTAAATTAATGAAGACGTTGAAATAGTTACACTCATGTGAGGGGAAAATAAATAAATCCTTTCATCCGTGCAGGAACGGAGAAAGAATACAATTTCCTGCGGCCGGGCGGCCTGTCGTAAGAGGCGACAAAATAACCCCCAGCCAGGTGGTAGGGTATTTTCCGGACTGGATGGCGACCACCCCTGGTCTAGAGTATGCCGCCATAACAACCTTGAATTGTGTTCCGGCATTAGTGACCAGGTTCCAGTTTCCCTTAAGAGAGCAGCAGCGCATTTGTAGCAATTTTGCTGTTGCAAATGTCCATAGGCGATGGTAACCACTTTCCATCAAGTGGGCCGTTTGCCTGTCTGCTGATCTCCTGCAATAAATAAAAAAAAAAGTCAATTGCCAGGGAGGCACGAAAAAACACAACGTCATGGACATTTTTTCGCTATATTCATCTATCCCATGGAAGAAATGTCATTTACTGGGATAAAAAATATCCGATATTAGCTGACCCGGCAAACTTCGTACCGCCTCAGAATCAATAAATAAAAAATATTGGTTTCTGAACGACGGTACGAACATCAAACGTTTGACATTCAAAAGGAGAAAATAAATAAAAAAAAAGTCACTCTTAAATTTAATTTTATTTCTGAACAACTTTTAAATTTAATTGATTTCTAAACGACGGGACGAACGTCAAATGTTTGACAGGTAGGAATAGAAGGGAAAGCGAAATTGTTGTGTATACTATATTCCAAGCACTTTTTTCATATTTACTCACCTTTTAAACATTCCTTGGACTTCCACAAATAATTAAAACCAAAATTAGGCAAATCAGTCCAGCCTTTCTCGTGTTTTAGCGAGACAAACGAACAGCAATTGAATACAAGCTGGCTCGTTGTTTAGTTTCATATAAATCCGTTCCGTAGTTCACACGTGATACTTTAACATAGTCAGATGAAAATTCTGAATTAGCATCTCTGTTTTTGTTTTAATCTTTTCTAAATTTACTGTGCAAACTTCATCCCTCAATTAATGATATTATAGATAACAAAATTAAACTCAATTCAAACCCAAAACTGAGACTGTGTAAATTGATATTTTAAAACTCGACTCTGTTGTTCCGAAATGAAAATTTCAATTAATGTTTATTATTCGAATAAAACTTTTCGTGCCGTCAGTACAGCCACTGAGTGTTTTGATAGATCATCGGAAATAGCCCCTTTGTCTCGTCTCCCACTCAGAGGAGACCGGGGAGATTTATTAATACCTAGCTGCTTTAACGGCTGGGTTATTAAAATTTATTTTTAGGTATGCTAAATAACACCTAATGTTAGTAAAATTTTCATCAAACAATACTTGAATAAGAATTTAATGGAAATAGAGAAAATTAAATTTAATTAATTCGAATGTTGAACTTCTGAAGAATATAACCGATGTCCAGCAATTGGATTCAGTTGAGTCAAGTTCAATAAATCATTTAGGTTTATTCTAACGAATGTTATAAATGTTTGTTTGTTTACTTATGACGTTTTCACACCGTAACTAGGCAACAGATTATAATGAAATTTTGTATAGTCATTGTCAGGAGTACAGAAAAGGACATAGGGTACCTTTCATCCAGAATCAACCTGGTTGATTTATTGAGTAAGTAGTGTGTTTTAGCTTAATAAAAAGTAGGTTGTGTTTACATGGTAAGATATATATCGTCAGGTACTTGATAAAACTTTTTAAGATTTTTGATAACATTTGTAATAAGTTTTAGATTATAATATTGCTGAAATGTGAACACGGTGTTGTTGGTTCGACAGTATAAAAAGAGGCGAAATCGCCTAATGCGATTCGCTCTCCCCTACTTTTCTCGCTGTACACTAGCGAGATGCCACGGCACCCCCATACCCAGCTAGCCCTATATGCGGATGACACCGCCATATTCAGTAGCGACCCCGGCAGATAAAGAATCTGCAGTCACCTCAACGCCGCCGTCAAGGAACTAGGCGACTGGTTCTGTAGATGGAGGATTGAAGTGAATCCCGAGAAGAGTGCAGCCATCATGTTCACTCGTGGCACTCTCTCACCCAATACTCGCCCCACCAACCAACTTATGCCCATCAAGCTATTCGTCCGAGTTATCCCATGGGTTAACGAAGTCAAATATCTTGGGGTAACCCTAGACAGAGGCTTGTACTGCCACAAGCACACCAGAGCGGTCAGAAACAGAGCATACTGGATCCTAGGCCGGCTCTATCCGTTGATATGCAAGAAGAGTAAGATGAGCCTTAGAAATAAGGTGACTGTATACAAAACTTGCATCCGGCCAACATCATGACTTATGCGAGTGTGGTCTTCGGCGACGCCAGCGATTCTAACATTTGGAAACTGCAAAGAATCCAGAACCACTTTCTACGTGCTGCAGTCGACGCCCCGCGCTATATGCGGCTCGCTGACCTGCATCGCGATCTGGAGCTTCCCTCCATCAAAGACTATATAACCACCCTATCGCGCAGATTCTTTGACCGTACCCCCCACCACCCGAACCCTCTGGTGACGGAAACGGTCAACTACAAACCCACACCGAACGCTCCCACGAGAAATCGTCGACCTCGCAATGTACTCACTGACGAGCCCGATGAAATCATCCGTCTCCTCGCGACCATGAACCCCCCGAGGCTCAGAACATCAGCCTGGCATAACAGACGCAGACAAAACAGACGCCGGAGAGCCCCGGCTCGGATCCTTTTACACAAAGGTAAGACCCACCAATCTCATTCACTCACTACAGACACAAGTAGCCATACAAGATTAGCTTAGGTGTGTTGCTGAAGAGTTTTATCCGCCGCTTCTTCTCCTCCAGATATAACACGTTGCGAAGCGGCAGTAATGATAGACTAGGATCGGCTTCGCCGGCGGAGTCGATAATTAGTCCCCAAATAATCACTTCAGCCTGTTGGCTTAGCTCATTCAGCCTTTTACGGCTAATTCTCAATATAGAGTCAATCCCCCGCAGCGGTCGAGCCGAGGTCGAACCTCACAGGAGGTCCCTCCTCGAGCGCGCTGCTTCCGGGCTGTACGCCTCCGCTCCCATGGAGTCGGGAAGCCCCCAAAGTCCGGTATCGCTGAAACAGCCATCTGCGGCTATTCAGCTGGGTCCTGCTCCAAAAAAAATAATAAAAAAAATGCGATTCATTCTATGTTCGGCTGCCGAACAGAGCGTAAGCTCTGTTCAATATAACCAAGCGGTAGTTATTGTGACTACTGGTTCTGGATGATAGTACGAAGGCTATGTACATAAAGTTCTTATTATGTTATTGTTAGCGTGGAAAGTTTTTAAGTTCTATGAAATGAATAATGTATTTACGACCTTTTTGCTTTAAGTTCCTTATAATAGAAATATCTAACTTAAAGTAAAATATCTTTCAATATTATAAAAGGAATTAAACGCTTTGCCAATATATGTATTAAATATGTCTGTAAATTTATCTATACTACCCAGTATAAAATCTAACGCGTTTATCACAAAAAAATAACCTACAAACTATTCTATTATCACACATGTAGCCGTCTGCGAGTGGGACTCGCACCCAGCCACATATTTCGGCATGCACACGGAGATTTCCGAAACCGCCAGGAAATAAGAAACAAACATTAAATATACAAACAAAATCATTTTGCCTTTATAAGTAATCACAATAAAGCACATTCATTCATTCATGTATAACTACCAACTTATTGTGGCAAATAAATGATAAGTTGGCAGTTTATCGTTAATATATTTCCTTGCATCGGAAATAAAAGATGGCAATTTAATAACGTGAACGGCGGACGCTGAAAAGAGAAAAAGTTCAATTAGAGTTTATTGATTTTATCTCCTTGAAAGACAGTAGTTAATAGCTGCATAGACAGTAAATGAAAAACAGCATTTAGAGAGTAGAGAATAGAATATTATTTATTACATAATTTAATTTTATCCTTTCAGGAACGGAGAAAGGTCTAGAGTATGTCGCCATAACAACCTTGAGTTGTGTTCCGGCATTAGTGACCAGGTTCTAGTCTCCCTTAAGAGAGCAGTAGTGCATTTGTAGCACCTTTGGTGTTGCAAATGTCCATAGGCGATGGTAACCGCTTTCCATCAAGTGGGCTGTCTGCCTGTCTGCTGAACTCCTGCAATAAAGAAAACATAAATTGTCACATACATATAATTAAAGATGGAAAAGCTGTTGTATTCTTTATAGGAAGGACAGTTTATTCCTTCGAGTGTACAATACAGACAGTTTATAATGTTGCCTAGCCAGTATATAATATTATTACCATATCAACAAAATATTAAAATTCACATTAGTAAAACGAGACAGTTTTAATATCAAGAGTGTTTGATCGCCTATGTAGTAGAATGGTTCCAGCCTTTGTTCCTCTAGCTCACTGTGTCGCAGAGGCCCAGATTCCTAATTTTTTTTCCTATGCAGTTTCTTTCTGTTCCGTCCCAGCCTCCCCTAGCAAAGTAAGGGACCTTGTTTTTCTTACATATGTGTATCTTAGTACTTAATTCTATTATTACCATACTTATTAACTACATATATTATCACATTTTTTTGTGTCTAACTTATATCTTACTTCCTTGTTCCTAGTCACAGTATCTATGTTATTTACGTATTCGCTTATTTATATACCTAATATCTCAGTGATTTTCTATGTACTTACCTACTATGTGTACGTGCGCGTGTTAGGTTAATCTAATGTTTGGTACATTATATTGTTTATAACCTTCTTAAAATTCTAATGTGTTGTATAAAGGCATGGAACAATAACAAAGTAAGTGTTTAAACAAACATCTGATACTCAAGCTTAATTACATTATTTTCACCTTTGTTATTAATCCAAACGGAAATCTGAATCCGTAACCGCTAAAATTTAAAAAGAAACGTAACGGTCAGGAAACGTCAGTTGTTTGTTCACGACTATAAAAGCGGAAGGTTCGGCCGGCATCGCTCATTATCGTTCGAGCCGTCGAACGGGACGGACCTCTCTGGGAAGTCGTAACGCTCTTGGAATGAACGATACCGAGTACTCTTGAAATTCTATTTCGAGGACCCAAATATGAGTCGTCACCAAAAATCGTGACGTCAGCAATGCTGACGTCACACTTTTTATAAACACTACGGCGGTTCCTGCTCCGTTAAGTTAAGTAAATTATTGTTCTTAGTATATACCTATACCAATTTCAATTGGGTTAAAAATACAATTGTTACAATGTTTGAACTAATAATGATTTATAGATTATGTACCTATAAATTAACAACTATGTAAAAATTAAAAATATTTTCTTAACTATTACGCACACACACACACAACACAACACGTTGCTAACCTTTAGGATATGAATAGATAAGAAGGAAGGGATATGAGAGACGAGATAGAAAGATTAAATGAAGCGAAGCCGCGGGCTAGTTATATAAAATTTTACTGTATTAAAATTATACACAACAAAAAACAGTTATGCAAAAAATATTTCTCATTTCTTATATTCTATTAGTACGCTTGGAGTTGTTTAATCACAGGGATGAAAACAGCACTTTTCTTCCCTGGGAAACGATGGTCCCTACTGTCAAAAGAATCTATGCGAACCATAGACAATACATGCGACTCACGTCCCAACTATTTTTACAGCCACTGTTAAATCACGACATAAATTATAATAAAAAAGACATAATTTTATACCTATGTAATACGTTGTTTATTGAAACAACTGCTTAGGTTATTGCTCTGTAAAGAGAAATTTATTTTAATGAAAAATCTTATAAAGTGTGTACCATTTTACCAAGTTCCAGTTTCCCTTAAGAGAGCAGCAGCGCATTTGCAGCAACTTAGTGTTGCAAATGTCCATAGGCGATGGTAACCGCTTTCCATCAAGTGGGCGGTCTGCCTGTCTGCTGATCTCCTGCAATAAAAAAAAAACCATCTAAACTTTCACGAACACAACTTATTTCTACATTAAAGTACAAATCACTTTTACTAATTACTAACCTGTAAAGAGAAACAACATTAAATGCTATTGCTTTTTTTTTTATTGCAGGAGATCAGCAGACAAGCGTTTACCATCGCCTATGGGCATTTGCAACAGCAAAGTTGCAAATGCGTTGCTGCTCTCTTAAGGGAAACTGGAACCTGGTCACTAATGCCGGAACACAACTCAAGATTGTTATGGCGACATACTTTAGACCAGGGGTGGTAGCCATCCAGTCGGGCAAACGCCCTACCACTTGGCTGTGGGTTGTTAAGTCGCCTCTTACGACAGGCCGCCCGGCCGCAGGAAATTGTATTCTTTCTCCGTTCCTGCACGGATAATTGCTTCAATAGTATTTTTATAATTTGAAGAATATCTGCATAAAGACGTTCATATATTTTTCTATCGATCCAAAGAAAATTTTTCCTATCACGAAAACGAACGCGCATAGTGAAGGTCTGCTGTCAACACAGATAACGTATGCAGTCCAAGTTGATGTGCGGGAAATTCAAAATAAATGAAGTTTAAGGGAGCTTCAATTACACCTATATATTACTTTTCAGTAAATTATTATTTAATTAACATAATTTAAGCGAAATGAGTTTTTATTTACTTTCCTCATATTCGAAATGAAAAGAAAAGTGTTAATTCGCCAGGTGGTAGGGCATTTGCCCGACTGAATGGCTACCACCCCTGGTCTAAAGTATGTCGCCATAACAACCTTGAGTTGTGTTCCGGCATTAGTGACCAGGCTCCAATCTCCCTTAAGAGAGCAGCAGCGCATTTGTAGCAACTTTGGTGTTGCAAATGTCTATAGGCGATGGTAACCGCTTTCCATCAAGTGGGCCGTCTGCCTGTCTGCTGATCTCCTGCAATTAAAGAAAAAAAAACCTCGGATGAATGCCTATTTAGGCATTCGAGTTGTTAGTGCACTCGCTACTCTCGTGCGCCAAACCACCTCGTTCCTAAATAGGTCACTTTCACCACTCGTGTAACAATCTACTATTTTCACATGAGTACAGAAAATCGAATAATAATTAATTTATTGCCGTCCAAAAATATATATATATATATACACAAACAAAGAAATTACTTAAATACTCTCTCAAACAAATTTGCGCCCAAATTGAATACAAACAAGATCAAATCTTTCTAAATTGCTTTTAAATTTAATATTTTAAATTTAGAAACAAAAAAGTTCAAAAAGCCGCTCTTATCTTCGTTGTTAATAAATAAAATATGATTATCATAACTTAGTAGCGTCGTAGCTTGGGTGCTACGACGTATAGTTAGATAGTTTTAATAATGTAGGATATCTACAAACTATGCACTTTGATTTAAAAATTTTAGATGATATTAAATTCAGAAATTGAAAGGTCTGATCATTACGAACATATTTTTATAATTATAACAATATTATACATAAAATTTAAATATATAAATTCCAAATGAAACATTAATATTTTTTAATAATATCTATTATAGATAATAATTGTAATTCCATATATAATATTTAGAAAGTTATTAATATAATTTTTTATTTAATATTCTGTTAAGCAGAATTTATTATTAATAAAAAAAAAATGTGTGTGCAGTTCACACGCAGTAGAAGTGAAACATCGGAGATACTCATAGATCATTCTTCTCTAACTTTTATTAATATGAATATAATTAATTCTTTTACCCTACATCCGTCAACACATTATAATTCAGAATAAACTTTTTAAGTGTCACTTAAAATTTTTCACTGTTTTAGTCTAAAAAATATTATTATCAGTTTTATTTCGGTTTTATTGACTCTCTAATATTTGCTGCATAATGTAAGATTCCTATCTCATTCTCTCGCAATCCTATAGATTTGTGTTTATCTCTTTTTAGTGTCGCTTTTTTGTTTCATCGAGTTTCAAATCACAATGGTTTTAAAGAATTTTCACTTGAAAAAAAAATTAGGAATAATTTTTAAAAGTAAAGAATTTAAATACAGAATGTTTATAGTTTGTAGAGCACCTAAAGCGTAGCACAGCTACGGGGGCAACGGTAGTCATTCGGGAATGCTACGGTCATGATTCGGAGACTGCGCGTCTCCCAGTGCTACGTGAGCTACAATCCATTGCGGACGTAGTCGCGTAGACAGGTCGCGCACTTACCGCGCATGGTGTTACGGAACCCTAAGTTTTCAATACGAAACGTTACCCTCAAATGTGAATTTTGAATGAATGAAGTGATTTTAAGGTGTTTTTTTAACATGTTAAGTGACGGTTTTATTAATTGAGAATTTTCTGTTTACCCAAAAAGAATGTTCTGCATATATTTCCATCGCAAAATAAATTGTGTGGGGTGACTATTGTTGTTTGTTTGCACAGTCTGTACATTAGGTAAGTTTTTTTATTAATACAACTTATTCTGTTATTCATGTTTTATATGTGAACTCAGTGATGGATATTTTTTATGAGAAAAATTGAACTTCGATAAATTGATGATTATTTCGACAATACTTAATACTTTTGGTATTTTCATACTTTTATATAATAAAATAAAAAGTAATTTTATATATAATAAATAAAAAGGATATATAATGAAAGAAATGAACGTCAAATAATTTTGTATTGACTCATACGCTGAATTTACAGAATATTGATATATCTCAGGTTTGACCACTACATTTTAAAATTTACCAAAATTATTTTTTAAATATAAGTAAGGATTTAGAGCCTTTACCATTAGAGTTTAGTACTTGTAGGTTTAGGGAATAAAATAATAAATATTTTCAACCGACTTCAATAAATTAAATTTTTATTTCACACATTTATTTGGCCTCAAATTCTTCACATTTTTCTTTAAATACATTCTATATACAAAAAAACATATAATAAAAAAATGTAAAAAATCGATATCCGCCGGCAGCAGGGCCTAGGGTCCAAGCTACCGGTGGTTAAGGCTCCAGAGACAGAAACCTCCTCACGATATGGGCTGTGTCCAGCAGGGTTACCTTCTGACCCTTCACCCAGATACCAAGCGAGAGCCTTTCAAGGTGGTGGTCAAGGCTCTTCGCTATTAGTCCATTCACTGACACCACTATCGGTACTATGATTGTAGAGTCCAAGTTCCACATGGCAGTAACCTCGTGAGCGAGATCAGTATACTTGACCTGTTTTTCGTTCTCGGCTTTCACGAGGTTACCATCACGGGGAATCGCGTCTACAATTATAGATATTTCTACAAATTATAAATATTTCAATAAATTGTTGTATGTCTTTAAAGACCACGGCCCATAAAAACGGTCCGGACATTTGGAGGGTTTGCCTGGGGCCATGGGAAAGCTAACACGTAGAGGCCCTTTGACAAATTTAATCTAAAGGTGGCGCGACACTGACCGACGATTATCCCTGTCTACACCATATAGTAATGAACCCAAGGACAAGCCCCGGCCAGTGTAGGACTATTGTGGGAAGAGGACAAAAAGTACCGGGCTATTGGGGTGAACTGCTAGTGGTACTAGGGGTCTAGGAATATGGCGTCTACCCGTCGCAATGTTCAGACGGTGATTCGCCACTCACTGCATGAGCCCCAAAAAATGCCATACGAGACAGGAGTAACATGGGTGTGAGTGGCTAAGGGGTGTAGAGAGATGGGCTACAGGTTCACCGAAGCTACTTCTGACGTGATGCCATTTATCACTTCCACCCCTGGAGCTTGAGTCTTAGCTCTAGCGATCTCATATATTTCAATTATTATTACGATATATGGAAGGGTAGGACAGGGTTGCGAGACGCGGCTAAAGGTTGCGTCGCATAGTAGGTACAGTTCAAACTGTGTCCCGCAGCAGTGGCAAGTGAGTGCCAGATCCTATTCATACATACATACATAACTTCACGCCAGTTCCCTTGCGGGGTAGGCACGAACAACAAAGCGCCATTCAGGCTTATTCTTACACACCTCACTTGCTTCTTTGACATTCATAGCTCTTGTCATGCACGCTCGTCTGTTCTTAAGGCTCCTGACATCACCTTCTGCTAGTACACGATCAATTTGATCATGGAAGGTGTGTCGTGGCCTTCCACGACTTCTGCATCCATCCACTTTTGCATTGTATATCTGTTTAGTCATTCTTTCATCATGCATTCTTTCCACATGCGCGATCCTATTCGTAACTATGTAATCACTGATTGCCTACATACCTTTTAAAAAAGTAACAATTGATAGGTTTTTTTTTCAATAGTATTAAACATAACTGTTTTTCAACATTTACCGGGTCTCTAAGGTAAACTGGCGGCTTTGGTGTGTATTGATTTGGTATTTAATTCAATGAACCTTGCTTTCGATTAGTATTTATGTATTTTGTGATTTCACAACTTTTTATGTATTTAGATTTTATATAGAAATTATTAGGTATTAATGTTTAGACGTATGTATGGAGAGTGACATGTATGATTTTCAATATTATAATTTTATGATGTAATGAGGTTACATGGAATGAAGAAGTTGCGTTAATCGTAAAAATACACAACTTTGCATCCCGGGGTGACCTAAGCTTGTTGCGCGATTGAAAAATGGATGTAGCTTCGCTCGTCATCTCATGTTCTTCCACACAAGTGCCGGGTATGGAACGCAGGTTTAGGTTTAGCGGAGTAGTTGGTTCCGCCCAGTGTTCGCACACGCTGCTCAGCGTTTATCGCCGCGGTCCTGTTCCACCCACACAGCCGAGAGGAACTCAGCATGGTACGGAATATATTCCCATTGCGCATCAAAAAAAAGCCCGCCGACTCAACTACGGAGCGTGTTGCCCGTCGACATGTCGGCGGAAAGCGCGCAGTCTCGGCGACACTCAAGCTGTAGTGACGTGCTGTATTTTTTGTTCCTCAACTCGATCCGCCGACAAAGTTTTCTGACTTGCAATTAGTGAAGCCGGCAACTAGCCCGCCGACGAAAAGTTACCGACACAGGTCGGCGGGTTGTCGGCTTTGGTGTGTATTGCACTTAAGATTTGCCGCAGAAGCTGACAAATTGGCAGACAGCCTACTTGATGGAAAGCGGTTAGCGATATCTATGGAAGTTTGCAACATCAGGGATGTTTTTTTATCTCCTCCATCCTGACGAACTAGATGTGTCAGGGTCTTTTTTATATCTTTATTTTTCTTTTTATTGCTTTATTTATTTAACAAACTCTAAATTCTATTACATTTTTAGTTATTACAGTATTAATCTATTTTATACTATTTTACATACATGTTTTAATCTTATTATGTATTACAGTATTTTCCTATTACTATAGTACTTTACACTCTCCTTCTGCCATCAGGTCATTATGTACGTTTTTACTTATTCTATTTCTTAATTTATTTATTACTTTTATTGCTTCTTAATCTATTACTAATTCTTTTATTTTACTTACTATTTTGGTTTCTTTTCTATTTTACAGTTAATTCAACCCCTTGTCATACATATATCAGGGGTGTTGCCAACAGGTTGCCGGCCTCGAAGGAATATTATAATGCTTTTCTTAAAAAAACCTCATATGTCGTAGAGCTGAGGGAAAACCTCGGCGGGAACTTTCTAGACAACCACAGCATAGTTGAGCGTGGTAGCTTAAGGAAATAAGGGTGAACATCCTTTTTTCTTTTTTATTAAATGGGTTCAGTAGACAGGCAGACGGCCCACCTGATGGAAAGCGGTTACTATCGCCTACAGACTTCTGCAACTCCAAAGGCCTTACAAATGTGCTGCTGCTCTCTTATGGGATACTGGAACCTGGCCGCTAATACCGGAATACAACTAAAGGTTGTTATGGCGGCATACTCTAGACCAGGGATAGTAGCTATCCAGACGGACAAATAGCATACCACTGGCTGTGTTCTTGCACGGATAGATCCTGCCGATGGCGAGCGGTGCGGTGGTGAAAATGTGGCTGGCATTAGCGCCAGATCAAACAGTTCCTTGGAAAACTTATTTTATATATTAATAGGGATGCGGATACATGTTATAATATTGTTGCAAGCCGATACTAATCCTTTGCAGGTGTCTTACCCATTAGAATTTGAATGATATATTGTTCACGCTAATCTCTTCGTTCCCGCCGCCGTAAGACGTCATAAAACCTTCTTTCCTTTGTTGGTATTCATGCGAATTCTTGGAAGCCATTATAACTCTAATACTTTATTATACACCAATACAAAATGAACTTAAAGACTTAAATTATATCAAGTACAAAGAGCGGTTTTATCGCTAAAAAGCGATCTCTTTCAGACAACCCCAGAAATGAATTGAGACGAGAATGGCGATGGTGGTATACATAACATATAGTACAAACTATTTACTTTTTAATAATAAACACATGATATATATATATTCCGGTGGCGCAAAAAAACCACCTTTTTTTAGTCTCGAGTGAAAAAGTGTTAGTTTTTGATGTTTTAAGAACTCCCTCCAAAGGACAGCTCAAAAAAAAAATTAAGAGGTCGCTCGAAAATTTTTAAGATTTAAGAAATCGCCAAAAACTGCTTTTTTTCGTTACGGTATTGTTTTATAGATCAAAAACAATACACTTCTGAAACTTTCAATTCAAAATTTGAATTTTAAAAGGTCGCTCACAATTTTTTTTAATTTACTAGTGCATTACTTTAGATTTTTTCTTTAGATTTTTTATATATATAACCATTTCAGTTTTTTTCGGAATTCAAAGTCATGGTCATACTTGTGTAGGCCAAATATGAACCTTATGCAAAAAATTTGGAGGCGCTCAAATTTATTGAGTTGTTCTTGGGTTAAAGTTACATAGCTGGCGTCAAGGATAGGAAATAATAAGGACTCTGCTAGCTTAATTTTGGTGGTAGTGAAATTCCTCAAACTTCCAAGGCATTTGGACGAGAGATATAGCCGCCGACTTAATTCGGTGATATAAGGTCGCCAAGACAGCTCACTGTCAAATATAACGCCAACGTGTTTTTTACCTTATCACTAAAAGGAATGATTGATGATGAGAATGATGAACTTTAAATGGTAAAGTGAAAGTTGTACGTCATAATTATGTTGAACAAAGATACCTTGTATTTGGTCACCCCTATGGAAAACAGGCACGATAGCAACTGTGTATCCACCGCAATATATTTATAGCGTTATCCAAAAAGCGGTATTAATAGACGCATTCGTCTGTATTAATATCCAATGACCCGTAAAAATTTATTCCCCTTTTTATAATAGATCTTGGATGCATAAATATAAATAACGTGTATTATATTCTATTAAATTCATTCCTCGATTACCTTTAAAATATATCTACATGGTGTTATCCTCCACTGTAGGTCATTGTCGTCAGACAAAGATGTTGTAGATTTTCATCTTGCATACCGCAACTTAAGAATTCATGGCCGGAATCAGGGTTTCCATATTAAGGAATATTTCCCCAATTATTTGTTTGGGATAAAAACCGGGTACGTATGTAATTTGGTCACTCATACATACATACATAACTTCACGCCAGTTCCCTTGAGGGGTAGGCACGAACAACACAGTGCCATTTAGGCTTATTCTTACACACCTCACTTGCCTCTTTGACATTCATAACTCTTGTCATGCAAGCTCGTCTGTTCTTAAGGCTTCTGACATCACCTTCTGCTAGTACACGATCAATTTGATCATGGAAGGTGTGTCGTGGCCTTCCACGACTTCTGCATCCATCCACTTTTGCATTGTATATCTGTTTAGTCATTCTTTCATCATGCATTCTTTCCACATGCCCGAACTGGTCACTCAGATGTAAAAATTCGAAAATGTGTGACGATCGTCTGGATTTCGTGTTACTTTAGGCATAATAAATTCATCAAATTGGGGAAATTTCCCATGAAAAAAGAGAATTATGTTATTGTTCACACACATATATATATTTGTTTCTTATTAGTGGTTGATTACGATTGTATTAGTTTTATTTATTTTAGTGACACCGATAAATATTGTTTAAATTTTCTTTCAAAATCTTCTTGGGGTTGCCTGGAAGTGATCAGTAAAAGCGATAAGGCCGCTCTTTGTTTATGGTCAAGTATAAAGAGTTTTCATTAATTCATTTAAATTTCCAAAACTTAATCTGGAGACCCTGGCCGATATACATATTTACTGACGATTCAAGTCATCTAGGATGTTTCAAGTCTCACAGTAAATAACCAGAAAATGTGCTTCATCTTAGACCATGTTACTTGACATAATAATGGTCAAACGTGAATCTGTACTACAGTATACTTATATAAGCCTCTAGTGTTGTATCAATAATATTATTACAGTTGTATGAGCCAAATATCTAATATGATTTTAATTTTTAGTAGAAATTTGGCAATATGTATTAGTTATGTATTTTTATAGTGTACGAATGATATATTTTTTTTGTTTTTTTTTTGTATTTATTGCAGGATTACAGCAGACAGACAGACGGCCCACTTGGTGGATAGCGGTTACCATCGTCTATGGACATTTGCAACACTAAAGGTGCTACAAATGCGCTGCTGCTCTCTTAAGGGAGACTGGAACCTGGTCACTAATGCCGGAACACAACTCAAGGTTGTTATGGCGATATACCTTAGACTAGGGGTGTAAGCCATCCAGTCGGGCAAATGCCCTACCACCTGGCTGTGGGTTGTTTTGTCGCCTCTTACGACAGGCCGCCCGGCCGCAAGCAAATTGTATTCTTTCTCCGTCCCGCACGGATAATTATATGTAGGGGTGACCAGAGTTATCATGTAAGTATGGAACCTCTGATCACACCCACACGTATATCTGTCAGCGTGATGATATACTTAGCTGTATCGTGGTTGTAACAAGCGTCTTCTTTTTCAACAGTACTAGGTTCAACCATATACGTGGATTAATTGAATAGGTGTGTCGTGGAAGCCTACGACACACCTTCCATGATCACATTGATCGTGTACCAGCGGAGGGTGATGTCAGGAGCCTTAAGAACAGACGCGCGTGCATGACAAGAGTTATGAATGTCAAAGAAACAACTGAGGTGTGTAAGAATGGGCCTAAATGGCGCTCTGTTGTTCGTGCCTACCCCGCAAGGGAACTGGCGTGAAGTTATGTATGTATGTATGTATATAATTGAATACAGTATTTATTACTGATATTTACAATATTTTGATATTCGCTGATTCTAACGTTACCCAAGGGATACAGTTTAAAATAAAGAATGGCTTTGATTTTAAGAACCTCAACGGGCAGTGTGCCGCCGTTGTATTTCGCGAATACTGAGTAGCGTGTGGCCTCGATGGTGATCTTGCTGCGTCTCTTCCTGCATGCCGCGGGCGTCCTTATATATTGCTTAGCTTGTTATTGACGACGCAGGTGGCCCGTGCAGTTGAGTCAGCGTTCCAAAGGACTGTATTCGCCGCAAGGCCGCCTTCAGTTTGTTGCTATGGGGAATGATATAGTATGATCATGATCAAATGGGGGCTGCCTGGTTCACCACCATAGTTGAAAGGCACAGAACTAATAGAACACAAGTGTATGTTTATATGGATCACGTTGGTTGATTCAACCAAATTCAAAGACAGAAATTAATGCAAATTCATTCATTTTCCTTAAGCCGATATTAGATTGATATCGGCTTAAGGCAAATTAATGGATAAGAGTAAATTAAGATACACAAATCGCTTGTCATCACTATGAAGTGACAGTGGGCTGTTCATATCATTTGAAGAATCAACAAGAAAAAATAGGAGTGCCTTTTTGAATGACGATTGTATTTGACATGCTGTATTGTGGTCAAGGTATAGGTAGATACAGAATTAGGACGTTACCAAATATATAAACGGTACACATTCTTGCACAGTATGAATACATATGTAGATATACATGTCTGTGAGTGTTTATTTTGTGCTATATATAGGTACATAATAATATCTATAACACAACATAAATATGATCATAGTTCATACGCAATCGACAAAAGTAAGAAGCATATCAAGGTGCGATTTCAGGTAATAGTTATTTATGATACTAGGCGGTAAGTTGATTTTTACAAACTAGTAGAAGAACGTAATCCCGAAATGAACTCGAGGGCTAACCATAGTCACGAGTTTGTGAAAACCAACAACCACACGTGTCTCATACAACTTTATCGACACATTTGCGAGAAAACAGTACAATAGGTACTATGAAAATTAGAACTACATCTTTTATTTCATTTTTTCTATAATTTAAAAGTGAGACAAATACATTAATGCAAAGCACTTCCAAGGAGGTTTGATTATTCAGCTTATTTAGTCTCCTTAGTGAAATTCGTATAATTATACTCTTTCACATAAGTGCCTATTTCACTGCACGTTCCTTTGTATGGTCTGTAATTTTTAACTTTTGAATAACGTTTACAGGCTTCGCAAATGCAATTTTTAACCAGATTTGTTGAAAAAAATATTATATATTAGCCTCAAAGGAAATGACGATGGGTGGGGGTTGGCGAATATAAAAATAATGATAAATAGATATATACCTCTTTATTGTACAGGGGTACAAGAAAAATACACACTAAAACTATATCTAATTGTGCAAAAAGGGTGGTCTTATCGCTAAAAAGCGCTCTCTTCCAGAGAACCCCCAGAAATTAATTGAGATGATAATAGCGATGGTGGTATGCCTAACATATACCTAATACTAACATATGCCTAATACTACTACTTACATTTCAAAAATAAATACATAATGATATAATTATATGCATACATATATGCAGATGTTTTATATATTAAATAGATATATACTTTATATACACACATATTTCCAAAAATAAAAATGTTTATAGATGAATATAATACATAGGTACGTTTAAATATCATACTCTAACGACAAGTAATGTTTTTCCATCATGGTTTTAAATATCAGTAGCGATTTTGCTTGTCTGATGGTAACAGGCAGTACATTCCATAACCTGTATAGCCTTGACGGTAAAAGAATTGAATTATGAGCAGGGGTTCGGTTTAAGTTTAGTGGAAGGGCGTAAATTATGAGAGCATGAAAGAAATTCAAAGCGTTCTTTAAGATATTCTGGAGTACTAGGGACAAATAAAATACTATAGAGAAAAGAAATCAAATAGGCAACCACTTGAGTATTTTACGGAATTCCTTGACCTTATACAAAATTTTGGAGGCGCTCAAGTTTATTAAGTTGTTTTTGGGTTAAATCTAGGAAGCTGACGTTAGCATAATCAAGGAAGTAATAAGGAGTCTGCTAGCTTAATTTTGGTGGTAGTGGGCAAGAAATTTCAAAACCTTCCAAGGGCTTTGGACGAGAAATATAGCCGCTGACTTAATTCGGTAATATGATGAATAATCATATAAGAACAATTCTTAAGTGCTTTACACGTTCAAATAGAAAAGGAACCAAGAGAACCCAAGACTTTTTAATATTTCTATACTAAAATCTTTTTAGTTTTGACGTGTAAAGCTCTAATTTAAAATTCAAACATGTCAAAATTATAAACGAGTTTCCTCAGAAAACCTCAATTATACGGAACGTGTTTGCAAAGCAAGCTGTTCTCACGTAGATGTAATATGTCTCTTAATTGACAAACAAACACACGAATCGTGAATTCCCGACTTAAGTACGATTATGTCACGAGTACCATACAACGGATAAGACAGACAAACAAGAAGCGACACTAAAAAGAGATAAACACATAAGTCTATAGGACTAAGACTGCGAGAGAATGAGACAGAATACGTTATATTCAATCACTAGCTGTGCCCGCGACGTCGTTCACGTGGAATTTGCTTTCAAAACCCTCCGATTTTGAAACATTCTTCATTGGTGCTCCGCTCCTATTGGTCTTAGCGTGATGATATATAGCCTATAGCATTGCTCAATAAGTGGGCTATCCAACACTGAAAGAATTTTTCAAATCAGACCAGAGTAGTTCCTGAGATTAGCGCGTTCAATCAAACAATATTAGTATATTTAGCTACAACACTAATACTTACATTTTAAATATCGCGATATCTTTTGAATAAAACGTCCGAATTGAATAAATCAAAAAGTTCTAGAAAGGTATTGAATTCGTCTTGAATATGGAGTAATTTATTTTGATAAGAATTAATACCAAGGTACAAAATAAAGAGTTTTTGAAGCGACGGCATTTTAATTATTTAAAAAAATAAAAGAAAACACTTATTGTGAGATAACTACAATAGTTAGACATATGGTTACGCAATATTTTTTGTAGAAAATTATATGTTCTGCAAAGTGGTAGTACATTGTTTTGTTCTATAATCAATAGTTATCTCAGCGCACGCCGTGTAAGGATTACACCTTGGGTTACATTATTGGACTTTTAGTAAGGATTACAAATTTTTTTGAAAATATGACATAGTCTATAGCCCTCCTCGATAAATGTATTATTCAACACTGAAAGAATTTTTCAAATCGGACCAGCGGTTCCTGAGATTAGCGCGTTTAAACAAACAAACAAACTCTTCAGCTTTATAATATTAGTATAGATTTAAACACTTCACTCATACAGATAGAGTTGGAAATGTTTTGAAGTTTTTCGTTAACACTTCCAATTTCGTGTTTTGAAGCTTAAATATATTATAATGATATAATATATGAAATGTGACGACATGAAATTTAGAATACCTCCCACCCCTTGTCACACGTTCTTTCAATTACACTTCGTGTGGAGGATGCGCCGGCGCCGGAGGACCAGCACGGACCTTCGGCCGCCGTAAGCGGGCATAGCGGCTGGGGCCCCTTGGGGAGTAGGGGTTCTCACTCACCCGCATATGCTGTCGATATGGGGGCGTGGCGTGTTCCGCGCGGGTTCACCTGTCCTCCCGTGGGGCGAGTTACAGACCGCCCCAAGAACACAGAGCTTGAAGATGCCGGGGGATAAAAGTAGTCCCCCGGCAGCGGAAGTAGCATTGCGAGGCCAATGCCTGCCAGGGCTGCGGAGAGGCTAGGTCATATACCCGTAGCTCTGGCATAAGGCGCAGGATGGAACACCCAAGGGTTTTAGTGGGTGGTTACAATAGCATGGCACCAGTTCTGACTGGGCATGCTAGTGCCACCCCGACGTGAACTATCCCCACAAGCCTCGGTGCTTATCGCGGCTTATGATCCTCAGTCGGATTTCCCCTGTTAAAAAAAAAAGTTCCACTGCGTGTGAACTACACACACAAACATTTTTTTATATTTATTGCAACTATATATGTATGTAGTGAAACACTTACAATCCAATAGATGGCGCTGTGCAATAATTGATGTCACAAACGTTTCCCGAAACATACAAAGAATATATACAAAATTTCAACTGTAACAGATGGGCCTAGGCCTGCGAGGAACAACATAAGCCTCGCTGGAAGATCTTCCTTTAAGACGGAGGAGCATTCCATCTCGCTCCTTCCACCCTTTACGAGGCACCCCCTTCATGTACATAAGTATATTCTGTATCCAAAATGTCTCTACGAGAAATACGGCTTTCTTATTTCAAAGAAACACATTACTCCAAATTTATAATATAAAAAGGAACATTAGCCGCGCATTATTTTCTCTACTTTCCCAGATTTCTTTTCTTAATGTGTTATTGTCGTCTGCCGTATCTACGTGGAATATAATATGCATGTCGTTTATTGTTCTTGAAGATTGTTCAGCCGGTTGTTTTCTTTAAAGCTAAATAAAATTATGATTTATGTCAAGTTTACAGAATCCGTTTACATAAAGCAGAAGTTTTATTACACAAGTTACTTAAATGTTTTAAGTTAACATTTTAAATTATTATGTTTTGTACTTTGTCAGGTTTATTTAATATTACATACATACATACATAACTTCACGCCAGTTCCCTTGCGGGGTAGGCACGAACAACAGAGCGTCTTTTAGGCTTATTCTTACACACCTCACTTGCTTCTTTGACATTCATAACTCTTGTCATGCACCCTCGTCTGTTCTTAAGGCTCCTGACATCACCTTCTGCTAGTACACGATCAATTTGATCATGGAAGGTGTGTCGTGGCCTTCCACGACTTCTGCATCTAGTCATTCTTTCATCATGCATTCTTTCCACATGCCCGAACCACCGGAGCATTCTTTTCCTTACCTTCTCCCCGACACTCTCTTTCAGACCAACTCTCTTTCTTACTTTGGTATTACGAACGCGGTCCGCGAGCGTCACTCCGCATATTTTGCGCAGTGCTCGTATCTCGACCGCGTTTACTCTACTTTCATGCTCTCTCTTCCATACTCAACCATATTTAATATTACATACACATTGCCACACTTGTTTCCCATTGAGGTAGGGGTAGGCAGAGATGATCGATTTCCACCTGCTACGATCGTGATAAACCACTTTTCGCTTCATCAACTTTCACTAATCTCTTTATATATACACGCTTATTTAAAATGATATTCACATGCCCTTTCTTCAAAATATCTTCAATTTGAAAGAAAGAAAATTTTATTATTTTTTTGTCTATAAAATTATACCGTAACAAGAAAAAAATAATAAAAAAATCAGTTTTTGGTGATTTTTGAAATCTTAAACAATTTGGAGCGACCTTTCGAGGGAGTTCATAAAACATCAAAAACTCACCAAAGTTTTTTCACTCGAGACTAAAAAAAAAACGGTCGTTTTTTTGCGCCACCCTAATCTAGTGTTAAGATCTATAACCCGACAAAAGACAAATTCGCACCTGTGTACCTGTAGACATTTCAGGAATCAGAAATCAGAAATCTTTTATTCATAACAAAGTTACACGTCAATTTCTACATTGTATATCTGTGGTCACAAATAAAATTAAAATTATATCACATTATAGGACATAAACTCCTCATTTTATTACCTTTTCTTCATTTGGGCTTATTTTGTTTACTTTGTGTTTAAAATTTGTAATTAGAAAAACAGCCCATTGTGTATTGTAATATTTTATGGTAGTCATTAGCCAGGTGTGATTCTAAGAAATTCAGTCTACGCGGCCGAAAGACATATTGTATTTGTGCAGTATAAAGCAATGCCCCAATGGAGAGATTGGCGGTCGAGCGATAAGCACTAGCGAAGCAGGACGTGTGTACTACATTAGATAATCTATTTAGTGACGGACTTTGCGCGTGTTATTATATTTGTCTGTATAGTTGTAATAAATTATATAGTACATCTAACGGCATTTTAATTCCAGTTCTGCAACTCGTAACAATAGATAGAGCTAAAATTCATTTGAAATCTTTTAAGATTTATTTAAAGTGAAAATTAATACTAACGGGTAAAGAGAAATGTCTTTTACATCGAATTAAATAAGGTTGACTTTTATGCTTTTATCTCTTTTTAATGTCGTTTTTTCGTTTCATCGAGTTATTACAATGGATCTAAAGAAGTTTCTCTTCAACAATGGATTCCAGGTCACCGTCGGTGGGGAGCGTTCCCAAAATGCTGGCCGCATCTCCACGGTGTATGGCAATGCTAATTCGTTGTCCAAAGTACAGGCCAGCCTTTTAGCATGCTAGAATTCTTTCAATCATATTCTTTTTCAATTATATTATTATTGACTGCCGTATTTACTTTGGAGATAGTATATGTTATGTACAATCCGAATCACAGCGTTGCTGTGGAGCGGACTGTAATTGTCAACTTTTTGCGAACATAATGCGAGAAGATGAATTTGGCAGTGAGAGTAAACGACGAAAATCAACTCACCTTGCGAAACTGGTGTCAAAGTTAAATGGTCAACGGCGACAGTTTCAGTTGTGGACACAATTTACAAGTTTAACAATGAGCATAATTTTCATAGCAATCGTGTTGAGCGTGCGACACGGACTGGAAGTTGATAGGTATTGTCAAAGCCACCTAATTAGCGGTTGTGCACAAAATAACCACAGCTAAGCTGTCAACCACTTCGCTAACCGAGTACTGAGTCAACTGACAAGTTCACAGCCTAGCGAGTCATTCAACCATTAGCAAAAAAGTCACCAGCTGATTTATTAGCAAGCTAGTAAACTGCTATTAGCCGGATAGCTAAGTTTTTTTTTGATTAGTAACCATCGCTAGCACAAAAAGACAGCAGAAGGGCGATTGATTCTTTTGCACGTATCCAACGAACAAATTTCTTGTGAACTAACTAACTAACTCCGTTGGCTCAGTGACCTAAAGTGAGTCTTGGCATCCGAAACGAGAGCACGCCACTTTCCACTATCCTGCGCAGTGTCTTGCCAGTTGTGGGCTTGTAGTGCGGTCAGGTCAGCTTCCACTCTGTCCTTCCAGCGATACTTGGGACGACCAACCGGCCGCCGACCGACTGGTCGCCCCAAGTATGCTTTCTTCACTCCCCGATCCTCCTCCATCCGCTCTACATGACCAAGTCAGCGGAGACGGTCAGATTTTATCTCCCCAATTATGTTGGGCTAAGCCATGAGGTCTTCTATTTCGGAGTTGATTCGGACCCTCCAACTGCCATCTTTTTTTATTGTTGGGCCCAAGATTTTTCTGAGAACCTTCCTCTCTGTGACCAACAATTGGTTCTCCTCCTTCAATGTCCGTGTCCAGGCCTCACAGCCGTACATCAAAATTGGTCCTATGAGTTTTGTAGAAGCGAATTTTAGTTTTCCTGCTTAGGAGCCTAGACACTAACACCTTATTTAGGGCAGCACTGCACCTGAAGGCATTTTGGACACGGATGTGTATTTCTTCCTCTCAGGAGTTCGTGGCTGTGATCGTGCATCCCAGGTATTTGAAACTATTTCTTGTGAAGCATGTCCATCCACGGCGAGCGCAATGAGAGACTGACGCAAATCTACCCTGACTGTCTCGTGCGATAAAAAACTACTGATCTAACCATGGAACAAAAATGTCGCTAATAATCTTTTTTTGAATAAAAAGCGACTTAAACTCAAAAATAAAAAAGAATTATTTTCTACAACATCTTGAAGTCGGTGCATTTTGCAATGCTGTTGTTTTTATTACTTGGCACCGACTTTAAGATGTTTTAGAAAATATTTATTTTTTGCTTTTTAGTTTTAAGTCAGTTTTTTATATTCTCTACGTTTTGTTGCTAGAATAGCTTTAGAAATAACATTTTTAGCTCCTGTAGAAATTGTACTAATGACACGCGTACATAGTTTGCTTTTCGAAGTATTTAGGCGCTCTTCAACAATAATTGCTCTCAATTCCTCTAAGATCCACTCATCAGATCCTAATTTAGTGACAATGGGACTCAAGAGTAAACTATTACGAATAAATGAAAAAAAAAGGAAAATTGGTCCACATTGATGGAGAAATCACGAAAAAAACATAAAAAAAATAAGATACAGTCGCCTTGAGTACCTACTTGTTTTGGATATCTCTTAAAATAAATTTAACTATTGAAGCTATTAAACCAAATAGGACGATTTGAATATATCTTAATATATATAAATCTCGTGTCACAATGTTTGTCCTCAATGGACTCCTAAACTACTTGACCGATTTTAATCAAATTTGCACACCGTGTGCAGTTTGATCCGACTTGAAAGATAGGATAGCTAACATTTGGACCCGGTAGGTGGCGCTGCAATCGGGTTCTAAATTTTATTAGTTCAGGGCAGAACAACGTCTGCCGGGACAGCTAGTTTATATATATAAAAGAAAGTCGTGTTAGTTACCCCATTTATAACTCAAGAACGGCTATACCGATTTGGCTGAAAATTGTGGGGGAGGTAGCTTAGAACCAGGAGATGGACATAGGATACTTTTCATCCCGTTGGAATCGGTAGGTGGCGCTGAGATCGGGTTCTAGAATCCCCCTAATCACTTGTAGCGATTTTGGTGATTTTGTTTTTCTGTGTTTGAGTGGGTCCCCGGATGGTTTAAATCCACAATTGGAACCGGTAGGTGGCGCTGGGATCGGGTCCTAGATTTTATTAATTCAGATCAGGACAACATCTGCCGGGGCCGCTAGTTATATATATATTTTTTATTATTCTTGAAAATTGCTCAAATTACGTTAACACTAATTGGAATTCAAATACCACTGTCTTATTAACTTAAGTAATTATCCAAAATTCCGCGATAAGGGTACATCAAAAACGTTTTTACCTTAATTGTCCTAAATGCGGGCTTAAAATACTGACAACTTCTTAGAAATTGGGTCTACTTGATACTGTTAAGTGTTTACCTTGTTTTTCGCGTTCGAATTATGTGTCTTCATCAATCAGGATTTTTATAATGGTTTTGTGTAAGAGGGAGGAATTTATTTTGGCGTCGTCATTATCATTGTAGCCCACAAGATCTTTCTCATAAAATAAAAAGTAGTCTATGCTCATCCCTGGACTATTTAAAGTATAGGTACTTAGTTTTATATCCAACTAGCTGTACCCGGCAGACGTGTTGCCCTTAAAAAATAAAAATCTTGAAACCGATTGCAGCGCCATTAACCGGGACCAATTGATCCACGGGATCCACTTGAACACACAAATGAAAATGAGTTTAAATGCAGCCACCATTGCCGAAATCGGCTGGGAAAGATCATAACAAATGAATGGCTAGACTGATGTTGTGACTGATGTTTTTTTAATGATATTTTTTTTATTGATACATACATACATACATACATAACTTCACGCCAGTTCCCTTGCGGAGTAGGCACGAACAACAGAGCGCCATTTAGGCCCATTCTTACACACCTCACTTGCTTCTTTGACATTCATAACTCTTGTCATGCACACTCGTCTGTTCTTAAGGCTCCTGACATCACCCTCCGCTAGTACACGATCAATTTGATCATGGAAGGTGTGTCGTGACCTTCCACGACTTCTGCATCCATCCACTTTTGCATTGTATATCTGTTTAGTCATTCTTTCATCATGCATTCTTTCCACATGCCCGAACCACCGGAGCATTCCTTTCCTTACCTTCACCCCGACACTCTTTTTTATTGATGAATATCATATTTAGTTATCATATTTATTATATTTAGGGGGTTGCCTGGAAGAGATCGCTTTAAGCGATAAGGCCGCCCTTTGTTCAACATTTATTGTATTTAGTTTTAAGAACGTAGTTTTAATTTTTGGTGAACAATAAAGTGTTTTCATTCATTCATTTATATTTTAATACTTATTATCCTATTCCGGACGAAGAAAATTTCAAAAACACAAATATAAAAATTGGTCCAGCCGTTCTTGAGTTATAAATGGTGTAACTAACACTGCTTTGTTTTATATATTGTAACCGGCCTTGCAGAGATTTGGGTAAGAAAGTACGAAATATACCAAATATTAACTATTTGGGCAGGGTTTCGCCTTTTTTGTTATTCAGCCTTTGATGTGACTATTCACACAGCACAGTAAGCAATAAACACCGTCTATACGCCGCTACGTCTTTTATACGAAAATACTACCCTACAAAACAATAACATTGCATCATTGCTAAAAATAGCAATTACATCATAGTGTTGCCAGGATCACAAAAACAATTATAATAATCAGTTACTGATGCACTAAATTATCCAGACGATAATTTAGTGGGCTTACAAAATTAACTAACCGGTAGAAAATGGTAATTTAATTATAAATCGAATCATCTAATAAATGGACTAAATATATTATATATGACGATTGTCTATGTGATATTAATATTCACTATAGTTCTCATGACTACTGTGATGGACATCTTTTAAGAATATATAGACTTGTAAATCTATAATATTAGGTTCTTACATATGAAATTGGCGTTTTGTCGAACTGGCCGCTTTGATCATAGCCATCTAGCGTTTGGGTAAGAATTTCAAATTCAAATTTAGGAAAGTGTATTTATGTATTCCAATTCAGTGATTCGTTAATTTCTGTACTACTTGATTTTTCTTTGACATTGATCTGTTCATAATGTGCATCCGTGCAGGAATGGAGACAGAATACAATTTCCCGCGGCCTTTCGTAACAGGCGAAAAAATAACCCACAGCCACAAATACCCCAGGGTATTTGCCCGACTGGATGGCGACCACCCCTGGTCTATAGTATGCCGCCAGAACCTTGAGTTGTGTTCCAATATCCCTTAAAACAGCAAAAGCGCATTTGTAGCACCTTTCGTGTTGCAAATGTCCATAGGTGGTGGTTAGCACTTTTCATCAGTTGGGCCGCCTGTCTGCTGAACTCATGCAATAAAAAACAGAATATTTGATATTTACTTGGTTTGTTTACAATTAATATACCATAACATTAAAATAATCATCACCCTTTAGAGAGCAGCAGCGCATTTGTAGCATCTTTGATGTTGCAAATGTCTATAGACGATGGTAACCGCTTTCCATCCAGTGGGCCGTCTACCTGTCTGCTGAACTCATGCAATAAAAAAATAATAATATGTAAAACTTAAAATATCGCGTTATTTACTGATGCAAGTTTCATTGTGGCACCAGCACTACAGACGGAGCTAAATCACGTATTTTTTTTATTTTTTTATTTTATTGCAGGAGTTCAGCAGACAGGCAGACGGCCCACTTGATGGAAAGCGGTTACCATCGCCTATGGACATTTGTAACACCAAAGATGCTACAAATACGCTGCTGCTCTCTTAAGGGAGCCTGGAACCTGGTCACTAATGCCGGAACATAACACAAGGTTGTTATGGCAGCATATTCTAGAACAGGGGTGGTCGCCATCCAGTTGGGTAAATACCCTACCACCTGGCTGTGGGTTGTTTAGTCGCCTCTTACGACAGGCCGCCCGGACGCAGGAAATTGTATTCTTACTCCGTTCCTGCACGGATAAAACGTATTCATTAAGATTTAAATAGTAATTGAAATTAGTCCTATCATGCTATTTTAAAAGACGGTAACAAAGCATTTCATCGTCCACCCTTTTGTACGAACATTGTGTTTTTTTTTAGTTTGGTTCGCGAACTGGCCAACTCAGCTTACTTTTATTTAAACAAAACTAGAGTACAGATAATATGGTTGCTGACTGGCCTTCTTGGTGCGAACACAGCATGCATTATAAAAGACATTGAGTACATAGTAATTTAGAAGAAATTAACAATTAATGAAGTTAAATAAATAATTAAAAATTGTTTTAGAATGTGTCACCTAACCAATTTTACACCTAAAAGATTTTACTTGCCAAATATTGTATAGTTTCCTTGTGACGATCCTTGAATGTTTGAAAAACAAGAACCATTATAACAAGTATTTCTGGCAATTAAAGTCCTCCTTACGGCTGGTCGCAGGCATTGGGTGTGATCTTGGCTCCGGCTCTGTGTTCTGGTGAGGTTTCCCTTTCTTCTTTTCTTTTCCTTCTTCTTTTTAGTTTTTTTTTTTAATTTATCCGCCCGGGCACCTCTATCATTATCCAAGACAGAGGACCTTTTTTCTGTTTATTTTCTATTGGTTGGGAGTTGAGTTGGGAGATGGGATTAGGGTGGTTTGTATGGGATATTAGGGGACGGAGAGGTAGGGTTATGTCGTATGTCTATTTATTATTTTTAATATATATTTTACTTATTTTGTTACATAATTACCTAAACTTTTGTTATATATATTTATTATACAGTAATTTTTCTCATAATTTTCTTTATATGTGCCAAAACTACTATTCTCAAAATTATATAGCCGATTTAGATATTGTATATAAAACTTGGTTTTTTTTTCTCTGTTTTGTTTTTACTTATGGTAGCTAGTATAATCTCAATTACTCAATATGTGGCAAATGATGTTGGTGTTGTATTAAATGAAACTACTTATGTATAGTATTGATAATATTAAATTCTGTACAATACTGTTTTTTCATCCGAATAAAAATATAAAAGTTTTATTAGGAGCGATGTAATACAAAAATTAGGATTGACTTTTAACCTACGACTCGTAATATTGTAACTTTTGGAATTCTCTAGTTTAAAACATACGACAAACTTTTTTTATTAGTTTCATACTATGATAGATTGTAATTCTATCTATTGTGACGTGTGACGAGCAAAGAGGGGAGAAACTGCAACTCATCGGCTAAACGCGACACGATGTCACGCTAGTCATTAATGTCAGATAAAGCTTGATATTTTTAACGTTTTCAGAGCCTTGTTCGCATTTAATTTTGTTCTTTATATTATGGAACTGTGACGCAATTTGAGGGTGCATAGGATAATGTAGCACGATAGCTTGGACAACAGATGGTAGGCAGGATTGTACTGAGTAGGCAAGTACAATTTCAAGGAGGCGATTTGTTAGCACTGCAGAATTCTCTTTACACAGGGATTAAAAACTAAAACACTCGCACTTAGATATGCAAACGTAAAATACTGTTTTTTAATAATAATCCAATAAGATAAGAGAATACACAATACACAAACCATACCGCGATGCAAAACGACGGTGGCGCCATCTCTTGATAAATCTAGCAAACTAAACTCCATATACATTGATAAAACTGAACTTGAATATGGATTAATAAATACAATTTAGACACGGTTTTTAGTAACTATTCTAGTCAACTGCTCCGCAATGTTTAGCCTTCCGCTAATACGTCCCAGTCGGTATGATGTATGGTGCTGGTCCAGAAATTTAAAGCTGCTTGGCGAACCATTCGGCGAGCTGTAATAGGTATTTCTCTTATCCCACCAGAACTCGCGGAGTTCGCCAAGCTATTTTCCCATAGCACTGGTATATGCTGAAAGAACAAACACCTGGGTTTCAGTAGGTATACCCTGAGTCGAGTGGATATGTATTCGGTTTATATTTGGGTTGCGCAAATATGACCACGTTTCCGAATATCGTAAGAAGCTTAAATGGTTACCTATTCGCCTTCGCCGGAATGTTCACTTGCTTTCTCTTTTGTACAACATCCTTTTTGATCCTTATTTAAAGGAAAGTTTTGACTTCCTACATCTTTCTCATTCCCGTTATTTGCGCTTTAGTAATAATCTCTCCTTAATGACACCTGTACACACTTCGTCCTTCGTTGACAACTCCTTCACAGTACAGGCTGTCCGTTTATGGAACTCACTGCCACTCAACATCAGACAAGCTAAGTCAGTATCCTCTTTCAAAATCATGGTTTTTAATTATTTTTGGTCCTCTCAGGTATAATAGTGTTGTATGTATTATGATATGTACTGTGTTTATATAGTATATAATAAACATTTTTATTTATTTTATATATTTTAAGCGCATTAAAACAAACGAACAAACTCTTCAGCTTTAAATATTAGTATAAGATAAAATATAGAGAATAAGTTTAATCGACTTATAATAATTACTTTTGCAACTAACATTTAACATTAGAAGTAGTTTAGAATTTAAGTAGTTTATTAGAAGTAGTAAGTTATTCTTAAGGTACACCACAACATAAAAATCACTAAATTAACGTCACACACTAACAAAAATAAACAATAAGCATGTATGGACTCTAAAATCTTTCATAGAAATTAAGTAGTAAAAAAGGGTACGGAACTCGAGTCCGTAGAGATGTTAATAATAATAATAATAATCCCGCAGGAGGGCTTTGTGGCGAAGCCTTAGGTGAGTAGTGACACCTCGTACCTGACTCCGGGGGCCAAGGCAAGGCCTCCGCCTCCGTGCTTGCCTTAGCCAGCCGGCACGGAGTGGAGATCGCTAGAGCTAAGACTTAAGCTCCAGGGGTGGAAGTGATAAATGGCCTAACGTCGAAAGTACCACCCCTTAGCCACTCACATTCATGTTGCCCCTGTATTTATGGCATTTTTTTGGGGCCCATGCAGGGAGTGGCGAGTCACCGTCTGCCCATTTTTCCATGTTCCCCGAACATTGCGACGGGCAGACGCCATAGTCCCCATATTCCCAGACCCCTAGTACCATTAGCAGTTCACCACAATAGCACGGTACTTTTTGTCCTCACTTCCCACAATAGTCCTACACTGGCCGGGGCTTGTCCTTGGGTGCATTATTATATGGTGTAGACAGGGATAATCGCCGGCCAGTGTCACGCCACATTCACATTAAATTTGTCAAAGGGCCTCTACGTGTTGGCCTTCTCATGACCCCACGCAAGCTCCCCAAAAGTCCGGGCCATTTTTATGGCCCGTGGTCTTGAAAGACATACAGTATAATAATAATAATAAAAACAGAAGTAAAACCATTCCAAAAAGCAATATCCTTAAAAAGATACGTAATAACACTATTCTCTATGTAATATCAGATAATCAAAGTTTATTACACTAGAATTTTTTTTTTTGCAGGAGTTCAGCAGACAGGCAGACGGCCCACTTGATGGAAAGAGGTTACCGTCGCCTATGGACATTTACTACACCAAAGGTGCTACAAATGCGCTGCTGCTCTCTTAAGGGAGTCTGGAACCTGGTCACTAATGCCGGAACACAACTCAAGGTTGTTATGGCGGCATACTCTAGACCAGGGGTGGTAGCCATCCAGTCGGGCAAATACCCTACCACCTGGCTGTGGGTAGTTTTGTCGCCTCTTACGACAGGCCGCCCGGCCGCAGGAAATTGTATTCTTTCTCCGTTCCTGCACGGATAGATAATTATTACAATTATGATATTAAATATTGCACAATAATATACAGAAATACTAGGACAACTCCAAGAGTTGCATCCACGCTTGTCAGGTGTCGAGCAGCAATTGGCCCTTCAAGGATACCGCGATTATCAAGCAGTGATTATCGATCACATTATATTATGTGCTCCTCGTCCAAGACTGTCAATGCAGATTGTCAGTCGTAGACTTGATTGTAGTCTCGTAGACTGTCGGTTTAAGACTGCCCCTCCTCTGCCCGAACACCGCGTTTTAACAGGTCCTCGTAGCGCGCCGCAGTGACACCATCCGGTAATGCTTTGGCGCCACTTCACTTACACTTCCTTCATAAAACCAATACTCCATTTCCGATATCCGTTAGCTTAACAAATAAATGCTTCTACATTGAGATACCCGGTTAAACAACTTCTGATTACTACATAAAAGAATACTCTATCCGGTTATTGACTACTTCCGTCACATAGTAATTTTATAATAACAAATACGATTCCTACATATACTTATAATGTCTTCTGTTAATCGACTGACAAACACACCCACAAGCTAAGCAAGTTACACTTGTGTTATGTGTAATATACAACGGACCACCCTGGGGTCTATCCTAAACACCCAGACGTATAGTATAAATACAAATAGAGATAGAAAAGTAGTATGTAACTAGAAAATATAAAAAAGTAAAATAAAAATTTGTATCGTAAAAACAGTAATAAGAATTTGTCGATAACAACGTAAGAAAATAATGTAGAAGTAAAGTAGAACTAATATATTGTAAACATAATTAGTAACATATAAAAAAAATGTAAGCCATAGAAAATATGATACAAATGTAATACAAATAAGCTGTAAATAAAGATAAAAAAGCACAAAAAAGAATAAAGAAAATAAAAAAGCATAAAAAAGATAAAAAATAATAAAAAAGAGAAATTAAATACCCTGACATGTCGTGTTTGTCAGGATCGAGGAGACATTATAAAAAAAAACCCCAGACGACAGTAAATGACGGAAAATTCCTTCGAAAAGTTCAAAGTACGATTCGAACCCGCAGTATCTGTCATTTCAGTGAGCTAGACCGGCAGAGAATTAGCCCATTCAACAACCTAGGCCGTTATTTCATTACATAATGAAATCCGACTCCAAGCAGGAACGGAGAAAGAATACAATTTCCTGCGGCCGGGTGGTCAGTCGTAAGAGGCGACAAAACAACCCACAGCCAGGTGGTAGGGCATTTGTCTGACTGGATGGCTACCACCCCTGGTCTAGAGTATGCCGTCATAACAACCTTGAGTTGTGTTCCGGCATTAGTGACCAGGTTCCAGTCTCCTTTAAGAGAACAGCAGCGCATTTGCAGCATATTGGATGTTGCAAATGTCCATAGGCGATGATCACCGCTTGCCATCAAGTGGGCCGTCTGTCTGTCTGGTGAACTCCTGCAATAATAAAAAAAAACATAAGCCCGTTTATATATGTCAGCCATTTTACTCGAAGATTATTGACAGTATCTATATAGATGAAAGTGGGGAAGAAAGGGGTTTGTTGTGAGAACCACAACATTCGGGATTATCCATCTTACGAAATAATGCTTTTTGAAAAAACTATTTCGAAGAATAATATTGTTTATAATTTCTTTCTAGACAAAATAATGAAAAACTTATTTATCTGTTTATATTTCGGAAGAGATGTTTAAAATTTATTTCAGCTCAATGACGCCAACGCAGATTGAAAGACACCTTTTGTCTTACATAAATACAAAAAAAGCAATTATACTTGGGTCAATGTGACATGAAACATTACATCGATTATTTTTTTATTTTATATACAGGAGATCAGCAGACAGGCAGACGACCCACTTGATGGAAAGCGGTTACCATAGCATATGGACATTTGCAACAC
The DNA here is from genome assembly GCA_019925095.2 of Dendrolimus kikuchii. Lineage (NCBI taxonomy): Eukaryota > Metazoa > Arthropoda > Insecta > Lepidoptera > Lasiocampidae > Dendrolimus > Dendrolimus kikuchii. The sequence continues at coordinate 4,765,080 of CM034400.1, forward strand.
CAAAGTTGCTACAAATGCGCTGCTGCTCTCTTAAGGGAAACTGGAACCTGGTCACTAATGCCGGAACACAACTTAAGGTTGTTATGGCGACATACTTTAGACCAGGGGTGGTAGCCATCCAGTAGGGCAAATGCCTGTGCTGTGGGTTGTTAAGTCGCCTCTTACGACAGGCAGCCCGGCCGCAGGAAATTGTATTCTTTCTCCGTTCCTGCACGGATAAAATATATTTGATTATAAATATAATTATAAAAAAAACTTGTCAAACAATTACCGAATAATGCTGAAACCTTTAACATTACTAGTGGTCGCCCGTGATGGAAATTCAACCATAACGATTAATGTCAAAGACTATAATTCTTATACTTCTATAAGTATAATCACAGATTTCGCCAAGGCTACACTGTTAATTTGACTTGAACAATGAACAAAAGAGTATATGTTTGTGTGTGTCAAATACATGGTAGTGTGTGTAATGTTTTTTTATTGATTTAATGTATTTTTATTCATAATTAAAAAAAATAGCATTTGTCGATCTCTGTATAAACTATAACTGTGCGAAATTTCATACTATCTATATCCTATCATATAAACTATCATAGAAATTGGATTTTGAAAATTTAGTAAGAATACATCTATATCTATACTAATAAAGCTGTTAGAGTTTGTTTGTTTGAACGCGCTAATCTCAGGAACTACTGGTCTGATTTGAATAATTCTTTCAGTTTTGGAGAGCCCATTTATCGAGGAAGGCTATAATAGGCTATATATCATTACGCTAAGACCAATAGAAGCGGAGTACCAATGAAGAATGTTTAAAAATCGGCGATTTTTTTCCTTTTGAGAGTTGCCGCTGTGTGCGTTGCGTAAACGGTTGAAGTTTCGCAAAAATCGTGTGTGACAGGATTGTTCTCCTTTAAAATTTCAAAAAACAACTGCCATTTACATCATTCGATTTTAATGAATATCTTAGGAGATATCGCAGTTTTAAAATAACATCGTAGCAAAATAATGATCAAGTACGGCGCGCGTATTTACGATGTGTAAAGCCGACGAGCAGTCATTAGAATTAAAGAATATTTTCACCTACGTAAACAAAGTCGCGGGTTAAAGTTAGCGTTAGCCCAAAGTAACTGATCCACGCGGACGAAGTCGCGAGGAGAAGCTAGTCTTATTATATAACCCTGACCTGTACAATCTTCGACTGCCCCCTCTGCCGTGGAAGGGTACAATGTCGGGTGTGCCCTAAACATGGAAATTAAAAGGAAGATCATCAACGAATTAGTTGGCAAACAGAAACGCGGGGAATTTTTAAAGTACGCACTAAGAATCGCGAAAGTAGTAACAAAACGGAACGGGCCAACAATTAACACTGGTGATATATAATTGTATATATCCACACAGTTTTAGTAGTATAGTGTCAAAAATATAAAAAAACCTCAAAAGAAAACAAAATAGAAAATGTTAAATAAAGTACATACATACATAACTTCACGCCAGTTCCCTTGCGGGGTAGGCACGAACAACAGAGCGCCATTTAGGGGCCTAAGAATGGGCATTCTTACACACCTCACTTGCTTCTTTGACATTCATAACTCTTGTCATGCACACTCGTCTGTTCTTAAGGCTCCTGACATCACCCTCCGCTAGTACACGATCAATTTGATTATGGAAGCTGTGTCGTGGCCTTCCACGACTTCTGCATCCATCCACTTTTGCATTGTATATCTGTTTAGTCATTCTTTCATCATGCATTCTTTCCACATGCCCGAACCACCGGAGCATTCCTTCCCTTACCTTCACCCCGACACTCTCTTTCTTACTTCGGTATTACGAACGCGGTCCGCGAGCGTCACTCCGCAGATTTTGCGCAGTGCTCGCATCTCAACCGCGTTTACTCTACTTTCATGCTCTCTCTTCCATACCCAACTCTCGCTTCCATACGTGAGCGTAGGTACCAGCACCGCGTTGTGTATGGCGAGCTGGGCGTTCAGGCTGAGGTTCTTAGCGCCTAGAAGTTTACCTAACGCTCCATTCAAACTATTAAATAAAGTAATGGAACTTATATAAAGTTAATGTTGAGGAGTAGGCGAAACAAAAAAAACCCTGACGTGTAACTAACCTACAAATATATGAGTTTATAAAAAGAAGATGACGAATTTTCATGCACCACCAAGTGAATACCAAAAATATATGACCTGCTCTGATTTGCTTTATATAATTTTGATTTCTCCGACATAAAAGTTAAGCTTTGTGCAATATCGATTTGTCATATGTCTCTCAGATGTCGCATCAAATAACATATCTGACAAACGCTACTAATATTAGCTGCTTTTCTAATTCTTTTTAACTTTGACAAAAATCACAAAAAAACTGCTCTCAAAAACAAGCCAAATAAAAACGTGGCAGGCTAATTAGAATGTTCAGTAACCGGAAGCTTGATTCATTTGGTGAAGAAAACGCTAATTTAGCTGCTGCTTAATAGAGCGCGAAGAGATAAAATTATCGCAGTTTTTGTTACTCACTTCCAATTTAACTTCATCAGGAGGTTTGTTTAGAAAAGGGTTGTTAATTATAAGTCTGGTTAATTTTCTACCAACTTAATGCTTTTATCCGACTGGCCTCGGACCAATGTTTACTAAACTTAATTGTAGATTAAAAATTATATTTACCTTTAGATTATTCTAAATTTGTACAGTCTAGTAAACGAAAATATTTAGCTACCTAACCTCATCTTATGCAGGGTGTTTTGTACCACTAACTTGCTAGCATCACTTGAGTCGAATAATATTATATGTAGCCTGAAAGAAGAATGGCAGGAATGATAATTTTGTAGTTGATAATCAAATAACTACAATACTATTTTTATGGTTCATCCCATAACATTCTGCTGACGCTGCGGCCTACTTTAATATTATCTTATATATTACTATAAATAACGCTCATAAATACTTTGAAACCGAGTTGCTATTACATCGCTACGAGTTACTATCAACTAAGTTGAACCCAGGGATCAGCATCCAAGCTCAACTAGTACGAGAATAAATAAGCAACAAGGTGTATTTTCTTCACCCTACTCCAAGAACGCACCAGCACTCCACTGTCTTCTGCCAGCATCCACCACTACAAGCAAGTGTACAAATTCATTCACAATAAATTTAATTGAATTGAAAACTTTGCGCTAATTGTGTTTCCTGCGATGAGTGAGAATTCCGATTGCCCACTTCCAATTTCACTGTCCCGTCCCTGTATCTCGATATATATCCCATCGCCTCTATCCTGTCCTTGTGTCTGATCCCTCTACCTAATCCCACTATCCCATTTTCTTTTTCCCATTCTAAAGGCCGACAACGCGTTGGCTTCGCACCTAGAGTTGTAGGCGTCCATAGGCGACAGTAACTACATTCCGTTAGGAAGAAAAAAAGGAGACGTTTATTTCTGAGCTGTGTCATCTGCCTCTTTATCAGCACAATAAAACGAAGGCAAGAGATCTAGCCAGAAAAGTATTTAAAAATTGTGAGCATGATCATTAAAATAATTGTTACACATCAGTAAACAATTACCATGTTGACCTGTTCCAAACTATAATACTGTTACGTGAAGAAAACACCAGTTTTTTTTTTAACTAAACTTTTTTACTGACTTACAGTCGTGCGTGATTCTTTGCTGCAGGGGTGTACTTCCGCACAACGTTGCCGATATTGCATACTGAAGTGCTCACCTCTGAATCTACTGAGCGTAGCTCGCTTCTGGTTCTCCTCTTAACTCGTTACTTATTTTAGATTTTTGTATTATATGAGTCAAGCAGACAGACAAATGGCCCACCTGATGGAAAACGACTAGTAGCTATATATGAATATGCCCAATTAAAGTCAAGGAAGTAAACCTTATTAATCCTAGGAAGTGGAAGTAATATCAAAGCTAGAAAATAGCTTGTTCCTTAAATTAGATGGAAGTGTTAGCAGTTGGTACACGAGTTCTTAATTAAATTCTAAGAAATAAAACTTTTTCCTGTGTTCGATGTTGAGATTTAATAAACTTGCTTCAACTTTTAATTTTATGAAATTGGACGTAATTAATTAATTATGTACTTTGAATCTTTAAGGGACTTAGAGTCAGTTTATTGGTGCACATATTGTAGTATTTAAGGAGGGATAGACGATGAACAAAAGAATAATGAAATGCGTATCGAAATTCTAGAATAGAAAGTTCAAGAAGTAAATGACAGAGATAGATAGATGTTTAGAAAGGAATAGACAGGAAATAAAAGAAAAACGAATAGAAGATTCGTCCGCGTATATAAGTAGCGTAACACCTACCGGGCAGTTCAGTTAGAGACAGCGAAGCGACAAATGCCATACGCGAGAGTTGGAACAGAAGTTTAGTAGAAGACGACGTTAAAATTATATTTATGTTTTTGGGAACATATGCCGCCTAATAAACTTGATTTGTGCTCCAGCATTAACATTAAGTCATGGTAGCGTAATGGCTAGCGCACGCGTCCCAAACTCAAAGGGCATGGGTTCGATCCTGGCCGGAACGCATGCACCACTTAGACAATTTTCTGATCTAATTTGCATATTGTTACAATTACCACGTGCTAACAACGGTGAAAGAAAACATCGTGCTGTAACCGTCACATCGAGATAACCGATGTGTCAAACCTTCCAAGTCGCTTTGGACAAGCGTGGCGGGTATACTGTCTGTTTCCCCTACAATGGGAGGTCCGAGCCCAGCATTGGGACATTTATGGGCTGATATTATGAATTTATCACTAATTTCGGAGCACGAATTAAGATTATTATGGCGGTCCAGGTTCCAGGCTCACTTTAAAGAGCAGCAGCACATTAGTAGCACCTTTGGCGTTACAAATGTCCCTAGGCGATGGTAACCGCTTTCTATCAGGTGGGCCATATGCCTGTCTGCTTCAATGAGTCAAGCAATACTAAAACATAAAGAAATGTGTAATTGAAAATTTACAGGTTCATTTTAATTTAAAAAAAATCTAAAATACACGATAACAAAGTCACGGGTTACAATTAGTAAATTCACATAATAGGTAAGTAGTGTAAAATAAGTTTATTTTTTTTTGTGTTTGTATCCCTTTTCTTTAGATAGTGTAATTTCGATAAATCATATATACTTTTCAGGATAAAAATCAGCCTATATAGCGTGATTTTTATCGCGAAAAGTGTGAGAGGTTTGGCGGAACTGGAATTCAAAAACAAAGTTGTATATTTGTGCAGTAGACAAAATATCGTTAGTCACGTTTCAAGAGGAAGAATATTTTTGATCTTAACAGCCACTATACTCCTGAGTTTAGATCTATTAAAAGATATTTTAAAAGGTGTTTCTTTCTTCTTTGTAAGGCAACTGACAAACAATCTCGCCCATAAACTCATAATATAATAGAACCGAGTATTATACTCACGGAATAATAGAGCATTAGGATAGTACAATTCACATGTTAATACATCTGCAAACGCTTTCAAAGTACAAAGCGTAGCCGTGTTCCCGCACGTAATCCGGGAACATTACTATCGTGGACTTAATTAAAGTTTCACTTTATGTACCGCAGTGACTCTTGCTAGTATTTCCTGTGTTATAAAGCGGAGAAATATCATTTTTTAATTCAATGTTAGTGCAATAGAATATTCTAAATTGTAAACTATGTCTGCAATATTATAAAATTCTAAACATGTCGTGTCTGTACATTGAAGCTATTTAAAAAAAGACAACTGGAATAAACTGTATATTTTTTTTTTTATTGCAGGAGTTCAGCAGACAGACAGACGGCCCACTTGATGGAAAGCGGTTACCATCGCCTATGGACATTTGCAACACCAAAGGTGCTACAAATGCGCTGCTGCTCTCTTAAGGGAGACTGGAACCTGGTCACTAATGCCGGAACACAATTCAAGGTTGTCATAACAACCAGCGACATACTTTAGACCAGGGGTGGTAGCCGTCCAGTCGGGCAAATGCCCTACCACCTGGCTGTGGGTTGTTAAGTCGCCTCTTACGACAGGCCGCCCGGCCGCAGGAAATTGTATTATTTCTCCGTTTCTGCACGGATAAAAAAAAAATATATAAAGGACGGAAAATACGATGCAATTTTTTATATATTACTTGTCTGTTTATCAATTTATCTGCTTGTTTGTTTCTTCGGGAATCACGTAAAACCAGCGGGCCGATTTCGTTGCTATTTTCGCTGATTGAGACCAAATTCTTAGACTTAAAATTTGCGCTACTTTTTATCTCGGGAATCGCGCGGGATTTTTTATGGGAATTATTTAAAATGGCCAGATTGAAAAAAAATCGACTGATAATGCGACGTTTTCACTGATCTATAGCAAAGTCTATGAGATAAAAGTGTGATAATTTTTATTCCAGGAATCCCGCGGGAATTTTCACGGGAGCGCTTTGTAGTAGTTCGGGTGTATAAAAAATAGTTTCGATACAGTTTTCATTAAAACGATGGATTACATTTTTCTTAATGCTGTGTCCCCAGAATCCCGCGGGAATTTCAAGTCAAGCGTGAATGAAATAGCGGGCATGCTCTAGTTATAAAAGAAATTAGTAATTAAAACCTGGAATGTCGTGAACGTTTTAGTTACTCTGATTTTGCGTGCCCACTGTTGGGCAATGGCAATATCCCGAATTTTGCCACTGGTTACATTTCCTGTGGAATAGAATCAATAATAATTCAGGTGAGAAGTGGTTTTTTATTAAAAATATTGTTAATACATTTTACGATAAAAATCCAACATTCCAAGGAGTAATTGCTTACGAATTAATTAAGTACTAATTCATATTTTGAGCTTTAAACATTTTAACGGAACTTGCAACATGATGTTTTGCTATTTAGTTTTATTTTCATTAAATTTTTTTTTTTAATTTCAATCTTATTGATAACCAATTTTTGACTTAAAATCGGAGTCAAGCACTTTATATTTCTAAAACCACACATTTTTTCCCCGAAAGCTATAATATGGAAATATCAAAACATAAACGAACCACTCCAGATCTCTCAATGAAGGGTATACAAGCCACGCCTGTCTAAGACAGATTGGCAGGGCACATTGATTACTTTGATTTTCATATGATATTCGTAACAGAAAATTACCTAACTCAGAAGAGGTTGACTTAGCCGTAAAGCTATAAGGACTTAGGTAATTATTTATATGGTACAAAAGTATATAAAATAATAATAAGTCTCGAGCTCGGGCCTCCCATTATAGGGGAACGGATTGTAATACCCGCCACGCTTGTCCAAGGCGGCTTGGCAGGTTTCACACATCGGTTATCTTGATGTGCAGGTTGCATCACGATGTTTTCCTTCACCGCTGTTAGTACGTGGTAATTGTATCAATACATACGTTAGGTCAGAACCAACTGTGAGGGAAAGTGGTTACCGTCGCCTATCTCGATGGAGAAACTGGAACCTGGCCACCGATGCCGGAACACAACTCAAAGTTTTTATGGCGGCAAACTCTAGACCAGGGGTGGTAGTCATCCAGTCGGGCAAATTCCCTACCACCTGGCAAAATTACTAAAAATTACAACCCATTATTAGAGAAAGGACAGTATATCCGCCATGCTTTTCCAAGGCGGCTTGGCAGGTTTCACACATCGGTTATCTTGATGTGCAGGTTGCATCACGATGTTTTCCTTCACCGCTGTTAGAACGTGGTAATTGTATCAATACATACATTAGGTAAGAAAACTGCCTAAGTGGTGTATGCATTCCAGCCAGGATCGAACCCGTGCCCTTTGAGTTTGGGACGCGTTCGCTAGCCATTACGCTACCACGTCTTCTCAAACGTATATACATACATACATAACTTCACGCCAGTTCCCTTGCGGGGTAGGCACGAACAACAGAGCGCAATTTAGGCTTATTCTTACACACCTCACTTGCTTCTTTGACATTCATAACTCTTGTCAAGCACGCTCGTCTGTTCTTAAGGCTCCTGACATCACCTTCTGCTAGTACACGATCAATTTGATCATGGAAGGTGTGTCGTGGCCTTCCACGACTTCTGCATCCATCCACTTTTGCATTCTATATCTGTTTAGTCATTCTTTCATCATGCATTCTTTCCACATGCCCGAACCACCGGAGCATTCCTTTCCTTACCTTCACCCCGACACTCTCTTTCAGACCAACTCTCTTTCTTACTTCGGTATTACGAACGCGGTATATACATAAGTACAAATACATGGTAGGATATAAATAGCTATAACATTCCAATTTCTTTAAGTACATGAGCTGTAACATTAGGACCAGAAGTTAATAACATAAAATATTTGTATTGCAGTATTAGTAACGTTCGGTTATTTGGAATGTTTACGAGACGATGTAATAGAAAGATACCGTAATATTTCCTACAGTTTTATGTCTTTCCTCTCGCCTTTGCTGGGATCCTACACGAAATAACTGTGTTTTTTGGATGTTTTATGGGGCAGTGCCTATGTCTGGTGAATTTCTTTGGCATGGTTTTATTCCACGGTCTCATTTAGGGCTAGATCTGAGTTATTTTGAAATTCTAAAGATTCACTTGAAAAATTTGATGCGTTTATTTGTTTATTAATATTAAATTTCAGGCTTTTTCAGGGCTTTGTAGTCATTTTGATATAAGTGGAATCCTTTAATAATTGTCATGTTCATTTTTCTCGGAATATTGATGTGTCTATCTATGTTACATTAGTAATACATACATTAACCAGTATACATAGATAATACTTAACAAGTGTTTTAGAATAGTGAGAATTTGTACTGAATTGAAGTAATTTGATTTAGTAAATATAATAAAATTGAATACTGAAAATATGCCTGTGACTCATATTGAAATGTGACTCACAGGTAAGATAGAAATTTATCTAGTTTAAGATCCAAGTGTAATAATGTCATATGGTCCTTTAAATAATTCACAGATTAATAATCGTAACTTTATTAGACTTCCTAGTTTACGATCGCCCTTTTAATTAAATGCACAAAATATTAATTAATGTAATTGTCAAAATGGGACTTTATTATGTTTAATATAAATATGTCATTAAATATTATGACTGTTGCAGGCTCATTAGTGTAAATCCTATTTTTTCTTATAGAATAAAATTTTGAATGTGATTTTTGTATTTTATGTAAATTTTTTTTCTTTGTTTTGTCGAGTGAAAATTATTGAGAGGAATACACGTATAAATCCATTGTTAAGTTAATTAAGTTTATATATTTGAAACAGCACGAAGAGCAGGATTTTTATATATAAAATCATGATATCTCTTCAATGACCACAACATTGACATTACACTATAGTGCAGTAAAATCCACTATAGTGGATGGATGCAGAAGTCGTGGAAGGCCACGACACACCTTCCATGATCAAATTGATCGTGTACTAGCAGAAGGTGATGTCAGGAGCCTTAAGAACCGACGAGCGTGCATGACAAGAGTTATGAATCTCAAAGAAGCAAGTGAGGTTTGTAAGAATAAGCCTAAATGGCGCTCTGTTGTTCGTGCCTACCCCGCAAGGGAACCGGCGTGAAGTTATGTATGTATGTATGAAGTAAAATCGCGAAAAAATAACATATAGGTAACTAAAATTATATAACTGAGAGCTGACAAATCTGTTTCGGCTTTGCTTGATATTGCTTGATATCGATAACCAGCTTTTGAAAAATCATTAAGATCTCCTTGAGCGACAGTTTTATTTAAGTCATTAGGTGGGAAGATGATGTGGGATTTATATTTATTTTTATGTTGAAATTTCTACCAGTACATACGGCTGTGACTAAATTATATAATTATTTTTATACGGGTCTCTAGATAATATGTGTAGACTCCGGGGTGGGCACTGAAAATCAGTGCTGTGGCGGAATACCTTCCGACACAGCAATATACTGAGTGCCAACCTCATTTGCCGAATTGCGGCATGCTTATATACCTATAAAAATATATTGTTTCATTTATTTTCTATTTTGTCTGTGTCGCATTTGGCAAATAAACGTTTTCTTTCTTTCTTTCTTTCAAGATATTTGCTGCTATAAATAAAGTTGTGTATGTTGCCCTATTTTGAAACTTTGAGCTGAATGATTCTGAAAACAAATATGATTGTTGATTGATTGAGCTTTGAAAATATTTTGAAAGAATATTGATTTTAACAATACTCGTTATTGAGATAGGGTAACTATAGCTGTATGACGTAAATGGTGGATATTTCTTTCTATGAAACCCTTAACTATAGATAGACGGCCAAGCAGTTAGCGACTAGATTCCAGTTAAAGAGAGCAGCAGCACCTTCATAGCACCTTTGGTGTTGCAAATGTTCATAGGTCATGGTAACTGCTTCCCATCAAGTGGGCCGTCTGCCTGTCTGCTAATCTGCTGCAATAAAAAAAGGCATCTATCTAATACTAGTATATTTTTATTACATATGTTTATTATTATGTTTATTATTTATATATTTATTATATATTATGGACATTTGCAACACCAAAGGTGCTACAAATGCGCTGCTGCTCTCTTAAGGGATACTGGAACCTGGTCACTAGTGCCGGAACACAACTCAAAGTTGTTATGGCGATATACCTTAGACTAGGGGTGTAAGCCATCAAGTCGGGCAAATGCCCTACCACCTGGCTGTGGGTTGTTTTGTCGCCTCTTACGACAGGCCGCCGGGCCGCAGGAAATTGTATTTTTTCTCCGTTCCTGCACGGATAAAAAAGTATAAGGGGATGCCATTTTATTATAGTCTAATATTGAAGAATACAGTGTAGTTTGTATATAAAATTGTACATAAAATACAGTTGTCTCTTATATATATCTTTCTTTATTTTTTACTTGACAGTTATTATATCCGGCTATTGCCTTAATTACATCCGCTCCGTGACGGACGCTGAGATTACTTCCTCCCACGGACGTACGTTGTACGTAGGTATGTGATTATCTCATATTACACCGCACATTCATCACAGCGCGTGTAATATACTTATTAATGTTAAAGTAAAGTGACTTCTGGGGTTCTGTAGTCACTTTGACGTGGACACTGACGGTGGGGTAGTACAAAGTCAAAATGGCAAACTGGCAGGCGGGTCCACTTGGTGGCCAGTGGCTACAGTCGCCCATGGATATCTGAAACACTAAGAGAGCCGATGCGTTGCCTACAACATCGTTGAGATTTTAAATATCTGTTTAAGCCCTTTTTGAAAATATTTTCTACAGGCATATCCGTAAGTGGACCATGGTAAATTAGAAGTTGAAGCAGTAGTGGGCCGCACACATCTGTCACAGGGGTCTTACTATCAAACATCTTTTGTTGGTCATTTTAGTCCTGTCAGCCCGAAAAAGTAAATGAAATTTTAGATAGAAGAAAGATTCTTTACAACTACAATAACATAATAATAATTTTATCCATGCAGGAACGCCCTGAGAGCCTTAAGAGAGCAGCAACGCATTTGTAGTTTGGTGTTCCAAATGTCCATAGTCGATGGTAACCGCTTTCCATCAAGTGAGCCGTCTGCCAGTCTGCTGAACTCCGACAATAAAAAAATATAGCCTATAAAACACAATGAAATAAATGGAACATATAATGTATATAAAAAACAAGCACAACAAGTTCTAAAACAAAGACGAAAGGCAAGAAGTCGTGGTAGCGTAATGGCTAGCGCACGCGTCCCAGACTCAGAGGGCGCGGGTTCGATCCTGGACGGAACGCATGCACCTCTTAGTCAGTTTTCTGATCTAATGTGCATATTGTTACAATTACCATGTGCTAACAACGGTGAAGGAAAACATCGTGATGAAACCTGCACTTCGAGATAACCGATGTGTCAAACCTGCCAAGCCGCCTTGGACAAGGGTGGCGGGTATACTGTCTGTTCCCCCTATGATGGGAGGCCCGAGCTAAAGGCAAGACAACGTCTGCCGGGGCCGCTAGTAATGTATATAAAAAACAAATACAACGAGTTCTAAAACAAAGACGAAAGGCGTTTGAGAGTAATCTCTAAGGTCCGAAGACCGGTAGAGCAGAGCCAATGAGCAAATAAAAATCAATCAAACAATTCCTCGGAACGCTTCCCGTTATACGGGCGGTAGAATACGCAGAGGTCTCTCCGAAGGCGGTTCTAAACAGCCTGTTAGTATGGAATCGTCGACGATACGAACAGCGCGACGCTGGATGGGGTCGAGGGGGTCAGTCTGGTAAGCAGCCCCGGCTTATAGATGTGAGCAGTACTCCGTATGCGGTCTGACTTGCACTTTGTATAGTGCAAGTCGTTACCCCGGGGTGAAGTACAACTTGGACCGGTTTAGGACATCAAGATTTTTAGAGGCAAGTTTGATCTTGCCCTCCAGATGACCCCGAAATTGTACGTTGTTCGTTATGTCGACCCCAAGGATCCCAATACTATTAGATTAGAGATCGTGAGGGGTGCAGTATTAGTAAATCGCAGTAGTAATAAAATTTACAAATAAAATTAGTTTATAATTATCAAGATTGAATTACAATGCAAAAGTGGATGGATGCAGAAGTTGTGGAAGGCCACGACACACCTTACATGATGAAATTGATCGTGTACTAGCAGAAGGTGATGTCAAGAGCCTTAAGAACAGACGAGCGTGCATGACAAGAATTATGAATGTCTAAGAAGCAAGTGAGGTGTGTAAGAATAAGCCTAAATGGCGCTCTGTTTTTCGTGGCTACCCCGCAAGGGAACTGGCGTGAAGTTATGTATGTATGTATGTAAGATTGAATTGAAGGGTTGTGTTTGATTTTTTTTTTATTAAACTCTATTTGTCTGGTTTTGTTGCGAAATGACAGAAATAGTAACTGCTACAGAACTTTTCTAGTTGCGAAGGCTGACGTGCGCTACGCTTATTTTTGGTTTTTCTTTAATTTCGTATGTTTTTAAAACAAGAAACAAGAAGAAGATATCAAAATTAAAATACGGAAAATGTTAGGCGAATCGCTATTGTTCATCTATGGTATTATATAATACTGTAGGGGAACAGCGGAATCTGAATAAAGTGGGCTGAACAATAGAAATTTTGTGAAAGGAATGTATTTATATCGTCCTTTCATCAATTTTTCATCAGACTCTTGCAAGTATAATATGTAATTTTATAATGTTCAAAGTAAAGCATATTCATTCATTTATTCACTCCTTATAGTGGGCGTATCTTGAAATCTTGTATCTTTCATCAGACAGGCATATGGCCCACCTGGTGGATAGCGGTTACTGTCGCCTATGAACGTTTGTAACACCAAAGGTGTTACCATAGTGCTGCCGCTCTCTAAAGGCGGACTGGAACCTGGCCACTAATGCCGGAACACAACTCAAGATTGAATGAATGAATAAATGAAAACTCTTTATTGTTCACCATAAACTTAATCTAGACAGTTGATATGAATACATTTGCATTAGAATAATGGGCGGCCTTATCGCTTATAGCGATATCTTCCAGGCAATCCAAACAAGGCCGGTTGTTATGGCGGCATACACTAGACTAAGGGTAGTAGCCATTCAGACGGGCAAATATCCTACCAACTGGCTGTGGGTTGTGTACAAAGTATGTACAAGTCGGCATTTATACAAGTAAACAACACATTTATATTCATATATTTTCAGTAATTAAATCAGTGTCATTACAGCGCTCTTTGGGTTTGGGTATTTCGTACATTTTAACCTTCCCTCCTATACTAAAACTGTATACACACTACAGTTTTTTGGTCCTTCGAGCCGGATATGAACCAGCGACTTATGGATTTTGTCGCCTTTTACAACAGGCCGCCTGGCCGCAGGGAATTGTGTTCTTTCTTCGTTCCTGTACAGATAAAATAGATATAAAGCTCAACTAAAACTCAACAGATATAAAATGTAACTTCAGCGATAAAATACAAGTACAAACGGTGTCACAGCTACGTGACACCACACCGTCGTATTACAAATTACATGAATAATATTCCAAGTTGTTCCACAACTATGCTAGATTTCCCCCGGGCACTGCCGAGCTATGATCAGATCCGAATTGTGGCAACCTCGCTTTGATGTGGTTGAAGTGTCTTCACGATTTGATCGAGTTATAATCACGTATGTTATAATTTCAGATTCTGATGTACAAAACGATACAAGCTTGTTCTTTAGAATATAATATATAAATAATATGTACTTTTCTGCATAACATTGTCATATACTTGAGAAGTTTAAGTATGGATTCAATAAGCGGTCTAGTCACTAAAATTCCATAATAAGACTACGTTTTATCGGTTTTAAGCGCGGTAACTTATCTGATTTTATTAAGTCAACGTTTCGGCCACTTTTCAGTAGCCGTCATCGCGGAAGACAAAGATACATACATACATACATACATAACTTCACGCCAGTTCCCTCGCGGGGTAGGCACGAACAACAGAGTGCCATTTAGGCTTATTCTTACACACCTCACTTGCCTCTTTGACATTCATAACTCTTGTCATGCAAGCTCGTCTGTTCTTAAGGCTCCTGACATCACCTTCTGCTGGTACACGATCAATTTGATCATGGAAGGTGTGTCGTGGCCTTCCACGACTTCTGCATCCATCCACTTTTGCATTGTATATCTGTTTAGTCATTCTTTCATCATGCATTCTTTCCACATGCCCGAACCACCGGAGCATTCCTTTCCTTACCTTCACCCCGACACTCTCTTTCAGACCAACTCTCTTTCTTACTTCGGTATTACGAACGCGGTCCGCGAGCGTCACTCCGCAGATTTTGCGCAGTGCTCGCATCTCGACCGCGTTTACTCTACTTTCATGCTCTTTCTTCCATACCCAACTCTCGCTTCCATACGTGAGCGTAGGTACCAGCACCGCGTTGTGTACGGCGAGCTGGGCCTTCTGGCTGAGGTTCTTAGCGCCTAGAAGTTTACCTAACGCTCCATTTAAACTATTCCCCAAATTCACTCTTCTTTCTATATCAGCGGTGTACCTTCCATCCCTGCTAAAAGCACATCCAAGATATACAAACTCAAACATTATCCTTGCATTCGTTCTGGTTTCTTCTCTTTCAAACACCATAACCTTTGTTTTCTTCGCATTCAAATGTAAGCCTCTCGCCTGACAGTCATCTTTCATCATTGTGACTAGTGTTTGCAGTTCTGATGGCGATTCGGCTAAAAGCACGGCATCATCCGCATAAAGCAAGGTGCTTACAACTAGATCACTCATCCGCACCCCAACATCCATCAATCTTATTCTCTGGAGACAATCGTCCAGATATAGGATGAACAGCAAAGCCGACAGCACGCAGCCCTGGCGGACGCCAATATTGACGTCAAACCAGGGCGACAGGCTGCCTTCCACTCGCACGCATGCCATACAGCCCTCGTAAGTGGACTGCACAGCACGCATCAATTGGCCATTAATCCCATATCCGGGCAATATGTCCCAGAGGTCCTTCCGCACAACCCTGTCAAATGCTTTCTCTAGATCCACAAAACCGCAGAAAACCTTCCGGCCCATAGCCAGCTGCTTCTCTACGATATTGCGGAGAGAGAAAACTTGATCCATACATCCCCTTCCATTTCTGAAACCACCTTGTGCATCCCACAGTAATCCATCGGATAAGACAATAAGACATAAGACAAAGATGCTATATATATATATATATATATATATATATATATATATATATATATATATGGTACCTACCATTTATAGGAGATATTATGAAGCTACAGTTGTAGTTGTTGCTTGTTTAATAAAGTCATAATTTTATAGATTATATTAGGTATTGCAAAATAGTAGCTATTTTAAGGCAGATGTTTATTGATCTGTTACAGTGAATAAAGTATTAGTTAAATACCACGCAGTAGTATGCTAAGTGGTAGGGCATTTGCCCGACTGGATGGCTACCAACCCTGGTCTAAAGTATTTCGCCAGAATAACCTTGAGTTGTGTTCTAGCATTAGTGACCAGGTTCCAGCCTCCCTTAAGAGAGCAGCAGCGCATTTGTAGCAAATGTCCATAGGCGATGGTAACCGCTCTCCCTCAAGTGGGCCGTCTGCCTGTCTGCTGAACTCCTGCAATAAAAAAATGCAATACCATCTTATTTAATTAATGTTTTGTTGGCATTTGTAACAGGTATTAACACATGGCACTAGTTAGGATAATATACTTATATATAGGTATAGACATAAGGCACACACTGCACATGCACTTCCTCACAACACCAGCATGTAACAGATACATTCTACATTAGTATAACTTTAGTATAAATTAATATAATTAGTTATTTTTAAGGTACACCACAACACAAACATACATTTGTAGGAATCGTATTTGTTGTTATAAAATAACCATATGACGGAAGTAGTCAATAACCGGATAGAGTATTCTTTCATGTAGTAATCGAAAGTTGTTTAACCGGATATCAATGTAGAAGCATTTATTATTAAGCTAACGGATATCGGAAATGGAATAACTGGAAATTGGAAGTTAATACGGATGTGAAACTAAAGTGGCGCCACAGCATTACCGGATTGTGTCACAGCGGCGCGTGCCTGTTACCTGTTAAATACGCGATGTTCGGCCAGAGGAGGGGCAGTCTTAAACCGACAGTCTACGAGTCTACAACCAAGTCTACGACTGACAATCTGCATTGACAGTCTTGGTTGAGGAGCACATAATATATTGTGGTTGATAATTACTGCTTGATATTCGCAGTGTTCTTGGAGGGCAAATTGCTGCTCGACACCTGACAAGCGTGGATGCAACTCTTGGAGTTGTCCTAGTAAATCTGTGTATTATTGTGCAATATTTAATATCGTAATTTTGATAATCCTAGTGTCATAAACTTTGATTATAATATTTCAGATTATTATTGTGTTATTCTCTGAGCGTCATTCGTTCGCTCTCGGCGTGAACCCGACACATTCATTAAATATGACACACAATAACAAAAGTAACAAATAGTGTGTACAACACACTGTGTGTTTTTATCCGTGCAGGAACGGAGAAAGAATAGAATTTCCTGCGGCCTGTCGTAAGAGGCGACTTAACAACCCACAGCCAGGCGGTAGGGCATTTGCCCGACTGGATGGCTACCACCCCTGGTCTAAAGTATGTCGCCATAACAACCTTGAGTTGTGTTCCGGCATTAGTGACCAGGTTCCAGTCTCCCTTAAGAGAGCAGCAGCGCATTTGTACCACCTTTGGTGTTGCAAGGTCCATAGGCGATGGTAACCGCTTTTCATCAAGTGGGCCGTCTGCCTGTCTGCTGATCTCCTGCAATAAAAAAAAAAAAGAAACAACATCTAAACTTTTTCTTAAATGTAATTGTAAAATAAGGGTACGGAATTAGAGTCCGCAGAGTTGTTAATAATAAAAAAACAGGTATTAACAAATTCCTGGACAGTTTAGATTGCGAACGTTTAATTGCTGGTATTTTCAAGTAATTTATAGTATTTAGGCGGTGCGTGAGGCCAGGCTGGTGCAATTGTTCTATCTTTCGCCAGGCGCTGCGCTTTTCGGTAAAATAAGTAAGTTAAATGTTTATTTATAGAAATGTCCTTGTGTAATTTGATAAATGTGTAGAATTTAGATGATATAAAGACTCTAATTGAGATACTTGGTGTGATTAGAAGGGGCCGTTAAGCCCATTCTTTATGTCATCTTGGTAATATATTTAAATGTATTGCTATCGAAGGATTGAATAAGGTTATTTGTTCTATTACTTCTGTGATTACAATATGTGCATGTTTTATTTATTTATTTTTTGAAAAAAAAAACCAACAGCGCATATCAATAAAACAAACAACAATAAATAATATTTATAATGTAGGGCTAATAAGAGGTTTTCCTGAATTTAACTGTGAGCAACCGGGCGAACTAAAGTTTAAAAATGCAATAAATAATATATATAATGAAACTCTAGAGGTCGAATTTGTGTACAATGAAAAAAATGCTAAAACCCGAGTCAGGGGGATGTAAGAAGTGAAATAGAACTAATTTCGGTTTTTTCCAATTTTTTGTTTCTATGTTTATTTGTACCGGCTAATCTCCAAACAACTGGACCAATTTAAATGAAATTTTGTACGGCGGTAGCTTATATCCCTGGTCAAAATATAGGATACTGTTGATCCCGAAAAACTAAAGAGTTCCCTTGGGATACATACATACATAATAATAAATAATTAAAGTAAATCTAAATAAAATACATAGATATATACATGTAAATATATATATGTATATATATATGTATATATATATATATATATATATATATATATATATATATGTATATATATATATATATATATATATATATATATAATAGAATAACATTTATATAATAAAAACATATTGATATTAATTAACATATTACTTAGATATATTGTTATTTTTCAAATGATGTGGTCGTATCTTGCCAAGTTTCGATGACGCTTATACTTATGTCTATAATCATTATGTATATTTTGATTGTCAATGAACTTTATTTTAACAAGCGTTAACCTCAAACAGTTTAGTTTTAGTTATGGAGTAACAGTTCCTTTGAACGAACAACTTGGTAAGTTGCACACACTGCGACTGTCAGATGTAAAGCAACAGAACAATCCCAAAGCAAATCCAAGTTTACGCTGGTGAAATACTAACTGTGTCGAAACTTGGAACCAATGTAGCAGTTTAATCTTACAATATTATCTTTTTGTATCTTTGTAGGGTGTATCATATTGTTATGAGTTGCAGGGCTCGAATTAAAATGCCGTTGGAATTATTATATAGTTTATTTGAACTATACAAAGACGTATAACACTGGTACAAATATAACCGAGCACAACAAAGCCAAACGTAATGCAGAAGGTCGTGATTCCATAAAACGCGCAAAGTCCGTCACTAATAGATATTCCAGCTATGTACACACGTCTCGCTTCGTTCGCGGTTCTTGCTCGACTGTCTTATCTCTCAATTGGGGCGTTGCTTTATACTGCACAGGTGCAATATGTCTGCCGGGCCGCGTGGACCGAATTTCCTAGAATCAGTCCAACACACCTGGCTAATAACTGCCATAAAATATTACAATACACAATGGGCTGTTTTCTAATCACAAAATTTAAACACAAAGTAAACAAAAGAAGTCCAAATGCCGAAAGGTAATAAAGTGTGTTTTTACGGTATGCAGGTGTGAATCCACTTTTGTCGGAGTCTAGATCGTAACAATATTTACTCTACATGATTTATGTATAGGTTAGTGGACGTTTAAATCAGTAAACACTTTTTATCATTTCACAAAAACGTCCAAGCCTCAGAAATTTAATTTAAAAAACAGACATCAAGCAATTAAAAAGCAAAAGCTTTTTTAAAAAGGTTTTTAAATACAAGCTTTTGAGATCATGGATATCATGTAGCAGCAGAGTGCTAGCCAAGACAAGAAAGAGCCCAAACACGACGGGTCTATCTAGTCATCATTAGATCAGCTCCATGATACCATATTAAAGCATTGTCACGCGATATACATATGTGTGCAAAATTTCAGCCCAATCGGAAACCGGGAAATTGGTCAAATTTAACTTGCAAGATTCCACCCGAATTTACATACATATATACATAGGTACATCCATTACAAGTTAAATAAAAGCTTGTAATGATTTATAGTCAAGATGGGGAGAGATGTACAGAGTTCCCCCACTGACGGACTTCCCAACGTTGACTGCATATCATATTTTAGAATTACTTTTTAATTAATTTTTATTGCGTTACTGCCAAACAGGTAGATCCCGCCCACCTAATGGAAAGTACTTACCGACACCTGTAGAGCTTCTTAACACAAGGGGCGAAGAGAACATGTTATCAAATTTGAGAATGGGACAGTTGGAATGGTATAACCATTTTACGACGATATTTTATTGCAGGAGTACAGCAGACAGGCAGACGGCCCACTTTGCGGAAAGCGGTTACCATCGCCTATAGACATTTGCAACACCGAAGATGCTACAAATGCGCTGCTGCTCTCTTAAGGGAGACTGGAACCTAGTCACTAATTCCGGAACACAACTCAAGGTTGTTATGGCGACATACTTTAGACCAAGGGTGGTAGCCATCCAGTCGGGCAAATGCCCTACCACCTGGCTGTGGGTTGTTTTGTCGCTTCTTGCGACAGGCCGCCCGGCCGCAGGAAATTGTATTCTTTCTCCGTTCCTGCACGGATAAAAACGGTAGTTGTACGAAGCAAGTACGTACATTTTTGCGACTCAGCATTTTAGGAGAACTCGCGCGATGATGCTTTTACCATCAGTACGAACGTCGCTCACCAAGGCAGCGTACGCGAGTGCTCACCGGCCCATATCAAGGCATCTCCATCCATATCAAGGGATGAAATAAATCAAGTATACCAAGACTATAGTTTCAATCAAGGATCCGACAATAGTCAAGACAATAATTCCAGCCATTCTCTGTCCCTTCAACCTAGATAAAAAGATGATATTTTAACGCCTGTTCTGGTTTCAATTTTCCACTTCATAGTATTAAGGTTACTTCGGAAGGCAAAATAAGCATTTGGAAACTAATAGTGTATTGTAGTATGTGTTTATTAAATTACCATATTACGTTATCTTTCTTATACGTCATACAAACAATATTTGGAAGAAATATATATGTATGAATATAATGGTCTTGATTTTATGTAGAATTTATATACAATAAAATTTATAATCTCTTTCTATTTCTTCTCACCTTTTTTTACAACGATGGTTTACGCATGGCCTCGGGTCTCAAGGGAGCTTTGAGAGCGAGGGGTATGTGGGACTCATACGGTTCGGCTCTGCGCACAGCTTCCCTAAAGAAAGGGTTCTGAGATGCCGGCCGTTAGAGTACCCACTAATCCTTCCACAGTCTCTCTACGCCTTGGTGATGTACCACGGGGCTTGTAAGTAGCCATTTGTGTGACTGCAGGGTGCCACTACGTCAGTCTGTCAATGGGAGGAGGTGAGCATAGCGGCACTTCTGAACTGACCCTTGTTTACTATCTGCGACGGGGGGTCCGATCGCTCAACTTCCTCTCTTTGTGTTATTGAAGGTTGAAAGTTGTTGAAGTGATCAAGTGAAGGTTGCGTGTTCGTAAGTTGAGGTTTCCAGTTTAGGGATAAACCTAATGGTTGGAGGAACGAGATAAAATGCTCCTCCGTCTCTAAGAAAGATTTTCCAGCGAATCTATTGTTATACCTCGCTAAGCCTAGGCCCGTGTACTATTATTGGAAATTTGTATATATTCTTTGTACGCGTCGGAAATCGTTTGCGACCTTCATTTTTGTACAGCGCCATCTATTGGCTTGTGTTCCATTACAATCTCCTCACCTGTACTAAATATATGTACCTATGTACAAGGATAAGTAACATGGAAGAAGAATCTAGCTGCGACGTCCATAGACAGACAAACTGACGAACAAGGATTTTGATTTAACCAAAATAGCTACAGAGCCCTAAAAAGGGTTAGCAAAAATATACCATTTTCTAAATTAGAATTTGATTGATAGTTTTGTGGGTCGCCGTTTACATCTTTGTGAGTGATTTGCGGCCATACCTCTTGCCCGGGGAGGCCTTGAGTCCATTCTCATTACCCGACCAACCCTCAAGATCCTATATTACATAATAAACCTGTGATAATACCATATGTGAGACGGGAGACACATTTTTCGTACCCTACAGAAAATTGAGGACAAATATTTGGCACAGCGTACAAGAAATTCTTTTCATTTTACATTTTCTTGTGAATTCTACTTTTAATAAATAACTAAAAAGAATTTTGTTTACATTTAATATCGTATTGTTACAAGTTAGCGGGGCTCGAATTAAAATGCCGTTAGAATTGTTGTAGAGTTTATTGTAACTATATATAGTTATAAACACGTATAACACAGGTACAAATATAACCGAACAAAACAAATCCCAAACGTAATGCAGAAGGTCGTAATTAATTAAAACGTGCAAAGTCCATCACTATTAGATTCCCGAATGTACACACGTCATGCCTGTATCGTAGTTGTAGCTCAACTGCCCCCTTTCTCAATAAAGCCGTCGTTTTATACTTCATAAATGCAAATGTGCCCGCCCGGCAACGTTGACACAAATTCCTAGAATTAGCTTGTAATTGTATTCCGCAACACCTGGCTAATGATGCTCCGGAGCGAATAAAATAGGACAATAGGCTGTTCTTCACAGTAACTAGAAACGTATGCCAATAAATGAGTGAACAAAAGAAGACGATCATAAAAGGATTACAATTAATTCAAATGCCGACAGGTAATAAAATGTGCTTTTACAGATCTGGACGTGGAATTTGTCTTTGTCGGGGTCTAAGTTGTCATATTATATTTGAATATAAAAATACTTTCAGCAGCATATTACACTACCTAAACTCTCGACTATGCTTTGATATAGTTTAGTCGCATATAATTATAATATCGTCGGCGTCAGTGCAGGACCTTGGAACGTAATTTTTTCGTCAAAATTGTGACACACACACACGCACATCTAATATGTGACAATTTTGATACAAAAAATAATATCACGAAAAAATGACATGCACTGATGCCGAGGATATTCATCAATAGTGTTACATTTATTTAGTTTCAAAGTAGTTCTTATCATGTTTTCTTTTGAAGTTAAATAATTAATTTTGTTATGTACCCTCTTATTTCTAAACTATACAATCGGCCATTTCCTGAACTGAATAATAATGTTATATTTTTATTTATTCCGTGATTAGCGACTGGTTTGTATAGAGTAGATCTCTATAATTTACCATAATTTTAACTTACAATATTTATCGCTAATATGCCGTGGTAATTGTGTAGATTATAATTCAAAATGTCTCGATTAACGGTATTCACTACATTTTATTTTCATGTTGGCAGACGCGATAGATTTTTACTGTGTTCGATTTATTTTATTACATGCTAAACTTTAAATATAACAGTTTCTATAATGTCTTACATAAAATATTATCTAAAATTTCCAAACAATAATGTATTAAATTCTTGTGACTCATAACCCTTTTAATTAAAATAGTTTATCAATGAGTTCAATCCGCTATCGGTTGTGCCAATTCGCTAAGTTTGTTATACTGTAAAATTGTTGGAGGGATGGCGAGGTGTTCTAAAAATGTTTGACGAATGCGTAGAGTCAGTGTATGAATTGTATTAAAACAGTAAGTTTCCCTGATTATAAGTATAGTGACCAGTTGCTGTTTTTTTATTACCATAAACCCTTCTGAGTTGTTGCAAGTGTCACAATAACTCAGTCTGGAATCAATTATTGGCGAATTTTGCGAACAAACTCCACATTGGCAATACTGGAAGCTCCATTCGCATTCCGCTTTGTTTAACAAAAGCCTTAATCCAACAATACGTATATTACCAATAAATTAACCAGACCGCAAAACACTTCTGGTGGTGTTTTAGATATCTCCCGCTGCTCGTTTGTCTTAACACTTTGCTTGAATGTCGGTTAACCCCACGCTTTTAACGCGGCCCCTTTGACCCCTTGTAGACCGGGTCGAGTGGAACCCTTACTGGTTTTATGGGGCTCACAACCTCCTAAACTCGGTGATACGATGGAAAAAGTTTATGGATGGTTTATTTTTCATTTCGCTTTACAAAAGTAGGTCGAGGGGCCATTTGGATTAAATTAATTAAAGCGTTAATAGAGTTTTTGAATTTTGCAAATATTGAATAAAATGTCAACAAACGGGCGAACGCTTGGGGGATATTCAAAGTACAAAAGTTTTTATTTATAAGCCGCGCGCAGGTTTGCCGATGACTACTTACTATTCTTTGATTGTATTACTTACTATTATTGTATAAGAATACAATTTCCTGCAGCCGGGCGGCCTATCGTAAGAGGCAACAAAACAACCTACAGCCAGGTAGTAGGGTATTTGCCCGACTGGATGGCTACCACCCCTGGTGTAAAGTATGTCGCCATAACAACCTTGAATTGTATTCCGGCATTAGTGACCAGGTTCCAGTCTCCCTTAAGAGAGCAGCAGCGCATTTGTAGCGCCTTTGGTGTTGCAAATGTCCATAGGCGATGGTAACCGCTTTCCATCAAGTAGCCCGTCGGCCTGTCTGTTGAACTCATGCAACAACAACAAAATATACTTATGTAAAGTATATACAATTTATTGCAACAACTATTTATGTAACCTTTTTTGTTAACCCTACTGACGACCGACGTGTGACGTCATGAGGCTATAGGCAAGCCTCTTGCGCACGGGTAGTAGATAAAATTCTGCTAAAGAACAGTTTTTGAATGTCATTACAATATATAAATAATACCCATTGTTTAGTTTATGACATTTTTGTATTATTTTCGATTCAATGTTTTAAGAGTTCCCTGAACACACATGGGACTAGATAGGACAATATATATAAGTATAGATATAAGGCCAACACTGCACATGCACTACCTCACAACACCAGCATGTAACAGATACGCTCTATATTAGTATAAGTTTAGTATTAAAACTAGAATACATACATACATACATACATAACTTCTTAATTTTTAAAGTACGCACTAAGAATCGCGAAAGTAGTAACAAAACGGAACGGGCCAACAATTAACACTGGTGATATATAATTGTATATATCCACACAGTTTTAGTAGTATAGTGTCAAAAATATAAAAAAACCTCAAAAGAAAACAAAATAGAAAATGTTAAATAAAGTACATACATACATAACTTCACGCCAGTTCCCTTGCGGGGTAGGCACGAACAACAGAGTGCCATTTAGGCTTATTCTTACACACCTCACTTGCCTCTTTGACATTCATAACTCTTGTCATGCAAGCTCGTCTGTTATTAAGGCTCCTGACATCACCCTCCGCTAGTACACGATCAATTTGATCATGGAAGGTGTGTCGTGGCCTTCCACGACTTCTGCATCCATCCACTTTTGCATTGTATATCTGTTTAGTCATTCTTTCATCATGCATTCTTTCCACATGCCCGAACCACCGGAACTAGAATAAATTAATATAATAAGTTATTCGTAAGAAACATACACCTCAAAACAAAAATCAATAAATTAATGTCACACACAAGAACCAAAATAACTAATAAGCGTGTTAAATTCAAAATTTT
This sequence comes from Dendrolimus kikuchii, assembly GCA_019925095.2. Lineage (NCBI taxonomy): Eukaryota > Metazoa > Arthropoda > Insecta > Lepidoptera > Lasiocampidae > Dendrolimus > Dendrolimus kikuchii. The sequence goes on from CM034400.1 coordinate 4,790,199, forward strand.
TTATCTAGAAATTAAGTTGTAAAAAAGGGTATGGAACCCGAGTCCGTAGAGTTGTTAATAAAAAAAAAAAGAGTTCCAAAGCCAAATGACAAAACTAACCAATTAACGCTTATTATCTCTACGAAACCTTTCGTTACGCGTGAACTGTCACGCAATTGGCCGATTTTATATTGATTGCCAGAAAAGGTCGAACGATCGACCTCATTTATAAACCTTCTGAACACGTTACAAACGATAATAAATAGGGTTTTTTTTTTAAACATGTCTTATAAAAAATGTTCTTACATAATTGATTAAAAATGTAACGTTGTTGAAAAGTTCTAAATTTATATATTGTGTTTACCATCCCAAATATGTCTAAATTAAATTTGCCTTTTGAGAACTTAGATACATTTTCAAATGTATATACTTTTTTTTATAATAACTACGGACTCTAGTTCCGTACACTTTTTTACAATTTAATTTAGAAAAAAGTTTAGAAATTGTACATGTCGGGTTCACGCCGCCGGGAGCAAACGAATGACGCTCCAACGAATAATACAATAATAATCTGAAATATTATAATCAAAATTTATTACACTAAAGTTTATTACAATTACGATATTAAATATTGCACACTAATACACAGAAATACTAGGACAACTCCAAGAGTTGCGTCCACCCTTGTCAGGTGTCGAGCAGCAATTTTCCCTTTAAGAATACTGCGATTATTAAGCAGTAATTATCGACCACATTATATTATGTGCTCCTCGTCCAAGACTACCCGTGTAGACAATCGTATAGACTCTCGGTTTAAGACTTGGTTGTAGACTCGTAGATTGTCGGTCTAAGACTATCGGTTGAAGACTCTCCTCTGCCCAAACACCGCGTATTTAAAAGGTCCTCGTAGCGCGCCACAGTGACACCATCCGGTAATGCTGTGGCTCCATTTCAGTTTCACCTCCTTCATAAAACCAACTTCCGCCATACGTATTAACTTCCAACATCCGGTTACTCCATTTCCGATATCCGTTAGCTTAATAATAAATACTTCTACGTTGACATCCGGTTAAACGACTTCCGATTACTACATGAAAGAATACTCTATCCGGTTATTGACTACTTCGGTTATATGGTTATTTTATAATAACAAATACGATTCCTACATACACGCTGATTTGTTGTTTGTTATTGTGTGTGAAATTTATTGAATGTAGGTTTGTGTTGTGGTCTACCTTCAGAATAACTTATTATATTAATTTATTCTAATTTTAATAGTGAACTTTTTTTATTGTAGTATAAGTTCGGGTTTGACCTATGTGGAGCGAAAATGTGGTCTAGGATGGAGCACACTTACCTAGAAGGTACCTATTCACACGGGACTTGAAGACACCCAGGTTATAAGTATCGGGAAAGACAGACTCCAGCAATCAGTTCCACTCCTTTGCGGTGCGTATGATGAAGCTAGATACAAAGCGCTTCATTGTTATAGTTGGAATATCCACCATATATCGATGCAGCATGCCGGTGCGTCTGATTGTCCAATGATGGAAGAGAGATGGCGGGATCAGATCGAAGACTTCAGCTGCACACTCTCCAAAGTGAATCCGATAGAAAACCGACAAGCTGGCAACCCTGCGTTGATGTTGGGGACTTTGCATTTTGTCATCGAAAAGCTGGTCGTTGCCAACCAGCCTTCTGGCTCTCCGCTCAATGGACTTATACTAACGTAGAGTGTATCTGTTACATGCTGGTGTTGTGAGGAAGTGCATGTGCAGTGTGGGTCTTATATCTATACCTATATATATTAACCTAACTAATAACATGTGTGTTGTTTTTTCGTTTCTGTGTCTGGGTTATTAATTTTTAGGCCCTTTGTGTGGCTTGGTTTGTTTGTGAAGTATGCGAATGTTCATACATACATACATAACTTCACGCCAGTTCCCTTGCAGGGTAGGTACTTACAACAGAGCGCCATTCAGGCTTATTCTTACACACCTCACTTGCTTCTTTGACATTCATAGCTCTTGTCTATGCGAACGTATATAGTGTGAATGTATATACTAACAATAGTCTACCTTCAAGGGAGTTGTATGAATATTAAAACTTTGAACATTGTTCGACTGTCAAGAGAGGGCGTTATAAGACTCTCGTGAGAAGCGCTCCTTCCTGTCCCATTCCTGTAAACTTTGCACAAAGTTTATTATACCATGTAAGAGTTACGATTAAAGTCTTGTGGATTTCATCGTCTTAAGGTATGCGCTCACAACGTAGCTATATGCGAGCGAGTGTAAGTAGTTTAAAAAATATAAACATATTATTATTCTGAATTCGTTTATTTCCTATTCATTCATAGAGTATGCATAAAAATTTAAAAATTAATAAATATTTTATTTTAATCATTTGGCAGTCTGCGCAAACCGTAGACTTTGTTAGAGTAACATACATTCTCTGTTTTCGCTATTTGACTACAGAACTATAAAAACATTTAATCGGTAATACCGCATATCTCAAAAAATACTCAATGGCTATTACTCAAATCAAATCTATGTTAAACTTTATTGTAGCCATACTAATATCTTAAATATAAAAAAATTATATGGGTATGGTGGTCATAGTATTTTAATTTTAATGCACTCGAACTTTAAAATGATGTGGGTTCTAACCCTGATGAATAATACGCATATTGTTTAGAACTATTACATCCTGACAGTGAAAGAAAACCTGATGATAAAAAATGTACATCGAAATAACTAATGTATTTGAAATCCACCAATCGACCTTAGAACATTGTAGTAGGTATATTATCTTTTTCTCATATTAAAAAAGAAGGTCTGATACCAGTACTTGGATATTTATATGAGTATGGCTTGACATATCCCTAACTACCTACCTACCTACTACCTTAAAATCCCTAACTCCACTTGCTGGTTCCAAGCGAAAGAACAGTGCTGGCCTTAGTGGCCAGCATTACACTAAGCCTGGGTCCAATTTTATCACTTATATCGTTTTATTCAATTGAACACTTTTTAGGCACGTTGGACACTTTGGAATGAGGAAAAGTACTAAACTCACGTCACCAACACGCTCATGCTTGGGCTTCGTCTGCTTTTGTGTTTAAGAGTTAGGCTTTCACCGTATACGTCTTATTTAAAGTGTAAAAAAGTAAAGTCGCTAACGCATACCCACATTAGAGATATACATACGTTATTTATTTATTTATTTTAATTTATTTTGGGTGTTAACAGCTGTAGTCTGACATACTAAAGTTTTACAAACTAAAGTTACAGAGACAGCTAAAGAACAGCTATTAATAAACACAGATGACTATCTTTCCATTTCATCAATGTAAAATATTGACAGATAACTTAATTTCATCTTTCAATTCAGTTATCTGTCAATATTTAACGTCATTAATACTATCGTACCTCAAATTGCAAGTTACACCCATCGCCACATTTGTGTGATACGGCGTATACTTTTAATTTTAACTCAGATGAAGCCGCGCCATCAGATACATATATACTGATGTGTGTCTGGTTTAGTATATAATATATAGCTCTTTTGGGATGGGGAAAAAGCGCTAATCTCGCGTGACCGCCACGCTCAGATATGAAGTTTTCACTTCTGACGTGCAGTCCTATGACTGAGAGTTTTTTTATTTCCCTCGGTATTGTTAAAGAGTCTTATTTGTTCTAAATAAAACACTTCTTTCGTCTTCTAAATATATTTAGATAACAAACATTACATCTTGTCACTCGTGTTGATTAATAAACATAGCTCACTGCTTCTTAAAGCATGTCTTTCACAGGGCAACATGATTTCAATTTTCTAAGGGATTGTTTAAAGAGCGGTACCGACTGTGCGCCCGAGGGAATGCTACAGCCGTGGAAACTTGGTAAATTGTTTACTGGCCCGCCCAGCTTTGGCGGCAAACTGGCGGGCAAGTGTCGTTTGTCGTTGGCATAAAGTTCTTGCAATGTGTCGTAGTGGGATAAAATTCCACTTGTTAAAATTGTCGGCTTTTCGCCTGTACCTGGTTCATGGTAAAAAGATTTACTTTGTCATCAGAAGCCTTGTTCTTTAGTTTTTTTTTTTAAGTGAAACTTCTATATAGACGGGGGGGGGGGGGGGGGTATTAGGATTTTTTCTGTCACGAAAAAGCGTTACGGCCGTGGTGAGAGGCGCATAATGTTAGAGTAGACTATTGATGTTTTTTATTGGTTCCGGATCGAATTCAGCTTTTTTGATTGATAAAATAAAATATATTTAAATAACAAATGCATTCATTAAAATGTACCTAACCTAACCAAATCATAATTTGCAGTAGACCTGTGAAAAATCGAAATGTGTGCTGGGACACATAGTAGAAGTTAAATTTTAACGGACAAGTGGAAAAACGAATCGCAACAAAATTTTTACTTGCAGTTTTACGGGCAGATTGTTAATGTACTCATCCAATTTGAAAACCAACCCGTAAAACTTTAAGTTAAAATTTTATTGCGATTCGTTTTGCCACTTGTCCGTTGCCATTCGTTTTTCCACTTGTCCGTTGCAATTCGTTTTGCCACTTGTCCGTTGCCATTCGTTTTTCCACTTGTCCGTTGCGATTCGTTTTGCCACTTGTCCGTTGCCATGCGTTTTTCCACTTGTCCGTTGCGATTTGTTTTTCCTCTTGCCCGTTGAAGTTTCACTTCTACTATGTGTCCCAGCATACATTTCGATTTTTTTTTAAGAATATTCAAAGCACTTTTTATGAAGTGAAAATGTCTTTGTAGATGTTTTATTAATTGTTACTTTCATTATTGTTAATTTAATATATTGTACAGGTAACTCTAAGTCGAAAGGTAAAATAAAACTTTTAATGTACTACAGCTAACGGTGCTCTCCATAGACGGCTCCGACTCGCTCAGGCACTTATTTTGAAAATAAATCTACACTGATAAGCATCATCTTTATTATCTCGCCAAGAACTATATTTTATATAACGATAAAATGATTAATTACCAGTATTTCATAATTAGTGCAAAATGTTAAAGATCTAAAACAAAAACAAAAAGAATAAAAAAGGTTTTTAAATACAAGCTTTTGAGATACTGGATATCATGTAGCAGCAGAGTGCTAGCCAAGACAAGTAAAACGAGCCCAAACACGACGGGTCTATCTTGTTTAGTACAGGAGTTCCTATAGCCACCTTCCGACTCCATCATCAGATCAGCTCCATGGTACCATATTATTGCATTGTCACGCGATATACATATGCGTGCAAATTTCAGCTCAATCGGAAACCGGGAAGTTGGTCAAATTTAACTTGCAAGATTCCACCCTAACTTACATACATACATAGGTACATCCATTGCAAGTTAAATAAAAGCTTGTAAAAAAAGCATAGGTTTTGTTAGTTTTTAACTAATAAATAGGGAAATACAAGCGTAAAAATAAATTTAACTTGGCTCTAAAACTAGGCAAGGTCTACATATACTACTCAATATACATAGTTTTTTTTATATGCAAACTGTAAAATAGTGTCACCTATCCTTTTACTGCCGGTGCTAAAAAGTATTTCGTACGGGTTAAAAAACAGTTCTGACCGCTAAAAACATAAAAAAGAAAGTAATTATCAGTTTAACTGAACAATTATACGCCTGGCGTGTTTTCGCCATACGAAAATATACGATGCGCTGGTAAACTCATTTTACGAGTATTTAAATGTTGCGCAGTGTTTTTGTAGTTTTAATGGACCTCAGCACTATAACTTTTTATGCTTGTCTACACGGTATAATTACCGACGCAGTAATCTTCTTTACTGATACAGGTAGGTCTGGGTTTACGATATAATATCCTACTATATCCGTACAAGTACAAGATTATCTTGACGTAAGAGTCAACAAAACAATTCACAGCTAGTGGTAGGACATTTCCCGTTTGGATGGCTACCACCCCTGGTCTAGAATATGCTGCCATAACAACCTTGAGTTGTGTTGTAGCATTATTGGCCACCAGCACTTTCAGTCTCCCCTTCGAGGCTAACAGCACATTGATAGCACCTTTGGTGTTGCGTATGTGCCAAACCGCAGTAGCCAGCTAGAAAAAAAACGACCTGAGTTTTTGTGAACAAAATTTCTTCATCAGACAACAGCAATATTAATGGACGTAGGTCTCCTGAAGTTCGCACCGTAAATTCTAGACCTCCGCTTTCCTCATCCAATCTCAACTGGCGATTTTACATAAAGCATAGATCCATTGGGCTAGAGTGTCTCTCAATACATTTACCAAGACGCGGTCTCCCCTCCAGGACTAGATTGCTGCAGCAGCCATTGTTCATACAATAAAAGTACTCCACCCACTGCTACTATACCTTCCAAATAATCCAAGAATTGAGATTTTTGAGAATTTGAGAGAATTGTCGATAAAATTAGTTCTCTTTCCGATATCTTTGTTTCTAATTTTGTCCATGAGAGAAAAACCTAACATAGTTGGCTTCATAGTTCGCCGAGCGACCCTAAGCTAGTGAACTAACTCCATTGACGGAGTTTATGTTGAACTAGGATTTGCCCCCAGATCCTAAGGACTTCCCCCTCTGTTGTTGAAAAGGGTGTCCTCCCCCGCAGGACAGGGCTCGTCAGGGTATCCAAGATACAGTACTTATTGGTCTAGTTCCTGTGGCGTCCCGTAAAAGCGTGTGAGATGAAGAGCACAGATTTATTTAGTAGGTAGTTTGACGACCGACATCTCTAGAACCTCCGCATTGGTGGTGTCATGTTGAGCATACGGCCGATCAAGAGTCCCACACATCCCTCCGTGTAAACGCAGGATTCCCGAGATAAAAAGTAGCGCAGATTTTGACTGCATCGAAATCGGTCTAGTAGAGCAAGTCAACAAACCGATAAACGACAAGAAATCTAAAAAAGAATGCATCGTGTTCTTCATCGGTTATAGAGTATAATCCAGTATTTTTTTATAATTTCAATTTACAGACACTACTCTTTTAGATGTATCCGTGCAGGAACGGAGAAAGAATACAATTTCCTGCGTTGGGGCGGCCTGTCGTAAGAGGCGACTTAACAACCCACAGCCAGGTGGTAGGGCATTTGCCCGACTGGATGGCTACCACCCCTGATCTAAAGTATGTCGCCATAACAACCTTGAGTTGTGTTCCGGCATTAGTGACCAGGTTCCAGTCGCCCTTAAGAGAGCAGCAGCGCATTTGTAGCACCTTTGGTGTTGCAAATGTCCATAGGCGATGGTGACCGCTTTTCATCAAGTGGGCCGTCTGCCTGTTTGCTGATCTTCTGCAATAAAAAAAAAAAAAGATTTTTATAATATTATAGATAAATGTTGACTGAAGGATAATGTAAATTAAGACCAATTGCACATATATTATCTAGTCTGAATAATTATCACACATGAGAAAACCTGCCCAGCAGTTCTCATATAGCAGTTCTGATAATATGGTTATTAGGGTACGATACACCTAAACGGTGAAGACTTCGTCAGGATTCGAACCCATTATATTGATAATAGAACCTGGTGCTTTAGTAATTAAGCTACCAATATTAGCACAAATACACCTCGAATTGCTCCCGAACTTCAATAGACGCATTGATACTGAAACCAATGAAAACAATACACTCTCGATCGAACAATCGAGCAATGAGGAAATTTGTAATCCGAGAACGTTGGATCACAACAATCTTCCATTGCCTCTATATTTTGGAAGTATACAACAGCATTATGTGGTACATTAGAGCCTCATTTTCATTTCAGTCACGATCCAACCAAACATCTTTTTAATAGCAACCAACAATGCTTCCCTTACGAGGCTTTTGATAAGCATTGTTATATCCACTATGAAAAGAAGGAAATATACTGTATTCCTTAGTACATTTTTTTCTTTCTTGAAGTTCGAATTTATTAATTTACTTGAAATATTTGATTTAGGTTTGAAATGAGAGCACACGAACCGCTCAAAATTCAGCAGAGGACCTAAAGCAGGTGTAAAGGCTTTAGTTTTATATTGTTTGTCTTTGAAAACCACCAGCCATGGCCCAGAATTTTGGAGGGCTTGCGTGGAGACATGGGAAGGCCAACACGTAGAGGCCCCCTGACAAATTCAATGTAAATGTGGTGTGACACTAACTGGCGAATATCCCTGTCTACACCACATAATACACCCAAGGACAAGCCCCGGCCAGCGTAGGACTATTGTGGGAAATGAGAACAAAAAGTACCGGGCTATTGGGGCGCACTGCTGGTGGTATTAAGGGTCTCGGAATATGAGGACTATGGTTTCTGCCCGTCGCCATATTCAGGGAACATGGAAAAATGGGCAGACGGTGATTGGCCACTCCCTGCATGGGCCCCAAAAAATGCCACAGAATACAGGGGCAACATGGGTGTGAATGGCTACGGGGTTCAAAGAGGTAGACTGCATGTTATTATTATTTTTATAAAGAATGAATGAATTCCAGAAATTCTCTTTAAACTCGGGGTAAGTCATGTTACTAAAGGTATACACAATTACAATTGTTTTATCAAAAACAAAAACGGTCAGTGAAAATTTCGCATCAGATTCAATTTCTATTTCAACCTGGCCACTTTAAACCTCTCCCTAGAAATTCTCGGGATATAAAGCACTGCAGATTTTAATTCCGGGATTCTACTATCGATCAGCGAAAACCATATCGAAATCGGCCTCGTAGTTTTTACGTGAATGTCGAACAAACAGACAAACACAAAAAATGTAATAAACAAAAGCCTACACTTTTACAATTTTATCATATTATAGATAGGTCTACGCAAATAATTAAACATGTAATAGGTTACACCAGTTAGATAGATTTTTCAGCCAAAAAATTTGGCGTAGATGAGACGATAGTGCACAAATCATAAAGTAACAATTTCGTCAATGAAAATAGTGTAATTACAATTATTGTAAATTAGAGTATCGAATTGTAGAGATAGGTAGAAGCGGCAAAATATGAACAGCTTAATTGGGGGAAATGTATAAATCCGCCACTAATCTCAGCAATAGTTCAAGCAGTATACAGCAAGCAAGCAGCAACATATGAAAATGTAATTTAATTTAAATAAAAAATTAATTAAAAACCTGAATAATACCGTATAGCATGTCGGAGAAGTAAACATTTGAAAAATGTTTCATCAAAATGAAACGGACTTTGAATTAAATCGTCCAACATACATACAAAGAATTTTATACCCCTATATTAGTACAGATTAATTCATATTTTTTCGTTTATTAATAACTAAAGTAGGAGGTAAAAAACATATTTGCTTCCGATAAATCATTGATTGAAAAATATATTTTTCTGCGATCTATTTGCACAAACATTTTCTGATTAATTTTTTGATAGGCAGCGAGTCTTTAGAAATAGATTTCAAAATATTTTTAATGCCTCTGAAGTTAATTGAAGATATATAGCTATCAATAAATATAAGTGCTTGTTAATTTTTATATTGAATCGTTCATCATAGTGCTTTTTCCGCGGCTTTATTTGCTTATATATTGAATTAACGAAAACAATGTACATTGTTCACTTCTAAGAATGCATTCATAGTTCGTGGATTGCAACGTACTTGCCAGATTTATTTAGATTCTACCGTAGTTATTTTTCTACCTTAGAAGTATTAATCTCATAATTCAAAGGGAAGGGAGATAGTTTTTACGATCTTAAGAATGTCGTTATGATTTTTTAAGATCTGACTTTTGATACTGCGTCACACGACTATATTTTATCCGTGCAGGAACGGAGAAAGAATACAATTTCCTGCGGCCGGGCGGCCTCTCGTAAGAGGTGACTTAACAACCCACAGCCAGGTGGTAGGGCATTTGCCCGACTGGATGGCTACCACCCCTGGTTTAGAGTATGCCGCCATAACAACCTTGAGTGGTGTTCCGGCATTAGTGACCAGGTGCCAGTCACCCTTAAGAGAGTAGCAGCGCATTTGTAGCATCTTTGGTGTTGCAAATGTCTATAGGCCATGGTAACCGCTTTCCATCAAGTGGGCCGTCTGCCTGTCTGCTGAACTCATGCAATACAAAAAAATTACACAAAAAAAAAATTTAACACTTAGCACTGTATATTGTGGCCCCTAATCTTCACTTTTCACGATTTTACTACAATGTGGTAAAACGGTAGATACATAGATTACATGTCCATATTTTCTATGTATAGGCATACCTATAGACTCGGTAGATTCGGAAAAAACCTTATTTCTCAAAATATATTCCTAGTATTGAAATATATTCCTAGTATTGAAATATATTCCTAGTATTGAAATATATTCCTAGTATTGAAATATATTCCTAGTATTGAAATATATTCCTAGTATTGAAATATATTCCTAGTATTGAAATTTATTCCTATATTGAAGGACCCTTCAACATTTCTAGTTAAGATTTGTTTTACAGGATATTTAGTAATTGCTATTAGTTCATAACAACACAACACTAGGTATCTATGTTTTTTTTTTATTTAAAGGTACGAGTAGGTACTCGCTTTACGTGGAGGTTATAAAATATACTTCATGCTTTCTTTTCATTTTACTGTTATTAGTTATTGTGTTATTAGTTTAGTGTAACTTAAAATTCATAATGACTTATTATATATTTTTATTACTTTTGTTTGTTTGTTGTTTGTTTGTTGAAAGAATGACTAAACAGATATACAATGCAAAAGTGGATGGATGCAGAAGTCGTGGAAGACCACGACACACCTTCCATGATCAAATTGATCGTGTACTAGCAGAAGGTGATGTCAGGAGCCTTAAGAACACACGAGCGTGCATGACAAGAGCTATGAATGTCAAAGAAGCAAGTGAGGTGTGTAAGAATAAGCCTGAATGGCGCTCTGTTGTTCGTGCCTACCCCGCAAGGGAACTGGCGTGAAGTTATGTATGTATGTATGTATGTACTTTTGTTTGAGTCATTGTTTATATAAAGGAACTGATATCATTGGGTCATTGTTTATATAAATCAGCGCTGCTTCAGTCCTTGTCGCAGCATAGTGCTGACTTCTAGCCTCATTGGGGTGAATGTTATGTACGTTTTTTGTGTATTTTTGTTAACTAATTGTATATGCTTGATTTACATGTACAACATCTTATGACGCGTATTCTTTTTATGTGTGTACATACATTTACGACAATTAATCTTTTCTTTCTTTAAAAAAATGGCTACCAAACCCTAATAAAAATTTACAACACAAAAACTTCGCTTCTGCTTAGCCAAGTAGAATTTTGAGTTGACACCTCTGTACTAATTGTATCAGAATTGTAAACATGAGCCGTGTTTTAAGCAGACACGTTTTATGTTTATTTAGGCCACTCTGCATCAACATTTGGTAGGCAAATTAACCCATCCATACTAATATTATAAATGCGAAAGTAACTCTGCTTAATATTTTCTTAAGTTTTCGCGACTTGTATACATAATAAAACTACGTTTCAACGGTTCCAAGCGCGGTAATTTTATTTGATTTTGGTTTCTCCGACGTTTCGGCCACTTTTCAGTGAAACTCTGCTTGTTCAAATTTTCACAACAAAACAACTGACCGGATCTTAAAGAAATTTAGCAAATAGATATGTTGCATTCTGGTCATATAGCCTACCATAAAAAATAGTTTTTTTATTATTATTATTAACAGCTCTACGGACTCGAGTTCCGTACCCTTTTTTACAACTTAATTTTTTTGAATTTAACACGCTTATTATTTATTTTGGTTCTTGTGTCTGACATTTATTTATTGATTTTTGTGTTGAGGTGTATGTATCTTACGAATAACTTAATATATTAATTTATTCTAGTTTTAATACTAAACTTATACTAATGTATAATGTATCAAAAATACATACATATATAACTTCACGCCAGTTCCCTTGCGGGGTAGGCACGAACAACAGAGGGCCATTTAGGCCCATTCTTACACACCTCACTTGCTTCTTTGACATTCATAACTCTTGTCATGCACACTCGTCTGTTCTTAAGGCTCCTGACATCACCCTCCGCTAGTACACGATGAATTATCAAAAACAGTATATTGAAAAGGGTGAAATAGGGAATATAAGTTTGTATAGGCGATCGGTAATTCCTAAGTTAAGGATACAAAGTTTGATATTTAAATCTGATTAAATTGAGGAGAATCCAGTGCCAGATGCGAAACGGGAGTGGTTGGCGCCGATTATGGTAAATGACTTCTATGTACGTGTTCAAATTGGCGCAAATATTTTATTTTATTGCAGGAGATCAGCAGAGAGGCAGACGGCCCACTTAATGGAAAGCGGTTACCATCGCCTATGGACATTTGCAACACCAAAGTTGCTACAAATGCGCTGCTGCTCTCTTAAGGGAGACTGGAACCTGGTCACTAATGCCGGAATACAACTCAAGGTTGTTATGGCGACATACTTTAGACCAGGGGTGGTAGCCATCCAGTCGGGCAAATGCCCTACCACCTGGCTTTGGGTTGTTAAGTCGCCTCTTACGACAGGCCGCCCGGCCGCAGGAAATTGTATTCTTTCTCCGTTCCTGCACGGATAAAAATATATAAATAGTCTATATATAGTATAATAGTAGTATAAATAGTATAATAAATAGTCGGAATTTCTCTAATGTTCTCCAGGTAACTAAGTAACTCCGTTGGCTGGCTCAGCGTTCCAAACTGTGTCTTGGCCTCCGAAACGAGAACACGCCACATGTTTCTGTCCTGTGCGATTTCTTGCCACTTATGGGCTTGAACCACTCTATACCCTCTGTCTTGAGGCGACCGACCGGACGTCGCCCATCCGATCATCCCTAATAGGTCCTCTTCATGTGACCGAGCCAACGAAGGCGATGAGATTTTATCTCTCCTATTATGTTAGTCGTGGTAGCGTAATGGCTAGCGCACGCGTCCCAGACCCAAAGAGCGCGGGTTCGTTCCTGACTGGAACGCATGCACCACTTAGGCAGTTTTCTAACCTAATGTGCAAATTGTTACAATGACCACGTGCTAACAACGGTGAAGGAAAACATCGTGATGCAACCTGCACATCGAGATAACCGATGTGTCAAACCTGCCAAGCCGCCTTGGACAAGCGTGGCGGGTATACTGTCCGTGCCCCAGTAATGGGAGGCCCTAGCCCAGCAGTGGGACATTCATGGGCTGTTATTACATTATGTTAGGCTGGGCCACGAGATTTTCAATTTCCCTGGTTCTGACCCACTAGCTACCATTGTCTCTCCTAGTTGGCCCCAAAATCTTACGGATAACCTTTCTTTTGGCCACTTACAGCCGGATCTCTTCCTTAAAGGTAAGCTTCCAAGCTTCACATCCGTACATCAGGATGGGCCGTATAACGGTTCTGTAAATCCAGTTCGCAGGTAGCCGGTTTTCATTTTGTATTCCGCCCATAATTTAACTATTTTTAGACAAAGTAATAAGAAATAAGATTTTATCCGACTAACAACAGTAAAAATTGGTCTTTGAAATAATGATTCATATTTCTCCAAATAGAAACAAGGTATAATACGTCAGAGGTGGTGTTAGATTATGAGACAGCGAACAAGCGAATCACTCTAATGGCGGGTGTGTATTATTTTACTATCCATTAACTAATACTATTTAACATTCGACATAAACTAATAATTATAATTAATACCAATGGTAAAATAAAAGAATGGATTATAAGAAATTTTATCCGTGCAGGAACGGAGAAAGAATACAATTTCCTGTGGCCGGGCGGCCTGTCGTAAGAGGCGACTAAACAACCCACAGCCAGGTAGGGCATTTGCCCGTCTGGATGGCTACCACCCCTGGTCTAGAGCATGCCGCCATAACAACTTTGAGTTGTGTTCCGGCGTTAGAGACCAGTTTCCAGACTCACTTAAGAGCGCAGCAGCGCATTTGTAGCACCTTTGCTATTGCAAATGTCCACAGGCGATGGTAACCGCTTTCCATCTAGTGGGCCGTCTGCCTGTCTGCTGAACTCCTGCAATAAAAAAAAAGAAATAGAAACGCGCATATATCCCGGCCCAGGGCAGGTTTGTCCTCACGATTGATCAAACATCAAGGATTTAGGCTTGTGGTAAGAAATAAAATAAACCATGATTCACCATTACATTTGCGGGTGAAACTGCGTGTAAGAGCTAGTGTTACACAAAAAGGGGCTCAATATTTTCCCTCTTCCCAGCAAGCTAAGTATCTGATAATGTGACGCTTTTTCCATTTACGTACAACGTCTATTAGTGTGAACATTTTTGGTTTACTGTATACTTAAGAATAAGTAACATTATTATCTTAAGGCTAATGGCACTCTGTCAGCCATACACAGAATGGCGTAATGTTCCATTAACCTACTTTAAATCTTTATTATTGTATAGTCTAAGAGACGCTGAATATCGACCTTCACCCATTTGAAAACCAGATGAGACATATTATTTACCAAATTATATTGATTTGTACATACATACATACATAACTTCACGCCAGATCCCTTGCGGGGCAGGCAACGAACAACAGAGCGCCATTCAGGCTTATTCTTACACACCTCACTTGCTTCTTTGACATTCATAACTCTTGTCATGTACGCTCGTCTGTTCTTAAGGCTCCTGACATCACCTTCTGTTAGCACGATCAATTTGATCATGGAAGGTGTGTCGTGGCCTTCCACGACTTCTGCATCCATCCACTTTTGCATTGTATATCTGTTTAGTCATTCTTTCCACATGCCCGAACCACCGGAGCATTCCTTTCCTTACCTTCACCCCGATACTCTCTTTCAGACCAACTCTCTTTCTTACTTCGGTATTACGAACGCGGTCCGCGAGCGTCACTCCGCAGATTTTGCGCAGTGCTCGCATCTCAACCGCGTTTACTCTACTTTGATTTGTAAACGCCTATTATAGCTTGCTAATCGAAAAGTGTTCATGGATATTTCTGAAGTCTTTAAGGCATGGCAATAATATTCCATGAACAGTTTTTTCAAATTCAAATTTAAATTTCTTTATTCAAAATAAGTTTCACTAAGAACACTTTTTGGAGCTCATACATAAACGTTAAAATTTAATTTTACTTCCTATTATATGTACGTGTTATTATTTTAAAGGGGAAGAAGCGGCAAGAAACTCCCCAGCAATACGTCTAGCTAAAAATTGGATTCTAGCGCTATCTACCGGTTCCAATTGTGGAACTAAATAATTCGGGGACTTACTCACACATAAACATTTTTTTTATCATAATCGGTAAAGTCCTTCTCTAGTTATGCCCGTACATACATATCTACGATTTATTTTTATTTATATAGAAGAGAAATGTATTATAATTTTATAGAAATGTAAACATTTAGTAAACAAAACAACATGTACGCTGAAACTTCTTAAAATTGCCAGGTGGTAGGGTGTATGCCCGACTGGATGGCTACCAGCCCTGGTCTAGAGTATGCTGCCATAACAACCATGAGTTGTATTCCCGCATTAGTAACTAGGTTCCAGTCTCCTTTAAGAGAGCAGCAGCGCATTTGTAGCACTTTCCGTAAGCGATGGTGACCGCTTTCCATCAAGTTGGCCGTCGGACTGTCTGCTGAACTCCTGTATTTTTTTTTTTAAGTTTACTCCCGTAATTTACTCCCTTAGGAATACCCGGTTAAAAGCGTATCCGTGTTTTACATTCTCCGTGGGTCGACCAGCAAAACCCCTATTCGTTTCATTACGTGGTTTCAATTCTCTATACTGACTAAGTTGTAAAATTAATTAATTAATTTAAAATCAACCAACAGCGCATGTTACAATTTTACGAAATAAAAAACCCGTAAGTGTAAGCCTAGCGACACAACTGCGGACCATACCCTGCGGACAGTTCAGCTACATACGCTCGCAATGTTTTTTAAGTTATCTATGACATATCAGCGGAAATTACGCCGAGTTCGGATTAGAGCCGATCCTTTAATCACCGAACATTCCGCACGGTACGTTCCGCAGGTGTGGCTTTACACTCAAATACTTATATAGAGCTAATAAAAGATTTTTTTGTATTAAATTTGATAAAGCGAATAAACTAGTGTCTAATTTAGTGTAAACATTAAACATATTACTAGGATATGCCCGCGACTTCGTCCATGCTCGACTCGAAATTCACGGGGGATGCCTGGGAAACAAAGTAACGCAGCATTTAAAACAGAATGTAAGCTGTCGTTTAATTGAAAACTGTGTCGGAATTAGCTAATTTTTATGCAACCGAACAACTTCAAAGCGCTCATGGGATAAAAAATATCACACATTTTATTACATAAAATTTGCTATCGATCAGTAAGTGAGTAATGTGATTTACATTGTAACTATTTTTTTTTAATCTGGCCATTTTAAACCATTCCTAGAAAATTTCCCGCGGGATTTCCAAAATAAAAAGTAGCACATAGTTTAAGTGTAAAAATTAACTGTCGATCAGCGAAAACCACATCGAAATCGGCCCAGTAGTTTTTCGTGAATCCGGAACAAATAAACAAACTGACAAACAGATAATAAATCTAAAAAAAATCATCGCGTTCTTTTTTTTATATATAATAATAATCGGCAGACAAACACACATATCGTATATCCCCAAGCTAACCAAATTACGCTTGTGTTATGTCTAATATACAACGGACCACTCTGGGGTCGATCCCAGATACCCACACCATAGTAAATAACAGAAAGAGCATTTCCGAAATTTACCATGCCAAGAATCGAACCCGGAGCCTCTGCGTTTCAGCGAGTTTGACCGGCTAAGACTGCGCCCCGTGAACCACTGACGCCGTCAAGCCTACGTTCTGCCTCGTTTATATAGTCTATTCCAGTTGTTTTCTTTTTAATAGCTTCAATGTACAGACACGACATGTTTAGAATTTTATAATACTATTATAGACTACCACTGACATTATTAATGTAATTTTGTTTATTTAAAATACCATTTTAGTACTCATGTGTCAGAGTCGTGGTAGCGTAATGGCTAGTGCAAGCGTCCAAAACTCAGAGGGCGCGGGTTCGATCCTGGCCGGAACGCATGCACCACTTAGTCAGTTTTCTGATCTAATGTGCATATTGTTACAATTACCACGTGCTAAAAACGGTGAAGGAAAACATCGTGATGCAACCTGCACATCGAGATAACCGATGTGCCAAACCTGCCAAGCCGCCTTGGACAAGCG
Organism: Dendrolimus kikuchii; assembly: GCA_019925095.2. Lineage (NCBI taxonomy): Eukaryota > Metazoa > Arthropoda > Insecta > Lepidoptera > Lasiocampidae > Dendrolimus > Dendrolimus kikuchii. The sequence continues at coordinate 4,807,359 of CM034400.1, forward strand.
TGGCGGGTATAGGTCCGTTCCCCCCTATAATGGGAGGCCCGAGCCCAGCAGTGGGACATTTATGGGCTGATATTATTATATATGTGTCAGTACGCTTGGATACTACTATAGACCCCTTTTACATATTTCGACATTAATTTTATAATGGTAATTATGACTACATATTTATATTCAGACACAAAAGGTTTTTGTTAATGAATTAATATAAATAAATAAAATAAACTAAGTTATAATAGTGAATTATTATCTGTTGTATTTTCGAAATAAATAAAATATTCCAAATAAAAAAATCTAATAAACCTGCCGGTTCAGCGGCGGGAACAGCCGAATTACTCAAGCGGCGCAAATCTGCAACCCTCAGTGAGAGTTATGTTTGTGCCGTTTGCTGTCGAGACGCTTGGACCGTGGGGTCCTGAGGCCATGAGCCTCTACCAAAGTTTATCGAAACGACTCATTGACTCTTCGGGTGATCAGAGGGCTGGTGCCTACCTCGGGCAACGGATCAGTATGGCGATCCAGCGAGGCAACTTAACCAGCCTTCTGGGCAACTTACCCATAGAAGACGGTGATCTGGGCTCAGTATTCTACTTATAGTCTTGAGGGACTTTGAGTAGAATACAATACAAATAAATTAAGTTTTCTTGCATTGTATTCGATTATATGTAATTTAATATAGCTTTGTACAACCTGCGTTAAAACTACATGTCAAGCAACATTTAAAGAAGTCTTTATAAAAGAACATTTGTCTTAAGATTTATATATATATATATATATATATAATATTTTGATATGGTATTAGTTAATAATTATATTTTAATCTCATTTTAAGTGAATCAAATGTTCTTATGGGAAATTAAGCTTTTTAAACTTAAAACAAATCCTATTAGAAAGTCAAAATAATAGTAAACATTAATATAACCATCAAGTTATTTCAAAGCGGTTATTTCTAAAGATAACATCGCGAACACGTTATAGTGAATCAGAGTTCAAACGTTATATATACAAGGCGGACGTACAAACTCTTATAATTAAATTTCTATCCTAAAATAATAGACGGACGACTTTTTACGGAAAACTGGCAACTTTTAATTCTATTTCGCGGGTAGCAATTTAATTTTAGGAGCCATAATGGAAATATTTATTTTAAATAAGAATAATAAGTTTTGTAACAACGCTCCGAAGTTTATGTTGGACTAGCTGCGTCCGCGTGGAGTTTTTTTCTCGGAACCCTAATTTTAAAAATTGCCAAGTTACAACTTATAAAATCAGCTATCCGCCGGTGAAAGTCTCATCAAAATCGGTCCAGCCGTTTCAGAGGTTAGCTAGAACGGACAGAAAGACAGACAAAGTAATTATAAATTGATTTTTTGATATAAGTACCGTGTATATTTTCATGTGCATTTAGTAAAAAGCTGTTATTTTGACATTACAAACAGACACTTCAATTTTATTTATTTGTGTAGATATGTATGGATGTATACTCAAGGTGGCGAAATCCGTCTGTAGTAAGTTCATACACCGCAAGTTTTTTGACTTTTGGAAAACGGAATTTAACGCCAACTACAATTCAAAGACAGAACTCAATTGAGACTTAGCTTCACTGACTGGTTTGAGAAAGAAAGAAAGAAGAAAGAAAAACATTTTATTCAGGAAAAATTACATTGGTGTAGTGTAGGTATTCCCAGATAGCTACCACCCCTGGTCTAAAGTATGTCGCTATAACAACCTTGAGTGTTGTGTTCCGGCATTAGTGACCAGGTTCTAGTTTCCCTTAAGAGAGCAGCAGCGCATTTGTAGCACCTTTGGTGTTGCAAATGTCCATGGGCGATGGTAACCGCTTTCCATCAAGTGGGCCGTCTGCCTGTCTGCTGAACTCCTGCAATAAAAAAAAGGTATAATTGTCAACAAATTTAAAACTAACAACACAATCTTGTCCTGAAAGAGCCTTCAGACTCAGCATAATGCTGGTCTTTTAGAACTAGCGCTGATCTTCCGCTGAGCCTGTAATGTATTGTCCCAACAGACATTACATAATTGCAAAGCATGAAGGTAGAATCTTAAATCTATATATATATAAAAATCAATTGCTATTCATAAGTCTCGCTAAAACTCGAAAATGGCTGGACTGATTTGGCTAATTTTAGTTTTGAGTTACTTGTGGAAGTCCAGGGAAGGTTTAAAAGGTGAGTAAATATGAAAAAAATGCTTGGAATATAGTAAAAACTACAATTTCGATTTCCCTTGGAAACTATTCCTACCTGTCAAACATTTGATGTTCGTCCCGTCGCTCAGAAATGAAATTGAATTTAAAAGTGAAGTTTTTTTATCATTTTGAATGTCAAATGTTTGATATTTGTTCCGGTTAAGTTTTGACCACATCTTTTGCTAAAGTTGAAACATTCTGCAATTATCGTTCAGCATTTTTATTTATTGATTCTTAGGCGGTACGAAGTTTTCCGGGTCAGCTAATCAATTACTAAATTTGAAGATATGATCACTGACCATTAATGGTCTATTAAATAAAAATTGGCGCACTAAACTAAGTTTATCTATTGTTCGTATATATATATATATATACTAGCTGTCCCGGCAGACGTTGTTCTGCCCTGAAGAAATAAAATTTAGAACCCGATTGCAGCGCCACCTACCGGGTCCAAAGCAAGGATAGCTTACATCCTATCTTTCAAGTCGGATCAAACTGCACACGGTGTGCAAATTTTATTAAAATCGGTCAAGTAGTTTGGAGTCCATCGCGGACAAACAACGAGACACGTAATTTGTATGTATATAGTAGTTCATTTTATACTTTAAACAGTAATGAAAATAAAAGTAAATTATAAGTTAGGCTAAGTACCTATACTTAAATACATAATATTATAGTCCTCCTTGACGTATCTGTCAACGGCGGACCTTGTCAAGTCCGGCTGTGCGAGCGCAGCTAAGCGCAAGACAATATACATAATATATTGTCTTATATATATTACTACTAGAGTTTACCCCGCGGCTGCGCCGCGGGTTAACCTCTAGTTCCTGCTTCTTGTTTAAAGAGCAGGCGTTAATACAGGTTACAATATACACCATTTTTATGTTAGTGCCATTTGCACCCGAAAAATTCACTTCATTTTATATCGCAAACTCGATGCTTGATATATTCTCATGCCGATCTCTTGGCATGAGTATATATGTCCATTTTCGGCATTAAAACTACATTTAAACAAAATTAAAATAAAAACGATCCAGTATTCCCAGTGTTTTCCGAAAACTTAACAGAAAGACATATCGAGTTACTATCGCATTTTTATAGACGATGCATTTTTATATCTATGAACTTGAGAAATGATTGGTCTCATCCAAACTTTCATCCTCTATTACAAACAGTCCTAGTTTTATTTATCTATCCCCCGTCAATGAAAACTACAAAAATGTCAAAAGGGACAACATCAGCAAAAAGGACAAAAAGCGCAACATGGACAAAAAGGACAAAAAAAAGTCGAAGAGCAAAAGAGCAAAAGGGCAAAAGGGCAAAAGGGCAAAAGGGCAAAAGGGCAAAAGGGCAAAAGGGCAAAAGAGCAAAAGGGCAAAAGGGCAAAAGGGCAAAAGGGCAAAAGGGCAAAAGGGCAAAAGGGCAAAAGGGCAAAAGGGCAAAAGGGCAAAAGGGCAAAAGGGCAAAAGGGCAAAAGGGCAAAAGGGCAAAAGGGCAAAAGGGCAAAAGGGCAAAAGGGCAAAAGGGCAAAAGGGCAAAAGGGCAAAAGGGCAAAAGGGCAAAAGGGCAAAAGGGCTAAAGGGCAAAAGGGCAAAAGGGCAAAAGGGCAAAAGGGCAAAAGGGCAAAAGGGCAAAAGGGCAAAAGGGCAAAAGGGCAAAAGGGCAAAAGGGCAAAAGGGCAAAAGGGCAAAAGGGCAAAAGGGCAAAAGGGCAAAAGGGCAAAAGGGCAAAAGGGCAAAAGGGCAAAAGGGCAAAAGGGCAAAAGGGCAAAAGGGCAAAAGGGCAAAAGGGCAAAAGGGCAAAAGGGCAAAAGGGCAAAAGGGCAAAAGGGCAAAAGGGCAAAAGGCCAAAAGGGCAAAAGGGCAAAAGGGCAAAAGGGCAAAAGGGCAAAAGGGCAAAAGGGCAAAAAGGACAAAAGGGCAAAAGGGCAAAAGGGCAAAAAGGACAAAAGGGCAAAAGGGCAAAAGGGCCAAAGGGCAAAAGGGCCAAAGGGCAAAAGGGCAAAAGGGCAAAATGGTAAAAGGGCAAAAAAGCAAAAGTACAAAAGGGCAAAAGGGCAAAATGGCAAAATGGCAAAAGGGCAAAAGAGCATAAGGGCAAAAGGGCAAACGGGCCCAAGGGCAAAAGGGCAAAAGTGCAAAATGGCAAAATGGCAAAAGGGCAAAAGGGCAAAAGGGCAAAGGGGCAAAAGGGCAAAAGGGCAAAAGGGCAAAATGGCAAAAGGGCAAAAGAGCAAAAGGGCAAAAGGGCAAACGGGCCCAAGGGCAAAAGGGCAAAAGGGCAAAAGGGCAAAAGGGCAAAATGGCAAAAGGGCAAAAGGGCAAAGGGGCAAAAGGGCAAAAGGGCAAAAGGGCAAAAGAGCAAAATGGCAAAAGGGCAAAAGAGCAAAAGGGCAAAAGGGCAAACGGGCCCAAGGGCAAAAAGGCAAAAGGGCAAAAGGGCAAAATGGCAAAAGGGCAAAAGGGCAAAAGGGCAAAAGGGCAAAGGGGCAAAGGGGCAAAAGGGCAAAAGGGCAAAAGGTGAAAAGGGCAAAAGGGCAAAAAGGACAAAATAACCAAAATGATGAAAATGGCAAATCACAAAACCAACCAAAGCCTGTCCCACTTTTGGGATAATCTTTACATAAATCTATCCCAAAATCTATCCCATTATCCGGGATGAAAAATATCCCATGTCCACCCTCGGTATTCAAATTACATATGTACCGAGTATCAGCTAAATCGGTCCAAAAGTCTTTCCGTAAAAGGATAACAAACAGAGAGACAAATATCCTTTTATCCCGGAAACTATCCCATTTTCCGGGATAAAAAGTATCCTATGTTCATTCTCGGCATCGAAAATATATATATACTGAGTTTCAGCCAAATCGGTCCAGTAGTTTTTACGTGAAAACGGAACAGACAGACAGACAGACAGACAGACAGACAGACAGACAGACAGACAGACAGACAGACAGACAGACAGACAGAGTTACTTTCGCATTTATAATATTAATAGGGATTTATTTAATAACAAACTAAATTATTATACAAGTGCTGCTTTAGCAACTACTAACCTTTGTTGTCCTTCCTATACTCCAGCCAAAGGTTGTCTGGAAGAAATCGCCATGGGCGATAAGACTGCCGATTGTACTTGTATATTAATGTATTCTTAGAACTAAACTAAATTATAAATAAATTACACTACAAAAAAATACTTAGAAATTAAGTACTAATGTAGTACATACATACATACATACATACATAACTTCACGCCAGTTCCCTTGCGGGGTAGGCACGAACAACAGAGCGCCATTTAGGCTTATTCTTACACACCTCACTTGCTTCTTTGACATTCATAGCTCTTGTCATGCACGCTCGTCTGTTCTTAAGGCTCCTGACATCACCTTTGTTCTTTTTGTCAAAATCTGCATGCGTAAGACAAACGCCGCAACACGTGCCACGTCAAGTTAGTACTAATTAGTGCTGTACTAATCCACATCGTCGTGTTTATCGATTTTGGTCTCGCAACACTTCAGTTACTTTACTTTACGAGGTAACGAGGATAATTTCGACAGTGACGTCAGAAAAATACATTCATACATAACTTCACGCTAGTTCCACTGCGGGGGAACTGGCGAGAACTAATATAGTAGTTCATTTATATATTTTTTATTTTTAATAGTATTTGATTGTGTTTTAGTTTTATTTTAGTTTAGTACATCACCTAAAATCGTATATTTAAATTTCTTTTAAATTCTCCTTAGACACTGGGTTGCCTGGAAGAGATCGCTATAAGCGTTAAGGCCGCCCATTGTTCTAATTCAAACGTATCCATATCAATTGTCCAGATTTAAGTTTATAGTGAACAGTAAGGAGTTTTCATTCATTCATTCATATTTCCATTAAAAACTTATCTGTGCATATATAGATCACATTCGATGGTTCCTGAAACCCATCCAAAATTAAACACCCCAGTCATCCAGTCACTTTGATTGCGTCATCACAGCACTGAAGCTATTCTGCCTCCATATTAATGGCTGCACTGTGACGTCACTGAACGATTCACTCCGGCCTCAAAGTTTGGCTTTTAGCTATATTGCCCGACCAATTTTGCGGCTTTGTCTAAGCTCCCTTTAAATGGGTATAACTTAGAAATAAATCCAATTTATAATTTTAACTTTGTTTCGAAAGTACATGTACGTACAAGTAATTAAACAAACGAATGTTTCCATGTAATTGAAAATCAATCATGGATGGTTCCTATATCTTATACTATTAATTCACTTGCCCTACCATCGCTTGAATTTTGACATAATATTTACGGAGTTTATGTTAAATTTTAACCTATAGTAAGGCAAATGAACGGTCGGAAAGATATACGAAGCGGACATCGATTACATACGTATGTATATATGTATATTATTTTTGCACTTATATGTATTGTGTATACTTATCATTCATTATTATCCCTGGCAAATATTGCCTTGAAGAGATCGCGATTTAGCGATAAGACCGCCTGTTGTACTTATCTCTTGTATTTTTCTATTTCTGTTTATCTATGCTTTATCCGTGCAGTAATGTAGAAAGAATACAATTTCCTGCGGCCGGGCGGCCTGTCGTAAGAGGCGACAAAACAACCCACAGCCCGGTGGTAGGGCATTTGCCCGACTGGATGGCTACCATCCCTGATCTAAAGTATGTCGCCATAACAACCTTGAGTTGTGTTCCGGCATTAGTGACTAGGTTTCTCGCTTAAGAGAGCAGCAGCGCATTTGTAGCACCTTTGGTGTTGCAAATGTCCATAGGCGATGGTAACCGCTTTCCATCAAGTGGGCCGTTTGCCTGTCTGCTGAACTGCTGGCTGTGGGTTGTTTTGTCGCCTCTTACGACAGGCCGCCCGGCCGCAGGAAATTGTATTCTTTCTCCGTTCCTGCAAGGATAGAAGGTACCTATGTAAATTGTATAAATACAATATATTAAATTTATACCTAACTAGCTGTACCCGGCACACGTTGTCTTGCCCTTAAAATATAAAAAACGATTGCAGCGCCATCAACCGGGATCAATTGTTAATCTAAACCATTCTCGAATCTACTTAAAAAACACAAAAAATTTCATCAAAATTGGTCTCACCGTCAAAGAGGTGTTCAGCGGCGCCACCTACCGGATCCAATCGTGAATCTAAACCATCCCGGGATCGACTTAAATACACACAAAAATAATTTCACCTAAATCAGACAAATGAAAATGAGTTTCAATGCCATCACCATTGCCGAAATCGGCCGGCATAGATAATAACAAATTAATGTCAGTGACATAACAAATGAGTAACTGATGTTTTTTAACAATAGTTTTATTGATGATTATCATATTTTAATACTTATCCTATTCCGGACAAAGACAATTCCAAAAACACGAAAATCATAAAAACTGGTCCAGCCGTCCTTGAGTTATACATGGTGTAACTAACACAACTTCGTTTTCTTTATATATAGATTCATTTTATTAAATTATATAGATTGTACATTATAGTCATATGTGTTATTTTCAAAATTAGCGGATTCAATTGCTGGACCTGGATGATTAATTTTTCGGAAATCTAGTAATACCTCTTTTTTAGTTTACGTCCAAATCGCCCCTGAGACTCCTTTGCATATTTTTCGCCACAAACCTCATATTGAAGCACTCTTCGTCTACGGATTAAAGGATATGCATAAAGCATTCCAACCTTGACAAAAGAGGGCACATATGGGTACAGTTTGGGGAAAGGAAATGCTGATGGAAAGGTATTTTTTTTAAGTTTATGGCTTGGCAAGTAGGCTTTTAAGCCAGGCGAAGCTGTATTGTAGGCTACAATCCACACCGTTCAACGGAGTTCTTGTGAAAACTCGAAATGCCACATTTGACTATACAGTTCACATTTCTCACAAAAACACATAATTACTACTCAAAAACTATCAATATCCTACAACTGTTGTTCGTTTTAGAGTGATTTTACACATTTTTAGAAAATAAAAATGCACAGCACAACATCTCCTTTCAGTTCCCGCCAAAAACTCCATGGAGAGGCAAAGGTTACCTTGGAACGTGGATGTATATTTAATACTATAATACTAGATCTTCCCCCGTAGCATTGTCGTTATAAATGTCACTTCTATGTACCATGGAACTTTTTTTTCTGAATATGGAAATCGTATCTGTTCATGATGATTTTTATATAAAACTAGCCGTCCCGACAGACTTTGTCCTGCCCTGAAAAAATAAAAATCTAAGACCCGACTCTATTGCATCCTACTGGTTCCAATTTTGAATCTAAACCATCCGGGGACCCATTTAAACACACAAAAACAAAATCGGTCCTGCACATTAGAGGGATCCTATAGCCCAATTCCAGCGCCACCTATCGGTTCCAATTTTGACTCTAAACCATCCGGGAACCCACTCAAACGCATATAAAAAAATTCATCAAAATCAGTAAAGCGGTTCTCAATTTATGCGCGTACATACAGCGGCCCGTTCCGGCTTCACACGGGCTTATTAGGCTATCGATTGTTCATAAGCAAGGATTATGTATTTGTTTGTGTTCATATGTCTACTGTCTCCTAGCGTGGACTCAAACTCAACTCATTAGAACTAGATGCAGGTTGCGTTCTCTACTATGTCACAAATACATTAGTAATAAACGACCAACAGTAATCACGTGCCACCAGTTTGGCTGTTAGCCTGTCTGATGTACTTCAAAACAATAAAAAATTAAACAATATTTTAAAAACCAAAAATAAACTAAACGAACGAAATACTGCAGAGTAAGATTTTAAAATGGAACAGTCCGGTAAACAGTTTTAAAAACTATACATTGCTAAGAAGTTTATTTCAGTCGAGGAAACTCTTTGAATTGCAGCTCTGAATGTGTGCTTTTAAAAAGAACAAAGGTCCAGTTTTTATTGACAAGGTGTTTATACATACGAATATGATATATAAATGTAAGTACATATAGTTAGTTCTTTGCAAAAAACCCCCATTTGTGATTAATAAAAGCTTAAATGAAAAGTATTTTGAGAAACATATAGTAAACTCAACAAGTAGTAGGCTTTTGGGCAATGTTTGGAGTCTCTACAAAGCTAAATGGTGATTTTTTGCAAGAAATAAAAACACCCCATTGAATGTTATAAACGGAAGAAGATTTTATTTTATTTTTTCTAATGTATTTGACATGACATTTATATTAGTAAGGAAACAGATACACTTTCGGGTAATTAAAGGCGGCGCCAGATATTCGCGTCGGTAACAGGTAAGACAAGTAAATTAATAGTAAGACATAGGAACTAAAAGGTTTTAAAGATATTATTCTTTATTTCTTGTCCTGGACACATATTTTTCTTAGGTCACGGAGTCCTACTAGCCCTAAAACCCTGTACGCTTACAACATACTCGTAAAGCTTTAATTTCCCTTAGGCATCATAAAAGGATTGTTGATTAAATATATTGATTTATAAGTTAAGATATCTGGTAGGTTTCAAGCGTAAGCTGGGATTGAGTTGATCGGTATCTTACAGTAGAAGAATAGAAAAGAAGAAAGTAAAATAAAGAACTTGTTGGGGTATTATTCGCGCTTTCTAGTAGTTAATCTTTTAAAGAAATAATAATCACGTCTCCAAATAAAGACGTTTATTTGGATCTCAGTTGATATCTATATTTTTTTATTATTACAAGCTTTTATTTAACTTGCAATGGATGTGTGTATGTATGTATCTATGTATGTATGAAGTTTGGATGGAATCTTGCAAGTTAAATTTGACCAACTTCCCGGTTTCCGATTGAGCTGAAATTATTCACGTATGTGTACATTGCGTGACAATGCAATAATATGGTACCATGGAGCTGATCTGATGATGGAGTCGGAAGGTGGCCATAGGAACTCCTGTACTAAACAAGATAGGCGCGCCGTGTTTGGGCTCGTTTTACTTGTCTTGGCTAGCACTCTGCTGCTACATGATATCCAGGAACTCAAAAGCTTGTATTTAAAAACCTTTTTAAAAAAGCTTATTTTTTCTCTTAATACGTCACTTACAATAAAAGAGTCCGTAGCAGAACTGATTATATTAATATAATCTTTCTATTTTTCGGAACACATTCAAAATCCTTCAACAAATTAATCTTATACGATTAAATTTGAGTTTTATTAAAGACTAGCGGCCCGGCGCGGTTTCACCCGCGCTCTGTCCCGCTCTCGTGGTATATAACGTCATATTATATAGCCTATGACACTCCCTATTAACGTAGCTTTCCAACAGTAAAACAATTTTTAATATCGGTTTAGAAGATCCAGAGATTACGCCCTACAACTTCACAAACTTTACCTCTTTATAATATTAGTATAGATAAATAGATAACTCCTTATTGTACCGCGATACAAAAATAAACTTACAGACAAAAACTAATTTCGATGTGCAGAAAGGGCGGGCTTATCGCTAAAAAGCAGTATCTTCCAGACAACCACAGGAATTAATTGACATTATAATTGTGATGGCGGTATTCATAATTGTATTTAAAAATGGCGATATTGATGGCGGTATTCTGTTGTTCGTGCCTACCCTGCAAGGGAACTGGCGTGAAGTTATGTATGTATGTATTTATGTATTCATAATACGTTGTACGACAACTTACAGTTTAATAATAAATACATACGACAAAAGGTTAGTTGTTACAGTATCTTGTAAGACATTCGGTAGCTGATTTATTTTACAACTGGCTGTGCCTGCGACGTCGTCCGCGTGGAATTTGTTTTTAAAACCCCCCGATTTTGAAACATTCTTCATTGGTTCTCCGCTCCTATTGGTCTTAGCGTGATAATATATAGCCTATAGCCTTCCTCCATAAATGAGCTATCTAACACTGAAAGAATTTTTCAAATCAGACCAGTAGTTCCGGAAATTAGCGCGTTCACTCAAACAAACTCTTCAGCTTTATATATTAGTATAAGAAAAGATAAATTCTAAAATAAGTTTGTACAAAGGAGCAGATTCGAAAAAACTTGTTATTATCATATTACATTTAAAATACCACAATAGAAATTTGACGTATTGTCTGTTTGTTCGGAATTCACGTAAAAATTACTGGGCTGATTTCGATGTGGTTTTCAGTTCGGATTATAAAAACGGGCCCTTAAAGGACTCAACTAAGCGGAACCTTATATTGAAATATTGGGTTTTTTTTTTGTATAAAGACCAAATCCCATTTTAAACACCAGTATCAGTTCTGGCTGCTCCTATTCAAGTCCTCCTCTTATAGTGTCAAGTGGTCAAAATTGTCGACGATCCTGAAGTTACAGATGGTCTAGAAGATTATCAAAGAGATTAAAATATAATTTCATTAAGAATTGGGTCAAGGATCCGATAGAAATATCGGATCTTTCGATTACTGGGAAAGGCATGATTTACACCATGTTTGTCCAAAGCAAATCTAAATATATAAAAGAAAGTCCTGTTAGTTACACTATTTATAACTCAAGAACGGCTATACCGATTTGGCTGAAAATTGGTGGGGAGGTAGCTTATATATATATAACCAGGAGACGGTCATGGGGTACTTTTTATCCCGTTGGAATCGATAGGTGGCGCTGAGATCGGGTTCTAGAATCCTCCTAATCACCTGGACCGATTTTGGTGATTTTGTTTTTGTGTTTGAGTGGGTCCTCGGATGGTTTAAATCCACAATTTGAACCGGCAGGTGGCGCTGGGATCGGGTCCTAGATTTTTATTTTTTCAGAGCAGGACAACGTCTGCCGGGACCGCTAGTATTTTATATATTGGCAATACCACAGTTTGAAAAATCCTTTTACGATATTTTGAAAAATAAGCAAATTAGGCCCAAAACAATGCATATTATATCCCAAGATTGAAACCCACATCATTTTAATAAAACAACAAATCATCGTGACTTACATAAGCTATGCCGCGAATTTAAATAACTTTCAACGAGCAGCAACCAAAATTCAAAAACTGCATTAGACTTTAGCCGGAAAATGGAGATTTGGCTCGGTTCCCCAACAACCGACTTCATTAAAAACTGGGTGTTGATTTAAATCACTACAGGATTAGGAATGTAATTATGGGACGTAAAAGCGAAGTAGCGAGCGCCTGAGGATTTCTAAAACTGCGAGAATCGCGTGAGAATTCGTTCTGAAAGCCTTTTAAGGTTTAGAAGCTTTTTAAAAAGCAGTTTTTACAAAATTTTATACGTTTGATAGCATAATATTTTCTTAAGTTTTCGCGACTTGTATACATAATAAAACTACGTTTTAACGGTTTTAAGCGCGGTAATTTTATTTGATTTTGGTTTTTCCAACGTTTCGGCCACTTTTCAGTGGCCGTGATCACGGAAGACAAAGATGTCAAGTGTCAACGAGTATTGTTAAAGTTTTATTTAGCCTACCGCCAACTTGTTAGTTTTAATTTTGTTTATGGTTATTATTTACTCTATGGGAGCCTAATCTAATTTACTACCGCTTCGCACCATGTTATGGCTTGAAGAGAAGAAGCGGTGCAAGAAACTCTTCAGCAAACATGCCTAGCTCTAATAATTTTGATAGCAGTTTGATAGTAGTATATAAATGCAATACTTTCTGTATTAGAACTTGGATTCATTAATTTTAATAAAAGAAATAATGTATATAAATTGGAATTTGAATGAGTGATTGGATTTAAATAAATAAACTAATGATTTTGAAGGAATGTGAACGGCTGGATAAATAAGTTTAAATTAATGAATGAATAAATTTACCAGGACGGGTGAATGAATTTGAATGAATTGATTAATAACTTGGGGTTGAAAGTATTTAAACTTTAGAAGTATATTTCCCAGCGATTACTCTATTTTCCAGAATCCCATCTTATTTTTATCGCATGAGTTTAGCAGACAGGCAGACGGCCCACCTGACGGGATGCTGTTACCAACTGCTACAAATACGCTGCTTCTCTCTTAAGGGAGACTAAAACCTGGTCACTAATGCCGGACCATAACTCAAGGTTGTTATGGCGACATACCCTTAAGCAGGGGTGGTAGCCATGCAGACGGGCAAATTCCCTACCACCTGGCTGTGGGTTATTTATCTATAACCCCAATATCGAAAATATACGTCACACAAAACTTTGTACTCAACTGACAGCTATTGAAAGTTCTTAGAAAATCAAAAACTGAGCAAACTAGCAAGTTATTATTTTTATTATATCTTTTCAAAATAGTTTCCGTTCACATCAATATATCGCTGCATTCGATAGAACCACCGAGAAAAGCACTTTGCCCACTCATCCTTAGGGGTCTCTTCGATGGCCTTCTGGAACGCAGCCACTGCTTCCTTGGCGTCCATAAAATGTTTTCCTCGAAGTTTTTATTTTATTTTCGGGAATAAATAAAAATCGCAAGGTGCGAGGTCGGGGCTAAATGGCGGGTGACCCAGCAATTCCACGTCTGACGACGCCAAATAGTCGATCGTTCGCCCGGCGGTGTGCGAGGAGGCGTTGTCGTGGTGAAGGAGGATCCCACTGCGAGGTCGTTTCTCTCAAACTTTTTCCAAGACAAGTGGCAAACATTTCTTAGTATACCACTCTGCAGTAACTGACTTTTGATCTTCTAAAACAATTGTCGCATAATGACCGGTCCTTCCGAAGAATGAGGCCACCATATTTTTTCCTACACTTCGACCTCTCTTTAATTTAGTTGCCAACTTCTCGGAAGGAAACACCCACTGAGCAGATTGTCTTTTGGTTTCCGGATCATAGCAATAAATCCAGCTTTCGTCACCCGTAAGTATGTCGAACACAGCTTTTGAGTCACCTCAGTTAAATCTTTGTACCATTTCACGGCACCAATCAACACGACGGAGTTTTTGGGCCTCAGTCAAATAATGAGGTATCCACCGGGCACAAAGCTCCCTAACGGCTAAATGTTTGTGGAGGATTTTGTGCACTTGAGTCATACCGATGCCTAAACTTGTCCGAATCTGCTGATAGGTTACTCTTGGATCAGTCTCTATCATACACCGCACAATACTGATGTTATCTTCAGTCGTCGCCGTAGAAGGCCGTCCCTCACGCAGAGCATCGTTGAGATTGGTGCGACCACGTTTAAACTAATTAAACCAGTTATAAACAGTGGCCCGAGAAGGGGCTTCATCGTGAAAGGCCAATCGAAGTCTGTCATAACATTCTTGTTGACTTAAATGACATCGAAAGTCATAAAAAATCATAGTACGAAAATTTTCTCGCGTTAAATTCATACTGGCGTGACACAGACAAATTTCAATTTGCCGCCAAATCGTAAAACAAAAGACAAATGAACGAAATTAGTACTCAATAATATTAGCAAAGAGTTCTATTTTTAAAATTGAAACTTATTTTTTTATTATATTCTTTATAAATGGCCCGTTCTAAAAACTATTATAAAAAATCACCGTATTCTCCGTCGTTTATATACTTTGTTCCTTTCTCCAATTGGGTTTTTTAATAGCTTCACTATTTAGACACGGTACATATGTTTAGAATTGTATAATATTATAGATAAATATAAACTTGAACCATTCAATGTCATTGAATAACATTGTTTCTTTTCAGTTTTGTGCGTTTCAACCGAACTGATTTAATTTTTAACCCACTTAAAAAAAGGAGGCTCACAATTTATCGTTTAATTTTTTTATCAATGTTAAGCCATAATCTTTTTGTTTTCTGAACTGATTTTAATAATTGTTTTTATGTAGGATTCAGTATAGCTTAAGAATACTTTCTGGTAAATTTAATTATTGTTAGATATCATATACGTAACTTAAATGTGAAAAATATAAATATGCTAGTAAAAACCGATTTTAAATGTAAAAAACTAAAATTAAATTTGAAAAAAAAAATCTACAACATCTTTTAGCCGGTGTCCAATAAAACATAAAAAAACAACAACAATTTTGCAAAATATAGTACGTTTTATATTTTGCTGCGCACCGACTTCAAGATGTTGTACAAAATATTCATTTTTTGCTTTTTAATTATTTATGAATACATTTGTTTATTCATATATCATTTTTATTTCCATTAAATTCCAGCGATTAGGCCTCGGATACATTATAATCGGTTTAATCGCCCCACGTTGTACGGTGGGTAATTATCGCTTCGCTCCAGGAAATCCGCCGGTGAGCGCCGCTCGTTGACGGGGACACGTCCGGCGTCACGGACTGTTTACAGCCTAATGCGGTTTTAGAATTAAATTCTAATGTGCATTTTAATAAATAAGGACATTTTAACGATACAAAGCGCTGTTATCGTGTTCAATACCGTCAAAATGTAAAATTAATTCAGTGTAAAACTCGTAGATTCTTTTCCATTGTAATAATTGTTTTATCCGTGCAGGAACGGAGAAAGAATACAATTTCCTGCGGCCGGGCGGCTTGTCGTAAGAGGCGACTTAACAACCCACAGCCGGGTGGTAGGGCATTTGCCCGACTTGATGGCTACCACCCCCGGTCTAAAGTATGTCACCATAACAACCTTGACTTGTGTTCCGGCATTAGTGACCAGGTTCCAGTCTTCCTTAAGAGAGCAGCAGCGCATCTGTAGCACCTTTGGTGTTGCAAATATCCATAGGCGATGGTAACCGCTTTCCATCAAGTGGGCCGTCTGCCTGTCTGCTGATCTCCTGCAATAAAAAAAAAAACGCTTATAGTATTTGATATATGTTTCTTCTGGTTGTCTTCTTCATCTTTGGCCATTAGAGACGACGAGAAGCTTGGGGCCTTGTGGAAAACCTGTTTGCTCCGGCTCCAACTCAGTGGGTGATTACATACGTCATTGGAGGATATGCAGCCGTGGAGTCTTTCCGCATAACAGTGGTCATTCAACTTCTGTCACTGGTCAGTCTGCAGCGTCCGATGGCCTTCGAATGCTTTGTGTTGGCTTCGTCTGCGGCTTAGTTGACCTTTTATCGGCATTCGATGGCCATCTTGGCCTTTGGCTGGCCCCTTGTCCCGTCTGGGCCGTATGTTTATGGAATACTAAGTAATTAGGCGACGAGCATTTTGTTCCATAAACAATGAAGGCTTCCGTATTCACCAAGAACGACTCTTATTATTTCATATCAAAACCTTGCAAATGGACAGACGGCCCACCTGATGGAAAGTACTCCCTGCTGCCTATGAAGGTTTGTTTGTTTCCCGCCTAGGAAGAAATTTTATGACGCCCTTCTTAAACGACCCCAAGTCTTAATGCAAAGGAAAAACCTCACCGAGAAGTTACATGTTTTCATTCAATTCAATATTGTACCCCAAATAAACGTTCAAGAGAACTACTGCGTAGTTAATCGTGGTAACTCAAGGCAATAAGGGTAATAAATTTAACTAAGGAATTTAAAAAATCTTTTAATCAAGAATTCCTGACATCGCAAAAACTGTTCAAGGCATAAGTTCAGCAAAATATAAATTCTAATATATTATGCTTAAAGTGAGACAATAATAAACTTAATAAATTTATAGCATCGTATGTTGACAGCTGTAATACCGGATGACAAACGCCGAGACCCACGTCTTGTTGTCGTATATACTAGAGATGGGAGCTTTGATATATTTAGCGTTGACGACTTACTAGCATATATTTTTTTACTGAAAGTTGTACACTTGACAGTGTCAAAATTATCAATGGAATATCGCCTTTAAGGTCTCGTTAAATTTATCTCTTAGTTAAGTCTAATCCATGCAGGAACGGAGAAAGAATACAAATTCCTGCGGCCATGCGGCCTGATGTAAGAGACGACTTAACAACCCACAGCCAGGCGGGCATTTGCCCGACTGGATGGCTGCCATCCCTGATCTAGAGTACACCGCCATAACAATCTTGGGTTGTGTTTAGGCATTAGTGGCTAGGTTCCAGTCCCATCTAAGAGTCCGGCAGCACATTGGTAGCACATTTAGTGTTGCAAATGTTTATAGGCGACGGTAACCATTTTCCATCAAAGTTGGGCTGTCAGCCTGTCTGCTGTACTCCAACAATAAAAAATAAAAAAAAGTTAAAAACAGATCTTGTATAGTCATGTCTCAAACGAGCCTATGGCAGATTGAGCTCCCATCAGTTAATTGACAATACAGGCTGAATTTTTCAACTATGCCTCTGTGGCCAAATCTGAAACTTAAGGTATAGCGAAAAGTATACAAAAGAGTTTTGGGGCCAATTTTGATGAAAACTAAAGCAACATCATTAGATTTTTGAAAAGTCAATGATTGTAGTCAGGAAACGAATCGGCTGAATTTGAAAAAAAAAACAGTATTATTACGCCAAATAGTAATGTAGGATTAATCTTTGTGAAGGAATATTAAACATCATAGTAAGTAAGGGAAGGGGTTGATTTCGATTTTCAGAAGCTTCAAATCCCTAAAAGGCGCAAAAGGGACGTTGTTAATAAAACCATCACCTATACAAACGTGGCTCAAGGATCCAGTGGTTATACATGCCCAGCGAAGAGTATGTGGTGTACTGAAATCAAGACAACATAGCTATTCTAGACAATTCTTAAGACCGTTATGATGTATGTATGTAGTATGCGCGAATCTGAAGTTAAAAGACCCCCGGATTTTTCGTAAACACGTAGCCGCTGAAGCTAATAGTATAATTTTGTTGCCTTCAGTTGTTGTGTAAATGTTTGTCGAATAATAATAAATAAAAACAATAGACTATTATATAGACTCACCCAAAGCCCCGTTGACTAAGAACGTCCACCTTAGCTTCTCAAACGCAGGCATCACACATGAACAGAAATTGAAACCCCCTTAATCAATCATTCAAACAATAACAATCACTTTTCAGGGCGGCCGGCATTTAGTTTGTTTCAACAACTCCCTGCACTTGCTAAAAATCTTATTATTTCTTACATGTGTGTTTTTAACACCGCAAACGAATCCAACGACAAAATGATGACATCTTCCAAGTACCAAGGCAAAATTGGAGGGACAGAGACAGATATACATACATACAAATATACAAAAATAGACGCAATATGTATGTATCAAGATTATAAATACTTCGCATTTATTCAGGGCAGCACCGCGATAGAGTCGAACTTAAATTTAATAAGCAACAAATTCATAACATCGTAGTATGTTGACAGGTCTAATACCGGGTGACAAACGCTTGGTACCCGCGTCAGACGCGCTGCCACGCACAGTCGGTGTACTCTCGTCTTAATACCTTTATACATATTAAACAAGTCATGTATAATATGCTTAGGCTTTCTCGTCTATTAGACATAAATTAATATTGAGTTTTAACGACAGCTAAGTGCGATTTTTAATTCATTTTTTAGGCCCCTTGGCTATTATGGTGAAATTGGAACCATGATAAAATCGTGATTTCTGTTGTTGTGTCTATAGGTAATAAAATATTAAATTAGTCAAAGATATAAAGTTTCCTGTATTAGTCTATAATGTCTAAAAACAACTAATTTGATATCTTTATATTTGAAATACAAAGTACATGATCAAATTGATCGTGTACTAGCAGAAGGTGATGTCAGGAGCCTTAAGAACAAACGAGCGTGCATGACAAGAGTTATGAATGTCAAAGAAGCAAGTGAGTTGTGTAAGAATAAGCCTAAATGGCGATCTGTTGTTCATGCCTACTCCGCAAGGGAACTAGCGAGAAGTTATGTATGTATGTATATTTAAGATATTGGAATTAAAATTAAAAACATATTATATAAAACCATTTTGGTTCCAAACAGTCTAGGCCTAGGCTTATATAAATGGACTTTTTCAGGCTTGTATTTTGTATACCGTTACACAATTTTGTAGTGAAATAGTGAATATATCAAAAATGAGGAGTAGTCGCCATACATGTCACTGACGGAGAAAACTTGTTTATAGTATGTACATACTTATATGGGGTACTTATATTAGACAGGTCTAGATACTTTTTTATTGCATGAGTTCAGCAAACAGGCAGACGACTCACCTGATGGAAAGTGGTTACAATCGCCTATGGGCATTTGTAACACCAAAGGTGCTACCAATGTGCTGCCGCTCTCTAAGGGTGACTGGAACCTCGCCATTGATGCCGGACCACAACTCAAGGTTTTTACGGCGGCATACTTTGGACCAACCGTCTGAGTGGCTAGCAACCCAGTAGCCACTCAGACGGCCAAATGTCCTACCTCCTGGCTGTGGGTTGTTATGAGGCCTCATGCGACAGGCTGCACGGCCGCAAGAAATTGCAATCATTTTCCATTCCGGCACGGATAAGACGGAAATTATAATGAGGCTTTAATAATATTTATTATTCAAGTCTACAAGTGGCAAGATATTTATTTTCAGTTATCACATTATCAGGTGCCAGCGGTAAATTTCTTGTTCGCATCATTGTCCGCATCCATGTTTTTTTTTTAAATGCACATTATTAATATCATCTAAGCACTTGAATCAAAACAATTCATAAGAAGATATAAGTCTTTAAACAATGTGGTTGCAGACAATGATACGCTCGGAAGATTAACCCGCTAATGGTCTATTTCTATTGACGTGAAATCCGTTAACAGATACCTCACTGTTGGAACATTCTAGTGGGGTAGCGTGGGGAATACCAGTTAATTCTGAAATATCCAGTAAAACAGCTGTGTTCTCCTTCTCACCGCTCGCTAACGGCCTCAAAATATTGTAAACAAACCTTCATGTTAAGATTAACGACACCCATCATCCCGTCTTGGACAGGTGTAGTATACTATTACTACATATAATACACTTAATTTTCCTAAATGTATCAGTACTGAACCCAATAGTGGGACTTTTATGGACGGCTATTACTATAAATCATAATCACGCTTAAGCAAGTAATTGTAGACTAAGTTATAATTCAAACATAACGACAGCTGGTAACACAAATATTCGCCTCCCTCAAACTTGTTAACGCAATGAAATTTAATTATTCAAACACACCATTTGTTTTCACAGAGCACTACGTTTGCGAACTTAGCGTCACATTGTGTGAAACACTCGAATACAATTTAATATTCCTTGTGTACGAGCAAACATACGTAAATGGTCGTATATTTACGATCCCGACGTACAACTTTCGAAATGGTAGATATGAGATTTGCATTTTTTGTTAACGTAATATTCACATAGCTTTTATCTGGATGCCTACCACCCCTGGTCAAGAGCATGCCGCCATAACAACCTTGAGTTGTGTTCCGGCATTAGTGACCAGGTTCCAGTTTCCCTTAAGAGAGCAGCAGCGCATTTGTAGCAACTTTGGTGTTGCAAATGTCCATAGGCGATGGTAACTGCTTTCTATCAAGAAGGCCGTCTGCCTGTCTGCTCATCTCTTGCAATAAAAAAAAATAAAAAAATAATAATATCTGTAATTCAATTGGCAAATAGAACTACAAAATACATGATTTTTTCATGTCTAAAAATTTGACTATCCCTCCAATGTTCAAAAAACAATAGTAGGAATTTAGTAATTTTACGTCACGCTATGCCCCAATCTCCCCTGCAAGTGTAAATGAGTCAGCCCTTAAATGTACCATATTGTTTATATACGAGTAAGTAATACTTATGGATCTCATAAGACATAAGCTTTTTTATACCATTAATTCCACATCCATTTTATTAATGGCAAATGCTCTCTCATTTTAGTTTTGGACGGTAATTTGAAAAATTATGCTTTGTTGTGCAATTTATTTTCAAAATTTGCAAAATGTAGAATATTGGTTACGATTTTTTTTTATTGCGGGAGTTCAGCAAGCAGGCAGACGGCCCGCTTGATGGAAAGAGGTTACCATCGCCTATGGACAGTTGCAACAACAAAGGTGCTACAAATGCGCCACTGCTCTCTTAAGCGAGAAACCTAGTCACTAATACCGGAACACAACTCAAGGCTGTTACAGCGGCATATTCTAGACCAGGGGTTGGTAGCCATCTAGTCGGGCAAATACTTACAACCTGGCTGTGGGTTCTTTAGTCACCTCTTACGACAGGTCCGGCCGTAGGAAGTTGTATTTTATCTCCGTTCCTGCACGAATAAATGAACAACAGTTCTACAATATTCATTGTTTTTAAAGACGAATAGCGTGTGTTTCGAGATGAGCTCTTTAGTCAAATGTGCTTTTTCAAGCTACCATAAAAACTACCTAGTTTGACGTCATTCAAAGACTCACTCTTTAGTTGAAGCTTTTGTATTCGTAATTAATGATTTATTCGTAGGGATCGTCGATATGTACTTATGCGTAAATAAACCAGCAATTTTTATCTTGTTCTTAATGTACATAGTCTACATAGTCCTGTGGAGTATCATAAGTTATAACTTTAAAATTCATAACAATTTTTGAAATATAGCATATATTTGATTACTTATACGCTTGTATTTGGAGTTCCTTAAGCAAACAGCAACAGTGGTCGAAAACGCATCAATTCTGTTTATTTTTTAAAAGCGATATAGAATTATTTAGGGAACAAATGTCTTGCCATGCCGCCTTCGCCAGACCCCGGTCGAAGGGGAAGGCCCAAGAAATGATGACTTGATATTATGAAGGATGACATGCGTATTAATGCTCTCAAAACGGAGGACGCTGAAGACCGAGCGAAGTGGAGTAGAAACAGTAGAAAAGCGAAGCCTGGTTATCGGAGTGAACGCTCCAAACGCAACCAAGATTTAACGCTCATATGATGATGATGAAATGATATTAGTTTTACTAATATTTTAATTGCAACATAGCAATAATATCGTGCATCACGTAATGAATGTTGCGTACTTATATCGATATTGGAATTTACACCGCTCCTCCGTTATGCTATAAAGGTATACCTTGTTATAACGCGTATTAAAACTACTTTGCGCATCACTTAACCCAAATAACGAATATCAGACGTCGATTTTAACGAACACTATCGTCAATTATCGCTTACGATGGTGCCAGCTTTTGTTTGTCGTCGCCTGAGATAATGAAGTATCCTACGTCCCCGATAGCACTGTCCATTGTTTCAAAACAATGGCTCGTTTAAGATTTTCGTGAGGAAATTTCGTTGGGTTTTTTGAGGTGATTAAAGTTAATGTTTTGCCTCTGAATTATATTGTCTGGTAAGACGATAGTAGGATACTGTATATTTGTTATTTTCGGCTGTTTTATTTTTAATATTTATTTTAATATTCATAATCCGTGCTGGAATAGGGAAAGCCAACCTATCGATTTTCGTCGGATACAGTTTCCACGCAGCATTAGAGCTTTAAGTCTTATCTCATCGTCTTTCTTCTACTGTTGTAGAACCAGACACTGGAATGCAGCATCGGTAGGTACATGATAGATATACGTATACGAACGAATCGCTTTGCATCCACCTTTATTATGCGCATCCCAAGAGTGGAACTCATTGCCGGAGACTGTTTTTTCTGATACCTACAAACTGGATGTCTTCAAGTCCCGTGTGAATAGGTACCTTCTAGGTAATTGTGCTCGGTCTTAGATTATAACTTTTATTTATTTATTTGGACCAAAATAACAGTATTGTACAGAATTTAGTGTCTATTATGAGTCTTATACGTAAGTAGTCTCTATAAATACAACACCAACATCATTTACCACATATTAAATAGTTGAACATATACTAGCTACCGAAAGTAAAAACAAAAGGGACAAAACAATTGGTAGAGAAGAACAAAACAAGAAGAAAGGGAGACCTCACCAAAACGCAGGACCGGAGCCAAAACCACGCTGATTGCCTACGACCAGCCGCAAAGAAGACGTTAATTATCAGAAATGCTTGATATAATGGGTTACTTGTTTTCCAAATATTTAAAAATCATTTGTTTATAAGTTCTGGGCCTGGTTGCCACTATATCTATTAAGTAGAAATCGTGTCGTAATCTTCGCCTAGTATCAAGCGAGATCATGATTAAACGCTAACCTATATTAAAATAAAAAAAGAATACTAACTTCCAGACAAACAGTAAAACAGCTCACAGACAAGTGGTAGGACATTCGCTGGTCTTGATGACTACCACCCTTGGTCTAGGGTATGCCGCCGTAACAACCTTAAATTGTGGTCCAGTATTAATGGCCAGGTTCCATTCTGTCTTTGCTGCTTGAGAGCACATTGGTAGCACCTTTAGGGTTACAGATGTCTGCTTATGGAATATCCAAAGACTGATAGATGAAGAGCAATGATAGACAAACATAGAGAACAGTGGATCGTATGAAGGATGATATTAAAATATTAGCTGCGCAATTTTAAAATCTTGTAACTGTCATTATTGAAACAATTATTTTTCTGTATTTATTGGCATTTTGTTTTGATCTAGAAGCAGATAATTGGACATACTATATATTAGAATACAGACCGTTATTAAGATATACAAAATAAAGATTGTATTTCATATGAAAATGTAACTAATTGAAATTGTATTCTAGAATAAACATGTTTTGCGTTTCTGCGACTTATAGTACCTTTCAATAAAATAAGCGAAATGTGTAAGAACTAATAAATTCGCTCGCTCTACCATCCCAGTCCTGTTGGCTGGGAATCGTTTATACTTAGAAATACTTCCTGATCTTGCGGCACGTGTAAACTAAATAATAAATGAGAAGTCATAACATGACATCAAAACTTTTGCCAGTAATATAAGACTTCGCCATCTCGCTATGGCGAATTATGAAAAACAAATATTTTTTACTCTGAACAAACAGGGTTATAATATTTATGGCGTTCACCGGCGTATACTATGATTTATATTGCCTCTTGAATTCTTTATGAGCAGCCGTGCTGTTGACCAATCTGTTATATTTTGTTTTACAGTAATGTATGTGGTACAGAATACGGCACATTCCGATAGATTATTGTTTATGTAATCAAATTTTATGTAGGTTTTCTATCTATCTTTTCTTTCAATTTCTGCCAATTATTTGAGGTCTGCACAATATGCCTTTCCTTCTATACGCTTCTGTTCTGACATACGTCATCTGTAGGTTTATATATCGACATATAAATAATGTACTACTAATATTGATTCCTGTAAATTGCAATGAAAGTATGCAATAAACCATCGTCTTCTACAGCCAGTCTCTGTCCACCTTTGGATGTAGACCTCCCCAAGTTTGCAACGTATATCCCGGTTTCCCGTCTTCCTTATCCAGCCCCTGCTAACGACCTTGCGCAGGTGGTTAGTCTACCTGTTAATAAATCATCATTATTTAGAATAGTAAATAATTATCAGTCTTCTCATCGTAGACCAAAAAAGCCTATGAAGTGTTAGACGCCACGTTTCTAATCTGATTCAAACGTGAGCACCTTAACTACTGAGCTACTACGAAGTTTTTCTAATTAATTCAGAATGCAGGATGAAAAAAAAATCTTCTGAATCACCCAACTGCCTCATCTTCCCAAAACATTCTATTTGGAATAAATATAGAGAAATGCGGGAGGCAACAAATACTCTTGTTACATTTCCCGACAAATTGTTACTCCGTGTCAACGATGTTTATTATTTTATCTCGGGAAACGCAAACAATAAAGGCAAACTATTTTACCAGCCGAAAAGCAAAGAACAATGGCGTCGCATTAGTAAAAAAAAGTGCGGGTAAGGCTTTTACACTGACGATATAGTTACTGTAGCCTTGCTTTTAGAAATATATACATAAATACCGGAGCGGACATTAAAATAAATTGAGATACTTTTTATAATCTTACGGTTTCACAACAGTAGGTTTTTACCGTGAGTGGGGCGTTAACCCTCTACACAACCCCCAAAATGCTGGAGGAACACACCCATCGTTGGTCAGCGAGTCCATCGGACTTAGTCGGAAGCGTAGCTAGGCTGTACTACCGACCATTCCCCCATCCGCCGCCCGGGGGACGCTCTTCTACGCCGTGAGGGCCAGCGCGAGGAGGTCGGCGTCCGGTCGGCCGTCCTAAATATCGCTGGAAGGACAAAGTAGAGACGGGCCTGTCGGAGATAAGAGCCAGTAATTGGCAAGAAACTGCACAGGACCGAGAAAAGTGGCATGCTCTCATTCCGGAGGCCAAGACCCACTTTAGGTCGCTGAGCCAACGGAGTAAGTTTATAATCTTACGGAACATTATAGCCTCACAGATTTTATACGAGTGTATTTACATTGCATGGCAATGTTAATATATAAGAAGCTACCCTCAAATCTTAAAGAAATTAAAAGTTATTTGTATGCTCTTATTGGACCAACTTTTTTTTATTTTTTTTATTGCAGGAGTTCAGCAGACAGACAGATGGCCCACTTGATGGAAAGCGGTTACCATCGCCTATGGACATTTGCAACACCAGAGGTGCTACAAATGCGCTGCTGCTCTCTTAAGGGAGACTGGAACCTGATCACTAATGCCGGAACACAACTCAAGGTTGTTATAGCGACATACTTAAGACCAGGGGTGGTAGCCATCCAGTCGGGCAAATGCCCTGCCACCTGGCTGTGGGTTGTTTAGTCGCCTCTTACGACAGGCCGCCCGGCCGCAGGAAATTGTATTCTTTCTCCGTTCCTGCACGGATGAAGAACTTTTGCTTCTTCATTCAATTTATACCATCTTTATGTACACAGTTTAATAATAAAGTATTATATTCTATTACTTATCTATAAGTATAATATTGTAAAATTCTAAACATGCCGTGTCTGTACCTTGAAGGTATTTAAAAAAAAGCAACTGAAATAGACTATGTAAAGGATGGAGAACACGATCATTTTTTTTTAGATTTCTCGTCTGTTTATCGGTTTGTCTGTTTGTTCAGGATTCACGTAAAAACTACTTAGACAGCAAATTCTTAGACTTAAAATATGCGCTATTTTTATCCTGGAAATCCCGCGTGAATTTTCCCGGGAGAGGCTAGTAGTCGTTCAGGGGCATCAACATTAGCTTAATCCTATACAGTTTCACTCAAACGATTGCTTACATTCCTTTTAAATTCTGCGGTGCTTTGTGTTGCGGGAATTCAGCGGGAACTGCAAGTCAAGCGTGGACGAAATCGCGGGCATATCCTAGTAATGTCATAAAGACGTACAAGTAAAAGGAGTCAAATAGTGCATTCATTATTGTTTGAATTTCTATAATGATTGTCTGCTATTTTATATGTAAAAAATATTTGAATTTATTGTACTGCATCCTTATTGTCTTGATTTGGTACCTATAAACAACAATAATTATCTATAATAATACATTGGTTATTACTGTTGAAAGGGACTGTCGATAAAGGGCTGTTTGCTATATCTTACTAATCGTTCATTTACCTTACCGGTGGTTAAAATTTGATATTAGTTCTATACAAATAATGTCAAATTTCTATCGATGATAAGCCAGATGATGAAAGATATCGATGAAAGAATAGTAAGATAGGAACTGGCTATAAATGGTGTTCCTGATCTGCCTCTTATCTAATATAAGAAAATACTAAAGAAAGAGTCAAATTTAGATAACAACAAAAGGGTGTGGTATAGATATACGGCACATTTATTTATTACTTGATATATAAAATTAATTTTGGGTGGTTATAAAAAAAAATAACCACGGAGGCTAAAGCGGGTGCTCCGCTTCGCTTCGCACGCGCCTTAGCCTTCTAACCTATATTAAAAAAGGTCGAATTTGTTCATAATAAATAAATGTGCCGTGTATCTATACCCCACCCTAACAAAATAATTGACAGTACTGAATACAACAGTCCAATCAACATTACAGGCAGTATTGAATTCAAGGAGAGTCGGGAGACGACTAGCTAGAGTTTCACGATTTCTAATACCTTACATTATTGGTGCATTTGTAACTTGTCGCATAGTTTGCTACATCGTCCTTACTCCTTTTATTATAAGTCAAATCATCGTGATGGTCAATTTAATTTCAATGACGTTGGTTCATATCCAATCAGAAATTCTGCAGCGCTTAGGCCGCTTTTCTGACCTAATCTGTTATCATCTTCCTAACTTCATTTCCTGGTTGCGTTCAAAGCATCCGTTTATAGCGCAGACAGGACCGATTTCCAAATTTTTCTTCTCCATTCCAGACGGTCTTTGACATTCTTTATTTTGACATCATTAACACTGCAAACAAATGTGCAAGTAAGAAGTGATTGATGTCAGTTGATAATGCTAAAATCCTGTGCCAAGACTGAAGTAAAGGTAAATGTAGATCCATTGTCTTTGCATAACTTTATGGAGACAGGTGTGATTATAATTATATATGTTTTAATTTGTTTGTTTTCTGTTTCTGTTTGTTGTAAGCCATGTTTCGTTTAAATGTATTTTTGGATTATCACTAAAATACCGTTGGAATTAGCCAAGACTTTATTTGAAAACGGTGCGGGCAGTTAAAAAATGGATCCGCCATTTGCCAGATGCCTTTTTAATTTTATAATTGAACATTTTTCTTATGTAATATTCAAAACTCATTTAGATAATTAAAAAAAGCCATTATCTGATTTAGTAATATTAAGTGTTATGATGTTTTTATTGCGTTTATGATCCTGTAGATTATAATCATATTTTTATTTATTGTATTTATTGTTGGAATCTCCAACAAAAAGTTACTATTCATTTGGTGCGGCATAATACTGGCCACCAACTAAATGTTTAATTTTAGAACATAGATGTTCTTTTGTTCTTTTATCAGTTTTCCCTCCATTATTATTAAAATCGTCATTATATCACGCACGTGCAGTTTATCTTTTATAATTGAAATAATTGCAGTCCACAACAAATTAATATTTAAAGAAGTGTTTGACATATTCCTTTTGGTCAAACAAAAGAACATCATGTTCTAAAATTAAACATTTAGTATGTTTGGTAGCCAGTATTATGCCGCACCAAATGAATAAAAACTTTTTGTTCGAGATTCCAACATTTATCAACCCATATATGTAGTCTTACTGCTGGGCTGACGCTTCTATATTTTTAGAGAAACAGATGGTACACATATTATTCTTTTCCAAACCAGCTCGGTGGGCTTCATACGTCAGTTGTCTCAATGTTACATCGTGATAGTTTTCCTTAAGAGGCAATACGTGGTATTTGTAACAATATAATCATTAAAATGAAACGCGTTATTGTCAGCAACAGACACCTGCAGCACTAAAAAAGTCGAAGCGTTGTGTCTTCGAGAATCGAGACTATATATATTTAGATACATCTCTATACGCTCTTTTTGAAGACTCATACTGTATTGTAGTGCTCTAGAAAAACTTGGAAAGAGTGTTCATGTCACAATTTGCACACGTATAAAGAAGCGAACGTCACATACAATTCGCCAATCTTAATAACTGGGTTTCCTGTTACCCTTTGACTTTACAATTAATATTTTTTTTATTGCAGGAGATCAGCAGACAGGCAGACGGCCCACTTGATGGAAAGCGGTTACCATCGCCTATGGACATTTGCAACACCAAAGACGCTACAAATGCGCTGCTGCTCTCTTAAGGGAAACTGGAACCTGGTCACTAATGCCGGAACACAAATCAAGGTTGTTATGGTGACATACTTTAGACCAGGGGTGGTAGCCATCCAGTCGGGCAAATGCCCTACCACCTGGCTGTGGGTTGTTAAGTCGCCTCTTACGACAGGCCGCCCGGCCGCAGGGAATTGTATTCCTTCTCCGTTCCTGCACGGATAATTATATACGGATAGCGGATCGCGGATTATTCAAGCGATGCATTCTCTCTGCATTGTTGAAACCAATTGATTGAATATGATCTTGGAGCCTTGGTTCTTTATTTTAATTTTACTAATAATCAAAAGATACTATTATCTAAAAAGTTTATAGTCCCATAAATCGCTGTGAAGGACGTATGTTGAGGCCAGCATGTTTCTAGTTATGATTTATTGCAGTGGTTTGAGTAAACTTTATCTTGATTACGTACTTGATCAACTTCACCACATTATATTTAGCCGACTAAAATTAATTATGAAAGAAACTTAACATGCTCCACGTTTAATTTATTGCTATGATATTCGTTAGCAAAATTTGATTAGTTGTTCGTGTTTGATTAAGTTTGAGTAAGAACTTTAAGTAAGTACATTAGATATAATAGTTCTGTTCATTCTATATGTATTATGATATATGTTGTGATTACATAGTATATAATTAAATCTCTTATATATTAACTTATTTAATATGTTGTGAATGTTTTATGTTATTTATTGCGTATATCACCAGAGTCATGTTTTAAAAAAATTCTTAGTTTAGAGGGTAGTCTGGAAGAGATCGCTTTAAGCGATAATGCTGCCCTTTGTTGAACATTTATTTTATTTAGTTTTTAAGAACGTAGTTTTAATTTTTGGTGAACAATAAAGTGTTTTCATTAATTCATTCATTAGTGACACACAGATCGCAGAAGTCCTAATTCCAAATTACATTTTTTTTTTATTGCAGGAGATCAGTAGACAGGCAGACGGCCTACGTGATGGAAAGCGGTTACCATCACCTATGCACATTTGCACCACCAAAGTTGCTACAAATGCGCTGCTGCTCTCTTAAGGGAGACTGGGACCTGGTCACTAATGCCGGAACACAACTCAAGGTTGTTAAGTCGCCTCTTACGACAGGCCGCCCGGCCGCAGCAAATTGTAATCTTTCTCCGTTCCTGCACGGATAATAAATTTATTTTAATAACAAATTAAAAAAATATACTAAAATTGTATAATACTTGAAGATGTCAGAGTTTCATTGGACGTTACAAATTAATAAAAGCTTGATATATTGACAATAAATATATATTCTACTAAATATCATTAGCGTTCAGAGAAAAATGGGGAATAATTGAATGTCGTGTAGTATTTGTGACGCATGAAGTGCACTAAGCCCTGTAGACAAGTGACATTCGCGCCAAACGAATATAATATAGTAGATTGATAAACGAGAGATGAAAGTGACCTATTTAGACACGAGATGGTTTGGCGCCCCAACGTAGTGAAGGCGCTAATAATTCAAGTGCTAGTGAGTGATTCAACACTACGTTTTGTTTAATTGCTAGCTGCACTGAATTCAAAGATGCCACCTCAGGTAATAAAACTTTCTTAAAAGCAGTGGCATTGAGTACTAAATATATGACAAAGTTGATTGGCTCTTAGTTCATAGCATTCGATGCAAATTTAGTAACTAAAAACTTAGATTTCAGTAAATTTATGTCATTGAAAAAAAATCTGGTACAGTGACATTATAAACTAATACAGTAAAAGAAGAGTACATACATACATACATAACTTCACGCCAGTTCCCTTGCGGGGTAGGCACGAACAACAGAGCGCCATTTAGGCCCATTCTTACACACCTCACTTGCTTCTTTGACATTCATAACTCTTGTCATGCACACTCGTCTGTTCTTAAGGCTCCTGACATCACCCTCCGCTAGTACACGATCAATTTGATCATGGAAGGTGTGTCGTGGCCTTCCACGACTTCTGCATCCATCCACTTTTGCATTGTATATCTGTTTAGTCATTCTTTCATCATGCATGAAGAAGAGTAACTTATTTATATTGTATTGTACCCATTGTTCCTCAAGACTATAAGTAGAATACTGAGCATAGATCACCGTCTTCTATGGGTAAAGTGCCCAGAAGGCTAATTACGTCACCTCGCTGGATCTTCATACTGATCCGTTGTCCAAGGTAGGCACCAGCCTTCTGATCACCTAAAGAGTCAATGAATCATTTTGAAAAATGTTGGTAGAGGCTCATGGCCTCAGGATCCCACGTTCGAAAAATTTTAACAATAAAAAAAAATTAAAACTTGTTGTTTTTTTCGAACATATCTGGCAACACTAGATATAATAGGGGAATGGGATTTCTTATTATATTTTTTGTATCTATAAATATTAATATTTGATTATTTTTTCAGTCAATAGAAACTTATTGATCAAAAGAGGTGGAAGAATTGTGTGAAGAATGACATGATGATTTGTGGTTTGACAGAGGTCGTATGTGAGAATAAAAGAAAAAGAATGAAAGAGATCTCAATAATTGGGAAAAAGTGAAAAATTGAGAGGAAGAAGATTAAGGTGGTATGAGAATATAATGAGGAGAGATAAAAGTCACGTGTGTTGGCAATACCAACATAAAATATTTTTTACTAGCAACATTGTGGTTGCATTTTTGTTCTTCTTCCGTCTGGGTTGTAGCCGAAGGCAGACGCTTTCGTATGTAAAGTGATATTATTACAAGTTTTCACCAACTAAGTGTTTTAACTTCTACGACTACATCGACCTGGGTATCCTAGACCCACCACCATCAGCGTGTACCATAAATATATATTATATGTGCGACGAGCTGCGCGCAATGTGAAAATAAGAATATTAAACTACAAAATGTGTGATTACTTAAACGATTTCTGAACGTCAATGTAATAGTCTAGTGTTACATTAGGTAGTACGTAAAAAAAGCCTATAATATACTTCTCTCACCTAAATATAGACACTAGTCTCTCGAGGCGGTAGGTCTTGTTTACTGTTATTGGACGGATGTTACATTATTATTGCTTATAATAAATACATTGCACGGACGGAATAAGTATTGTTGCTTAAAGAAGGTCACGTTCGGAGGTAACATCGTAATTTGGTCTGTTATTTAGTCTGTTACTAGTGTGTATATCGGATAAATCTAGACGCAGTTTTGTGTTTTAAGTTAAACTTATTTCGAATCGTTGTGATTTGAAACTCGATGAAACGAATAAAAGCGACACTAAAGAGAGATATTTAATCAATTAAACACTATGCTCATAAAGATATAAGTAGTTGGAATTTTGAAGTTTTTATTTTATTTACGGCCTCTGTGGTTGAGCGGGCTAAGCCTTTGCCGGCCTACCTCACTGCAACGCAGAGGCTCCGGGTTCGATTCCTGGTATAGTAAATTTCGGAAACGTATTTTCTCCGTTATTTACTATGGTCTGGGTGTCTGGGATCGGCCCCAGAGTAGTCCGTTGTATATTACCCATGACACAAGCGTAACTTGCTTAATTTGGGGATATACAATGTGTGTGTTTGTCTGCCGATTATTATTATTATTTTTTTTTATTTTTTATTGCTTGAGTTCAGCAGACAGGCAGACGGCCCACTTGATGGAAAGCGGTTACCATCGCCTATGGACATTTGCAACACCAAAGGTGCTACAAATGCGCTGCTACTCTCTTAAGGGAGACTGGAACCTGGTCACTAATGCCGGAATACAACTCAAAGTCAGTCGGGCGATGCCCTACCACCTGGCTGTGGGTTGTTTAGTCGCCTCTTACGACAGGCCGCCCGGCCGCAGGAAATTGTATTCTTTCTCCGTTCCTGCACAGATAAATATTATATTATCGATAATTAGATCATTAGCAATAAAACAAGTCATCATAGAGTACATAAAAAAAATTATCGGCGGATAAAAACATAGGCTGTATTCACCAAAGTAAGTACATAAGGGGATCTTTGAAAGTTGCACCTGTGACAGAAAAATTGAAAGGAAGAAGATTAAGTTGGTATGGACATATAATGAGGAGGGATGAAAGTCACGTGACAAAAAGAATGTTATACTACAAGATCGATGGGTACAAATTTAAAGGTAGACCAAAAAAAAAAGATGGATGGATTGTGTGAAGGATGACATGATGATATGCGGTGTGACAGAAGAGGTATGTCAGAATAGAAAAGTGTGGAAGGAAAAGAGATATTGTGCCGACCCCAAGTAATTGGGATATGGTGAAAGAAAAGAGATTCACCAAAATAAGTAAATTACTCTTGTGTTACGCGTAATATACAACAGACCACTCTGTCGCCGGTTCTAAACATCCAGACCATAGTATACGGCGGAAAAATCTTTTACAAAATTTACCATGCCAGGAATCAAATCCGGAATTGCATCTGCGTTGCAATGAGCTAGGCCGACAAAAGCGTAGTAAACCTTTACATAGTTTTAGAACACTGTCTAAACAGGTTTCAATATTAGCGACCGTTGTCTATATATTACGAAACTGCATGTATTTTTAAAATAGAATCTCACGGATTACATATAGAAAGTCATAAGTCTGCCACCGCCTTTAAAACAATTTCGGTTACTGTTATAGGACAAGCGGCGCAATAAACTCCTTAAAAACATATATGCCATATCTTTATACATATATTCCATCATTATTTTGTACGAGTATACATTTGTGGCTTTTTCTATGAACATTCGAGATGTAATTTTCAAGCCTCGTGACTTTTACAGATGAGTTTTGGTGACGACGTTGCAATAATATTTCGGACAGGTCAAAAAACTGTTACAATTTAGCCCCCCCGACAAAGACAAATTCCACGAAGCACGCACGGGTTGTCTGGAAGAGATCACTTCTTAGCGATAAAACCGCCCATTGTGCACATTTAGAATATTTTTAGGCTATAAGTCTTTCTGTGTTTTCTGTAATGGTGTATAATAAAGTATTATCTATCTATCTATCACATTTTATTACCTGTCGGCATTTGAACTAATTGTAATAGTTTTACGATTGCCTTCTTTTGTTTACTTATTTATTGGCATACAGCCCATTGTGTATTGTAATTTTTTATGTTAATCATTAGCAAGGTGTGATTCTAGGAAATTCGGTCTACGCGGCCGAGCAGACATATTTCATTTGTACAGTATAACGCAATGCCCCAATTGAGAGATGGGGCAGTCAAGCGATAACCACAACCGAAGCAAGACGTGTGTACATTCGGTAATCTATTTAGTGACTGACTTTGCGCGTGTTATTGAATTGTGCATTACGTTTGGACTGGTTGAGTTCAGTTATATTTGTACCTGTGTTACACGTGTTTCTATTATTCTAATAAACTCTATAATAATTACAACGTGGATGGATGCAGAAGTCGTGGAAGGCCACGACACACCTTCCATGATCAAATTGATCGTGTACTAGCGTGCATGACAAGAGTTATGAATGTGAAAGAAGCAAGTGAGGTGTGTAAGAATAAGCCTAAATGGCGCTCTGTCGTTCGTGCCTACCTCGCAAGGGAACTGGCGTGAAGTTATGTATGTATGTATAATTACAACGGCATTTTAATTCGAGTCCTGCAACTCGTAACAATACCAACATAATAACCATAGGACTCATCTGTACGTAGGCAGGCTTTCTTCCTTTATATCTGGAATATAGCTCCATTATTTGCTTAATTTATTATCGATTTAATGAGCATCCGCAATAAAACCAAATGTTATCGTAGGCTTCGTTATGACATTATTAACTATTATATTTGATTATTATATTGACATAAATAAGCAAGTAACCCTTTGAAGGGACCGTATCGATACTTACTTTAAATAAATTTCATACCCATAACCTTAAATTACAGTAAGGGTTGTCACATAATAATACTTACTATCTTTTTTTTTTATTGCATGAGATCAGCAGACAGGCAGATGGCCCACTTGATGGGAAGCGGTTACCATCGCCTATGGACATTTTCAACACCATAGTTGCTACAAATACGCTGCTGCTCTCTTAAGGGAAACTGAAACCTGGTCACTAATGCCGGAACTCAACTCAAGGTTGTTATGGCGACATACTTTAGACCAGGGGTGGTAGCCATCCAGTCGGGCAAATGCCCTACCACCTGGCTGTGGGTGGTTTTGTCGCCTCTTACGACAGGCCGCCCGGCCGCAGGTAATTGTATTCTTTCTCCGTTCCTGCACGGATATATCTTTCTGAATCAATTACATCTACATAATGTTTTGATTACTTAAACTATGGAAAGGTAATTTTTACGCAATAGAGCCACGTTAGAACATTAAAAATAAAGAAAAAAAGAATTTAGAACTACATACAATGTAAAAATACTAAATAATAAGAAAAGCGTAGAGATGAAGTTCAAAATTGGCTCTAACTCAGAAAATTGCTAGTTAAGTCAACGAGCGCTGATCTTAGTTACAACACACGCACTTACAGATTATTTTATTATTTTATTGTTGGAGTACAGCACGATGAACGAAAGTTAAAAAGACGTATAATAATAATAATAAATATAATCCCGCAGGGGGGCTTTGTGGCGAAGCCTTAGGTGAGTAGCGACACCTCGTACCTGACTCCGGGGGCCAAGACAAGGCCCCCGCCTTCGTGCTTGCCTTAGCCAGCCGGCACGGAGTGGAGATCGCTACAGCTAAGACTCAAGCTCCAGGGGTGGAAGTGATAAATGGCCTAAAGTCGGAAGTAGCTTCGGTGAACCTTCAGCTCACCTCTCTATACTCCTTAGCCACTCACAGCCATGTTGTCCCTGCCTTCTATGGCATTTTTTGGGGCCCATGTAGGGAGTGGCGAGTCACCGTCTGCCCATTTTTCTATGTTCCCTGAACATTGCGACGGGCAGACGGCATAGTCCCCATATTCCCAGACCCCTAGTACCACTAGCAGTTCACTCCAATAGCCCGGTACTTTTTGTCCTCATTTCTCACAATAGTTCTACGCTGGCCGGGGCTTGTCCTTGGGTGCATTGTTATATGGTGTAGACAGGGATAATCGCCGGTCAGTGTTACGCCACATTTACATTAAATTTGTCAAAGGGCCTCTACGTGTTGGCCTTTCCATGGCCCCACGCAAGCCCTCCAAATGTCCGGGCCATTTTTATGGCCCGTGGTCTCGAAAGATGTACTATAAATATAAAGTAAAGATATGTTGCTGCGGAGTTTGTTGCGCCGCTTCTTCTCCTTTAACAGTAACTAAAATTGCTTTGGAAGCGGTGGTGGACTCATTACTTTCAATAAGTAATCAATAAGATTCCATCTCTATAAATATTTATAAATATCTTCGCGAAAGTTTGTAAGAATGCATGGAGGTATGTTTGTTACTCTTTCACGCAAAAACTACTGAACAGATTTCGATGAAACTTTACAATAATATAGTTTACACATCAGATTAACACATAGGCTATCTATACTAATATTATAAAAAGGTAACGTTTGTGAGTTTGTGACGTTGTAGGGGGTAATCTCTGGATCTACTAAACCGATTTTAAAAATTCTTTTACTGTTGCAAAGCTACGTTAACAGGGAGTGTCATAGGCTATATAACATGACGCTATATACCAAGGGAGAGGGACAGATTCATCCGTGAAGGAACGGAGAAAGAATACAATTTACTGCAGCCGGGCGACAAGTAAGAGGCGACAGAACAACCCACAGCCAGGTGGTAGGGCATTTGCCCGACTGGACGGCTACCACCCCTGGTCTAAAGTACGTCGCCATAACAACCTTGAGTTGTGTTCCAGCATTAGTGACCAGATTCCAGTGTCCATTAAGAGAGCAGCTGCGCATTTGTAGCAACTTTGGTGTTGCAAATGTCCATTGGCGATGGTAACCGCTCTCCATCAAGTGGGCCGTCTGCCTGTCTGCTGATCTCCTGCGATAAAAAAAAACAGAGCGCGGGTGAAACCGAGTCGGGCCGCTAGTAATTTATAAAGATATAGTGTGAATTATCCAAAATATAACGATTTCCATCACCACGCGGGTGAAACCGCGGGCGCAGCTATTTTTGAAATAAATACATTAATTTTCACTTTCATTGAAATACATAATTAGTCCGTCTAATATAGGCTGTGGGCAAATCGGCACCAGCAACCCTGCAACGATAGTACATACTCCCGAAAGGGGTCACGCAGGCCATAATGGACCGCCCCGTGACCGTCACGTAGCCCAGTTTGGGGCTAGTGAAATTTAACTATCTGTACATCAATGATAACACCATCCGCTTTTAATGTTTATTTGGGAGTTTTGGGACAAACCGGGTTTATGATCATCGTTATTGTCGACCAATATGTTGTTACAGCCTTGATAGCTTTATGGGTTAGATCGGTTTGATGGTTTAGATGCATTAAAATTAAGCCTTTTGCCTAATAATAATATTGGGACGAACCTTCTAAAACATTATGAGACTTTAACTATAAATAGTTTATAGAATCAAAAGGGAAAACTTAAACTATAATTGATTTATACAAAGAAGCTTATTGAAAAGTGACCGAAACGTCAGATTAAAGTGGAGCTAAAATCACGCTTCAAACAGATTATGTTTATCAAAAGAAAGTTCCTAAAAAAGTTATTTACCTGCAAATAGTCTATAATTGAAAAAAAAATATCCAAACTGCAGAAATTGAATAATAACGAGTTTTTTGGCGGGAACTGAAAGGAGACGTTGTGCTGTGCAGTTTTATTTTCTAAAAATGTGTAAAATTACTCTAAAATGAACAATAGTTGTAGGATATTGATAGTTTTTGAGTAGTAATTATGTGTTTTGTGAGAAATGTGAACTGTATAGTCAGATGTGGCCTTTTGAGTTTTCACAAGAACTCCGTTGAATGGCATTAGTTGCAGCCTACAATACCACTGCGCGACTATTATACGAAGACTTAAACATCAGAATTGGCTGTATGGACTAGATTCCTTTGCCTGCCTTTGTGGCGAATACACCTACTACTACTACTTGAATAATAACAATAATAATCGGTAGACAAACACACATATTATATATCCACAAATTAAGCAAGTTACGCTTGTGTGACATACGCAATGGTCAACGGACTACTCTGGGGCCAATCCCAGACATCCAGACCATAGCAAATAACGGACAAGATACGTTTCGGAAATTTATTATACCAGGAATAGAACCCGGAGCCTCTGCGTTGCAGTGAGGTAGGCCGGCAAAGGCTTAGCCCGCTCAACCACAGAGGCCGTCATATATACCTATATATAAATAAGTCTGTAAAATTTAAATCAACTTTTTGAGTCAAAAGCTTTGGCTCTACGAGTATATATCTAAATGTGTATGTAAAGTACATATACCCGTACCTACTTATACTCCTATAAAGGAAGTTCCCCTGAGGCGTTGCCCTCGTAAACTTTTAATCCCTTATCACGTAGAAACTCTTGAACATATTTAAAAATAAAAGGCATTTTAGTCCAGTTTTCGAATTAATGTAGGTAGGAAGAATACAATTTCCTGCGGCCGGGCGGCCTGTCGTAAGAGGCGACTAAACAACCCACAGCCAGGTGGTAGGGTATTTGCCCGACTGGAAGGCTACCACCCCTGGTCTAGAGCATGCCGCCATAACAACTTTGAGTTGTGTTCCGGCATTAGTGACCAGGTTCCAGTCTCCCTTAAGAGAGCAGCAGCGCATTTGTAGCACGTTCGGTGTTGCAAATGCCCATAGGCGATGGTAACCGCTTTCCGTCCAGTGGGCCGTCTGCCTGTCTGCTGATCTCCTGCAATAAAAAAAAGGAAGTATCCAAATTGAAATTTACAAGTATTTATAATTTTGTTACTATTTTATAGAAAAATTAAATTATATTTATATACATTAAAAATCAACTACTTTTATAAAATAAACTATACTAGAAATGAAACTACAAATGAACTATATATACAAATTAAAATTAACCTATAAAGTCTAGTACCAGATCGCTGTCAGTTGGAAACGTGCCCAAATTATTGGCCACATTACCTCGCTGAATGGAAATGCGTTACCCCAAGTATAATATCAGTCTTTTGGTCACGTGAGACATCCACCAGACGTTTGGCTGTCTCGATAAAGCTTGTAATTTACAAATGTAACATTTTGTACGCCTTTATAACGCGAAAGATGTACTGTCAGATAATTTACAATTATTAGTCCATTTTTCTTGTATAATAATAATTTTGCGATACTTTGTGCAGAATTCGAGTTTAGAATTCACAATACCGTAACTAAATGTGAAGATCTAGTGCTAATATTTTTTTGCGTCTCTTTGGATAGAGTTCTTTTGTGTGCTAGATTTTTGGCTTCGTTTTAATTACTTATGTTACAATAAGAGAAAATAGTAGGAAGAGCTTTTCTTTACTATTTTACTAATAAATTATATTGTTACGTGCGAGTGGGGGTACGCATTTGGGATTGGAAGAAAACACCAGTTTTTTTAACTAAATGCTTTTATTAACGTACACAGCCGTACACTCACAATACCGTCGCCGATATTGCGTAAACCACCTCCTGCTACTGCAGTGCTAACCTCCGAAGTTACAGCGCGTAGCTCGCTTCTGGATCTACTCTTAAACTACGCTGAACACCTCCTTCACTGAACATCCCACTAAACGCTCCACTAAACTTGTCACTGTCTTCGATTTCACTCTTCTTCCAACTCTCTCGTATTGCACTTGCCGCTTTGCTGTCTTCAACTGAACTCCCTGGTAGGCGCGCCTTACGGTGCTTATATACCCGGAAGAATCGTCTGGAATCCATAATTTCGACCTTCATTTCGTTATTCTTTTGTTCATCATCTATCCTCTTCTAAAATGTCTTATCTGTCATTGTCTTTTCCTTCTGAAGTCTCCTACATTTTTCTGAAACTCCTTAAACCAACTAGATCGTTCCACCATCGCTCGCCACACTACCCACTTTTAAAACCCTAGCTTTATCTTCTTATATAATATTATTTATATGTCGCTTGTTTTCTTCAATAACGTGATAATCCCACAAATCAATTTCTTTTTATTTGATAATTAAAATCGCCCTTTTTGGTTTTATTTAATACATTGTAGATTGATAGGCAAAATGTTATCCATTTCGATGCAATTATTTTGTGACAGTAAGAAAAATACGAAATTTTTATTTTCAAGATAAAAAACATTATTGAAGTAAAGAGGCGATGTATTAACTTTGCATAACATATACTGACTCTTCATATCATATTATGTTCAAATGCATTTCAAGTAGAATAATAAGTCGTCCGTGAACTACTCAGATCTTCTAACGACTCCAAACAGGCACAGAAAAGAAAAAAACAACACACATGGCACTAGATACGACTATATATAAGTATAGATATAAGGCCAACACTGCACATGCACTTCCTCACAACGCCGGCATGTAACAGATACACTCTACATTAGTATAAGTTTAGTATTAAAATTAGAATAAATTAATATAATAAGTTATTCTCAAGGTACACCAAAACAGAAAAATTACTATATATAATGTCACATACACTAAAAAAAATAAACAATAAGCGTGTACGGAGTCTCAAATTTTTCATAGAAATTAAGTATTAAAAAAGGGTACGGAACTCGAGTCCGTAGAGATATATATAATAAAAAAATAAAATAAAAAAAAACGACTCCAAACAAGATTTTACAGGAGGGACATAAAATTCAATTCATCCTGACCTTTGCCAAAAGATGGCATCAAAATGAAGTTTTGCGCAAAAATGCTAGTTATTAGGTAACAGAAGTTCACGTACGAAGTGGTAATCGATTTCAATTTAAAAATCGTCACACGAGTCACATAAACATCGATTTAATGTAAGCAGTTTGTATAAAATTGAAATTTTAGGCATCGTTGGTTTTTATAACTCATTCGCTACTACATATCCTGCAGAATGGGGGACGGATTTACCCGGGCCCGTAATACAAGTCGTTTCTTCAATAGGTATCGTGCAATCTGAATCGCTTCGATACTCGATTCAAACACATTGAAATCTCAGTATACGTTGCAATATATAAAGACTTATAGGATACTAAATTAACATTATATGTTTCTTAATAAAACTACGTTTTAACGGTTTCAAGCGCGGCAATTTTATTTGATTTTGGTTTTTCCAGTAGTAAATTAGATTAGGCTCCCATAGAGTAAATAATAACCATAAACAAAATTAAAAATAAAATTAAATAATTAAAATTAATAAGTTGGCGGTAGGCTAAATAAAACTTTAACAATACTCGTTGACACTTGACATCTTTGTCTTCCGTGATCACGGCCACTGAAAAGTGGCCGAAACGTCGGAAAAACCAAAATCAAATAAAATTGCCGCGCTTGAAACCGTTAAAACGTAGTTTTATTATGTATACAAGTCGCGAAAACTTAAGAAAATATTATATGTTTCTTATAATAGATAGCAATTTTTTTAATTATATTTATTTACGTCGAAATTTACAGAAACTATAATCTACTACAATAAAAATAAATTTGCCAGGTGGTAGGGCATTTGGCCGACTGGATGGCTACCACCCCTGGTCTAAAGTATGTCGCCATAACAACCTTGAGTTGTGTTCCGGCATTAGTGACCAGGTTCCAGTCTCCCTTAAGAGAGCAGCAGCGCATTTGTAGCACCCTTGGTGTTGCAAATGTCCATAGGCGATGGTAACCGCTTTTCATCAAGTGGGCCGTCTGCCTGTCTGCTGATCTCCTGCAA
Source organism: Dendrolimus kikuchii (assembly GCA_019925095.2). Lineage (NCBI taxonomy): Eukaryota > Metazoa > Arthropoda > Insecta > Lepidoptera > Lasiocampidae > Dendrolimus > Dendrolimus kikuchii. Next base: position 4,848,720 of record CM034400.1, read on the forward strand.
AAAAAAGAGCAATAAATGGTGGCGTTGGTATCAGTGGACCGCGACGTATTTTGAGGAAAAGTCGGGTAAAATACATCTCAAGTAAACTTGCATGTATAAGGAGATTAATGAAAGTAGGTGAAGCTAAAGTTTTTTGTCAGGATCGTCGCAAGTGGAGATCCATCGGCTCTGCCTACCCCATGGGAAACAGACATGATAATAAACAAGTATATACAAAGTCGAAAACTGAATATTTAAATGAATCACGCAACTATGAGACGGTAGGTCCGTGGGGTCCATCGGCAAAGAACTTTTTCAAAGAAATTTGCAAGAAACTCTTTTATTATTTTATGTTTAAGGCTTGGCAACTAGGCCTTTAAGCCAAGCGCCGTTGTATTGTAGGCTACAATCGACGTCATTCAACGGAGTTCTTGTGAAAACTCGAAAGGCCATATTTGGCTATATAGTTCACATTTCTCGCAAAAACCCGTAATTACTACTCAAAAACTATCAATATCCTACAACTGTTGTTCATTTTAGAGTAATTTTACACATTATTAGAAAATAAAACTGCACAGCACAATGTCTCCTTTCAGTTCCCGCCAAAAACTCAAAGAAACTCTTTGATGCCACCCGTGATCAGAAGGCTGGCGCATATTTCGTCCAAGGAATGAGTATCGCCATACAGCGCGGCAATGCAGCCAACCTTCTGGGCACGCTACCCCTGGCAGTGATTTGTTATATAGTCTTGAATTGACGTTTGTAAGTTAGTTTATTTTTAGTATTTGATTATATTTTTTAAGTTAGTTTACTTTTATTTATATTTGCAAATTATAAAGACGCATTAATACTTGTTAGTTATATTTTATCCCACACGTAGTCCTTTAAGACTAATAAAGTACTAAGCCTAGGTAACTTGCCTTTCTAAGGTAAGATACCAGAAGACTAACTATGTTACCTCATTGGATCGCTATACTGATTCGCTTGCTGAGATGGGCACCAGCCCTTTGATCACTCGAATACTTGGTTAGGTGTTTTAAGAGCTCTTTCTATACGTTCACGGTACAGTATCCCTTGTCTTAAATTATAATAGTGTACATAGAGTAGACAGTAGATTAAAGTACCTTATAGACATATTACGACACGTTGCCAAACAGCGTACATGGAATAGGATATCGGCCATATCAAGCTCGCTCACTAAGATGACCAAGACGGTGTATGTAATGGGCACTTTAATCTACAATAGACTGCCACTTAAAATAAAAGAATCCGAAAGTCTCGGTTCTTTTAAGAAAATATTAAAAAGTTATCTTATCGAACAAATGCCCTACTTAACAGAGGATTTAAAAAATAATAATATTGTTTAATTACATTGTGTATGTTTTTTCTTCTAATGACAATTATGATGTAAAGAAATGAAGTATACATATATTTTTATGATAATTAAAGGTGCATATGTGTGAAGAGGTTATTGAAAGTAAATGAAGCGAAAGTTGTTTGTCAGGATCATTGCAAGTGGAGATCTATAGACTCTGCCTACCCCCATGGGAAAAAGGCGTGATAATATGTGTGTATGTTGTACTAAATAAAACACATGACTTAGGAGGTAGAATTATTTTTTGACTTATTTATATATAACACTAACGGTTCGGGCAAACGTTTTCCTGCCCTGAAAAAATAAAAATCTAGAACGCGATGCCAGCTCCACCTACCGGGTCTAAGTGTGCATCTAAACCACCAACCATCCACTTAACCAGTACCTGGACCCACTTAAAAACTATTTTATAACACCTTTGGTTACATTATTGAAGTTTTAGTAGGGATAGCCTATATTAATTTGAGATAATGTAGCATCCTAATGATGAAAGAATTGTTGACATCTGTCGAGTAGTTTTTGAGTTTATTCGTTACAAACATACAAATCTTTCCCCTTTATAATATTAGTATAGATTACAACCTTTAAAAATCATTCTCCAGATGTACTTATAGAACCTAAAAAACTTAACATGTGTAAGGCATGATACCCGAAACTATCAAACACGCAAGGTATGTAGGCCAAACTCGTTTACTAAAGACAACACATCAAGCCATTATTCAACTAACAAGATAACAAAGGACCAACGGTCTCATAAGTGGGACCGACACAAAGAACTTACACTGTATCCTTTATGTAAGGAGGTACTACATTTCTGTTTAGAGGAGATGCGTATCTGATGATGGAAATGTTTTGACCTATTTCAGGACATACTTAAAGGTCTATCTAAATGGAAAACAAAAAACATAAAACTTTATTTTTTGCTAGGTGGTAGGGCATTTGCCCAACTGGATGGCTACCACCTCTGGTCTAAAGTATGTCGCCAAAACAACCTTGAGTTATGTTCCGGCATTAGTGACCAGGTTCCAGTCTCCCTTAAGAGAGCAGCAGCGCATTTGTAGCAACTTTGATGTTGCAAATGTCTATAGGCGATGGTAACCGCATTTTATCAAGTAGGCCGTCTGCCTGTCTGCTGATTTCTTGCAATTAAAAAAAAAGTAGTTTGCTATCTCGCTCGCACATCACCACATTTTTAAAGATATAAATTGATAAAATTTAGTCATGACAAATTTGCATTACACAAAATTCGAGAATAAAGGGCCATTTACATGGAGAGAGTTAATCGCACGTTTTGGGGCAAGAAGTCGTATACTATTTTCGTAGGCAATAAATACTCTTTAGACAATAATCGCATTGACATGTTGGTTTGGTTGATCATTCAACAAAAAAACAAAAACTCGCCTACAAGTATGTCATACAATAATCGTAACTTAATCATCATCAACAGTTTTGTTTACACTACGACACAAATCGCATTGAGTTATTTGCGTACGATTTCTCGACTTGTCTAAACTAGTTCTCGTATGGCATTTTTTTAAGTTCATGCGAGTATCGTACAAATCAGTTTGAACCGATTTGAATGTAAGACTTGTCATTTGAGCTCGGTGTACTTTTTTTATTTATTTTTTATTGCAGAAGTTTAGCAGACAGGCAGACGGCCCACTGAATGAAAAGCGGTTACCGTCGCCTATAGACATTTTCAAAACCAAAGGTGCTACAAATGCGCTGCTGCTCTCTTAAGGGAGACTGGAACCTGATCACTAATGCCGGAACACAACTCAAGGTTGTTATGGCGCCATACTTTAGACCAGGGGTGGTAGCCATCCCCAGTCGGGCAAATATCCTACCACCTGGCTGTGGGTTGTTTTGTCGCCTCTTATGACAGGCTACCCGGCCGCAGGAAATTGTATTCTTTCTCCGTTCCTGCACAGATAATAACTTTTTGTAGTAGATATAATAACTGTGATTTAGTAACACGAAATATATTTTTAAATGTCTCTTTATCTTCTAGTTGCAATTCAAGACACTACGTATTTGAGGCTCCTAAAGTCTTTCTTCTTTGTATTCACTTTTTAACCTTTTTATCCTTTCGTTTAATTAATTCTTGTCATAGAAGAGCAGAGATAATTAAAATACCCTCGCGCACTACACTCATGCTTGCAACTGGTGACTGTTACTAACTGAACTCGAAATGGGATTGCTTTCAAATTTCGTTTACACAGAGACGTTAATATTCAATGACCAGGCGATATCGCCCTTCCACGTACGATATCGTATATTTAGTTTACATGATCATATTTTTTTTCTTGCTTTCGACAATCGTATCATCGAGGCAAGACACTCGCTCCCTATAAATGGCCCTTAAAATGACGAGTGTTTGACAAAATTTTGATTTTGATTTCATATAAATTTCTGTATATAAATTCAATTCTTATGTAAAAAAATTTTTATTATATGTAAACTTATTATTGTTGAGATTTGTGTATTACAAATTTGTTGTAAGTAAATTCTGTCTATATCTTCAAAAAGAGAATTTATATATTAATTAGTGTTTAAACCGTCCTCCTTTTATTATTAGTCTCTTAGCAATAAGTATTTGATCTAATAGGTTAGTACATACATACATACATAACTTCACGCCAGTTCCCTTGCGCAGCGTAAGGCTTATTCTTACACACCTCACTTGCTTCTTTGACATTCATAGCTCTTGTCATGCACGCTCGTCTGTTCTTAAGGCTCCTGACATCACCTTCTGCTAGTACACGATCAATTTGATCATGGAAGGTGTTGGAATCTCCAACAAACAGTTTTTATTTATTTGGTGTGGCATAGTACTGGCCACCAAGTATACGAAATGTTTGAATTTAGAACATAGATGTTCTTTTGTTTTTTTATCTGCATATTTTTCACTCCTTGCTATTAAAATCATCATTCTATTACGCACGTGTAGTTTTCATTAATAATTAAAATATTTACAGTCCACAACGAATTAATATTTAAAGAAGTGTTCAATAGAAGGTGTGTCGTGGCCTTCCACGACTTCTGCATCCATTCACTTTTGCATTGTATATCTGTTTAGTCATTCTTTCATCACGGATTCTTTCCACATGCCCGAACCACCGGAGCATTCCTAATAGGTTAGTGTTTTATTTATTTTTCATATCGAGCCAATGAGGGTAGATTGCGGCATGAGTCACTCACTGTGCAATGTACTCTTGCCAGATTTCGTTTCGTTGAAATTGGTATCAGGAAAGGCGCTCTTCGTTTTTGTGGAACTAGTCATAACCTGTCGGGGTGAAGGTAAGGAAAGGAATGCTCCGGTGCAGAGGGCGACACTGATAATTTTTAGAATGGGCCACTTTTAAAAAATATAATAAAAAAATAAGTTTCAATTTTGAACCTTGTTGAATAGAACAATTTTGAAAATAGAACTCTTTGCTAATATTATTGAGTACTAATTTCATTCATTTGTCATTTCTTTTACGATTTGGCGGCAAATTGAAATTTGTCTGTGTCACGCCAGTATGAATTTAACGCGAGAAAATTTTCGCACTATGATTTTTTATGACTTTCGATGTCTTTTAAGTCAACAAGAATGTTATGACAGACTTCGATTGGCCTTTCACGATGAAGCCCCTTCTCGGGCTACTGTTTATAACTGGTTTAATGAGTTTAAACGTGGTCGCACCAATCTCAATGATGCTCTGCGTGAGGGACGGCCTTCTACGGCGACGACTGAAGATAACATCAGTGTTGTGCGGTGTATGATAGAGACTGATCCAAGAGTAACCTATCAGCAGATTCGGACAAGTTTAGGCATCGGTATGACTCAAGTGCACAAAATCCTCCACAAACATTTAGCCGTTAGGAAGCTTTGTGCCCGGTGGACACCTCATTATTTGACTGAGGCCCAAAAACTCCGTCGTGTTGATTGGTGCCGTGAAATGATACAAAGATTTAACGGAGGTGACTCAAAAGCTGTGTTCGACATACTTACGGGTGACGAAAGCTGGATTTATTGCTATGATCCGGAAACCAAAAGACAATCTGCTCAGTGGGTGTTTCCTTCCGAGGAGTTGCCAACTAAATTGAAGAGAGGTCGAAGTGTAGGAAAAAATATGGTGGCCTCATTCTTCGGAAGGACCGGTCATTATGCGACAATTGTTTTAGAAGATCAAAAGTCAGTTACTGCAGAGTGGTATACTAACAAATGTTTGCCAATTGTCTTGGAAAAAGTTCGAGAGAAACGACCTGGCAGTAGGATCCTCCTTCACCACGACAACGCCTCCTCGCACACCGCCGGGCGAACGATCGACTATTTGGCGTCGTCAGACGTGGAATTGCTGGGTCACCCACCATTTAGCCCCGACCTCGCACCTTACAATTTTTATTTATTCCCGAAAATAAAAGAAAAACTTCGAGGAAAACATTTTATGGACGCCAAGGAAGCAGTGGCTGCGTTCCAGAGGGCCATCGAAGAGACCCCTAAGGACGAGTGGGCAAAGTGCTTTTCTCGGTTGTTCTATCGAATGCAGCGATGTATTGATGTAAACGGAAACTATTTTGAAAAGATATAATAAAAATAATAACTTGCTAGTTTGCTCAGTTTTTGATTTTCTAAGAACTTTCAGTGTCACCCTCGTATTAAACATATATGTATCCACAAGTGAAACTGTTGGCACTGACCATCGAGCTTTGACAACCGCTGTTCACAAGTTGAGTTGATTTTTCGTATTATTCTTTACTCTCACTGGCCAGCTCACCTTTTCGCACAATATTCGCAAAAAATCGCCAAATACTGCGCGAATCGGAGATGTGGGATTAAATAATTAGAGAATTTATTATAAATTATGTCTTTGAAGAGATTGAACGTTTCTACGGGATGCATTTCAAGGAACAAGGAATTATAGTTAAACTGAGTTTTAAAAATAAAATTCCAACCATGAATCAAACATTCATTGCTTTAACGAAATTCCAAAAACATTTATACATTACAAAGGATATCCTAACTTTATTAGAAGCTTTATATGAAACTGTAGTAAATACTCAACATCCCTAATTCATAAGGTCCTTTCTGAATTAACGCGCTGGATATTATGTCTTGTGTAGACTCCTGAAGGTCAACAGTGTCGTGTGGGCCCTCAACGACACCCGCGGTGCCTGCTGTTTTATTTAATCCTATTGTTTAGTAAGAAATTATATGAAACAGTGGGGGTCTAATTTATATGGGTAGTTTATGGATTATTAGCTCTGAACAATACTGGGGTGGTGTGTTTTATATATGAAAATAATATTATATCAAAGACTAATTATTTGGTCAATCTATATATTAATAAATGAAGCAAAAATTTTGTACCCCTTTTTACGAAAATTGTGCGGACGGAGGAGTATGAAATCGTCTAAAGTATGTCGCTATAACAACCTTGAGTTGTGTTCCGGCATTAGTGACCAGGTTCTAGTCTCCCTTAAGAGAACAGCAGCGCATTTGTAGCACCTTCGGTGTTGCAAATGTCCATAGGCGATGGTAACCGCTTTCCATCAAGTGGGCCGTCTGCCTGTCTGCTAATCTCCTGCAATAAAACAAAAAAATGAAATTTCGCACACTTATAGTTTATATACATAAGAAGCGAAAAATGCTAATTTTTTTTAAAATTATGTATAAGAAATACAAGAAATCAATAAAAAAAATACATTACACACGCTACCATATGTTTGACACACACGCATATATAGGCATACTCTTTTGTTTATTATTCAAGTCAAATTAACCGTGTAGCCTTGGCGAAATCTGTGATTACAGAAGTATAGTCTTTGATATTAATTATTATGGCCGAATTGCGACCACGGGCGACCACTAACGTAATAATAATTACGTTTAGCTACTTTTTCAACGGCTCGATTTTACTTGGCTTCAGAGTTATATTCCACTAAAAATACACCAGATTAAAAATATTCTATGTCCATACCTATTTTTGTATTTACATATCTACATATGTATATTATTTCAAATTGATTTTCTTCGTCCAAATTTATTTTTTGTATGTAAATTTTTCAAACATTATACTATGAAAACTATCACATTCACCGAGATGAAAATTGTTTCATTTATCTTTATAAACTGTGGGATATAGATCCATCCATCCATACATGTTGAGTACAGGAAAATATTATCAGAATCTAAAATATTAGTATTGTAATATGTTTTAATTAAACAACAGAAAATAAAATACAAATTTCGTAATTAATATTACCATATGTGACATGTGTTAAATTTTACTTTTAATAAACTGAAATTTATATAAAGGTGATTATTTTGAAAAATTGATTTATATTCAAGAATATAGTTCAGATACTAATATTCAAGACGGTATTACTACAATAAATAACAAGCTAATAACAATACCTTAAGTCTAGCGAAACATAAACTCGAGTTAAACTTACATGCCTATGTACATAGTCCATATATTACTACGGCTTTAAACTGGAGCTACGAGGCTACGTCGCTTCCATGCTACGGCGCTACGACCATTTGCGCTACAAAAATAGTAAACGCTCGTAGCTTGTTTCCTGCTGAGAGCTTAATTGCTCCTACGAGCAGCTATATTGTTTTGCACAGTTGGGGTTTATTGCCCTACAATTATTATTAAAAATATATATATACCTATTTATACAATTATATTGCCTTCTTCGTGACTTGTCAATACATGTGATAGAATGTCTCATATGCATGTAACTAATTAATAAGTACGAAAACATAGAAATAACTCAGAAATGTTTAGTAAGTAAGGAGTCTTGTAAAATTTGGAAATAAAAAAAAAGAGAAAATAAAAATACCAAAAAAGAAAACATATAAAAGAGTGATAAGCCCGGACAATCCAGTTCGTCCGGAGAGAGGGAGAATTAAAAAAAAATGTCTCATATGCCCAAACGGCTCAGTTATATTCGGAGCATCACTTTAACATTGTCATCCAAAGACATGATGTGACTAGTTTTTTTTTTATTGCAGGAGATCAACAGACGGGCAGACGGGCCACTGGATGGGAAGCGGTTACCATCGCCTATGGACATTTGCAACACTAAAGGTGCTACAAATGCGCTGCTGCTCTCTTAACGGAGACTGGAACCTGGTCACTAATGCCGGAACACAACTCAAGGTTGTTATGGCGACATACTTTAGGGCTACCACCCCTGGGGTGGTAGTCATCCAGTCGGGCAAATGCCCTACCACCTGGCTGTGGGTTGTTAAGTCGCTTCTTACGACAGGCCGCCCGGCCGCAGGAAATGGTATTCTTTCTCCGTTCCTGCACGGATAAAAAGTCAAATAGAATAAGGGGCGCGGGTTCGATCCTGACCGGAACGCATGCACCACTTAGGCAGTTTCTGACCTAATGTGCAAATTGTTACAATTACTACATGCTAACGGGTGAAGGAAAACATCATGATGCAACCTGTACATCGAGATAACCGACGTGTCAAACCTGCCAAGCTGCCTTGAACAAGCGTGGCGGGGGTATATTGTCCGTTTCCTTATAGTGGGAAGCCCGGGCCCCAGCAGTGGGACATTTATGGGCTGTTATAATTATATAAAAATATTTATTTATTCTCTTTTATGTGTTTTAATATATATTCGTATAAAAAAATATACACATATTAGAAAAAATATTAGGGTCCAGGCTAGCGGTAGTTAGGGCAGAGAGAGAGAGGAACTTCCTCACAATACGTGCCGTGCGCAGGAGAACCGCCTTCTGTATCTGGCCTTACACCCATTTACAGAGCGAGAGCCTCTCTAGGTGTCGGTCGAGGCTCTTTGCTACTAAACCTTACTATTATTATAACTAACATAAGTAAAGGTTATTTTATCCATGCAGGAACGGAGAAAGAATACAATTTCCTGCGGCCGGGCGGCCTGTCGTAAGAGGCGACTTAACAACCCACAACCAGGTGGTAGGGCGTTTGCCCGACTGGATGGCTACCCCCACTGGTCTAGAGCATGCCGTCATAACAACTTTCAGTTGTGTTCCGGCATTAGTGACCAGATTCCAGACTCACTTAAGAGAGCAGCAGCGCATTTATAGCACTTTTGGTGTTGCAAATGTCCATAGGCGATGGTAACCGCTTTCCATCCAGTGGGCCGTCTCCCTGTCTGCTGAACTCCTACAATAAAAATAAAAAAATAAACCTATTCTATAAAAAAACCAACCTAAGAATAAAATAAAATAAACTCTGCTCTAAAGCTTTTTATTACATTCTATATATAATTTAATTTGTTTATATTTCTATTAATATTTTGAAGAAAAAAATTTCAGGTTGCATATTTCTTATTCTTTCACATAAAACATTCTAATCGGATTTTAAGGTAATTTTACACCATTATAGCACATCAAGGTTTTATATTTAGGATAACCCTAATTTCTTTGGGAACTAGCACCACAAGCAAGAAATGCTATTGCCACGCCAGGGTCGGGGAGACCCACTAAAACTCCTCCGTGTTCTTTCCTTCGTCTTATGCCAGAGCTTTTTTATTGATAATAAAACTACGTTTTAACGGTTTTAAGCGCGGTAATTTTATTTGATTTTGGTTTTTCCGACGTTTCGGCCACTTTTCAGTGGCCGTGATCACGGAAGACAAAGATGTCAAGTGTCAACGAGTATTGTTAAAGTTTTATTTAGCCTACCGCCAACTTATTAATTTTAATTATTTAATTTTTAATTTTGTTTATGGTTATTATTTAATCTATGGGAGCCTAATCTAATTTACTACCGCTTCGCAACATGTTATGGCTTGAAGAGAAGAAGCGGCGCAAGAAACTCTTCAGCAAACATGCCTAGCTCTAATAATTTTATATAATATTAAAATGGGTGGAAGGAAAAATAAAAGTAATTATCAGTCAAGTTGGTTTGTGTTCCGTTGTACGCAGAAAGAGCTCACAGTGTCTTGAGGTCTGGCAGCTGGTTTTTGCTGGGTTTGGGTCTTAATAGTTTTGATAATTGGATCCCAAACAGGTGGTACTTGCCAACCATCTTCTCTATTGAAATTTGGGTGTTTTTTGATTTCAATAGCCTCACGCATCATTCTAGGTATGAAACGATTCTCTTTCGCGAGGATTTGTGGGTTATCGAATCTGATGTAGTGGTTGGGTTTATCCAGCGTGTGTTCACTGATCGCAGACTTCGTAGACCTTGTGTGTTTCATGTCAGCAATGTGTTCTTTTACTCGTGTTTTTATGCTCCTCTTTGTTTGCCCAATGTATGACAATCCACACTCACAATCAAGCTTGTAAACCCCTGCATCCTGGAGTGGGATATTGCATTTCACAGGTCTCAGAAATTGGGTAATCTTTTTCTGCGGCTTGAAATATGTTTTGATTGAAGCTCGCCTGAGGATGTGACCAATTCTGTCTGTGACCCCCTTGATGTAGGGTAGGGTAGCAGGGCACCGCTCAACTGAAGGTGGTTTGGGGCCTTTGTGACGTTGGTGTGGAGTCTTCAGCTGATTGCGTTGTAGAACTCGCTTGACATGCTGAAGCTCTCCAGCTATGTGGTTCTCGTCACAAATTTTCTGTGCTCTCTGAAACAAAGATTTGCCCACGGTAGCTAACTGACTAGGATGGTGGTGAGACGAACCATTAAGGTATTTATCTGTATGGGTAGGTTTCCTATACACCGTATGACCAAGAGTATTGTCAGGGTTCTTTAGGATGAGCACATCCAGAAAAGCTAATTTATTATTTGCCTCTAGTTCCATAGTAAATTTAATATTACTGCTAATGGAATTGAGATGATCTAGAAATGCAGAGACTTTATCGTTTGGGAGGACGGCAAAAGTATCGTCTACGTACCTTTTATACATCTTCGGCTTAGCCGGAGCGGTATCCAGTGCCTTCTGCTCGAAGTCTTCCATAAAAATGTCAGCTACGACAGGAGACACCGGTGAGCCCATGGCTACACCGTTGATTTGGTCGTAGAAGCCGTAGTCCCACACGAAATAGCCAGATGTGAGGCAATGTTTTAGTAGATCTGCATATTCCTCAGGCATGTTATTATCTATTAGCTTCCTTTTGACAATCTCAATGCAGTCTTCCACTGGTAAACTGGTAAATCTTGCGCCAAAGCGCCTAAACTGTATGGGTTACCTAAAATTCACAAAAACAACATCCCCTTGCGCCCTATAGTTAGCCAGCTTGACTCACCAACATACAGACTGGCACAACATCTCGCGAAGACACTCAACAATCTCCGCGGCAACACACCCTACCATGTCAAGGATTCCTTCGACTTCATCAGCGCAATTGAAAATTTGACATTGGCTGAGGATGAAGTACTAGTCAGTTTTGATGTCCAGTCCTTATTTACCAGTTTACCAGTGGAAGACTGCATTGAGATTGTCAAAAGGAAGCTAATAGATAATAACATGCCTGAGGAATATGCAGATCTACTAAAACATTGCCTCACATCTGGCTATTTCGTGTGGGACTACGGCTTCTACGACCAAATCAACGGTGTAGCCATGGGCTCACCGGTGTCTCCTGTCGTAGCTGACATTTTTATGGAAGACTTCGAGCAGAAGGCACTGGATACCGCTCCGGCTAAGCCGAAGATGTATAAAAGGTACGTAGACGATACTTTTGCCGTCCTCCCAAACGATAAAGTCTCTGCATTTCTAGATCATCTCAATTCCATTAGCAGTAATATTAAATTTACTATGGAACTAGAGGCAAATAATAAATTAGCTTTTCTGGATGTGCTCATCCTAAAGAACCCTGACAATACTCTTGGTCATACGGTGTATAGGAAACCTACCCATACAGATAAATACCTTAATGGTTCGTCTCACCACCATCCTAGTCAGTTAGCTACCGTGGGCAAATCTTTGTTTCAGAGAGCACAGAAAATTTGTGACGAGAACCACATAGCTGGAGAGCTTCAGCATGTCAAGCGAGTTCTACAACGCAATCAGCTGAAGACTCCACACCAACGTCACAAAGGCCCCAAACCACCTTCAGTTGAGCGGTGCCCTGCTACCCTACCCTACATCAAGGGGGTCACAGACAGAATTGGTCACATCCTCAGGCGAGCTTCAATCAAAACATATTTCAAGCCGCAGAAAAAGATTACCCAATTTCTGAGACCTGTGAAATGCAATATCCCACTCCAGGATGCAGGGGTTTACAAGCTTGATTGTGAGTGTGGATTGTCATACATTGGGCAAACAAAGAGGAGCATAAAAACACGAGTAAAAGAACACATTGCTGACATGAAACACACAAGGTCTACGAAGTCTGCGATCAGTGAACACACGCTGGATAAACCCAACCACTACATCAGATTCGATAACCCACAAATCCTCGCGAAAGAGAATCGTTTCATACCTAGAATGATGCGTGAGGCTATTGAAATCAAAAAACACCCAAATTTCAATAGAGAAGATGGTTGGCAAGTACCACCTGTTTGGGATCCAATTATCAAAACTATTAAGACCCAAACCCAGCAAAAACCAGCTGCCAGACCTCAAGACACTGTGAGCTCTTTCTGCGTACAACGGAACACAAACCAACTTGACTGATAATTACTTTTATTTTTCCTTCCACCCATTTTAATATTATATAAAATTATTAGAGCTAGGCATGTTTGCTGAAGAGTTTCTTGCGCCGCTTCTTCTCTTCAAGCCATAACATGTTGCGAAGCGGTAGTAAATTAGATTAGGCTCCCATAGATTAAATAATAACCATAAACAAAATTAAAAATTAAATAATTAAAATTAATAAGTTGGCGGTAGGCTAAATAAAACTTTAACAATACTCGTTGACACTTGACATCTTTGTCTTCCGTGATCACGGCCACTGAAAAGTGGCCGAAACGTCGGAAAAACCAAAATCAAATAAAATTACCGCGCTTAAAACCGTTAAAACGTAGTTTTATTATGTATACAAGTCGCGAAAACTTAAGAAAATATTTTTTATTGATATTTTTTTTATTACATGAGTTCAACAGACAAGCAGACGGCCCACCAGCAGATGGAAAGCGGTTACCATCGTCTATGGACATTTGTGGCACCGAAGACACTATCAATGTGCTGCAGCTCTCTAACGGGAGACCTGGCCACTGATCCTGTGAATGCTCAAGGTTGTTATGGCAACATATTCTAGATCAGACGTTGGCTACCACCTCTGGTATAAATGGTACAACTCTGGATGCCTACATACAGACGGGAAAATACCCTACTGGGTTGTTCTGTCGCCTCTTACGACAGGCTACCCGGCCGCAGGAAATTGTTTTCTTCCTCCGTTCCTGCACGGGTAAGGGCTACAGAAAAGTGGAAGCTTGTCCAGCTCTGCCTGCCCTGACAGGCGAAGACCGCTAGGGCCACATATAGTGTTTAATTTCACCTAAGTTAACTATGCACATGTTTTTTTTTATTCTATGGCTTGGCAGCTAGGCCTTTAAGCCAGATCTTAGATTCAATGTATTTTCTTCATTTTCTTAAACCTATGTGTAGCACAGCTGAACTGTAGGTTATCAGCTAGTGCCATTCAACGGAGTTCTTGTGACAACTCAAAAGGCCACATTTGACTTTACAGTTCACATTTCTCACAAAACACATAATTACTACTCAAAAACTATCAATATCCTACAACTATTGTTCATTTTAGAGTAATTTTACACGTTTTTAAAAAATAAAACTGCACAGCACAACATCTCCTTTCAGTACCCGCCAAAAACTCCAACTATGCACATGTTTAGATGTACAGGTGGATAGGGTTGTTGTAAATGAATGCATGTTCTAGTAAACCAAGATTATTTATTCACTCATACATGTACATTATATATATATATATATATATATATATATATGTATATATATATAAATATATTTTTATATTATGAACAACTCTACGGACTCGAGTTCCGTACCCTTTTTTACAACTTAATTTCTAGATTTAATTTTTTGAATTTAACACGCTTATTAGTTATTTTGGTTCTCGTGTGTGACATTAATTTATTGATTTTTGTGTTGAGGTGTATGTATCTTACGAATAACTTATTATATTGATTTATTCTAGTTTTAATACTAAACTTATACTAATTTAGAGTGTATCTGTTACATGCTGGTGTTGTGAAGAAGTGCATGTGCAGTGTGGGCCTTATATCTATACTTATATATATTGTCCTATCTAGTGCCACGTGTTATTAATTTTTAGGCTCTTTGTGTGTCTTGGTTTGTTTGTGAAGTATGCGTGTAATGCGGTGGTAGTGCGCGTTGGTTTCAGTATGTTTATAACTTTTGTACATTATTATTACAATGAGTAACGCGTCGCTGGTGTGAATGATGGACGACAACTGCCACTCTGTGCGCATCGCATGACATTCGATGCAATTCGCTGAGTAGGCAGTGTCCCCACATTAACTTACTTCGAAACCATTTCTTTCCACAAACTCACTGAGCACTTAACCCACACTTCACTCACGCGTTCACTGCCTGGCAGAAATGTGTGAAAACGAGAATAAACCTAGAATCACTTGGGTACTGTAACCGCTGTTATGGCGCTTCGGCACAGTTTACTAATGCTCGTCCGTTTTTGGAGAATTTAAGGCACAGTCAACCGTAAACTCTGCTTTTCAAAAACAATACAAAATTAGTTTTTTTTTCTCTTTTTAAGAATAATGTTAACAAAAGCTACATGTAGATAAATTTTACAACCAAAAAAGAACTTTGACTCGTAGGTGCTTTTATATATAAATGAAAACTTTTTTTTTATTGCAAGAGATCAGCAGACAGGCAGACGGCCCACTTGATGGAAAGCGGTTACCATCGTCCTAGCACCTTAGCAGCAGCACCTTATCCTTAGGTTATTGTGTTAGTTATACACTTCAATGCACTTTCTTTGAACTTCCCTAAGGGACACGTCAGTATATCTAAATCTGCGTTCACTTCACAAATGAACCACATTTGTGAAGTCAATAACCGATCAATATCCAAAGAGCCCTGGTTAGAGGTGCTTGTACTTTAGTCTTACTGGCCGGTACTGTAAACAAGTTGTGTTGTCTACCGAGGGTATAGTTGTCAGGTATATAGAAGTTTTTACTCTTTTTTTTTATTGCAGGAGTTCAACAGACAGGCAGACGGCCCACTTGATGGAAAGCGGTTACCATCGCCTATGGACATTTGCAACACCAAAGTTGCTACAAATGCGCCGCTGCTCTCTTAAGGGAGACTGGAACCTGGTCACTAATGCCGAAACACAACTCAAGGTTGTTATGGCGACATATTCTAGACCAGGGGTAGTAGCCATCCAGTCGGGCAAATGCCCTACCACCTGGCTGTGGGTTGTTAAGTCGCCTCTTACGACAGGCCACCCGCCGCAGGAAATTGTATTCTTTCTCCGTTCCTGCACGGATAGGGACTAACATAATATTATAGTAACTATAAACGTCACTTTGGTCTTACCAAGAATTCGCTTTTACGAGTAAAGACTTTGATACTAGACTTCAGAAATTGGAATATTTATAAGGGACTAGAGTATTACAATATTGCGTAAGTAATAGACGAAACATTTTGTAAAAGTTATTTTAAGTAAAATTGTAACAATAATTTCTCATTGGTCATAAGAATTCATTCTTACGTATTTATTATATAGTCAAAGTCAATTATTATTAAGTTTCCATTAAGTTTACATACATACATATTATCACACCTGACAAACAACTTTCGCTTCATGTACTTTCATTAACTTCCTCACACATGCACGTTTCTATGAAATGCTTTTTAGCTGACCTCTTTTTCAGACTTCCGCTATTTGATCATGATGATCGTCGCGGTCTACTGGTACCAACTCCGTTGAGTTTAAACCTACTAAATTAGCATTTTTTTATATTGTGATTTTTTTATTGCTGTTATGAATAAGATTGAATATTTTAATTATATGGTAATATAATAATATAGTGGTCAGGCAATATTATAAAAGGACAGACTGTCGTTCCTATAAAGATGACAACATCTTTTCTTCATTTAATTACGCTATCTACATACATACATACATAACTTCACGCCAGTTCCCTTGCGGGGTAGGCACGAACAACAGAGCGCCATTTAGGCCCATTCTTACACACCTCACTTGCTTCTTTGACATCTATCTACGCTATCTATATATATAAAAAACCATGCCACTTTTCGTTGTAATTTTGTAACTTGAGAACGACTTTACCGATTTTGATGAAATTTTGTTTTTGTGTGTTTGAGTGGGTCCCCAAATGGTTTAAATCCACAATTGGAACCGGTAGGTGGCGCTGGGGTCAGGTCCTAGGTTTTTATTTTTTCAGATCAGTCTACCGGGGCGCTAGTTATGTATATATATATATATGTATATATGTATGTGTATATATATATATATATATATATATATATAATAATAATTTACGCAATGAATATTAATCTATTCTAAAAATACGAGTACAATAAGTCCAATTAAACTACAATATAACGAAAACAAAAATGTGTGTGCAGTTCACACGTAGTGGGAGTGAAACTTCAGAGAATATACTCACAGGGTCCTAGGTTTTTATTTTTTCAGAGCAGTCTACCGGAGCCGCTAGTTATATATATAATAATTTACGCAATGAATATTAATTTATTCTAAAAATACAAGTACAATAAGTCCAATTAAACTACAATATAACGAAAACAACAGTGGCCAAGTGTGGTTCTTGGAAATCATTGTTTACACGGTCATGACATATTGTAAGCTGAGTATAAAGAAATGCCCGAACGGAGGGATCGGCAGTCGAGCGAAGATTACCATACAAGCAAGACGTGTACATTCGACCAGCGATATAGTGACGGACTTTGGTCGTGTTATTTGATCGTGTAGATTGTAACAAGTAGTGTCTAGTTTTATTTGTGCCTGTTTTATACGTGTTTTTATAGTTCTAATAAAGTCTATAGTAATTCCAACGGCATTTTAATTCAAGTCCCACACTCGTAACAATATATGTAATTCCTTTAGACTGCATTCGTTAAAATATTATAATCCAAAATAAACTTTTTAAGTATCACTTTCAATTTTTCACTGTTTTAGTCTAAAAAATATTATTGTCAAATTTATTTCGGTCCAAATTGGACCTATATTCAATCATCGGTCTTAGTAACTCTCTAACTGTGCTGCACAATATAAAACTCGCATCTCATTCTCTCGCAATACTAGTCAGATAGATTGATGTCAGGAGCTCTTTTAAGAACAGACGAGTGTGCATCGACAAGAGTCAAATGAATGTCAAAGTTTTACTTCAAAGTGAGTGTGTGTAAGAATATAGCCTATAATAGAGTTACAACTTGGCCAAAATTGTTCGAAGCCTACCGGCCTGCAATAAACTAGGGCGTGATTAGTTATCCGCATATGTAGTTCTTATGTATGTAAAATTTGCAATTAAACAATAGCCTATTGTTATTGTACTTGTTTATGGCGTTCACAGGCATAATTATGCAGGTGTACAGAATTATGTTTCCTGGGAATAGCGCCAACAGTGGCCAAGTGTGGTTCTTGGAAATCATTGTTTATCCGGTCGTGACTCATTGTAAGCTGAGTATAAAGGAATGCCCGAGGTGAGAGATCGGTAGTCAAGCGACGATTACGATACTAGCAAGACGCGTGTAGTACTTTCGATTAGCGATATAGTGACGGATTTTGTGCGTGTTATTGAATCGTGCAGTGTTACTGATTGTATCCAGTATATTTGTACCTGTTTTATACGTGTTTGTACAGTTCTAATAAACTCTATAGTAATTCCAACGGCATTTCAATTCGAGTTCCACAATCGTAACAATGGTTTCTCTTTTCATTCACCTATCCTCATTATTTGGGGTCGAAATAATACGTCTTTTCCTTCCATACTCCTCTATTCTGGCATACAAGCTGCCACAAATCATCCTCCGTCACACCACAAATCATCCATCTCTTTTTCAGTCTACCTTTTTTACTTTTGTACCCGTCAATCATCCAGTTTAATCCATTATTTTTGTCACGTGCCATTTATCCCTCCATATTACATGCCCATACCACATTAGCCTTCTTCCTCTTAATTTTGAAAAATTGAAAGAGAGAAAGAAAGAAGAAAAATAATTATTTTTGCGAATGAATGCACATAAAACTAGAAAATATACTAAATTAACAGAATATACGTACTCATAAAACAAAAAGCCATTAGAACTTTATAAAATATACAACTATTTAAAAAAACAATATACATAACACTCATGGCACCAATCGCTGGTAACTCAGCAATGTGTTGTGTCAAGAACTGTTACAGCGCTGATTTTCAATACCAGCCTCCATCAAATCACAAGTGACCCAAATAAATAATTTCTTATTGTGCTAAAGGAAGAAAACAACTTTTATAGCAGTAAAAAACGCTAAAGATTTGATCAGTAATTACATATGTATTCTTTTGATACACGCTTTAATTTTACAGGGTTGTTCTACGTTACATTTTGACAGTCCGACAACTCTATATTTGCAAGGTAGCCACAGCAATTCATAAAGAAAATCTAAATTGCCCTAACTTCCAATACGTCACCCCCCGTCGAATCTTATATACTAATATATAAAGCTGAAGAGTTTGTTTGTTTGAACGCGCTAATTTCAGAAACTACTGGTCTGATTTGAAAAAATCTTTCAGTGTTAGATAGCTCATTTATCGAGAAAGGTTATAGGCTATATATCATCACGCTAAGATCAATAGGAGCGGAGCAGCAATTAAGAATGTTTCAAAATGGGGGGGTTTTGAAAACAAATTCCACGCGGACGCCGTCGCGGGCACAGCTAGAAAGTTTATATAAATAAATGAATTTGAATTTGTTAGTGAACATGGCCTTAACAAATTTTCGCACGCATTTGGGCAACCTTAAATGAGCGTCCCGCCCCCTTTTAGCGTTGGACGGGTTATGAAAACAAAAAGGCTTTTCTGCGAATTTTGACGCCTTTTTAGGCTCCGGTTGTTATTGGTCATTTGAGACTTGTTAAGTTAGAACAGCAGTATTACTCTGGGTGACGTATGAAACTTTGGTAACGTTCTAGTAGTAGTAGATACTGTGCAGTAGAGGAATTATGAGGTTATGTTTTGGAATAATACCCTTACATCCGGGCTAGTGTTTGTGGATTATAATGATGTTGAGTAATGATGTAAGTTTATCTGTAATGGTGTACAATAAAGTGTTATCTATCTATCTATTATGTTATATAACATCTGCCTTAAACGGCATGTGGTAATATTTGTGTTAAAGAAACGATTAAAAAAAACAAAAATGTTAGTGTCATAAATTCAAAAATAAAAATTGAATTAATCAATATACTTGTATTAAGGTGATGTGAAGGTGATGTCAGGAGCCTTAAGAACAGACGAGCTTCCATGACAAGAGTTGCAGGGGGAATGTCTTTGGACACCATCCTCGGGTCCTTCGGGGGAAGGGCCAAAATGCAGGCATAAGGCCTGCATCGAGGGTGTGTGGGACTCTCAGCGACCGGTCCTCCACGCTGGCTTCTAAAACGAAGTTGTCGCGAGAAACGGTCGCCAAACTACCCACTAAACCTAAACCTGCGCCCCATTTATAGCGCTTTTACGGGGCGTCATGGGATCTTGTACAGAGTAACTGCACCATGACGCCCCTACACCCTGTAACTGGGTCACCCCGGGGAGCAGAGTGACCCACTTCGTACAGCAGGGGGGGGAAGTCCGCTGTCGCCCCCGTGACAGCGGCCCCCTGTGACGGTAATTATGGGAGGAGAAGATGCGCGTAGCGGCGCCTGCGACCGCCGGTCCGCCTCCTGCGGATGGGGTCCGCGTACGCGTCCTCCTCCCTCGCTCTTTCAGCGGCCTCCTTCTGCGACATGACGGATTCGCAGAAGGAGGAGACCGCAAGCCAAGATTGTTGACCCTGGAGCATCGCTTCGACCATGCTACGAAGCGAGCTCACAGGGCCAACGACGTTCTCTAGGAGGGCCCTTTGGGGTCCCCAAGCGGCGCACTCCACGAGCGTGTGAAACGCCGTGTCTTGGAGTGCGCCGCACTCGTGGCAAGACGGGGAAGGTTCCCGCCCAACTATTTGGTGCAGATACTTACCAAAGCAACCGTGCCCGGTAAGTATCTGCACCATCCTGAACGTCAAGGTCCCGCATTTCCGCGAGACCCAACGAGCCAGGTGGGGCCGGATTGCCTCCACCGTCACGATTCCAGCTTCTGGGGACCCCAGGTCCCTCTGCCAAGAGCGGATCAGGGCCTCGGTCGCCTGGGCCCTGATCATTCTAGTTTCTGCCGGGCACGGCACCTCTCCTCTCGCCCGTGCATCCTGCCGGGAGCGGTACACTGCTGCGAGCACCTCCGCCTGGAGATTCCAGGGCGGATCACCCGCCAGCAGTGTTGCCGCCGTCCACGACACAGTACGGTACCCTCGAATGGACCTCACCGCCAGGACCCTCTGAGCTCGCCTCAGCAGAGTCCTGTTTTGCCGGTGAAGTGCATGAATCCATACGGGGGCCCCGTACAATGCCATACTCCGGAGGATGCCAGCGTACAACTTCCTTGTCGCCGCGCCCGGCCCTCCCACGTTCGGAAGGAGCCTGGCCAGGGCGGCAGCGGATTTAATTAACCTCGGGGCGAGCTGGGTGAAATGGGCCCCGAAGTTCCATTTACCATCTAGTACAAGCCCCAGATATTTCATCTGGGGCTTGACCGCTACCGCAACACCTTGGACGACGATGCGCGCGTCCCGGGGTGCACGTCTATGTGGTCTATGGAACATGAGGGCCTCTGTTTTTTCAGGAGAGACCCTCAGGCCAAGACGCCGGATTCGTTCGACCACCAACGCCGTTCCGGCGTCGGCGAGTGCCATAGACTCTTCATAGGTTCCGCCCCGGGCCGTGACGAGGGTGTCGTCTGCAAAGCAGAGCACCCCCATCCCGGGCAGTACTGGCTCGCGGAGGAGCCAGTCGTAGCCGATGTTCCACAGGATCGGACCCAGCACCGACCCTTGTGGAACGCCGCACGCGACGCGTCGTCTTCCTATAACCTGGCCAGTTCGGCCGCCCTCCCAGAGGATGTACCTGTCCTGGAGGTAGGCCTCCAACAGCCTCGTGAGATACGGGGGGACTCCGTGGGACAGGAGCCCTGCCCTTATTGTCTCGTGAGGGAGACTGTTGAAGGCGTTCTTGATATCAAGAGAGACCGCCAGGACGGACTCCTTCATGTGATCCGCCTCTCTCGTGAGGCTCCGTAGCGCGTTCAGGGCGTCCAGTGTCGAACGTCCCACCCTGAAACCATATTGAGCCTCAGAGAGCCCAGGCCCATTGGTGTCCAAATGACGAACGAGGCGACCGGCCAGGATCTTCTCAAAGACCTTGGCCGCCTCGTTAAGCAAGATGATGGGCCTGTAGGCGGATGGATCGTCGGGAGGGCGACCCTCCTTCGGAAGCAGGCATAGCCGGCCCTCCTTCCACTGCTTCGGGAACACGCCTGACCTGATACAGGTATTGAAAAGTTCCCGAAGCTGGCCGCGTAGGTGTTTAGCGGCCAGAAAGAGGACTCGGCCCGGGACCCCGTCAGGTCCCGGCGCTGTCTTTCGGCCCCGGAGGCGCTCCAGGGCCACTTCTAATTCTTCTTCGGAGACGAGGGGAGGCTCCATCTCCGAATGAACGGGGTGTGGAGGATTCATTTCTGGGGGAGTGAAGGCTCCCGGGTCTGGGAAGAGTCCGTCTATAACGGAGCTAAGGACCCCCTCTTCGAGCGACGCTGTGACCGGAATGGTGCAAGCCCGCATCGTTTTACGGGCCATCCGGTACGGACGCCCCCAGGGGTCCCCATCGAGGCTCTTTAGCATCTCTTCCCGGCACCGGGTCTTCGACTGGATGATGGCCAGTCGAAGAGCCTTTTTGGCAGCCCGATGCTCCCCGATAAGACGATTTTCCTCCACATAGTCCGGAGGTAGTCGGCTCCGACGGCGTTTGAGGGACCGGCGTGCTCTGAAGGCTGCCTCCCTCAGGTCACCGATCTCGGCGGTCCACCAATAGACCGCCTTACGCTGTGGAGGCCGACGCGACCGAGGCATCGCAGCATCGCAGATCCTTACGAGGGTTCTGCTCATGCGCTCTGCCAGTACCTCCGGACCCCCGGAACTAATTGGATTGACCCAGCTCTGGACGATTGCCATCTCCTCAGCTAGCTCTGGATCGAGCCGGCCGAGGGCCCAGCGCGGAAACCGGCCGTGACCGCGTGGGGGAACCGAGATCGTGCTCGGAGGAGGGGAGATCTCGAATCTGATAAAGCGGTGATCAGAAAGAGACTCCGCCTCCTCCACGACTCTCCATCCGTCCACCCTGCTTGCGATCGCGTGGGTGACGAACGACAGGTCTATTACAGAACCACCCCGCGCTCGCACGCAGGTGTGGACCGCTCCTCGGTTTAGCAGCGACAGGCCGGATTGGAGCGCCCACGCTTCAACGGCCCGTCCCCTCGCATTGGTGGCGACGTTTCCCCAGGAACGAGATTTGGCATTAAAATCGCCGAGGACGAAGATCGACCTCGGCGACAGCCTGATCACGGCGGCCCTAACGGAATCTAAGAAGGCCTCAAACTCCGCCAGGGGACGGTTGGGGGAGAAGTACACGCCTATGACGGCGTGCTGACCCCAACCTGCCACCGCGTAACCCCGTCCCCTCTCTATGATAGAGAATGGGGTGCCACAGCCCGATGTGGCGACCACCGCCACCGTTTTGTCCAGATCCCCAACCCAGTTGCCTAGGTCGGGGACGTAGTAAGGCTCGCTTACTACGGCCAGGTCAATCCCCCACTCCGCCATGGTCTGCATGGCTAGGTCCTGTGCACCGGCGGAGTGGTTTACATTAATTTGGAGGAAGCTATGTCGTACGGGCATTGTTAATTAACTGACATAGCCTCCCCTCTCGTCGAGACTGTCGTCGCCCTCACCGGGGGGGCGAACCTGCCCCTGACGATGGGAGGGAGGCAGACCCTCGCCAACGTCGGGTGCGTTGCTTGGCATCCTCCAGCCGCGCAGACTGCGCAGTGGGGGTCTGAAGCTTTGCAATCGGGCATTGCGTGTCCGCCCTTCCCACAACGGAGACACAAGCCCGACCTATCGGGGCAGGTTTCGGGACACATCTGTGTGCTGTGACCCAGCCCGTAGCATCGGTAACAGCGGATTGGCCGCGCCTCTATAGCTTTAACCTTCGCCGAGCTAAAGCCCACCAAAAGGTGGCCCTGCTCGGCGAGTACCTTTGCTACGGGTATTGGGCACAGCACGTATGCTGCGCCCATACCCCCCGGTCCTGAGCCAATGCGATTGGCGACTATTCTGTCTAGCTGGCAGTTGCCAGCACGGGCGACGGCAGACGCCGCCATAACAACCATGAGTACGCAACTCAAGGTTGTCTATTCGTCTCCCTTTTTTTTTTATTGCAGAAGATCAGCAGACAGGCAGACGGCCCACTTGATGGAAAGCGGTTACCATCGCCTATGGACATTTGCAACACCAAAGTTGCTACAAATGCGCTGCTGCTCTCTTAAGGGAAACTCGAACCTGGTCACTAATGCCGGAACACAACTCAAGGTGGTTATGGCGACATACTTTAGACCAGCCAGACCAGGAGTGGTAGCCATCCAGTCGAGCAAATGCCCTACCACCTGGCTGTGGGTTGTTAAGTCGCCTCTTACGACAGGCCGCCCGGCCATAGGAAATTGTATTCTTTCTCCGTTCCTGCACGGATAGCAAGATCCCTTCAGAGAGCAAATGCATATTGGTAGAGCACCTTTGGTGTTGCAAATGTCTATAAGCGACAGCAACCGCTTTCTATCAGGTGGGCTGTCTGCCTGTCTGCGGAACTCATACAACATAAAAAAAATCCTCATGAGACTGTGAAGACTAAAAAGCCAAAAATCATAAAATTGACAGATACACAGGATGATTTTTTCAGGTGGGCCTTCAGGGTCAAATCCTAAACTACGCTAGATAGAGAAAAACACAAAAACTAATTAATGTTTGGAAAATAAAACATTTTGCTCAAAAACAACCCTATCCCTAGATTTTCCATTTAACATTCTTTCACAGAAATTGATTCTGACGAGCTACACTATGATTTAGTATAATAATACAGCATGTGTACATTTCTTGAAACCAAATCAAATAAAATAATTTATTGTATAAAACCAATTTCGGGCATGTGGAAAGAATGACTAAACAGATATACAATGCAAAAGTGGATGGATGCAGAAGTCGTGGAAGGCCACGACACACCTTCCATGATCAAATTGATCGTGTACTAGCAGAAGGTGATGTCAGGAGCCTTAAGAACAGACGAGCGTGCATGACAAGAGTTATGAATGTCAAAGAAGCAAGTGAAGTGTGTAAGAATAAGCCTGAATGGCGCTCTATTGTTCGTGCCTACCCCGCAAGGGAAGTGGCGTGAAGTTATGTATGTCTGTATGTATGTATTGTATAAAACATGGTTATACATGTAGGTCTTGTTATTTTGTAGGTGTCGGGGTGAAGGTAAGGAAAGGAATGCTCCGGTGGTTCGGGCATGTGGAAAGAATGCGTGATTAAAGAATGACTAAACAGATATAGAATGCAAAAGTGGATGGATGCAGAAGTCGTGGAAGGCCACGACACACTTTCCATGATCAAATTGATCGTGTACTAGCAGAAGGTGATGTCAGGAGCCTTAAGAACAGACGAGCGTGCATAACAAGAGTTATGAATGTCAAAGAAGCAAGTGAGGTGTGTAAGAATAAGCCTGAATGGCGCTCTGTTGTTTGTGCCTACCCTGCAAGGGAAGTGGCGTGAAGTTGTGTATGTATTGTATAAAACATGGTTATACATATAGGTCTTGTTATTTTATACTGAGCACATGTTTTTTGCCGTTTGGGCGTACAATTTTTTTTAAACTTATATTATATAGGTACATACTTATTTCAATATTTGTTTGGTTTTAATTATTATTACTAATGTTTCAATCTTCTAATTATGTATAACTTTTGAACAAAATAGTAAATTTTAAACAATTTTTAGATATGTTTCTAATCATATTTATATGGTACAAATATTATATATATATTTAAAGACTTAACATTATATCTTATGACCTATGTTTAAAACTTATCATTAAGAAACTCCGTTACACTGTAGTAGCTTTTTCTTATTCGTAGGTTTTTTAATTGTGATTTGAATAATTTAGTTTTCGGAGCTTTCAGCTCTTTTCGGATTTTATTATATATTTTTGGGGCCATGCATACTATATAATTGGACAGTAAAGTTCAAAATCAGCCGATTCGATTCCTGACAATTGTCTACGCTTTAAATTCCCGCCACAATTACATAAAGAAAAATATTTTTTGTTCTTGTCTCTGGCAACCTTTTTTTTCTAATACCTTGTAAATTGTAAAAAGAAAGCAATAAACGCAATTAAATATATATATTTTTTCTTTTCAATAAAACTAATAAAATAAAAATGCAAAGGAGAGTATAGCCCTTAGGAGACTCCGTAACACAAGTTTTTCAAAAATTTAATACCACTTTAGTTGTCATCAAAATCGGCCTCGAGGCTCCTTTGAGCGTTTTTCGCTGTCTAGGAATTCTATTTAGGATTTGGCCCCGAAGACCTGTTTGAAAAATTCAATCCTATACAAATTGCTTCATGGTTTTCAAAAGTGAGCAGTGTGTGATTCGTCATAGCACGAAACAAGGTGCGGAAACTGTGGGGCCTGCGGCGAGATCTGTTTGTCCCACGCGAGAGGGTTAAATATTTTTTGTGCGACAATTTACGGGTTTTGTTGCTTTGTTATTTATTTCTTTTTTTTTTTCATTTGTAACAAAAGAATGTGGGATTACATTTTCATCTATCTCTCTTTTGTAAGTACAGTTGGGTTCTATTTTCCTTCAATTTATATTTGGATTGCTTCGATTTTCTGATTAATTTTTCGTGCATTAACTGTATCTTGGCTTTAATTTAATAACGTCAGGAGTTTTTGGCGGGAACTGAAAGGAGATTTTGTGCTGTGCAGTTTTATTTTCTAAAAATGTGTAAAATTACTCTAAAATGAACAATAGTTGTAGGATATTGATAGTTTTTGAGCAGTAATTATGTGTTTTGTGAGAAATGTGAACTGTATAGTCAAATGTGGCCTTTTGACTTGTCACAAGAACTTCGCTGAATGGCACTAGCTGATTACCTACAGTTCAGCTGTGCTACACATAGGCTTAAGAAAATTAAGAAACTATATTGTAAACTAAGATCTGGCTTAAAGGCCTAGCTGCCAAGCCATAAACTTAAATAATAAATTAATAACGTAAAAATAAATGAATGAGTGAATGAATCTGTATTTGTAGAAATACAGGTAATAATTGTACAAAAGATGGTGAACAAAGTCAATTGGTCTCACTGATTTGACCCAATGATGGTCATTTTTTTTAGCTTGAGTTCAGCAGACACGCAGACGGTCCACGTGTTGGAAAGCGGTTATTATCGCCTATGGACATTTGCAACACCAAAGGTCCTACAAATGCGTTGCTGCTCTCTAAAGGAAGACTGGAACCTGGCCACTAATGCCGGAACATAACTCAAGGTTGTTATGACGGCATACTCTAGACCAGGGATGGTAGCCATCCAGTCTTACGACAGGCCGCCCTGCCGTAGGCAATTGTATTCCTTCTCCGTTCCTGCACGGATATTCATACATATATTTGGGTACATACCAATTTAAAAAATTATAAAAATTCTAAATTTATATACACAATTTGATTAATTACATATTAAATACAGAAATAAAAGAATGTCAACAAAATAGAATAAATCAGATGTCAGAAGCCAAAATATAAACATAATCATTTACCTAATAAAATCCTTAATGTCATAAAAACACTTTTCCATTAGCCATGAATGTAATTTTAATACAAATTTTCTTTTTGGCAATTCTCTTATTGATATGGGTACCGAATTAAAGACTTTTATGATCATCACTTGGCAGTTTAGTTGTCTTAATAGTAGTCTTAATATAGTGTTGCAGTTAGGTGTTACTAGTCTAGTGGGGTCTCTAATTTTATTCTAGAACTAACTTTTATCTGTGCAGGAAGGGAAAAAGAATACAATTTCGTGCGGCCGGGCGGCCTGTCATAAGAGGCGACTTAACAACCCACAGCCAGGTGGTAGGGCATTTGCCCGACTGGATGGCTACTATCCCTGGTCTAAATTATGTCGCCATAACAACCTTGCGTTGTGTTCCGGCATTAGTGACCAGGTTCCAGTCTCCCTTAAGAGAGAAGCAGCGCATTTGTAACAACTGTGGTGTTGCAAATGTCCATAGGCGATGGTAACCGCTTTCCATCAAGTGGGCCGTCTGCCTGTCTGCTGATCTCCAGCAATAAAAAAAAACTATCAGCTATTAGAATATTTACCAAACATTAATGGATATTCTTTCACAAAACTTCCTATTTGAAATATATATAAACTAGTCAACGTGAGTACCTTTAGAGTGGTCTGCAAGATAAGAAGGGTCCAACTCCGCAGACTGCCCTTATGCATTTTTTCTGTACAACGAAGGCTCTTTTAATGTCTGTGGAATTTCCCCAAATAATCAATCCATAACGTAACATCGTTTTACTATATAATAACTAGTGATCGCCCATGGCTGAAATTCGACCTTAAGAATTTGTTGTCAAAGTCTATACTTCTATAATCACAGATTTCGCCAAGACTACACTGTTAATTTGACTTGAACAATAAACAAAAGACTGTATATGCGTGTGTGTGTCAAATACATGGTAGTGTGTGTAATGTTTTTTTTATTGATTTACATACATACATACATAACTTCACGCCAGTTCCCTTGCGGGGTAGGCACGAACAACAGAGCGCCATTTAGGCCCATTCTTACACACCTCACTTGCTTCTTTGACATTCATAACTCTTGTCATGCACACTCGTCTGTTCTTAAGGCTCCTGACATCTTCCTCCTCCTCCTCCTCCTTTATCGATTTAATATATTTTTTATGCATAATTAAAAAATATATTAGCATTTGTCGCTTCTTCTCTATATAAACTATAACTGTGCGAAATGTCATACTCCTCCATCCGCGTAATTTTCGTAATAAGGGGCACAAAGTTTTTGCTTCACGTATTAATATATAGAAGATATAACCTATATATTTACTGTAATATAAGCTATATATAACCGATATAACAAGATTAAAACAACATTGTACACTACTACAAAGTCGTGGCAGAGTAATATCTAGCACTCGCGATCCAAACTCAAAGGGCGCGGGTTCGATCCTGGCCGGAACGCATGCACCACTTAGGCAGTTTTCTGAGCTAATGTGCATATTGTTACAATTACCACGTGCTAACAACGTTGAAGGCAAACATCGTGATGCAACTTGCATGTCGAGATAACCGATGTGTCAAAACTGCCAAGCCGCCTTGGAAAAACGTGGCGGATATACTGTCCTTTTTCTAATAATGGATTGTAATTTTTAGTAATTTTGCCAGGTGGTATGGTATTTGCCCGACTGGATGACTACCACCCCTGGTCTAGAGTTTGCCGCCATAACAACTTTGAGTTGTGTTCCTGCATCGGTGGTCAGGTTCCAGTTTCTCCTTCGAGACCAGCAGCACATTGACAGCACCTCTGGTATTGCTAATGTCCATAGGCGATGGTAACCACTTTCCCTCACAGTTGGGCCGAGGCCCGAGCACAGCAGTGGGATATTTATGGGCTGTTATTACATTTATTACAAAACTACATTGCAGTGTAACGAAAATAGCGGCTCATATTGTTAAATTATGTTACGACTGGCAGTCGTAACCTTAGCGATTTCTTCCAGACACCCTTCAAATGGAAATCTAATTATGTATGGAACAAATACTGCGTTTGTGTATAAACTGATTATATTAGAAATAAGGGTTACGTATTTTATGTATGGTTTGATTTTCTAAAGACATCTTTAGATATTTTATAATTAAAATTTATATAGTACTAGCTGAACTTCATCCGCGTGGTGCGACTTTTTAACTATCCCACGGGAACTCTTTAATTTTTGGACATCAAAAGTATCCTATATGTTGACCAGGGATATAAGCTACCACCATATAAAATTTCATTTAAATCGGTCCAGTCGTTTCGAAGATTGTCCGGTACAAACAGACAGACAAACAGAGAAACAAAAAATTTGAAAAAATCTAAATTAGTTCTATTTCACTTCTTACACCCCCCTGACTCGGTTTTTAGCATTTTTTTTTCATTGTACAGAAATTCGACCTCTACAGTTTTATTATATGTATATAGATAAAGAAAGAAAGAAAATAATTTATATGACTGAAAAGCGACAGTATATTACATTATTTATTTATTTCATTCAATTACAATGTCATACCAGTTTCACAACTAAAGCGACAATGTTAGCACCTTATCCTTAGTTAGCCTATTGTGTTAGTTATACACTTCAATGCACTTTCTTTGAACTTCCCTAAGGGACACGTCAGTATATCTAAATCTGCGTTCACTTCACAAATGAACCACATTTGTGAAGTCAGTAACCGATCAATATCCAAAGAGCCCTGGTTAGAGGTGCTTGTACAAGCACATTAGTCCTACTGGCCGGTACTGCAAACAACTTGTGTCGTCTACCGAGGGTATAGTTGTCAGGTATATAGAAGTTTATACCCTTTTTTTATTTTTTATTGCAGGAGTTCAACAGACAGGCAGACATCCCACTTGATGGAAAGCGGTTACCATCGCCTATGGACATTTGCAACACCAAAGGTGCTACAAACGCGCTGCTGCTCTCTTAGTGGAGACTGGAACCTGGTCACTAATGCCGGAACACAACATAAGGTTGTTATGGCGGCATACTCTAGACCAGAGGTGGTCGCCATCCAGTCGAGCAAATGCCCTACGTCCTGGCTGTGGGTTGTTTTGTCGCCTCTTACGAGAGGCCGCCGGCCGCAGGAAATTGTATTCTTTCTCCGTTCCTGCACAGATAAAACTCCTCAAATTGCTGGGATTAAATATCAAACCCTGTAACAATGTTAATATATATGTGTGGGTTTAAGTAAGTTGAGTGATGTGTCGATGATGGTTACCCCGTGGGATATGGTGACACACCACTGGCGAGAGGCCATGGCTCATTCGCCCGAGAGGGGCGTACTAAATAAGACGATGAATTGTACTCTTGCAGTATATTAATTTATTCATTGTTCCTAATTTAACTTAGACTATATATACAGGAACCCTATCGCTTACGTGATGTGCACACCAGTATTATAATCAATCTATATATACAATATACTAGCTGTCCCGGCAGACGTTGTTCTGCCCTGAAGAAATAAAATTTAGAACCCGATTCCAGGATACTTTAGTATGCTAAAGTATCTGCGTTAACTTTGTATTCCAATTAAAATTCTCAAAATATGGCGCACAAATTTTCGAATTATGCTCTGTGTATAATAATGTATAAATAATGTAATTACGTCGCTATTTCTTTTAATAAAGTTTTCCTTTCTTTTTTTCAGATTCAAAAGTTTTTATTCAAAATAAATTCACTTTTTGAAGGTCATACATAAAATTTAATTTACCTTCCTATTCCATATACACCGCTTCGTAACGTGTTATTGCTGTTAAGAAGTAAAAACCGGCAAAAAAACTCCCCAGCGACACCTCCAGCTAAAAATAGTTTTTCTGTATATTTCTTATTCTATTTATATCTCAAGTTCTTTTTTAATAAGTTTTGCGAAGGAGTATGTTACAGAATTACTTTTCGAAGAATTAATGGAGTTGTAGCAAACAGTACATACTCAGTAAAACAAAGACACAGTAAGAGGCAAGAAGAGTAATATTATTGTTATAATAATGACAAGACGTACTAAAAGTTTCTACTGCAACATATCTTCATAAATTCCTTACATATTTGGCAAGACTAGAACGTTATACAGACGATTGTATAAGAGGCTGGAGTGAGCTGCTATGTAAATGAAGTTTTATCATTTAAATATTCTTCAATAGTGTATGATAATATAGTAAACAAGTCTTTTTAAGCAAGATACTTTTTAATTTGGTTTTAAATTTAGTGATAGGCACATCTAACTTTTCATTTGGAATCTTATTGAAGAAGCGTATACCGTATAATGTGTGCAGAAGGGGCATTTCAGCTTTTGTGTATGTCATGCTAAATCTGTAAAATTTCCAGGTCCAAAATT
Organism: Dendrolimus kikuchii; assembly: GCA_019925095.2. NCBI lineage: Eukaryota > Metazoa > Arthropoda > Insecta > Lepidoptera > Lasiocampidae > Dendrolimus > Dendrolimus kikuchii. The sequence continues at coordinate 4,880,322 of CM034400.1, forward strand.
GTATATAATATAAGCAGCAAATTAGTTTTGGTTACCATGACACACTTTCAATTAAGAAAAGGCTTAAATGATTACTTAAACTCTCTACCATTTAAAGATGCTGAAGAACTTTTACGACTTATTTGCTAATCACGTCAGTAGAAACTGACCGTCATTTGAAAATAGTTATCACTTACGCCTGTACAGACACTACGCACACACACACACACACTCACACACACACACACACACACACACACACAAGCATATTGTCATTACTAATATTTTTAAATATTTAATTGTAATTTTTAATTTAACAATAGAAAATATTATTTATACATATAAATTTTTAGTACACATTGCATTAATGTACTATCAGCAATGATAAGAATTATATGACCGAAGCGAATCCTACTGTGGCCCGCCACACAGGCTCTAAGGAGACCTAGCGCGGGAAGCAGAGTTTCCTTTGGGACGCCATTTGTACTGTTCTATGTATTTTAGTTATTTTATATGTACCCTGTACTACTTACTTACATGCTAATAAATTTCATTTAATTTAATTTCATTTCATTTCATTACTGAGCATTTCGTTGTATTGAAACATAACTGTGACTCCACCTACAAACGCTGTCAATATTCTACTGAAATTTTCCGCAATGTATTTGCGATTTTACTTGTAGGATGAGCTTTAAGTCGTCTGTAAAGAGTAAGCATAAATAATGTTTCACGATTTCTGGCAAATTATTAATCATGATTAAAAATTCGAGAGGGCCAAGATTACTGCCTTGACTCACTCAATAAGGTTCTGATACGTACCCTTCATAATCTACATTTTGTCTTCTTTCGCAAAGATAGCTACAGAAAAATTCCAATATCTTGGGGGAATAAACCCATTGCTGCTAATTTTATTAAAAAAACGACGTTATCAAGGGCATTGAAAGCTTTTCCAAAATCGAAGTACGCAGCATCCACTTGTATACCTGTATATATGCGGTCAGAAGAGTCAGGCAGTTCACTGACGAAGAGACTGCTAGACTAGTTTATTTTAGTTATTTTCATAGTGTCCTGTCCTATGGTATTTTACTTTGGGGCAACACTATTGACTTAGAAACCATATTTGTTTTACAAAAAAGAGCCGTAAGGTCAATCTACAACCTCGGCCCTCAGGAGTCTCTTAGAGAACGCTTTAAGGAAATCGGTATTATGACGGTCGCCTGCCAATATATTTTTAATAATATAATTTATATTCGTAATAATTTGAGTGCCTACAAGCAGTATAAGGATGTACACAATTTCAATACCAGGCATTGTAATAGACTAATATTGCCATCCTTTAGATTACAAAAAGTACTGTCCTCTTTCTTGGGGGTTGGTATACGCTTCTTCAATAAGATTCCGAGTGAAATGTTAGATCTGCCTTTCACTAAATTTAAAAATAAATTAAAAAGCATCTTGCTAAAATAGGGATACTACACTATTGAAGAATATTTAAGTGACAAAAATTCATTTACATAGCACCTAGCTCCAACCTCTTATACTAAATTTTCTATAACGTTTTTATTTTTTTTAATCTTGCCATGCTTGTAAGGAATTTGTGTAGACATATTGCAGCATAACATTTTAGCACGTCATGTCATTATTATAACTATAATATTATTTTTCTTTCCTTTTATTGTCTCGGTCTTATTGAGTATGCATTGTTTGCTACAACTCCATTAATTCTTCAAAAAGTGATTCTGTAACATACTTCTGTACAAAACTTATTTAAAAAAAGAACTTGAAATATAAATAGAATATGAAATATAAAGAAAACCAATATTTAGCTAGACGTGTTGCTGGGGAGTTTCTTGCCGTTTCTTCTCCTTTACAGCATCAACACGTTGCGAAGCGGTGTACATAGAATAGGAAGTAAAAAATTTCACTTACATGTATGACCTTCAAAAAGTGTTCTCCAGTGGAACTTATTTTGAATAAAAACTTTTGAATTTGAATTTGAATTTGAAATAGGGCTGGAGTAGCATATGTCATGAAACAAAGAAGATTATTGCCTGTACTCCGACCCGGACGACAGCCGTGTTGTGTCCGCCAAATGTGCTCGTATCTATGAGTATATGTTATCATACATGATACTCTCAAATACCTTCGCAAACGATGACAGTACTGCTACAGGTTTGTATCCATCTACTTCTGTATTGTACCGGCTCTTAGGAATTCGAACTACTCGTGTAATCACATTTGTATGTTTATAGTTTTATAGAGGCAAATCTAAATTTAAACAAATTAATCACTTTATTTAAAACATTGAATTCCGGTATATTCTGTGTTCGAGTGGGCTCAACCTTTACAGGCCAAGATCGCTGGAATACAGAAGCTCTGGGTTCGATTCCTGGCTTGATAAATTTCATAAACATACTTTCCATTATTTAATATGGTCGGGATGTCTGAGATCGGCCTCAGAGTATCTAATTGTATATTACCCATAACACAAGCGTAACTTGCTTATCTTAAGGATATTCAATATGCGTGTTTGTCTGACGATTCAATAATTTTTATTTAACTACTACTAAATATAATTTAGTCTTTAAGTTAATTTTATTATTATTATTATTATTAACAAGTCTACGGACTCGAGTTCCGTACCCTTTTTTACAACTTAATTTCGAAGAATTTTTGTAACTTACATACTTCTTGGTTATTTTTGTTTTGTGTGTGACATTTATTCAATGATAATTGTGTTGTGTACCTTACGAATAAATTATCATATTAATTTATTCTAATTTTGATACTAAACTTATACTAATATAGAGTGTATCTGTTACATGCTGGTGTTGTGAGGAAGTGCATGTGCAGTGTGTGTCTTATGTCTATACCTATATATATTATCCTAGCTAGTGCCAGTGTGTTATTTTCTCCTTTCTGTGTCTGGGTTATTAATTTTTAGACACTTTGTGTGTCTTGGTTTGTTTGTGAAGTGTGCATGTAATGCAAGGCAGTTGTAGTGCGCGTTGGTGTGAGTATGTGTGTAGGTTTTGCTGTTAGTTGTATATTTGTGAACTTGTGAATCTAATTATAATTTAACAATGTCATAAAAGTTTATTTCCGTCAGTTCACACTATTAATAGTTGTGAAAACGGATATGTAGTTACAAAAAGAACATTGTAATTTAATCGCTACAAAACGATCTCTTCCAAGAAACTCAAAATTTATACTGAATTATTACATATATAAATTAGTGAAGCAATAAACAACTTTTGAAAAGGGTAAAATACAGTAAACCCTTAATTGTAACCTCACAAGCCCTTTCACATGAAAAGCCCCTTTCAATATTTGCAATGGACTCAAAACAAATATTGTCGACGATACGATTCAATTGACCAACTTTGTAAAGGTTAAACAAAGAAATGAAGCGGATTGTTGTTCTGTAAAGGTATGTTTTCACTGTACAAAGATGAACTGGACTTAAGATGATAGATACAGAATAAGGATGTGTATATATGTACAATGTGTATCCGTGCAGGAACGGAGAAAGAATACAATTTCCTGCGGCCGGGAGGCCTGTTGTAAGAGGCGACTAAACAATCCCCAGCCAGGTGGTAGGACATTTGCCCGACTGGACGGCTACCACCCCTGGTCTAGAGCATGCCGCCATAACAACCTTGAGTTGTGTTCCGGCATTAGTGACTAGGTTCCAGACTCACTTAAGAGAGCAGCAGCGCATTTGTAGCACCTCTGGTGTCGCAACTGTCCATAGGCGATGGTAACCGCTTTCTATCCAGTTGGCCGTCTGCCTGTCTGCTGAACTCCTGCAATAAAAAAAAGTTATTAGCGCAGTGGTGCCAAGGTGCCCGCGTTCCTAGTCCTAGTCAGCTGGGCTACTGTCAAGTTCCGAGAAGGGTTTACGTCAGATAGGCGGCTGGTTATAAAACAAAACCAAACCTAAATATGTCTTATAGGAATAATATAGAAATATTGTGCCGACCCCAAATAATTGGTGAAAGAAAAGAGAGAAAATCTAATATAACATATTATGTATAAAAGAAGAGGCGTTAATATTACCTCTTGTCATCTAACTTTTAATAGAAATTAGTGGTCGCCCTGGGTTGAAATTCGACCATAATAATTTGTTTTTTTTTTTTTGGAGCTGGACTGAATAGCCGCAGATGGCTGTTTCAGCGATACCGGACTTTGGGGGCTTCCCGACTCCGTGGGAGCGGAGGCGTTCAGCCCGGAAGCACGCTCGAGGAGGCACCTCCTGTGAGGTTCGACCTCGGCTCGACCGCTGCGGGGGATTGACTCTATATTGAGAATTAGCCGTTAAAGGCTGAAAGAGCTAAGCCAACAGGCTGAAGTGATTATTTGGGGACCGATTATCGACTCCGCCGGAAGAGCCGATCGTAGTCTATCATTACTACCGCTTCGCAACGTGTTATAGCTGGAGGAGAAGAAGCGGCGGAAGAAACTCTCCAGCAACACGCCTATGCTAATCATGTATGGCTACTTGTGTCTGTAGTGAGTGAGTGAGATTGGTGGGGTCTTACCTTTGTGTAAGAGGATCCGAGCCGGGGGCTCTCCGGCGTCTGTTCTGTCTGCGTCTGTTATGCCAGGCTGATGTTCTGAGCCTCGGGGGGTTCATAGTCGCGAGGAGACGGGTGATTTTATCGGGCTCGTCAATGAGTGCATTGCGAGGGCGACGATTTCTCGTGGGAGCGTTCGGTGTGGGTTTATAGTTGACCATTTCCGTCACCAGAGGGTTCGGGTGATGGGGGGCAAGGTCAAAATAATTTGTTGTCAAAGACTGTCTATACTCACAGATTTCGCCAAGGCTACATACACTGCTAATTTAACTAGAACAATAAACAAAAGAGTATATATATGCGTGTGTGTGTCAAATACATGATAATGTGTGTAATGTATTTTTTATTGATTTAATGTATTTTTTTGTATAATTAAATAAAAATATTAGCATTCGTCGCTTCTTCTCTATATAAACTATAAGTGTGCGAAATTACGTACTCCTCCGTCCGCGCAATTTATTTAAAAAAAGGCACAGAGTTTTTGCTTCACGTATTACATACATACATACATACATAACTTCACGCCAGTTCCCTTGCGGGGTAGGCACGAACAACAGAGTGCCATTTAGGCTTATTCTTACACACCTCACTTGCCTCTTTGACATTCATAACTCTTGTCATGCAAGCTCGTCTGTTCTTAAGGCTCCTGACATCACCTTCTGCTAGTACACGATCAATTTGATCATGGAAGGTGTGTCGTGGCCTTCCACGACTTCTGCATCCATCCACTTTTGCATTGTATATCTGTTTAGTCATTCTTTCATCATGCATTCTTTCCACATGCCCGAACCACCGGAGCATTCCTTTCCTTACCTTCACCCCGACACTCTCTTTCAGACCAACTCTCTTTCTTACTTCGGTATTACGAACGCGGTCCGCGAGCGTCACTCCGCAGATTTCACGTATTAAATATACAGATAATTTTAACTAGTTTTTAAACATTAATGAATGCGCTATCTGACTCATTTCACTCATGGCTACTTATGACGTCATAAAGAGGTACCCTCATACAAAATGTATGAGGCTAGGATGTTCTGAGATTTACAAAAAGTATTTCAGTTTGTCAATTCCCCTGTTGCGAACAACGTAATAGTACATTATGGTACTAGTGTGTAACATTGGTGATTACCGCTGAGGCGCCATTGAGACTCGAGCCGTAGGCGAGGGTCTTAAGAGAGCCGAGGAGGGTAATCATCAATACACACGTGTATCATACGACGTTTTTCAACACACTTGTGAATAAAATAACAACAAAAACTCATTTTGTTTAGTAGATAAAAAAAAGTTGTATATGAGTGAAAGTTTTATTTATTAAACACGTACGAGTTAAAATTATCTATTTAAATAAGAAGTTGCATGAAATGAGCAAGCAATAGGAACATTAATTTATTTGTTCTATAGAACACGATCTTTTTTTTTTGAATAAATTTTTTTTAAGAACAAAGCAACTCAACCAATAATATTAAAAAAAAATCTATAACTCACTAGTGAGTTATAATGTTTTTTACTCACAGTTTGATAATGGGTGTCATTCTGTGCCTAATTGCGGTGACCATAGAGCCACTTTATGAGCAAGTGTGTTGAAAAATAATATAAACGTTTTGAAAAATTTAAAATATTTGGAAACTACCCTGACATGTCTTGTTTTTTTAGTAAAACTAGATGTTTCCAGATTATATAACTTTTTTAATTTAATTTTATTTAACTTTTCTTTTTTTTATTAGCCCAGGCGAACGAGATTTTCCGAGTCAGTTGCTTTTATTTATTTTATACTTTTCGAAAATACAATTTTACCTTGTAATATTACTACTACTTATTCTTAGGATACTTGTTTAATATACTTGGTTGAGTAAATTTGTTTTGATAAGGAGTGGGTAGGGGTGTTTGGATTTAGTTGGCTAGGTTTGGTTTGGATTGGGATAACCCTAGAGGATTTAGGAGTTGGTTATGGATTTGTAATTAGTAATTAGGGCGGTTGGGTTCTCACTCACCGGCAGCTACCGTCGAGATGAGGGCGCGGCGTGTTCTGCGCGCGCTCACTTCTCCTCCCGTGGGGCAAGTTACAAACCGCCCCACGCACACAGAGCTTGAAGATGTCGGGGGATAAAAGTAGTCCCCCAGCAGTGGAAGTCGCCTTGCGAGGCCCACGCCTGCCAGGGCTGCAGAGAGGCTAGATCTATACTCGTAGTCCTGGCATAAGGCGCAGAACGGAGCACCCAGAAGTTTTAGTGGATATGCCTAACTGGCGAGTGGCAATAGCATGGCACCAGTTCTGACTGGGCATCTTAGTGCCACCCCGGCCTGGCGAATCTCACGTGTGTGTCACGAACTATCCCCTCAAGCTTCTGTGCTTGTCGCAGCTTATGGTTTTCAATCGGATTTTCCCTGGCTAAAAAAAGTTGTTTGTAATTAAGAACATTAGGATAATTAGGTTGGATAGGTTTTGTTTAAGTTGTCCTAAGTTGGGATTTGTAGGATTTAACTGAATTAATCTTGGGAATACAGGACCTGGTGAGCATCTCTACTAGGCACAAGTGCGGTTCTGCATCGAGTACTGCTCTCATCTTTGAGATGGCTCAACCCAATACCAGCTCGAGACTCTCGAATTGAGAAAAGATCTAAGAAGCTGATAGGCGATAACCACCTGCTCGATAGGAGGCCTCAGAGCCTAGAGCATCGACGCAAAGTTGCTAGTTCGTCGGTATTTTATAGGACACACTTCGGCGAGTGTGAAATTCCTACCAAGCGGACGAAGCACTATGTGGTTGCGCCGAAGAACCCCTCCTTATAAATTCTTCCTCCCCATCCTCGCCATCAAGAAAAGAATAAACTTTCAAATGAAGAATGCGCAAAACAAGACAAACATTTTCATCTTCTATCACCGCAATATATATATGAAATAACAGTTGGAAATAAATAACGTTAATTCTCCTAAGCAAATCCTAGTGAGTGTCTGAACTCCCGGGGGATGAGTGCAGTGTGGCGGTGGGCTGGTGGCGAGATAAGTCACTCTTCCCTGGCTTCTTCTTCCACGTCCCTTTGCCTTCTCCCGGCCATCGCAACGCGCGCGCACTATGTTTCCACTTTTATAATACGCACCGCTGAGGAATGGAAATTTTTACCGTCATCAGTTTTCCTAAAAAATATTATTTACACTGCACTTTCACCTGACATCAGGTGCAATGTAGGTCAAATGTGAACTATTTACTACTACATTATAAAAAATTGAGAGCGCAGGCGTCCAGACCGGGAGACAATAGTCACGGAAGCACTTCTTCTAAGTTTCGACGTAGCTTGACCGTTGCTTTGGGGGCATTATCGGACAAACTGAAAAATCGAATAACCTATCGCCTCTTATATTATTTGTATATTCTTTTAAAAAATAATATTCCAAAAAATTTCCATACACACGATTTGTATTTTCACTAATGTTATTTTCTAATTATCATAGCGACCAATTTTAACAATTAAAGCACGCCCATTCCGACTGTTTAAACACAATTTAATTATCAGAATTCATATAAAAGGGGAATTAAATGAATACAAAAGCACCTAAAGAGGTCACTGCGGTGAGTTTATGACCACGTAATACCATTTATCCTGTATAACGTGACAAGTGTGGTCACGATAAAATAAACTTTTTCCTTCATTTTCTGGCCACACAGCCGCCGTAATGGCACACTTTTATATTATAATATATGTGTATTGCACCGTGAGAATGCGGGTTGTTGATTCTAGAACATGTACTTATTAAATTGCTAAGGTGAACCCGATTATCACCTATTCTTACTTTTATTGTTGCTTCAGGCAGGCAAACAGACAGACGGCCCACTTGATGGAAATTAGTTGCTGCCGGACTTGCAACACTGGGGACGTTGTCAACCCGTTGCCGAAAGAATTTTTCTAACCACCTCTCTTAAATAAGCCCATGATGAAGAGGTACCTCAGCTGGAACTTCCCTCCAGATCACTGCTATAGAACGCTTTGGATTTTATACGTTTTTCGTTTCTTATATTCTGAAAGTATGCTTGGAGTTTCCTGATCATAGGGATGAAAACAGTACTCTTCGTCCCTGGGAGACGATTTTCCCTGCAGTCAAAAAATTTAAAAAGTAGAAACTAGAAAAAGAATTTTACCTGACGTTTCATACGTGACGTATTAAATGAGTTAACCCTTTAGCTCACTATTAGCACATATGTGTCCGCGATGAGAGTGCAGATCGCGTTTGTGCACGTGATCGTTAATTATGTTGTTGTCTCACTCTGTTTATATAGGATTTGATATGATTGAGTGAGTTGAGTATGATTTGTTTGAAATGGGTATATTTTCTTGGTATATTACGAGATAGTGATAGTGTTAGTCTTGCGGCTTTTTGGTATATCGATAAGTATATCGATAATTGTCTTAAGGGTTAATCACATTTAACACCTGATTTCATTAGAGAAATAGTTGTTTAACTAATCAGTTTTTACTTACGTTCCTCATATGCAAAATTAAAATCAGAGTTTAACTTCGGGTGAAAGGCCTATTAGCGCCCTCGCTGCGCTTATACACCAAACTGTCTCATGCCTAAATAGGTCACTTTCACCTCTTGTGTAACAAACTACTATTATTATTTTTTAAATGCAAACAGGCAGACGATCCCCCTAATGAAAAGTAGTTACCGTCGCCTATACGTTTGCAACCTGCCCAGCCGCCTTGGATAAGCGTGGCGGATATACTGTCTATTCCCCCTATAATGGGAGGCCCAAGCCCAGCAGTAGGACGTTTATGGGCTGATTTTTTTTTTATTATTAACATCTCTACAGACTCGAGTTCCGTACCCTTTTTTACTACTTAATTTCTATGAAAGATTTTAGACTCCATACACGCTTATTGTTTATTTTTGTTAGTGTGTGACATTAATTTAGTGATTTTTATGTTGTGGTGTACCTTAAGAATAACTTATTATATTAAAAAAGATTTTAGAGTCCATACACGCTTATTGTTTATTTTTGTTAGTGTGTGACATTAATTTAGTGATTTTTATGTTGTGGTGTACCTTAAGAATAACTTATTATATATATTATTATATTAATTTATTCTAATTTTAATACTAAACTTATACTAATGTAGAGTGTATCTGTTACACGCTGGTGTTGTGAGGAAGTGCATGTGCAGTGTTGGCCTTATAGATATATCCTTATATATAGTCCTATCTAGTGCCATGTATGGGCTGATATTATAATATATTTAAGATGCCAATTTGAGTGCTTATTGAGAGCTAGTTGTATATATCGATAGAGTTTAGTGTACGTTTAATATCAACGTGTTCAAAAGATTTGAACATGCCATCTAATCCCGCCTGAATAACGCGGCGGACACAACTAGTTACAAATAAATATATTTCTTCTATGACAAAACAACCTGAGCTCTTCACAGACTAAGAAGTGGAACGTGCGACAAATCCGATTTGTCCGTACCATATGGTCACACTAGTACGACACGTAAAACCCGTATGTGAATAAATCTCCCAGAAATGCCCGGCTGAGTGTAATAGCGGAAAAACGTGGAAATATTTCCACACACTTACTTTGAAATGAAAGGAGGTAATTTCACCCGCTTCCTTTTGTCTGAATTCGCTATTTTCCCTTTTAATTTACACAAATAAATCTGTTAAATAAACTCGAAAGAATGCATTTGGAATATTATTTAACGGCAGGATATCCCAATGCTGTCCTAATAATTTTTTCAGATGAAATTTTAGATAGATAGATAACACTTTAATGTACATCATTACAGAAAACTTACGAACTAGTACCTATTATTCTAATTGAGTAAAAAGGGCGGTCTTATCGCTAAAAAGCAATCTGTTCCAGACAACCCGTGGCAAGAATATTGCTGATTAGGAGTGGCGATGGTGGTATACATATACTTATTGTACGATTACTTACATTTTAATAATAAATATATAACTATACTATATATACAAATATACACATAAGTTATATACATATACAAGATATGGTCTAAAAGAGAGTGTCGGGGTGAAGGTAAGGAAAGGAATGCTCCGGTGGTTCGGGCATGTGGAAAGAATGCATGATGAAAGAATGACTAAACAGATATACAATGCAAAAGTGGATTAATACAGAAGTCGTGGACGGCCACGACACACCTTCCATGATCAAATTGATCGTGTACTAGCAGATGGTGATGTCAGGAGCCTTAAGAACAAACGAGCGTGCATGACAAGAGTTATAAATGTCAAAGAAGCAAGTGAGGTGTGCAAGAATAAGCCTAAATGGCGCTCTGTTGTTCATGCCTACCCCGCAAGGGAACTGGCGTGAAGTTATGTATGTATGTATGTAAGATATGGTGATAAAATGCAACTATTTAAACATAATAAATATATATATATATATATATAAATACAATATAATATCTACTAATTATATAAAATTACATATCATTATATTGCAGATAGTATTTCCTGACCATGTTCTTAAATGTTATTAGAGATTTAGCTTGTCTGATAGCAACAGGCAATGTGTTCCAAAGTTGGGCAGCCTTAACCGTGAGAGAATTATTGAAAAACGTTGTATTATGAATAGGAGTAATAAGTCTATGTTGACTGGAAGGGCGTAAGTTGTGAGAACAAGAAATAAATTCAAAGCGTTCTTTAAGGTACAGTGGAGTAGTAGGGATGAATAAAATACTATAAAGTAATGAATGATTTTATTTTTATTTTAAATGCTATAGATGTAGTCTTGACATTGTCTATGGTGTTTTGAAACTGTGTTCATAATTTCTACTCTATGCCACTACAGTTTGACTACAGACTTATGTGTTGTACACTATCTCTGTTAAAGTAAGAATGTCTAATTAGAGATAACATAACATTAGGCTACGAAATAGGGTCCTTTAAAAGTGGAGAGCTCATCTTGGATAATATTTAAGTTATAGGTCGTTTCACGCAGATGTACCGTAGGATGTAATGTGTTATTAAGAGAGAGAGAGAGAGAGAGAGAAAGATAACTCTTTATTGCACACCAAAACATACAATTACAAAAACAGACCATATTTACAATATTTTCTAGGCGATACAATAGGCGGCCTTATCGCTCGAAGCGATCTCTTCCAGGCAACCTAAGTCAAAAACAAATTTGAATCAGGCGATGTACGTGGTGCAGGAAAAAGGCAAGGGACATAAATACTCAAACTAATTTAACAATTGTTATTGTTTTTTTTTTAATTTTAAATGACATTAAATATTAACACATAACGTATGTATATACACTACTGTGGCTATTCGTTAACGGCGTTATTTTTAACTCTATAAATAAGAAGCATTTAGTCACAGTCAATAACTTTAACTGTTACATGTCGTAATCTTTGAAACTATCAACGTTTTGGCAACACTTCTATTGGCTCAAGAGTCCGTAGGCAACGGTAATTGCTATCATCAGATGAACAGTTTTTTGAAATTTTCTCAGCATAGAAAACTAGAAAATAATAAAATATTTTATGTAAAACCATGCTATGAATAGCAACAAATTGTAGTCTAGACAAACTCGACAAAGTTGGACTTTCTTTAATATAAAACTAAAACTTTAAAAGTAAGGAGCGTTGGAGGCTAGCAACCGAAATGCAAACAAAGTAACGCTGTTTATTTTAAGTCTGGTTCCATACTACTTCCATTCATTTCTGTATCTTAAGAAAATGTTCGAACCTTTATTGTGTTTGGCTTTTAAGAGACTCAGTAAAATGAATCCACTTTTGTATGGAAAGAGTAATACACAGATAATATGAAGTCTGAAGATATTTCTAAAAATAAGTATACATTGTGATGTATAAATTATAATATTAGTCTTGTGGGTGATAATATGAGCCCACGAAATAGTGGGGTGATATCGCTGAATTTATTTAAAAAAAAAAATGCAGGAGTTCAGCAGACAGGCAGACGGCCCACTTGATGGAAAGCGGTTACCATCGCCGATGGATATTTGAGACACCAACGGTACTACAAATGCGCTGCTGCTCTCTTAAGAGAGACTGGAACCTGGTCACTAATGCCGGAACACAACTCAAGGTTGTTATGGCGACATACTTTAGACCAGGGGTAGTTATCCAGTCGGGCAAATGTCCTACCACCTGGCTGTGGGTTGTTTTGTCGCCTCTTACGACAGGCCGCCCGGCCGCAGGAAATTGTATTCTTTCTCCGTTCCTGCACGGATAATAGACTACCTATATATGAAAAAAGATGTATACGTCAGATCCTTGCTGTAGAAAAGTAGAAGCTCCACCAAACTTGAAATCCGCCTTCTTCTGGCTCGGTTCAGAGGGCTTACTTGGAACCGTCTTTTGTTGCTCGTTTTCATTTTAAAACTTTCTTTACTTGTTTTTGAAGTGAAACTTATTTAGAATCGTTGTGATTTGAAATGTGTTTATCTCCTTTTAGTGTCGCTTATTCGTTTCATCGAAAAAGTGACACTAAAAGGAGACAAACACATAAATCTATAGGACTAAGCCTACGAGGGAATGAGATACGAGTTTTATATTGTGCAGCACAGATTAGAGAGTCATTAAGACCGATGATTAGGTTTTAAACATAGGTCTAATTTGGACCGACATAAAATTGATAGTAATATTTTTAGACTAAAACAGTAAAAAATTGGACGTGATACTTAAGAAGCTTATTTTGAATTATAATATATTGACAAATGTAGGCTAAAGGAATGTTTATATTAATATAAGTCAGAGAAGAATTATGTGAATATATTCTCTGAAGTTTCACTTCTACTTTTTTATTTTTTTTTATTGCAGGAGATCAGCAGACAGGCAGACGGCCCACTTGATGGAAAGCGGTTACCATCGCCTATGGACATTTGCAACACCAAAGGTGCTACAAATGCGCTGCTGCTCTCTTAAGGGAGACTGGAACCTGGTCACTGATGTCGGAACACAACTCAAGGTTGTTATGGCGACATACTTTAGACCAGGGGTGGTAGCCATCCAGTCGGGAAAATGCCCTACCACCTGGCTGTGGGTGGTTTTGTCGCCTCTTACGACCTCCTCTACTTATGTGTTCTGCACATACATGTAATTTTTTTATATCTAAGTACATTTTCTATTGTATGTTCCATTTATTTTTATTCTATATGGACTGTATTATTATAGTTTTAAAGAAATCTTTGTTGTTTCTTTCTTGTATCTAAAATTTTATTAAATCTTTGGGGCTGATAGGACGAAGACGAACGACGAAAGGCGTGATAGTAAGGTCTCTAATTGCATACAGGAACAGCGCACGTCATGGTTTTAGTTTAGAGCGAACATTTCGTATAACTTTTAAGTATCATAACAGTTCTTGGCCCGGCCTGTAATCACAATAAGTTGATGAACGGCCTCTGGGGTTGAGCGGGCTAAGTCATATCCGGCCGAACTCGTTGGAACGCAGAGACTCCGGGTTCGATTCCCGGCATGGTAAACTTCGGAAACAAACTTTCTGTTATTTACTATATATTGTGGGTGTCTGGGATCGCCCCCAAAGTGGTCCGTTATATATCACCCATAACACAAGCGTAAGTTGCTTAATTTGAGGATATACAATATGTTTTTTTTTTATTGCATGAGTTCAGCAGACAGGCAGACTGATTGAAAGCAGTTACCATCGCCTATGGACATTTGCAACAGAAAAGGTGCTACAAATGCGCTACTGCTCTCTTAAGGGAGACTGGAACCTGGTCACTGATGTCGGAACACAACTCAAGGTTGTTATGGCCACATACTTTAGACCAGGGGTGGTAGCCATCCAGTCGGGCATCTGTGTTTGTCTGCCGATTATTAAAAAAAATAATGTAGTTTGAACACTTACAAGCCAATAGATGGCGCTGTGCAATAATTAAGGTCACAAACGTTTCCCGAAACATACAAAGAATATATACCAATTTTCAACTATAACAAATGGGCCTAGGCCTGCGAGGAACAACATAAGCCTCGCTGGAAGATCTTCCTTTAAGACGGAGGAGCATTCCATCTTGCTCCTCCACCTTACACGGGGCAGTCCGGGGCACCCCCCTCAATAATATGAAAGGAAAAGTATGAGCGCATTGTGTGGTGGTTTCTCGTCAAATTTTGACAGCAAATGTATCCAAAAATGTCTGTCTTATCTTAACACTGCTTTGTGTTAGCCGTCGCTTCATACAGAAGAGGGTAGAAAAGGATCTGAAGACGTTGTTTATTCTTAGGTTTCAGTTTAAATTTCTTATTATAGGTACTAAGGAACGGATCATTATTAACGCCGTAGGCTGCATCTAGCGTGGGGCTGTATACGATCGACGACTATTTATCATGAAAATGCACTGTAGTGGACTATCTCGACTATCACAGCGCGTATACGCCGTGCGCAGCGTTCGTAAAAATCGATTAATCGTAGACACCCCGACCATAGTAAACAATGGATAGTTTGTGTAGGAAATTTACAATATTAGGAATCAAATTCGGAGGCATTACAGTGCACTCGACGGATAAGAGCGCTCAACTACAGACGCCGTCAAATTGTAGGTACATTATTTTATATGAATAAACAAAACCAAATAGGGAGGAAAGTTAACAACTAAAGAAAGCACTCCAAGAATTATTAATGTACGTGGTTTTGTGCTCCGCAGGGGGTGAACAAAAAGATACATTTAAGTTGGACCGGACCACCCGGGACCCATTACGTTCTGAATCTAGTACTTAGAGTACTTATGAGTACAGTTGTATCTCGTATAATGTGCGTGCTGATGTTTGGCAAATATTTGAATCCAGTTCTTTCTAGTTGTATTTATAATATGCTGTTGCAATTTTAATTTCTACTTTAGAACGTTTCTATTAAATTTTGATATATAGAGTCTATATATCAAAATTTAATATAATGCACTAGTACATAAAATAAAATATGAGCGACCTTTTAAAATTCAAATTAGATTTTTCGAACGATTAATGCACTAGTAAATTTAGAAAAAAATATTTTTTGTATTGGTAGTTGATTTTTTAATTCATCTTGTGGTTTTTTTGTATCGATCATATAACTAAATAAAAGAGAAATATATATATATGGAACATTAATGTGAATATTAAAAGGACGCTCGAAAAAATCTAAAGTAATGCACTAGTAAATTTAAAAAAAATATGAGCGTCCTTTTAAAAGTTAAATTTTGAACTGAAACTTTTAGAAACTTATAATTTTTTGGTCTATAAAATTATCCCGTAACGAGAAAAATAATTAGAATAAACAAGAAAATCGGTTATTGGCGTTTTTTGAAGTCTTACAAAATTTGAAGCGACCTCTTAAAATTTTTTTTTTTGAGCTGTCCTTTGGCGGTAGTTCTTAAAACATCAAAAACTAACATTTTTTCACCCTAATATACATAAATTATCTATCAATATTTAACGTCGTTAACAATGTCACATCTCAAATCACACATTAAACCCATCGACATATCTGCGTGAAACGGCCTATGTCTGCAACATTAACGCAGAGCAACCCTCACCGAGATAGGAAGAAAACGTGTTAAAATATATTTCCACGGTAACACATTAAAGCAGTTCACATACTGTAGAAATGTAACAAAGTGTGGCAAGGGGTGGGAGGGATTCTAAATTTCATGACGTCACATTTCATATTGTTACGAGTTGCATGATTCGAATTAAAATGCCGATAGGATTACTATAGAATTTATTAGAACTATACAAACACGTATAACACAGGTACAAATATTATAACACGCGCAAAGTCCGTCACTAAATAGATTACCGAATGTAGTACACACGTCTTGTTTCGCTTGTGCTTATCGCTCGACTCCCGATCTCCATTGGGGCATTCCTTTATACTGCACAAATACAATTTTCTCTCGCCCGCGTGGACTGAATTTCTTAGAATCGCACCTGGCTAATGACTACCATAAAAGATTACAATACACAAAGGGCTGTTTTTCTAATTACAAATTTTAAACACAAAGTAAACAAAAGAAGTCCAAATGCGGAAAGGTAATAAAGTGTGCTTTTATGGTATGCAGGTGTAAATTCACTTTTGTCGGTCGTAACACTATATTCTATCGTAATAATATATTTAAGCTTTAAAACACGATATCTGAAGTATTCACGAAAAACTTCAAAACATTTCCAACTCTATCTCTATGAGCAATGTTTAAATGATTAATTACAATGTATTCTATCTCATTTTCTCGCATGCTTAGTCCTATAGTAGATGTGTTTATTTATTTTTAGTGTCGCTTTTTCGTTTCATCGAGTTTCAAATCACAACAATTCTAAAAAAATTTCACTTAAATATTGTATGTTTTATGGTAAGTGGTTTTTGACTTTAATCTTGACAAACAACCTCCCAACTTTATTCTAACAAGCATTATCATAGTCCATTTAGGGGAAGATAGAAATTCTATTAAGATTTTTGGCACACTCCGAGTATACATGAAATTTTTTATCAAAGATACGTGATTTGCATACTGCGCGTATTAAAATAATTTCGTAGCGCGTATACAGAAGTAAATATAATGCTATTTTATTACATGAGCTATTTATAAACTAGTGGTCTGTGTTGAGCTGTCTAGTTTGCTGAGACTCACAGGTTCCGGGTTTGATTCTCAGAAGGATACTTTTAAAAAACTAGCTTTCCTTTACTTACTCTATTCTGACTGACTAGGACATAGAGTTGTTAGTCGTTGTTGTGGTGATAGTAGAAGGCTGGAAATAATTAAATTTATCTATATATTAATATATGAAACAAAAACTTCGTATCCCTTTTTACGAAAATTGTGCTGACGGAGGAGTATGAAATTTTGCACACTTATTTATAGTTTATATAGAGAAGGAGTGCAGAATGCTATTTTTTTAAATTATGTATAAAAAATACATTAAATCAATAAAAAAAATCATTACACACACTACCATGTATTTGACACACACACGCATATATACGGTTTTGTTTATTGTTCAAGTCAAATTAACAGTGTAGCCTTGGCGAAATCTCTGATTGTAGAAGTCTTTGACAACAGAACCTTAATAATGTTCAAACTTATAATTTAAATTAGTTCTTATGGTCGAATTTCAATCACGAGCGAGCACTAGTTTTGATAAATTCAGAGAAATGAGGAAAATTCTAGAATAATAAGATGGGGGTAGATATATTTCAGAAAAAGACAGACGAGCCAAAGAATAATGAAATCATGCACAAAATTGAGTAGCGAAAAAGACAAATGCATTTTAGAAACGTACAAGCAATCACTAAATATAATATGAAACAGAAGATCTTTGTTAGAGAGTACAGAAGACTCGCTGGGTTATTAAAACAGGACAAAACAAGAAGTTAGCGCGATGTATTGCTCTTATTCTGCAAATCATCGCTCCGCGATACTCTCTCCCGATTCTGAGTTTCGATATTAAAAAGAATAGCTCAATGGAAACTTGCAATATTATACCTAATATTATACTATGTACTTGGAAATTTGGTCCAAAAACTATCACAAAAAGTTGGCGTTATAAAGTGGGTCGCCTGTCATTACAGACCGCAACTAATTTAGACGTTGAATAGACGTCGTTAGCGATGAAAACGAGGCAATTGGCTTGGTTCGTTTTTTATTTGGCAACTTATATGGCCTCATTTCAAAACGTAAACACCCGCTCATTTTTCAATTAATGTTTCTCCGTGTATGTAGGCACTGACAGGAGATCTCCAGTTGCTGCGCTTTTAGCACCTACCATTTCGTCTGCTTTCACAAATACATACTGTTTGAAACATAAAAATGTTCCTTAAACCTTCTCGACTATATGTTCCTAATAAAGACCTGGTACCAGCTTCAGGTGCAAACCTCAAGTGACTGAATCATAACGTCTAATCGTATATATACCTAAGAGTATTATCCGTGCAGGAACGGAGAAAGAATACTATTTCCTGCGGCCGGGCGGCCTGTCGTAAGAGGCGACCAAACAACCCACAGCCAGGTGGTAGGGCATTTGCCCGACTGGATGGCTACCACCCCTGGTCTAAAGTATGTCGCCATAACAACCTTGAGTTGTGTTCCGGCATTAGTGACCAGGTTCCAGTCTCCCTTAAGAGAGCAGCAGCGCATTTGTAGCACCTTTGGTGTTGCAAATGTCCATAGGCGATGGTAACCGCTTTCCATTAAGTGGGCCGTCTGCCTGTCTGCTGAACTCATATAATAAAAATAAAAAAAAGAGTATATACCCATTTCATACAAATCCTATATAAACAGAGTGAAACAACAACAATAATTCGTTTCATTTTAAATTCAACCATTTTTTTTATCAAACACGTCGTAGCATCGCGAGAGCGCGACCGCGACTGTCACAATGTATATAATTATATATATATATATATATATATATATATATATATATATATATATATATATATATATATATATATATATATATGCTAAACCAGAGTTTAAGTATCTTTATTAAAATCAATTGCTAATTCATCAATATGGTAAAATTGTATCCTCGACCCCGTTAACTTTGTTATTTATTAAGGGAAATAATCTGAACAATATCAAGATATACATCTATCCGATCTCTATAAAACAACCCACAGCCAGTTGGTAGGGCATTGGCTCATCTGGATGGCTACCACCTCTGGTTTAGAGTATGTCGCCATAACAACCTTGAGTTGTGTTCCGGCATTAATAGCCAGGTTCCATTCCCATCTACGAGTCTGGCAGCACATTGGTAGCACGTTCAGTGTTGCAAATGTTCATAGGCGACGGTAACCACTTTCTATCACAGTTGGGCCGTCAGCCTGTCTGCTGTACTCCAGCAATAAAAAAAATACATACCTCCAGAACTCATGAAATGATATCAATGACAATATCTTCTTTACAAAGTATAAAACAAAGTCTGTCTATCTGTAAATCCATTAACTCCTAAACCACAGACTGGATTTTTAAGCGGTTTTCTCCATCAGTTGGATTATTTTCCACTGCCTTGATATATATATGAAAAAGTCCAATTAAGTTTTTATGTACGTAAAATAGAACTATATTCTAGGGTTTGTCCCGAAGCATAGCCGCGGGGAAAGCTAGTTACTTTATTACATATTGTGTTAATATATTTTTAATTTTAGTTATTTTAAATGTAAGTTTTAATTATAAATAAATATATAATCACGACAAAAAAAAATGAATGTAACTAAACTACATGAAACTGTACAAGAAATGAAAGATTTAAAAAAAATGGCTTGAATCAGATTCATTGAGTAGTTTTTAGAAATGGGTATTTTCGGTTAAATATCTCTTCAGGGTTTCATATCTAAGAAAAACAAGGTGATAATTAATTATCGCATTTTTTATTTTTTATTTCCTACATTCCACTAAACCTTCCCGCCCGTCCTATTCTCGCCGCATCAAAGTGATTTGAAAAATTATATTAAAAACGCACGACAGGAGCCGCATCTCCCTGTTCCGTCTCAGTACGTCGTTCGCACCACACACATAACTTTTATCGCTCCGCCGTATAAAAAACGGCTCTTACAAGTAAGACTGTGCGCACGTCTCGCGAAGTAAATATAAATACATAATAAGTTAAAAACTCTTCGGACCTGTTGCTGACCTGAAGCAGAAGAGAACCAAGAGCAGCTGCAGTCGGTCAGTTCCTTCCACTCCAAATTAAACAACCTATACAGTCCACAAACACCCCCAAAATCAAATGGTGATTTTATTTCCCACCACAAGGAGACATCGTCAACTAAGCGGAACCACTCGCAGAGAGTGGGTTGACACGAACTTGGTTTTTTTTATCTTTAGGTAACAAGCCACTAATGACCAAAACTTTTTATATAAGGGCATACGTAGTGTGACTTCCAGATGGTTTTTAAGATTGATTCGGGCAAAGAAGATTAATGATTACTAAAAGTAATTAGAGCTGTGAGTAAATCTGGTGGTGTAATAATTAGTTATGATTTTAGAATATAACTTCTCTTTCATTTCTACTACATATAGTTCAGGGTTTCTTAAAGTTACATATGCGTATTACACAACATTTAAGAATTTATAAGAATTGTTAACCGCTAAGTAAATATGGTGTCGTACGCAGTTCCTCTATGTGCTCTGAACCTGTGCTGAATCGTGAAAGGGTGGATCTCAAAGTTAGAGGAGCTGCTGCCGATATTCTAGAACAAGGACTCATAACTCTCACAATACTACTTGACGGCCTCTGTGGTTGAGCGGGCTAAATCTTAGCCGGCCGAGCTCGCTGGAACCCAGAGACTCCGGGTTCGATTTCTGGCATAGTAAATTTCGGAAACGAACTTTCTATTATTTACTATGGTCTGGGTGTCTGGGATTAACCCCAGAGTGATACATTGTATATTACTCATAACACAAGCGTAACATGCTTGGCTTGGGAATATACAATATGTATGTTTGTTTGCCAAACGCCTTCCTCCATATATCCATATATCCATTTATAATAAAGTATGCCAAAACACACCCTCCGCCAAAGAAATGTCAGCACCAAAGTTTAAACACCAAGTTAGTAAATGGTTAAAAACATTAAATTACAGTGACACAGAAAGCACAATACTAAACTGACCACAACACTAGGGGCACACACGCCGACGCACGCACGCACGCACGCACGCACGCGCACACGCACACGCTCACGCACACACACACACACACACACACACGCACACACACACAAAACCACACGCTCTCATAGTTTTAGGTTAATTAATTAATAAATCAATTATATTTAAGTTTCTATAATAAAATTGTGTTGGGTGCCGCGATACAGACCTAGAGTCTAGTGCAGCAACCGCCGCCAAAAAATTTGTAGCCTTAATTTTAACTACTATATAAGTTTTAGATATAATTATATAAGGCCTAGAAATAAGTTTGTATAAATATTTGAATTTGAAAAAAAAATATTGTAAAAAAAAAAAAATTAATTAATTAGATTATATACAGTCCACAATTATTAAACCAGCATAACTCATCTAATAAAAAGGGGTACTTCCAGTTGTGGCCTTGCCTGACGCTGCCTAATTCCTAAGACTGTATATTTTAAAGTTGCATTAATGTAAAAAGCGAAAACTGCCTTGCGGTTCAATACAAAAAGAAGTAACAAAAACAAAACGATTTTAAATCGTTCTGTTACTCGCCCAATCGTTTTGTGAATCGTGCCGTTCGCGTAGCTAGCGTTTTGTTCTTTATTGTTCGTCTCTAACTGCATACATGTTTCCGCATTTCATTCCTCTGGATTCTTTCTTTCTCGTGAACGGATTTATGTATGGAGAATAATTTGTACGTGTCGTGAATTTATTTTCGAAAAATAGAGTGGAATACAATCACTCGACTACATTCTTGCATTTGTAGAAGTAGTATATGCTACTTGCAATCGACTGAAACGACAGTGCGAGACATGTGGTAGTTTGTCAACCTGGGCTGATGAGTGGGCTAAGTCTTTTTCGGCCTAGGGCAACGGAACGTAGAGGTCCCGGGTTTGATTCCCGGCATGGTAAATTTCGTAAACAAACTTTCTGTATATTAATATGTTCTATTGTGTCTGGAATCGGTCCACCCATAGCACAAGTGTCAATTGGTTTGGTACTGTCGAACCATTGCACTTCGCTAGCAAACAAATCGTCATAGCAACGCGAGCGAATTTTCACTGGTACTAAGAGTGATAAATAAAACTTATTTATATTGTTACGAATTTGTGGGATGTAAATTCGAAAATGCCGTTAAAATTATCACAAAGTTT
The DNA here is from genome assembly GCA_019925095.2 of Dendrolimus kikuchii. Classification (NCBI taxonomy): domain Eukaryota; kingdom Metazoa; phylum Arthropoda; class Insecta; order Lepidoptera; family Lasiocampidae; genus Dendrolimus; species Dendrolimus kikuchii. The sequence continues at coordinate 4,902,635 of CM034400.1, forward strand.
ATTAAAAGTACACATACGTAATTTACAGTTCTTAGAAGTTATAACCTAACACAACAAAACCAAACATTAAAGCAGAAAATCGTAGTAACTTAAATCGCTCGAAGTCCATCGTTATAAAATCGCTCCGAAAGTACACCAAGTAACTCTTCGATCGCAGTCAGATACGACTGCCTCCTTGCTCGATTGCCCGACTATCCCTTTGTAAATTAGACCACCATTCCTTTGAAATCTTAACTTATAAGCTTTATGGCTTCTATGAATTTGGATGAAATACAAACAGAAGGAAGAAGCTTTTATGATGTCTTACGGCGGAATAAACAAATAAATTACGGCGAAAAATATATCACTCAAACTCAAAGGGGTAATAAAGCACCTGCAAAGGATTAGTTTATCGGCTCGCAGCAATATTTAAAAAGCTCTACGTTAAGTATACTTTAATCATGACGTATGAAAGCTCTTAAAGGAAACAACTTAAAACTCGATTCGGTATATGCGAGTGGAAGCTAATATCATATGGATTCATCAATCATGGCGTATAACGCAAGAGCTATTCGCCAACTTGAAGTTAGAGCACTTGACCTAATTCCATTCCTATAATATTGTAGCTTATGAATTAGGTAGGTAACACATCTTTATATATAAAATTCTTCTGTTCATGTGTATGTCACTGGACTGCTCCTAAACGGTTGAACCGATTTTGATGTTTTTTTTGTATATGTTCGTATGGGTACCCGAATGGTTTGGATTAGTAATTGTATCCGGTAAGGGGCCCTGCAATACTGCCACCTATAATTGTCTTATTGTAATACTACTAGTATATAATCCGTGCAGGAACGGAGAAAGAATACAATTTCCTGCGGCCTGGCGGCATGTCGTCAGAGGCGACAGAACAACCCACAGGGCATTGGGCCGACTGGATGGCTACCACCCGTGGTCTAGAGTATGCTGTCATAATAACCTTGAGTTGTGTTCCGGCTTTAGTGGTCAGGATCCAATCTCCCTTTAAAGAGTAGCAGCCCATTGGTAACATCTTCGTGTTACGAATGTCCATAGGTGATGGTAACCGATTGACATCAGGTGCGCCGTCGGCCTGTCTGCTCAACTCATGCAAAAATCAAAAATAAAAGCGAGTAATTCTTACTTTGACTTTGGTCGCATGTATATGTCATAGTAGCATTCTAAGGTGGCTAATTTTTGTGTGGTAATCATAGCTTATAATTATACTTTAAATTCGCATTCTTCGTTCTGAATTCAAATAAAACAGTTCTCAAAGGTGTACGTCTTTCATTTTATAAATCCCGTATTAAGTGTATTGTTACGTTCGAGCGGGGGTACGCACGATTGGAAGGAAACACCAGTTCTTTTAACTAAATGCTTTTATTGACTTATACAGGCGTACGTGATTCTTCTCCGCAGGGTTGCCCCTACACGCACAACTAACGTCGCATTGTCCCGAAGATAGGATGTCTCACTCACAATACCGTCGCCGATATTGCGTAGACACACCTACTGCTGCTGCAGTGTTCACCTCCGCATTTACCGCGCGTAGCTCACTTCTGGACCTCCTTTTAAACTACGCGAAACTCCTCCTTCCCTAAACTGCCCACTAAACTTTTCAATAAATTCACCACTAAACTCGTCACTGTCTTCTATTAAACTCTTCTTCCAACTCTTTCGTATCACACTTGTCGCTTCGCTGTCTTGAACTGAACTCTCCGGTAGGCGCGCCTTATGCTACTTATATACCCGGAAGAATCTTCTAGAACCCATAGTTTCGATCTTATTTTCGTTATTATTCTATTTACTATCTATCCCTTTCTACACATCTATCTCTGTCATTTCCTTCCCGAACCTTCTATTCTAGAAATTTCGCTCATCATCTATCACTTTCTGAAATGTGTCTGTCATTGTCTTTTCCTTTCAGAATCTTCTTTTTCTAAAACTTCTTAAACCAACTAGATTGTTCCACCATCACTCGCCACAGTATATTTTTGAGATATAGGATATTTTTGGTCACAATTTTTCCACCGTTCTATAGGCAAAGGGATAAAACAGCCAACGTCCTTCGCCAGTCTGTAGATATTTGATAAGTATTATTTTATGCCGTATTATCCAATCTATTTTTAAAATTTTCCTGTTTTGCTAAAGCAATCGAGGCTTAACTTAATTTCCCTTGAGGATTAATATTCAAGTCAATTGTAAGATCCAAACATTTATAAGACTCTAACTAACTAACAACTCGTATGTAATTTGAAGATTTTGATTACTCCGTTGGTTGGAGGTAATATTTGCGTTGTATCTCTCCCTCTCTTTCTCTTTTTGTCTAGCAGCTAGAAAGGGCAAAGTTGATTCCTAAATTATGTTATACAAAATATATAGGGTTTATTTTTTCATCGCAAATATTACTTACAGGCTAAAACTAGCAATAACTATATTAAACCTACACGCATACGTGTATTCTTTCCATGACTGTATTGTATTTTATTGCTCGCCAAAATAAGAATGATAACATGAAGAAATATATATGGATATTAATTATAGGCATATTACGATCATACCAGTTTTTTCTGGGTAAGAAAATATATAATAATAACAAACCCGCAGGGGAGCTTTGTTACCCGCAGGGGGGCTTTGTACCCGAAGGGGGGCTTTGTGTCGACGCCTTAGGTGAGTAACGACACCTCGTACCTGACTCTAGAGCTAAGACTCAAGTTCCAGGGGTGGATGTGATAAATGGCATCACGTCAGAAGCAGCTTCAGTGAACCTGCAGCCCACCTCTCTACACCCCTTAGCCACTCACACTCATGTTGCCCCTGTCTTCTATGGCATTTTTTGCAGCCCATGCAGGGAGTGGCGAGTCAACGTCTGCCCATTTTTCCATGTTCCCTGAAAATTGCTACGAGCAGACGCCATAGTCCCCATATTCCCAGATCCCTAGTACCACTAGTAGTTCATCCCAATAGCCCGGAATTTTTGTCCTCATTTCCCACAATAGTCCTACACTGACCGGGGCTTGTCCTTGGGTGCATTATTATATAGTGTGAACGGAGATAATCGCCGGCCAGTGCCACGCCACATTTACATTAACTTTGTCAAGGGGCCTCTACGTGTTGGCCTTCCCATGGCCCCCCCACGCAAGCCCTCCAAATGTCCGGGCCATTTTTATGGGCCGTGGTCTTCAGAGACATACACTATAACAAACAAAATTGTTATTTCATAGCTATCTGAATGTAATAAATGATTAAAAGTAAAATGTACAATAAAGACCAATTTGAACGAAGAAAATTATAGCATTGTAATCAGGTGGTTAGCACGACCCCGAACTAGGATTCCACCTGACTGATCTGATAATAACAGATTGATCAAAATCTGTGGATGCTAGTGAAGTATAGAATAAGATAATTATGATCCAAGCCGAATTCTATATACATACATACATAACTTCACGCCAGTTCCCTTGCGGGGTAGGCACGGCCAACAGAGTGCCATTTAGGCTTATTCTTACACACCTCACTTGCTTCTTTGACGTTCATAACTCTTGTCATGTACGCTCGTCTGTTCTTAAGGCTCCTGACATCACCTTCTGCTAGTATACGATCAATTTGATCATGGAAGGTGTGTCGTGGCCTTCCACGACTTCTGCATCCATCCACTTTTGCATTGTATATCTGTTTAGTCATTCTTTCAACATGCCCGAACCACCGGAGTATTCCTTTCCTTACCTTCACCCCGACACTCTCTTTCAGACCAACTCTCTTTCTTACTTCGGTATCACGAACGCGGTCCGCGAGCGTCACTCCGCAGATTTCGAATATATGAATTCTATATGTTATTATATATTCCTTCATTTTACCATTGGTAGTAAAATGACATCAATCGTGAGTTTATGTCAATTTACCCACTAATAAGGTATTAGGATATAGGAATCAGCATGTATATGAAATATAATACAACAAAATACAATATTCTTTACTATAGACTCACATAATTATATTATGCTAGTGGTCGCCCGTGGGCGAAATTCGACCAAAAATAATTAATTATTGAGGTTCTGATGTCAAAGACTTTATACTTCTATAAAAGAGTATATATGCGTGTGTGTGAAATACATGGTAGTGTGTGTAATTTTTTTTTATTGATTTAATGTATTTTTATGCATAATTTAAAAAAATGTTAGCATTCTGCACACCTTCTCTATATTTTATACTAATATATAAAGTTGAAGAGTTTGTTTGTTTGAACGCGCTAATCTCAGGAACTACTGGTCTGATTTGAAAACTTCTTTCAGTGTTAGATATCCCATTTATCGAGGAAGCCTATAGGTTATATATCATCACGCTTAGACCAATAGGAGCGGAGCACAAATGAAGAATGTTTCAAAAACAGGGGGTTTTGAAAACAAATTCCACGCGGACGACGTCGCGGGCACAGCTAGTAAACTATAAGTGTGAGAAATTTCATACTCCTCCGTCCGCGAAATTTTAGTAAAAAGGTGTACAAAGTTTTTGCTGTGTTTTTGCACGTATTAATTTTTTTATTATTTTTTTATTGCAGGAGATCAGCAGACAGGCAGACGGCCCACTTGATGGAAAGCGGTTACCATCACCTATGGACATTTGCAACACCAAAGACGCTACAAATGCGCTGCTGCTCTCTTAAGGGAGACTGGATCCTGGTCACTAATGCCGGAACACAACTCAAGGTTGTTATGGCGACATAATTTAGACCAGGGGTGGTAGCCATCCAGTCGGGAAAATGCCCTACCACCTGGCTGTGGGTTGTTTTGTCGCCTCTTACGACAGGCCGCCCGGCCGCAGGAAATTGTATTCTTTCTCCGTTCCTGCACGGATGAAAATAATATATAGATAATATACTATGACTTAGTACAATAGGCGGCCTTAATGCTTAAGGCAATTTCTTCCAGGTAACCTTTGGAAGGACAAGATCTAAGAACTAATAGGGCGTGATATTGTTTTTTATTTGCAATACAAGCAGACTAGCTAACTACTCATCGATAAAATGTGGTTACTGTAGCTGTGGATTTTTGCAAAGTTAAATAAGATTAGCAATGCTTGCTGATGAAAGTTTTCGAGCAATGCATCCTTTCCGTCCTAACTTGCGAGGTCGAGGCATGGACACTGACGGCAGAATCGATTCACAAATTCCAAGTCACTCAACGGGCTATGGAGTAAGCTATATTGGGTGTTTCTCCTATGGATAGAATTAGAAATGAGGATATCCATAAGAGGACCAAGGTAATCGACATAGTTCGCAAAATTAGCAAGTTTTGTTATTGCATGAGTTTAGCTTGCAGGCGGTTACCTATGGACATTTGTAACACCAAAGGTGCTGCCGCTTTCACACACTTCAAGGTTTTTATTGCGGCATAACCTAAACTACCTGGCTGTGGGTTGTTTTGTCGCCTCCTACATGGATAAAGTGTGAGTCACGTATGCCGAAGGACCAATGCCCAAAAGAGCAGACGAGTTCTGGAATAGAAACCACGTCTCGATAAATGTAGTGTCGAGCGCCCTCCAGGCTGATGGACTACGACCTGCGTAAGGTCGCCGGTAGCAGTAGATTTTTATTGGCTGAGGACGACATCGAAATAAGATTAGACATAATGATACACGTAAAAGTAAAGATATTCGTAATGAGACTCCATTAGCTTTTATATTTTCATCCTATAGAACAGAATTTCCCTTTATAAACAGTAACAAAAGTAAGAGAGTCTTATTTTTAACAAGAAAATAAATTTCATTACTGGGAATGAAGCCAAACGTTCTTTTGTCGTGGTGTACTTTATCTAGGTTATCAAGATAATTTTGCAAGCCCCGAGACGAGGCTTAACGACCGGTAATATATACCGATAATCGTGCTTAGTTTCTCTCAGAATAATGTAAGCAAAAAATTAATCTCCCGGCTAAGCTTCTAATGTTCTAAGTATGTCAACTTTGTAGTCCTTTACAAATATATTGAAACAAGAATGTATGTCAACGATACATTTAGGTTAAGAGTAGAATCCATATTAATATATAAATGTGAACGTTACCCTGTTGGTTTCTCAACTTTTATGACTGCTTAACGGATATTAATACAATTTGTTAATGATTGTGTCCTATAAAAGTACGTACGTAGATAACTTTCTGTGTCCAAGAATAATATTGAAGGGAATTTGAGGTAATTGTGTAATTGGGTGGTAGGGTATTTGATCGACTGGATGGCGACCACCCCTGGTCTAGAGTATGCCGCCATAACAACCTTAAGTTGTGTTCCGGCATTAGTGATCAGGTTCCAGTTTCTCTTAAGAGAGCAGCAGCGCATCTGTAGCATCTTTGGTGTAGCAAATGTCCATAGGCGACGGTAACCGCTTTCCATCAAGTGGACCGTCTGCCTGTCTGCTGAACTCCTGCAGTACTGCACGGATAAAATAAAAACTATTAATATCCTACAACTATTGTTCATTTTAGAGTAATTTTATTAATTTTTAGAAAATAAAACTGCACAGCACCACGTCCGTTTTCAGTTCCCGTCAAAAACTCCACAAAAGAATATAATCATAATATCTGTCTTTTCTAAATTTTAAATATTATTCATGGCTAGCATGTGTAGGTGGTAGGCGAGAGGTAGAGGTTAAATGATACTTCAGATAGCAGAGAGTGGTGTTCACTGTCAAGTTCTGATGTGAACTGAAGTAAAGTGATTTATTTTGGAAACGGTAACCTTAAGTACAAATATTAACAAGTCGTACTGCTAGTACAATATATAGTACTGTGTGTGAGTTTTTAAGTTTACAGTTGCATTTTAATTTAAGTAGGAAGTACAAGAACTAAAGTGGATGAAGTCGCGAGATAGAGCCGGTATTGATATGAAATAAAATATTTGATAAACAGTGATAATTGTTTAGTAAAAATAACTTTTATAATAATAACATTACACGCTTCTAACAACAAATAACATATTTATCAAAGACTAATGAGAAACGATCGTGCAAAATATTATTTTGTTTAGCTCGATAAACAAACACATTTTGTAGATAAAAGAAAAAGAAAGCCATCAAACAAAAACGCAGAAATAATTTCATCGAGAATATCACGATGTCTTGGAATATTGCGTTGACATTCCCCACTATTATTAAGACGAGCGTAGACGACGTTCTTTAATAAATATTGTTTTTATAGATGAATTTTATTGAGTCAAAGCAGTCGTAAAGATAGATTATATGTCTAATCTATTTAATAAATAATTTAATTGAATTAATGAAGAGGGAGTTATAGGAAGCTTTGGGATAAGGTATGCAAATGATATTTAAAAGGGTTTTTTTTTAGTATTCTTATTCCTAAATGAGCGATAACATGATATAAATTACATTACATAATATTAAGTCAATCCCCTTAAAATATGTCGTCTAACGTATGTCGTCATAACAACCTTGAGTTGTGTTCCGGCATTAGTGACCAGGTTCCAGCCTCCCTTAAGAGAGCAGCAGCGCATTTGTAGCAACTTTGGTGTTGCAAATGTCCTTAGGCGATGGTAACCGCTTTCCATCAAGTGGGCTGTCTGCCTGTCTGCTGATCTCCTGCAATTAAAAAAAAATCAAAATAAAAGTAGCAGAGTGGCTAATTCGCATGGCATTTTATACGACTCATGATATTTTAATTTTAAACAGAATTTAATTGTTTTATGAATAATATATAACTGAAAGACACATAATAAATTGTATATTAAATATTTGTTGTAATTCTAATAGCATCATAATCAGTAATATAATCAATAATACAACCAATAATATAATCATAATATCTATATGTACTCATAATGATTAAAAACGGTTTGTAAGCCAAACTACAAAAAAAAATTGTATGCCTATCAAGGCGATACATGTAACTTTATACTTAGCATGACATCTGCAAAAATGTCCATGTTTCGAACAAATAAATTACTTTGACTTTGATTTTGATTTTAATTTTGACTATAGTGCTCTGTAAATAGAGTAACAAATAGACTTAATCCTTAACTTACATACTTAATTATGATTTTCAAAAAAGTCCTCCAATGAAACTTATAAAAAAAATTTGAACATATTCAATGCACATGACACAAGTTCTTTAATATGTTATTATGAAGTTCTAATCTTAAATTGTTTAAAAACACTTTGCTTGATATATTAATTTTATAATCATTGTGATTTAATGTGATCAGTAATGATATGAATATAATTACGTAAAATATACCAGGTGGTAGGGTATTTGCTCGACTGGATGGCGACCACCTCTGGTCTAGAGTATGCCGCCATAACAACCTTATGTTGTGTTCCGGCATTAGTGACCAGGTTCCAGTCTCCTTTAAGAGAGCAGCAGCGCATTTGTAGCGCCTTTGGTGTTGCAAATGTCCATAGGCGATGGTAACCGCTTTCCATCAAGTAGGCCATCTGCTGTCTGCTGAACTCCTACAATAAAAAAATAAATAAAAAAATCATATCTACCAGTATGCCCGAGAAGAGATAGTTAAAACGTATTTACAGCACTTTTTCAATTGCAATATAATCTGTAATCCTTATAAATACAAATATACATATCTTTGTACAGTTTGTACACTTGCTCTTGCTTGTAGTGGAGGATGCTGGCAATAGTTGTTGAAGTGCTAGTACTTTCTTATAGTAAGTACAGTGAAGAAAATACAGTTTGTTGCTTTCAGGGATTTATTCTCATACTATTAGATCTTGGATGCTGATCCCTGGGTTCAACTTAGTGATAGTTGAAGTCATATGTTACGACTGATAGCAACTCGTTAGCAACTTGATAGCAACTCGATTACAAAGCATTTGTGAGCATTATTTATACTAATATTATAATATTAAGATCAGCCGCAGTGTCAGCAAAAGGCTGTACGTTGAACCGTACAATCTTAGACATGGTAAGGTATCGAAAATTAAAAGTCACTTATATCTGTTAAAAAGATTATAGGTTCGGACCAAAACAATTGGCTCTATAAATGTCTGCTTATCGGATTATACAGCTTCTCAAATTGCGTATCCCAAGACTTGCCGTGTATAAGGCAGTTAAAAACTCTCCATACATAATGTGCGCCGTCTACTTAACGCTATAGGGAGATAAATACAGGCCGTCTTTACGCCGATAGCCGTCACAAATGGCTCGGTCTACCAAATCATAAATTATTCAAGCGCAACTCTCATAACTACGTCCGCGATCAACTTGGGAACAAACTTTTTACGATTTACTATTCCATACTCGGAAAAGGTCGCATACTGTTATTTTGCAGTACACAGGTCGATAAATTAATGAATGTTACATATATTCCTCGGTATTATTTAGTACACTGGCCTCAACATGACGAAACTTCGCGGGGTTGCTGAAAAACTAAATTATAACTTTCATAGACGCAGATCCATAAAAACAACCAATAAAGATTTTGGTACGACAGGACGCGTAATTTATTTTCTTAAAGTTACAAATATATTTGGATTTATCAGTAGGCTTCTATACCTTGCTATCGTTTTTTTATGTTACAACTGGTAATTGAGATTTTCTGTAGAAAAAACACAGACTGGTGGCGCTGACTGTGATTATAAAAATAATAATAATAATATAAACTTTAATTCAGACCAGGGTCCATATTTCGTTAGTGTGTTAGTTACAAGATTAGATAGCGTGTTATGATTTATGCTTTTTACTGGGCATTCCTTTTCGTTTCCTACGACATCATTGGTATTTAAAAATAAAGAGTTATAAAACTACGTTTTAAAGATTTGAAGCGCGGTAATTTATTTGATTTTTATTATTCCGACGTTTCGGCCATTTTTCGGAATAATTTTATATAAAACTAGCTGTGCCCGCGACGCCGTCCGCGTGGAATTTGTTTTCAAAGCCACCCCCCATTTTGAAACATTTTTTATTGCTACTCCGCTCCTATTGGTCTTAACGTGATGATATATAGCCTATAGCCTTCCTCGATAAATGGGTTGTCCAACACTGAAAAAACTTTTCAAATCAGACCAGTAGTTCCTGAGATTAGCGCGTTTAAATAAACAAACAAACAAACTGTTCAGCTTTATATATTAGTATAAGATTTAAATAAAATTATTGGAGCTAGGCATCTTTGCTGAAGGATTTCTTACGTCGCTTATTCTCTCCAAGCCACAACATGTTGCGAAGCGGTGGTAAATTAGATTAAGCTCCCATATAGTAAATAATAACCATAAACAAAATTAAAACTAAATCATTAAAATAGACGAGTTGGCGGTAGGCTAAATAAAACTAACAATACTCATTGACACTTGACATCTTTGTCTTCCGTGATCAGTTACTGAAAAATGGTTGAAACTTCGGAATAATAAAAATCAAATAAATTACCGCGCTTAAAACCGGCAAAAAGTAGTTTTATTATGTATACTAGCTAAAACTTAAGAAAATTAAGAAAAGAGTTGATTAAAAAAACAAACACCAGCTTAAGGCACTCAAGTCGATTGAGAAAAGAGCTAGGAAGCTGATAGGCGACAATCATCGACTCAAAGCCGCTAGTTTATCGCTGCTCTATAGAATTCACTTCGCCGAGTGTGCCGCAAAATGTACGCATTAATTCCTACATCGCCCTTTTACCACCAGACAAGCAGAGACGTAACGCCAGCAATATCAGGTGGAAATACCAACCAAACATCCAAAGCACTATGCTTCCACTTTTATAATTATATATAGCTGAGGAGCTCACCTCCTTAACACTATGTTGTTTATAAACCCAATTTAGGTGTCGTTAGGTAGGTCTCGCGTGAACAAGCATGTTCTAGATAAGCATGCTCCATCTTAGACTGCACGTTCTTATGTCAGGTACAACGTTAGTGAAACACGAACCAACAGAATATAAAAAAAAACAATGATTCTTATACGTGAGAAAGCAGAGAAAAGGACCTAGTATCGTTTTAATTTTTTTTTGCTCCTATAGTCTCAGGCGAACATGATATGCCAGTCTCATTACAATTTTTATTCTTATATCTACATATTTCTATCTTACTACTAGGTTATTTTTTTTAAAGTGGCCATTCTCGTCCGTCATTATGCAAGAGTCTATTCTTTTCTCATGTCTCTTTTAATGAGCTAATTTTTTACTACTATAGGTAAATAAAAGGGGGTTTTTTTATTTTTCTTGTCTTTTTTTTGTTTTTTTTGTTTCTTTTCTTATCTTTTCAAAAAATAAAATCTTAATAACTATTATATTCTTACTTTCTAGTTTTACGTTACTCTTATTACTATTTTTATTTTACACTCTGCTCTTATTTCTTTACAATGTGTATTAATACATTTTAAACATGTTACACAAATATATATATATATATATATATATATATATATATATATATATATATATATATATATATATATATATATATATATGTAACAATTATGCCTTATAGTCTATTTATTTAATTCTACTTTTTTATGTGTTTTGCTGTTATTTGGGTAACATTTTTATGATTTAATATTTTTAACACTATGTATACATATACATTATATGTCTATAGTGTTATTTGTTGACCCGTTTCTCTTGACTGCCTTACGTACCACCCTAGTTGCAAATTCTATGAAACCCTCCAGCCTTTTCTTACTCAAGAGATCCTGCACATTGTGTTTGTAGATTGGGAATGGATGGTTTGGGTTGGGAATTGTTGGAAGTGTATTATATATTTACTTATATATTTCATGCCATATTTATACTATGTTTATATACTTACATATATTTGTTTCATATACTAATATATAATATTTATATACATACATACCCGAGTTACCTTCTCCGAGCCAACACCACCTGCACGGTTTTATCATTTTAATTTACAAGGTAGCGTCTACACAAATTAAGTTCTTTTACGGTCGACATTTCCCCTTGTCTTGTTGTCAAAACATATTATCGTTAGGTTTAGAATTCTTTATCATTTTCTTAAAATAAAATAAAAAATATCATTTATTATTTATGTTGATCCCTTATTAATGTCCAGGAAAGAAATGTTTATTTTCTTTCCTTTTAGAAAATTATCTTTGAAAGTTATTATTAATAAAGTAATTTGATGTTGTCTTTCCAAGCGTCATTTTAAAAGCTTCTGTACTTTGAGGATTAAGGTTTCACTTTTTTATTTATTTCCGGAAGTATATTTAAATTAACTGAGGCTAGAACTAATCATATTTAAGATCTCCCTTTTAAGTGGGGGCAGGTTTTCGATTACAAAAAGGACGCAGTATACTCTCTGTAGTGACGCCATATTCAATTTCAAATTCATTTATTCAATTATACATTAACCCGGTTAGGGTATATCATTTAATAATTTAACAAATATTATTACTAATTTATGTGTACAAATCTTTTAATCTATTTATACTATAATAAATGTATAAAGGTTCGAGTTCGTACATTGCGTTTTAAAACGTAAAAAAAACAGGGGATAATTCGGACCAGGACATTGCGAAAAAGAAATTTTTAGAATTTTTGTCTGTCTGTCTGTCAGAGCATCGCGTGACAACTACTGAACGGATTTAAATGAAACTCGATACAAAGCTAGCTTATATCCCGGGGCGTAACTTAGGAGACTTCTTATCCCGATAAATAACGTCATTTCCGTGCGATAGACGAAAATATCGAAAAAGATGGCGCTGCGATCGCAACTGTTTTAGAAACTACTGAACGTATATACATAAAATTCGACATAGCTAGCTAGCGTGCTAGCTTATAACCCGAGTTAACGCTTAGGATACTTTCTATCCCGATAAATAATGTCATGGAATAAACGAATTAGTAAAATAGATCACTGCAATCACGCTTTTCCAATTCACTAACAAATAACTACTACCTTGTCATATACAACATGTCATTCATTGTATTACTTCAAATCAGGTTGACTGCAACTCGCCTCTATGTTTCATTGTACAGTTGTGTGGACTATATGGACTTAGTTTTTTTGTTATTGTAGTGAACTTAGTAGCAAAAAATAGTAATTTTAGGTAAATGACCAAATTAAATTTGTATATATGTAACATAGACCTACTTACTTACTTAAAATATAATTTTATTATATTATTTGTATATTCAATTGATTTTATAAGCTTTTATTTAACTTGCAATGGATGTACCTATGTATGTATGTGTATGTAAGTTCGGGTGGAATCTTGCAAGTTAAACTCGACCAACTTCCCGGTTTCCGGTTGAGCTGAAATTTTGCACGCATATGTATATCGCGTGACAATGCAATAATATGGTACCATGAAGCTGATCTGATGATGGAGTCGGAAGGTGGCCTATTAGAAGGTGGCCGTTTAGTCTAGGAACTCCTGTACTAAACAAGATAGACTAGTCGTGTTTGGGCTCGTTTTACCTGTCTTGGCTAGCACTCTGCGGCTACATGATATCCAGGATCTCAAAAGCTTGTATTTAAAACATTTTTAAAAAAGCTTATTAAATTTTATTCTTATATAGTCATACTTCGTCACTTAATTAATTTAATTCTCATCCGTGCAGGAACGGAGAAAGAATACAATTTCCTGCGGCCGGGCGACCTGTCGTAAGAGGCGACAAAACATCCCACAGCCAGGTGGTAGGGTATTTGCGCGACTGGATGGCTACCACCCCTGGTCTAAAGTATGTCGCCATAAAAACCGTTTGTTGTGTTTCGGCATTAGTGATCAGGTTCCAGTCTCCCTTAAGAGGGCAGCAGCGCATTTGTAGCACCTTTGGTGTTGCAAATGTCCATAGGCGATGGTAACCGCTTGACATCAAGTGGGCCGTCGGCCTGTCTGCTGGACTCCTGCAATAAAAAATTAATAACATTTTTTTTTTTTAAGAATTCCAATTTCTTTAGAAGACGAATAAATAGTCTCTGTGTTCAAATGGGTCGGGAGGCATGTCCCTACAAAATCTAGAAGCATAGGGCCTAGGGCACTTCAGTCGACGAAGTTACATGCAGATTAATAGCTAGCAGATTTTTGCGATACAATGTGCCTCGAGCCACTGTCATGAACTTAAAAATAACTAGTAAAAATGCCACAATTCAAGATGGTGTTACAAGTAATTTCTCTTACGTTGCGATGTAACATTATTAGACTTTAAATCAATAGTAATAAAATATTATGTAATATATAATATGTTTAAAAAAAAACAATGTTTTTTTTAATGAAACGATATACATAATGCATAATAATAAAAATGCATATTCATACTTAAAGTATTATCAATATATCTATATTTCCACAAATGTCATGGGATTTTATGTGTACACTAGCTTATACCCGCGACTTCGTCCGCGTGGAATAGTAAAAGAAAAAAAAAGTGTCTTAGAAAAAACCCCGATTTTGAAACATTCTTCATTGGTGCTCCGCTCCTATTGGTCTTAGCGTGATGATATGTAGCCTACAGCCTTCCTCGATAAATGGGCTATCTAACCCTCAAAGAACTTTTCAAATCAGACCAGTAGTTCCTGAGATTAGCGCGTTCAAGCAAACAAACAAACTCTTCAGCTTTATATATTAGTATAAGATAAACTTAGGAAAAGTTGATTTCGGTGACTTGCAACGAACAAAGAAAAACGAGCCTTCAAGGTAAATCGTTCAAGTTAAAGTATTCGAATGTTAATACTTAATCTTCTTCCATACTTATTACTTTAATCTTAATATATATAAATTACGTGTCACGTTGTTTGTCCGCGATGAACTCCTAAACTACTTGACCGATTTTAATCAAATTTGCACACCGTGTGCAGTTTGATCCGACTTGAAAGATAGGGTAGCTTACATTTCGACCCGGTAGGTGGCGCTGGAATCGGATTCTAAATTTTATTTCTTCAGGGCAGAACAACGTCTGCCAGGACAGCTAGTAATATATATAGCAATTATTATATTATGTATCATATTTATTATTATCTATTTTTATAATAATATAAACTCTACAAAGACGAAGATTTAACCTTAACCAAAACTAATGAATATTGTATGTGCAAAATTTCATGATAATCACTTGAGTAAAATTAAGTAAGTAAATAATGCGTGAAATCGTAATAAATAATAAAACTCACATTCGGATTTACGATATTGGTTAGGATATCTGTAATTTTCTTAAATATATAAAGAAACATAATAACGTATGTAGTTTCCAATATTAAAATATTCATAAAATCACATAAACATTGTCAAGTTTGAATTACTTATTTTATAAGTTCATTATTGTCTTATATCACTTTAATAACTTAAAAACTTCTGCTGAAAACAACAAGTAAAAATGTTATATTGTTCGTAATTAAATAAAGTTAAATCCACCCTTATTCTGATTAAAAGGGTAAAGATGTGGACACATTGATAGCGATAAACTAATTGTTGTTAGGTAATATTTTTCTTTCTAAATAATCAATTACGGGTTGTCTGGAAGAGATCGCTTCTTAGTGATAAGACCGCCCTTTGTGCACATTTAGAATATTTTTAGGCTATAAGTCTTTCTGTGTTTTCTGTAATGGTGTATAATAAAGTGTTATCTATCTATCTATCAATAAAATTAATCTTATACACTGCTATCGCTTGATCTATACAAGACATGTAACATTGAATCAATATCAGGAAACTTAGGACAAAGTAAAAACTTCAGTCTAATATTTTAGTAGTAATAAATTCAACTAAATAAGAAGATACATTAAAGTAAGTAATCTATACATATAATAAAACTGTAGAGGTCGATATTCTGTACAATGAAAGAAACATGCTAAAAACCGACTCAGAGGGATATAAGAAGTGAAATAAAAGTAATTAGATATTTTTCAAAATTTTTGTTTCTCTGTCTGTCTGTTTGTACGGTCTAATCTCCGAAACGACTAAACCGATTTAAATGAAATTTTGTATGATGGTAGCTTATATTCCTGGTCAATATATAGAATACTTTTAATTCCGAAAAATTAAAGAGTTCGCGGGGGATAGTTAAAAAAACTTTAGTTACTTAAACAGCTTTGAAGGAATAATAAATACCACGTGGACGAAGTTTCAGACATCAGCTAGTTTAGTATAACTATATTATTGGCCGGTCCCTTTTATGTTTCTAATCTTTCATTTGCCTTACAGTTGTTAAAATTTCACAGAAGCTCCATGCAAATAATGTAAATTTTTTACCAATTGTAAGGTTACTAAGTGCATAGTAAGATGTAGGGACTGGCTACAATACGATCATTTAGATAAAAATATATTTATTAGCACTTTTCTCAAAAAAAATATTTTTCATAAATACGTTTGTCATATTTTAATAGTTGCACTGGATTTTAAAACTAAAATGTTTTTAAAATAAATTAACATTCGTTATTTTTATTAAAGACATATTTATGGATATGTCCACTTTTTTTTTCAAACTAATACAATATACAGTTTTAACTAAAACAATATAATAAAAATGAATACTGTATATACTGTGTGCAAATTCAGCTGAGAAAGTTTTCATATCAGTAACAGCATATTTTTAGTATTTAGGGTACTTTCATTTCAACTATGGCATTTAATTTCTGCCCTGTATAAAATTGGCAGATCATTATCCAATTTTAAATGTAACGGTAAGCCACTAATGAAACAGTTTGTACATAGGGTGACATCTACACCGGTATCATTTGGCCAATCTAATTGTTTCTCATGACTGCGTACCAAATTGTATAGACGAAAAAATCACTATCTCTTACGTCATTATAATTAATAAATAGGATTTTCAGGCAACCTAGTGTGTCAATAGGGCAAAACACCATTAATTGGATAGTACAAAATTATACACATGTGGGTGATTTTATTTAAAACTGGGATATGTCCGCGCCTTTGTCCATGCTTGAATTGAAATTCTACAGCAGACATGGTATTTTTATAATTTTATAATGTTGTAGATATTTAGATAGATAAAACATTAACTCTATTTATTATCTTTTCATATTCTGAAAGAGATAGATAAGTCATGTGATGGATGCAATAAAGATTTATAATGTAACCAAAGGTCGTATGCCGGAATAGAGAAGTATGAAAAGAAAACACTATATGTAATTTGTCAACCTCAAATGATTACGTAAAGGTGAAAGCGCTAAACAAACTCTACAATGCCTAACTGCTGTATAAAAACTGATGAAATTAAACTAAAATTAAAATCAATCCAAATTTATAGAACAGCGACGTTGCTCGTATTATAACTTACTAGCTTCTGCCCACGACTTCATTTGCGTGGAATAAATTTTAAAAAAAGTAAGTAAAAAAAACCCCCCAATTTTGAGACATTCTACATAGGTGCTTTGCTCCTATTGGTCTTAGCGTGATGATATATAGCCTTCCTCAAGAAATGGGCTATCTAACACTGAAAGAATTTTTCAAATCAGACCAGTAGTTCATGAGATTAGCGCGTTCAAGCCAACAAACAAACTCTTCAGCTTTATATATTAAGTACTAGCTTCTGCCCGCGACTTTGTCCGCGTAGAATAGTAAAAGAAATGTAAATAAAAAAAACCCCCGATTTTGAAACATTCTTAATTTGTGCTCCGCTCCTAGTGGCCTTAGCGTGATGATATATAACCTATAACCTTCCTTGATAAATAGGCTATCTAACACTGAAAGAATTTTTCAAATGAGACCAGTAGTTCATGAGATTAGCGTGTTCAAGCAAACAAACAAACTCTCAGCTTTATATATTAAGTATAATATTATCATTACTAAGCACCTAAATAGCTTAAACCGCCCGCAAAGAGGCTCGACCCGTAAGACACAATTCTTTGTCGTAACTTCGAAATGAATGATGAGGTTCATAAACAGGCCCTTTAAGGACAAAACACTCCATAAAGCTAACTTCAAGGGGCCCCATTTGTACTTAATAAACGTTATTAATCAACTGCATAGTTTATAGCTTAAGGGTAATAGTCTATTTTTATACGTGACCGCCTTTCTTAACTTAAACATGGAAAAAGAACTAGGAATAATTAATTACCCAGTAAAAGACGTAAGTCTCAAACTAAAAAAAATCTACTTCAAAAACTAAAAAGTACAAAATAGCTTAATAAAGATTTTTGACTAAGAATTTATTTAGTTTTTAAGAGACAAAATAATACAAAATTTTCTACATGTTGAAGTCGGTGCCGAGTGAACCATAAAAATTACAATATTTTGCAACATTTTGTTGTTATAACAGTGTGTAGGGTAATTTTTATGGTTTGCTCGGCTCCGACTTCAAGATGTAGAAAATTTTATATTATTTTGTCTCTTAATAAACTAAATAAATTCTTAGTCAAAAATCTTTATTAAATTATTCTATACTTTCGATTTTTTGAAGTTGGTTTTTTTAAACGAAGTTTTTTTTGTTACTTTTTAGTGTTTAGCTATGGGTAGTGCTACGAAAGGTGCCGCGCGCCTTAAAAAATATAGGTTCCAAGAAACGGGAACGGAAAAAAATGAGAACTACTGGGCCAAACTATATTAAAGTTTTAGGGGCCAAGTGGCAACTATTCCGCATCAAACTAAAGAAGAATCACGTAAATCGGATCATAAATCTCAGCGTAATCGGTGTACCTACATGCATATAAAGAAAAATTGTTAATCTCCTCCTTTTTGAAGTCGGTTAAAAAGTTCTACATGATTAGATGGAGCCACAGGTAACCACTTTCGGTTTTTACGTTTTCAATATTCAAAACTTTTTATTCCAACTTATTATTGACGACGACCTCCTTAATAGAGCTCTATATGTAATATTTTTAAATTTTAAACATTCAGGTTGCAATCAACTACAAGAACAATATCTCTTGAAAAACCATTTCACACGCTCAAGAATTGTCTTTTTAGTTTACCTTTAGCGACGGGATATTCACCCCCATTTCCTTGAGCTCACGCTCAACTACGCAACGGTTCTATAGAATATTTATTCCGCTTACAACGATCTGAAGGGAATTTCCCGCCGCGATTTTCCCTTTGCGCTACGACATGGGGTTCTTTAAGAAGGGCGTTATAAAATTTTTTAGAGGTCGGCAACGCGTTGGCGACGGTAACCACTTTCCATCAGGTGAGCTGTCTGCTTATTTGCTTGCTTCAGGCAATAAAAAAAACCTACAGTTCTCTCTATATTTTTCACTAAATTCTACTGGAGAAGATTTTTTGAAGGTCATACGTATAACTTAAAATTTAAATCTACTTTCCATTATTATATTCCAGATATTCTTGTTTCAGATTCTGTCTATAAGTCAAACTCCTAACTTATAGTCAACCGCTTTATAGCCCTTTGAGTGAGTTTAAGTTTGTGGATCAGTCCCAACGTTAGTCTCTTCTTCTTCTGACAACATAGCGCATATTTTAGAGGCCACTCCATCCAGCCCAGCTCGTCCAGGTAGTACACCAGCTTCTTGGCCTAGCTGAATAGATATTTCGCACTGTATTTGGCCACCTCCCCGCATTCAAGCACGACATGGGCGACTATTTCTTCTGCCTCGAGGCAGGCTCTGCACAGTGTGCCGTCGGTGACAGATATATTGAAAAGATGTCTGTTAAAATTGCCATGTCGAGTGGCTGCACTAATAACTAGTCTCGGTCGGGATCGAATGAGTCTTAGAATCCTGAGAAACGCACGTTTGCCCGGGGCATTGCAAGCTTGGCTTGCCTGCATTTCTCCAGGTTGTCCCAAAGTTGTTGATGTAGTACCCTTGTCTTTTGGTTAAGGGTTGACAGATATCCTTGTTTCGGATTCTATCTATAAGTCAAACACCTAACTTCTAGCCAAGTGCTTTATAGCCTTTTGAGTGACTTTAAGTTTGTGGTTTAATCCCAATGCCAGTCTCCACACCTATGAATTGTATCAACCTCGTTATAGGTAGGGCTGACTGCTCGAAGACTTACGTCTTCATTGCATTTTGAAAGCATCGACATGACGACTTGACAAAGGATATCATATATACATACATAACTTCACGCCAGTTCCCTTGCGGGGTAGGCACGAACAACAGAGCGCCATTTAGGCTTATTCTTACACACCTCACTTGCTTCTTTGATATTCATAACTCTTGTCATGCACGCTCGTCTATTCTTAAGGCTCCTGACATCACCTTCTGCTAGTACACGATCAATTTGATCATGGAAGGTGTGTCGTGGCTTTCCAAGACTTCTGCATACATCTACTTTTGCATTGTATATCTGTTTAGTCATAGGATCACAAAGGATATCAAATTTATATTTATACTTTTATTGAAATTAAAACTGCATAGCAAAAGATCCAAGCTTATCACCAAAAACTCAATACCGTTAGGATTTCGAGCGAATTTATAAATATTTTAAATTAATCATGGCCACTAATAACTTACTCAAAATTACCCAAAAGTAAAGTTTTTGCGAAACGGGTAATAGGATATAGTAATAAATCCTCTGCAAGGTTTACGGGCAATCTCCACAAAACCGGGGTTCAACTACTACTTTCAAAATTTACTGCTTTCAAATCCTTTCCAAAATTACCACTTACTGCATTCAGAGTTGGATGAGTATACTATATTTGGTGCGGTATAGATATAGGTCGCATTTATTTATTGTTTGAGATATAAAGTGAATTTTGGGTGGTTATAAACAAAAATAACCGCGGGGACTAAGGCGGGAGCTCCGTTTCGCTTTGCTCTCACCTTAGCCTTCTAACCTATATTTAAAAAAATCGGATCTTTTGATAATAAATAAATGCGCGCTAAAGTATACCCGTTTATCCGTACAGGAACGGAGAAAGAATACAATTTCCTGCGGCCGGGCGGCCTGTCGTAAGAGGCAACTTAACAACCCACAGTCAGGTGGTAGGGCATTTGCCCGACTGAACGGCTACCATCCCTGGTCTAAAGTATGTCGCCATAACAACCTTGAGTTGTGTTCCGGCATTAGTGATCAGGTTCCAGTCTCCTTTAAGAGAGCAGCAGCGCATTTGTAGCAACTTTGGTGTTGCAAATGTGCATAGGCGATGGTAACCGCTTTCCATCAAGTGGGCCGTCTGCCTGTCTGCTGATCTCCTGCAATTAAAAAAAAACCCCCACCCATTATTTTAAATTTTTTATTAGTGCCTCTCCTGACACTGTCAGAGATCCTTTCTTTTTTTCAACTAAGTTTTTCCTTTTTATAATGATTTCTTTTTTTTTGGCGTTATTTATCGTATGTCAATTTTTTTTATTACCTTAAAATTATTGTATTCTACCTTACGATCAATGGGCATTTATTTCTCGCTTCTTATCTTTATATTATTCATAGGTATCATCTTTATGTCATTTCAAAACTTGTAACATATGTTAAAGTAGGAAGTATTGCTAATATGCATTTTATTTCATTCTTTATATAAAAAAATCTTAACTGGTCTTAGGTTTGTGAATCTGTATAACTATAAAGATAACAATAGGGTAGATTACAGTCAAATCAATTGAGAGATTTTATATATTCTTACAATACGCCGCGGTTTGATATCGTCATTTTCAATAATTGTTTTAACACTAATTTTTCGTCAGCCATTCGCAGTCCACATCTGGACGTAGGCCTCCCCAAGATGGCGCCATTCATCCCTGTCCTCTGATTTCCTCACCCAGCGCCTACCGGCGACCTTGGACGAGTCGTCGGTCCAACGGGCTGGAGGGCGTCCGACACTACGTTTACCGAGACGCGATCTCCACTCCACGACTCCTCTGCTTCATCGGCCATCGGTCCTGAGGCAGACGTAAGCGGCCCACTGCCACTTCAACTTGCTAATTTTGCGAGCTATGTCAGTTACCTTGGTTCTCTTACGGATATCCTCATTTCTAATTTTATGCATAAGAGAAACACCCAACATAGCTCGCTCCATAGCCCGTTGAGCGACTTGGAAATTGTGGATCAATCCTGCCGTCAGTGTCCATGTCTCGGCCCCGTAGGTCACGACGGGGATTGTTAACAGTAATTATAATTACGTTATCACGATTTTTAAAACTAATATAGTTGGGTATAATAATTTGACATCCAAATAAAAGTTTGCATTGGTCTCTTATATATTTAAATTGTTAAGAGGTAAATTGTTTAACCCAGGAGTATTAGCTGAAATCAAACTGAACATTCCAGCGAGTTTTGTGATGAGATGTAGGCAGCCACCAAATTTCGTAGTAGCATACAGCAGGTCCAACTTGCTTAATAAGGCGCCGATGACACAGGCCTTGCGAACATTGAACAATACATGTCAACAAATTGATATTTTTACCTGTACTGTGACTGAATTAACAAGAACTGCGTATTATGTGTACCACGCTATCATATTGATGACAACTGTAATGATAGCTATGTTTTTAAGTTAATAAATAAATAAAATATGACATATGTAAATAATGTTAAAATTCATTATAACAAACGTGTGTCATCATCATATCTCAACTGCAAAAATATATTATTATTTGAACTCTGAAAAATAGGAAACCTTCTACTAACATATCTGCTCCTTTCTTTAAAAAGCTTTCAGTAATTCTTTCAGTGGAGCATTAGTACCAATATGGCCGCTGCAACGATAAATCCTTACCGCCTTTGGCGACCGATCTAGGGGAAGGCGGAGCCGCAAGATTTACTCGGGCCATTCATTTCTATTCATCCTTTGATACATTAAAACATATGAGTACCGTCACAAGGATATTAAAGTGCATTCAGGCACATATGCCAAGTCCGCGGAATGTTGAAAAGTTATTGAATAAGCGCTATCTTTGTGAATTTAGCTTGTTTCAAATCCTGTGAACGTATGTTTCAAAAGTTATAGGTAAATTAGCTTCGAGAATATTTGCGTTTGTAATAGTATTTATATATTTATAGGAACTAGTGGTCGCCGGTGGTCGAAAGTCGACCATAATAATTGATTTAAATTATACGTTTGAACATTATTAAGGTTCTATTGTCAAGGACTATACTTCTATAATCACAGATTTCGCCAGGGCTACACTGTTAATTTGACTTTAACAATAAACATACATACATACATAACTTCACGCCAGTTCCCTTGCGGGGTAGGCACGGACAACAGAGCACCATTTAGGCTTATTCTTACACACCTCACTTGCTTCTTTGACATTCATAACTCTTGTCATGCGCGCTCGTCTGTTCTTAAGGATCCTGACATCACCTTTTGCTAGTACACGATCAATTTGATCATGGAAGGTGTGTCGTGGCCTTCCACGACTTCTATATAACATTCGACTTCTATAACAATAAACAAAAGAGTATATATGCGTGTGTGTGTGTCAGATACATGGTAGTGTGTGTAATGTTTTTTTTTTATTTAATGTATTTTTTATGCATAATTTTAAACAAATATTAGCATTCTGCACCCCTTCTCTATATAAACTATAAATGTGCGAATTTTCGTAAAAAGGGGTATAACATTTTTTCAGTGTTTTTGTATAGATGTATAGATTCTTAACTTCAAATTTAGAATTCCTTGTACAATCAGCAAAAAGAGGTTCGTTACATTTTGAAGAAGAAAATATAGTAACAATCGAAAGTTAATAGTGAAAGTCAAATAAATAATTATCATTTACAGTGCTGATTGTTGTGAGGTCTGACTATTTAGTTTTAGTTAAATAATTATTGAATTAATTGATTTTATTTGTGGTGCACTCTTGTTATTTATTATTCAGTGTTATTATTTGTTGTTATTTGATATTAAATTTGTTAATTAAAAATTTTTGACTTCCCAAACTATAGAAGTTCTGTATAATTTGTACAAATATTTCAAAAATGAGTGCAATAGCAATCCGAGCATTACGACTCCCGCTCAATTAGTTGCTAAATCAATCGGAATATCATTGACGTCCATCGGAAAGGTGCTATCAAAAAGAAAATGTCATTCTTCAGAATAGGCACCAACAATTTAGTATTAAGAATTATTTTTAATATTAATATTTATTATTTTAATCTCGTTTAATATTATTAGTTTCATATTAAGTACCTGTCTATTAAAAAAATATATAAAGTACTAGCTTCTGCCCGCGACGTCGTCCGCGTGGAATAGTAAAAAAAAGATTTTGAAACATTCTTCATTGGTGCTCCGCTCCTATTGGTCTTAGCGTGATGATATATAGCCTATAGCCTTTCTCGATAAATGGGCTATCTAACACTGAAAGAATTTTTCAAATCGGACTAGCAGTTCCTGAGATTAGCGCGTTCAAGCCAACAAACAAACTCTTCAGCTTTATATAATAGTAAAAAATTAGTGTATTTATTCATGTGCTGACCGTACACTACTATAAACGCAAAAACATCTGGAAATTAATTACCTGTAAAAATCTATTCGATCTAAATTCAATAGCTAAAAGTTTTAATAACTCGTGAAAATTATAAGCAACAAAGGACTCTTTATAATGACGTGAGTTTGAGTCCTATCAATCAGGTAGATAGGTTATAGCTATAATTATCTATTTAGGTAATTATATTAACCTAATATACTTATTTACCATGAGCTGACTGTGAAACAGAACATCGTAAAGAATTCGTCACCTTGAGGTTATTGATGTGTGTTACTTACCAACTCACCTTGGACAAGCGTGACTGGCTTGTCAACAGTCTGATTATAAACGTGTATTTATAGAGTGCTATATGAATATAATATAGAAGCTCCCAAAAATAGTTATTCACAAAAGAAAACCCAAATCCTAGTGCTGCAGTACTGCAACAAAATAAATATTACACGCATAATATTTTCTTAAGTTTTCGCAACTTGTATACATAATAAAACTACGTTTTAACGGTTTTAAGTGCGGTAATTTATTTGATTTTTGGTTTTCCGACGTTTCGGCCACTTTTCAGTGGCCGTGATCATGGAAGACAAAGATGTCACGTGTCAACGAGTATTGTTAAAGTTTTATTTAACTTACTAATTTTAATTATTTAGTTTTAATTTTGTTTATGGTTATTATTTACTCTATGGGAGCCTAATCTAATTTACTACCGCTTCGCAACATGTTATGGCTTGAAGAGAAGAAGCGGCACAAGAAACTCGTCAGCAAACATGCCTAGTTCTAATAATTTTATATAATATTAAAATGGATGGAAGGAAAAATAAAAGAAATTATCAGTCAAGTTGGTTTGTATTCCGTTGCACGCAGAAAGAGCTCACAGTGTCTTGAGGTCTGGCAGCTGGTTTTTGCTGGGTTTGGGTCTTAATGGTTTTGATGATCGGATCCCAAACAGGTGGTACTTGCCAACCATCTTCTCTATTGAAATTTGGGTGTTTTTTGATTTCAATAGCCTCACGCATCATTCTAGGTATGAAACGAGAATCGTTTAAAAATTAAATAAGACATTTCTAAGAATTATAACATGTCCACTTCAAGAACACATATCCTTTTTTAACACTAATGAAGCCACAGAAAAAAGCTAATCTACATATTATATATATAAATCAACGTCAGATTAGTTACACTATTCATAACTCAAGAACGGCTGGACCGATTTTTATAAACTTTGATTTTTTGGATTTGTTTTTTTGTATATTTGAGTCAGTCCCGGAATGACATATACAATTTGATCTGGTAGGTTACGCTAAAATCGAATCTTAGTATTTAATATTTATTTTTTCAGGGCAGAACAACGTCTGCTGTGTCCGCTAGTATCTTATTAAGAACATGTTTTCTTACGAAATGGTATCGATACTTATAAGCTCCACGCAGAAGGTTTGCCGATGACTACTTACTATTATTGTATTGCATTACTTACTGTTATTATATAGACTTATGTAAAGTATATACAATAATAAATTTATTGAAACAACTATTTATGTAACCTTTTTTGTCAACCCTACTGACCATCGACGGGTGACATCATGAGGCTATCTACAAAACTTCTGCGCATAGGTAGTATAATCAATCATAAGTTTAAACATACACAAATGAATACAAAAAGCCTGTACCAACGACAGTTTTTAATCTAATCCCGACTTTGTACTTTCGCAAACACGATTCAAAGTAATCCATGTATACATTCGAACAATTTAAAAAGTATTCAAAGAGCGTTGAGTCTGTAAATTTCCTCACAAAATGGAAAACAAAGCGTTCCACTAAGACTTTAATTAAAATACCTAAGAGTAATTCTTTATACATTTCAGTTTCTTTTCCTATTATATTACCACACAAATCAGTGCGTAATTGAAAAAGCGGAACGTTAACTACGTAAATTCTTTATTAATTTCAACATTCTCTGTTTTTGAAATAACGTAGACAGGCCTTTTTAAGAGAGTAATATTAAATAGAAACAAATAACTAACAACTCATGTCTTGAATTAATTTAATTTAAAAAAAATATTATATTAACTTCATAACATGAATTCATATCAAATCATGAAGGTAATAAAAATATATATATTTTTTTTACTATGAATAGGGGTTTGTTTCGGGGGTTTTCTATTGCAGATTATTCTATCTATGTAAGATAACAAATCTGTAAAGAAGTGGAATTTGTAGGATGCTAATTTGGATCAGCAGATTCCAAAAATACAATTCTTACAGCATCTCGTGAAAACTATTGAAAGGAAGTTTTTTTTTGCATGAGTTCATGCCACACATGCCACAAGTCGTTTATCCGTGCAGGAACGGAGAAAGAATACAATTTCCTTCGCCCGGGCGGCCTGTCGTAATAGGCGACAAAACAACCCACAGCCAGGTGGTAGGGCATTTGCCCGACTGGATGGCTACCACCCCTGGTCTAAAGTATGTCGCCATAACAACCTTGAGTTGTATTCCGTCATTAGTTACCAGGTTCCAGTCTCCCTTAAGAGAGCAGCAGCGCATTTGTAGCACCTTTGGTGTTGCAAATGTCCATAGGCGATGGTAACCGGTTTCCAGCAAGTGGGCCGTCTGCCTGTCTGCTGAACTCCTGCAATAAAAAAATAAAAAAGCCAAGTCGGGCTATAGTATTTTATATCCAAATTAATTGTAAACTGTATAAAACAAGTATAATTAAATATTGTGCACACATCAAAACTGTGTTTATATGTACCACCTGTACATTGCATATATGAAAATAATGTAATATCATACTAACATAAAATAGATTCCAATACCTTATATTTCGGGACTATCTTTCATTTGAAGATTTCTTTTCTAACATATTTGTAGCGAATAAATTTAATTCATTAATTCTGCAAACATCTTCGCTAAGAGATCAAAATTAGTTTATATATAATAATACTTTAGAGAGCGCTGTTTTTTCTCTCGAAAAATGCAAGTTATGATAGAAGCGTTGTACTCGTATTAAAATGAAATATAAATAAATCTTTTATAAAATAAGGACTGTAAAAGAATGGAGGATAATGGAATACAGTAGGCTTTTATCTTGATTTGATTTATGTATTTGATTTGAATTCTGAATGGAATCCAAAATTTGTTTTTATTTTCATCTTTAGCGTTACTTATTAGGTCGATAAACAACAGAACACGTTTTATATAACCACGATGATGATGATGGTGATGATAATATCATCATCACCATCACCAGCGTGTTAAATCTCGACTGCGTTTGGTATGTCCTCTTCAGAGCCCAAGATTCGCTGTCCTACATTTTCTTCTCTTCCTGCGTTATATGGCAACTATTCTTTTAAGTTTATTAATCATCCTTCATAACATCAAGCCAGCATTTCTTGGGTTTAATTCTTCTACCAGAAGCTGTTAATAATGTCAACAAATATACTTCGTGTGTTTTGTGTTTAATTTGCTTAAAAGTACAGAATTCGCTAGGTTCTATATTTTTACGGTACTGACTACAAGAACAGCAAAATATTCTTGAATATTTTTGATTTAAAAAACAATCTATGGTTTCGATATAAGCACCTTTATATTGACTGTGTCGAGACACATAGGTTGCGACACACCACAATAATAATAGATATTATATAGTCCAATAACTCCAGATACAACGCCCAGAAATAAGTTTTAAGACCAAAAATAATTTAGAAGGCTGTATTGATATATTGTTTTCTTTGTTACAGTTTTAAGGTATGCGGGCTCGGAAGGTACCCGCTACCTTGCTGCTGTTGCTCTTCGCAATAGAAGCCTTAGACGCTAATAGAAGAAAACAGAAAGATAAAGTGCTGCCAACAACAAACATATGTGATATAAGCGACAGAGACTCAAAAGTCCATTGCTACTGTGAATACAGTCAAGAGATAAATGAAGCTGTAAAAACAGAATGTTGGGTGTTCAATGGTGGAATAGAAATAACAGATCCATTATGGCCAAGTTTCACTTCACAGTCCAATATAGAAACATTAGCATTCAATGTAAGAGCAGACGGAGGCTTAGACTTCGTGCCAGCTAAAGTATTAAGGTATCTAAAAAAACTGAAGCATTTCAGTATAAAGTATAGCACAATACCAAATATAGAGAGTTTCACGTTCGTAAACGTGACGTCATTACAAGAGATGACATTGACGAAGAACCAAATTGTAAACCTTGGTAGACATACATTCTTCAATCTACCAAATCTTACTGTCCTCACATTAGACGAGAATAGAATCGTAGAGCTTGTCAGTGAGATATTCTACGAAATGCCATCTTTACAAAAATTATATTTAACTAGTAATAATATAAGCATAATACAGGATGGAGCATTTAAACATCTTGTTAACTTAGTCGAATTAGAATTGGATAGGAATAATATAAGTGAACTAAGAAAAGAGTGTTTTGATGGTCTTGCTAATTTAAGAAAGTTAGACTTAAGAAGAAATAAGATAGCATCATTAAATTCTTTTACATTTACTGAACTATGGAACTTACAAGCTCTGTTGTTAGATTATAATGAAATTTATATGATGGCTCAGAGGACGTTTGATGGGCTTTCACAGTTGAAAAAATTAAGTCTGAGTCATAACAAACTAGTCTCTTTGACTAATGGACTATTTGAAGGTGTCAGAGGTCTAGCCGCTTTGGATTTAAGGCATAATAAACTGAAGAGGTTCACCATTGATAACCTACGTCCAATTTATGATAATTTAAAGAACCAGAATAGCTACATTTATCTCGAAGGTACGTATTTTTCTTAACAATTTTGTGTAAGCTTGTTTCATGTTCCCAGGAGATTTCTTCAATTTGAATAAACGATGAGTTCACAAAATAGACTTAATAAGATTTTGTAACTTGTACTACACATTTTATGTTTCTTTAAAATAGACCCTTTGAAATATATTTTAACTACATTCAGAGCAAAAGTATCCTCTTTTGGTCTCATATAAGATTTTTCGATATTTCAATGTTTTTGTTAGACTAGTAATTATAGTTATCTTGAAAATAGTATTAAAGTTAGTGCTATAATGATACTTTTTAGCTATGATCCCTAGTTAAAATTTAAATAATTTATATTTATATCTTCCTATTTATACAATATTTATAAGAGCTTATTGTGGGGATTTGTATAGATATTTCTGATTATTTTTAATAACCTAACCTTTTATGCGTAAAAGTAATTCGTAATCAATTACTTTATTAAATATTAGGATCTGTCCTATAGAGACTAATAAATAATTTAATTTCAATATAATATTGTACAAAATAAATTATATCCAAGAATGTGTCCATTGCCACTTTACTTAGTCATTGCCTGTTAGGGCGTATTCACAAGTTCTCGTGTCCTAAACATCACTTATATACAGTCTTAATTTTTCACTATACACTGCACTAACTCAAATGGTTTAGTTCTTTTGAGTCTTCTCACTAGGTTTGTGGTGTCAAGCAGTTGGCTTGCCTCGACAGTCACATGATGGTGAAGCCTGTTTTCGTGAGCTTCTGCATGTTTTGTGCTATCTCTGTCACGAACTCCATTTTCAGGTCTCGGTGGAGAACGATGATCCTTACGTAATGTGGCGCGTTTACGACATTCCTTAGTACTTTATTTTGAAATATTTGTATATTTTGGATGCTTCTTCTTTTGACGCATCCCCATATTTGAATGCCGTAAGTCCATACTGGCATAAAAACTTGTTTGTATAGGAGTAGTTTATTATTTATTGATAGCGGGGAGTGTCTGCCCATGAGCCAATATATTTTCTTAAAACATATTTCTATCTATCTACGTTTCTTATTGATGTACTCTCTCAAACGCAACTTCACATCAAGGGTCATTTCGAGGTATTTGGCACTATTCTCATACGGAATTTGTTGATGGTTTGTGTAAACCGGGTGGTATTGTGGTTTTTTGCTCGTAAAGTAAAAAAAAATATCATGAGATTTATTTTAAAGCCAGCGTTTAGAAAGTTTTTATATTATTTTAGATATTTACACTGTTTTAGAATTCGACCAGACCAGAGTTGGTTGTTATCAACCAGCATTTGCTGAGTTAGGTCCTATTTAGAGTTAGTTAACTTTTGGATTTTAACTTTAAACTGCTTATGTATATCTTTATAATTTTAAATAATTCTAATTAAACATTATTTTCTTTCTTTATTTCTTCTTTAATTCATTCCAGAATGCGTCACCTATCCATTTATTTATTTTACTTGAACATAAATTTATAAACAGTATCGACCTTCTACAAAGAGCTTTTACTAGTATATTATTACTTTTTTTTAACCTTAAATTCTAATCGCAACAAACGGTCCATTGACACCATGTCAAAATCTGTAAGTGGATTCCAAGGAATTAGAGAAACTCACGGAAATTGTTAACCAACTTCTTCGTAACACGATATCTCCGTCAATTGTGGACCGATTTTGATTTTTTTTCTTTATTCGTAAGTGTGTATGCTCCTTAGGCGGTTCCATGGTCATCAAGTCAGGATAAGTTGATACCGGAGAAATCGAGAGCAACTCTTGTTGAAGAGTATTTACACCGAAGAGTCAGATGGCAAATCTGTATTACGCGTGCAACTAGTACAATTTATATAGGAGCTTAATATATTATTTCTAAAGCTATTTAAGTATTTGCGCAACTAAAAAGTAAAAAATATACTTTTTTAACAAAAACAACCAATTTCTTTAAACAACATCTCGAAGTCGATGTCAAGTAAAACAAGGAAATAACTTAAGAAGGTATTTTTTATTATACTACTTCCTTCTCTGTCATTAGTTGAGGTAGAAGGTCTTTTAGTATTTTCTTAATTCTAATATAAAGTTTACTGTATTTCTTAGTAAGATTGATCTAAGAAGGTTAAAAGTACATGTTGATATAGTTACAAAATAATTTTATATTAAATTTAAAAAAATATAGTAGTCGTTATAAAATATATTAATCTACACTTAAGTATGTAAAAGAAGCTATGTCCGTATGTTTTTTTATGATTTAACTGATCATGGTATATTTTTATATAAAAAAAATTTTGATAGCAAATATGGACAAAAGAATATATTCCTTTCTATATTCCGAAACAGGAA
This sequence comes from Dendrolimus kikuchii, assembly GCA_019925095.2. NCBI lineage: Eukaryota > Metazoa > Arthropoda > Insecta > Lepidoptera > Lasiocampidae > Dendrolimus > Dendrolimus kikuchii. The sequence goes on from CM034400.1 coordinate 4,933,989, forward strand.
AATAATCTAACGATACACCTACGTGTCCTGAATTCGCTCTGGCGAAAATCTGTGGGGATTATCTTAACAACAATATATTTAAAAAAATCTCTAGGGATAAATGACTTTATTATTGGACTATATTGTTCAATTAATTTGTCACTGGCTTGTAACATTCAGTATTATTAATCATCACGTACAGAATAGAAGACTGTTTATTATTGTTTGATAAATGTATCTATTGTTTTGTTTTATAATATGTACAATTTATCTTAAATAGAATCTTTTTGTTTATAATTTTTACATTTATTATATATATATATATATATATATATATATATATATATATATATATATATATATATACATACATACATACATACATAACTTCACGCCAGTTCCCTTGCGGGGTAGGCACGAACAACAGAGTGCCATTTAGGCTTATACTTACACACCTCACTTGCCTCTTTGACATTCATAACTCTTGTCATGCAAGCTCGTCTGTTCTTAAGGCTCCTGACATGACCTTCTGCTAGTACACGATCAATTTAATCATGGAAGGTGTGTCGTGGCCTTCCACGACTTCTACATCCATCCACTTTTGCATTGTATATCTGTTTATTCATTCTTTCATCATGCATTCTTTCCACATGCCCGAACCACCGGAGCATTCCTTTCCTTACCTTCACCCCGACACTCTCTTTCAGACCAACTCTCTTTCTTACTTCGGTAAATTACTATGTATATAAATAATAATAAACATACTTACGTACATATATTAAATTAGCAAATATATAAAATGTAAATATTTCAGTTTTTACCTATGTTTTTTTTTTTAATAAATAACAGTCAATAGATTGCCTAGATAGAGAGTAAAATGCACGAACTTTACTCGGGAACGACCCGAGTCAGTTGCCCGCGACCACCGACCGTGCTTATACGTGCTCTGCATTCCATTCTCTAAAAGCAATCAACAGCTAACTTTTCAAACCCTTAAGATCTTGTTTAATTTTTCTCCTTTGCACAATTCGACGTTATATCCGTTTTTTTTTTCTCCTCTCTCCGGACGAACTAGATTGTCCGTGCTGTTCACTATTTGTTTCTTTTTTATATGTAAATATATATATATATATATATAAGGTAAGGAAAGGAATGCTCCGGTGGTTCGGGCATATGGAAAGAATGCATGATGAAAGAATGACTAAACAGATATACAATGCAAAAGTGGATGGATACAGAAGTCGTGGAAGGCCACGACACACCTTCCATGATCAAATTGATCGTGTACTAGCAGAAGGTGATGTCAGGAGCCTTAAGAACAGACGAGCTTGCATGACAAGAGTTATGAATGTCAAAGAGGCAAGTGAGGTGTGTAAGAATAAGCCTAAATGGCACTCTGTTGTTCGTGCCTACCCCGCAAGGGAACTGGCGTGAAGTTATGTATGTATGTATGTATATATATATATATATTGTTTTAATCTTTTTCATCATATTTTATCTTTTTTGTTTCATCTTTTTATTAGGTAAATATTACAAAGGTCCTTACTTCTACCTAAGTCTTTAACTATTGTTCATACAGTTTTATTCTTTCTAACTTATATTACATATTTCTTATTTCCTACTTCTTACTTTATATAGTATGCGTTATATCCGTTACAGATAGGTCAGGTAAAAAGCATCTCAAATAAACGTCAACATTACATACCTCTAAATATTGATAATAATATATGACACAAGATTAATAAAGTTCCAATTATACATACACATGTGAAATTTTAATACAAAATATAAATACTGAATAATGTATACATACTGTTACGGGTCGCCAGACTCGAATTAAAATGCCGTTAGAATTACTATTACTATAGAATTTATCAGAACTATACAAACACGTATAACACAGATACAAATATAACTAAACACAACAAGTCCAAACGTAATGCAGAAGGTTACGACCTTCTCTTCATAAGTATGGATACATATAATAATAATAACTCAGATAAATCCGCAGGGGGGCTTTGTAGCGAAATCTTAGGTGAGTAGCGACACCTCGGACCTGACTTCGGGGACTTCGGCAAGGCCCCACCTCCGTGCTTGGTTTAGCCATCCTAAGACTCAAGCTCCAGGGCTGGAAGTGATAAATGGCATAACGTCAAAAGTAGCTTCGGTGAACTTGCGGCCCACGTCTCTGCACCTCTTAGCCACTCACATCCATGTCGCCCCTATCTTCTATGGTACCCCCTAGTACCACTAGCAGTTCACACCAATAGCCCGGTACTTTTTGTTCTCATTTCCCACATCAGGCCTAAACTAGCCGGGGCTTCTCCTTGTGTGCATTATTATATGGTGTAGACAGGGATAAACGCCGGTCAGTGTCACGCCACATTTAAATTAGATTTGTGAAGGGGCCTCTACGTGTTGGCCTCCCGATTACCGCACGGAAGCCCGCCAAAAGTCCGGGCCATTTTTACGGCCCGTGGTCTGTAAAGACTCAGATAATAATAAATCGCTTTCATAATTCCTGTAGCTCAAGCTTTAAAATAATTAATGACGTTGAATATTAATTATTAATTTTTCTCATAACAAACAGTATTGAGAAGTGGATCGTAACTTTATAATTAAGAACGAGGCACTCATACGAAATTAATTATTCCGCTTCATTTAGAATTTATACTCACGAGACAGAATGTTTAATTATTATACGAAAATCACTTTGCTCCAGTTTGTTTTTGTAGACAATCGGATTTTGTTGAAATCATTCCTATTTTACAAACAGAAACGTTTCATCTGTTTTATAAGCTTAGATTCAATATTTGATAAAACATCGTAGAAATATGAAAACAAACAACTGTTTTGTTTATAGTAATCTTATTTAGGAGACTATTATAATTTTTTACGTTTAATTTCAATTTGTATTTTTTTTTTATTGCAGGAGATCAGCAGCCAGGCAGACGGTCCACTTGATGGAAAGCGGTTACCATCGCCTATGGACATTTGCAACACCGAAGGTGCTACAAATACGCTGCTGCTCTCTTAAAGGAAACTGGAACCTGGTCACTAATGCCGGAACACAACTCAAGGTTGTTATGGCGACATGCTTTAGACTAGAGGTGGTAGCCATCCAGTCGGGCAAATGCCCTACCACCTAGCTGTGGGTTGTTAAGTCGCCTCTTACAACAGGCCGCCCGGCCGCAGGAAATTGTATTCTTTCTCCGTTCCTGCACGGATAAAAATAACTATATATATAGTATATATAGTTATAGTTAGTTTATTATTAGTGCCTCATTTTATTTTGATTAGTTTCATTACAAATAATATATTACATGTGATATTTATATTATTCAGGATGAAGGACGATTTAGTTCTTAGAGTAAAAGCTGATTTACATTGATGCAGCTATTGACTTCAAACTTGAAGGAAGCCAGTACTGACTTCGTACTGGCATCGTGTAAATTGATTTGAAGTCAGTTCACTCCCCAAGTCAATACCTGGATCGGTGTAAATCAGCTATAAAGAGACTGAGTCAGTGAAAATACCAAAATTTGGACTATTCGATTTCTATGAATGATGATGACATTATTGATAAATTTATATGAAATCAAGGGGATATTTTGCAAAATGATGATAAAATCAATTGGTACGACATTTTTTTTAAAGTCGTAGTAGATTAGTAACACAGGTATCCGCATCTGATTGTAATAACTTGAATTAGTGCCCTCTCTTAACCGCTCAGGCAGTTTTTCTGACTTAAGGCTATATTGTTATGCTTACCACGTTCAAAAAAACAAAGGAAACTTGCACAATTTCACTATCGTTTAATATAATCTATATTAAAAATTATTTCACCATTAGCATGCTTTTTTTTTAAGGCGGAGGAAATGCTATTTACGCATAATACTGGGTCCTTTACAAGGGATTAGACCATAGTTGATCATGAAGGCTTTCCCCTTTGATAAGGGGCAATCCGAACAATAATCAAGCCAGCTTGTGTGGAGACTCAGAGAAGTTGCACGGGCAACACCCACTACCCACTAAAACCACCCTCTTCCCATGTGCCCCGCGCTTTTTATGTAGGAAAGGCTGAGACTTAGAACGTAGTTACGCCCAGTCCGATCCAGCGCAAAAAGTGCCTGAATGTGCCCCGGGAATCAGAACACATTCACTTCGTCAGCGGGGGTGATGAATCCTTTGCTACCTTGACAGCTAAAGGCCCCCCGAAGCGGTATTATTCAGGGTGGGAAGTCATGCGCATACCTGCGTCTCCGGATGCCAGCCAACCGCCGGCGTCCGCGTGGAGTCCCATTAGTACGCGCAATAATACTCTTTTCCCTACCATTAGCATGCTTTTTTTTTTTTTTTTTGATAACGCAGGGGGAATGTCTTTGGACACCGTCCTCGGGCTCTTCGGGAGAAGAGCCAAATGCAGCGCAGAAGCATGCATCGAGGGTGTGTGGGACTCTCGGCGGCCGGTTCTCCACGCTAGCTTCAAACAGAAGCAGTCGCGAGAAACCGATCGCCAAACTACCCACTAAACCTAAACCTGCGCCCCTGTATCAACGCTTTTACGGGGCGTCACGGGATCTAGAACAGAGTTACTGCACCGTGACGCCCCCACGCTCGGTAATACTGGGCCACCCCGGTGGCAGAGTGACCCACTTCATCAATCAGGGGGGGAAGTCCGCTGCTACCCCCGTAGCAGCGGCCCCCTGTGACGGTAATTATGGGAGGAGGAGATTCGCGTAGCGGCGCCTTCTACCGCCGGTCCGCCTCCTGCGGATGGGGTCCGCGTACGCGTCCTCCTCCCTAACTCTTTCTGCGGCCTCCTTCTGCGCCAGGACGGACTCGCAGAAGGAGGAAACCGCAAGCCAAGATTGCTGGCCCTGGAGCATCGCCTCGACCATGCTACGAAGCGAGCTCACAGGGCCAACAACGTTTTCTAAGAGGGCCTTCTGGGGCCCCCAGGCGGCGCACTCCACGAGCGTGTGAAACGCCGTATCTTGGAGCACGCCGCACTCGTGACATTGCGGGGAGGGCTCCCGCCCCACGATTTGATGCTGATACTTACCAAAGCAGCCGTGCCCGGTAAGTATCTGCACCATTCTAAACGTCAGGGTCCCGCGTTTCCGCGAGACCCAACGAGCTAGGTGGGGGCGGATCGCCTCCACCGTCTCAATTCCAGCTTCTGGGGACTCCAGGTCCCTCTGCCAAATACGGATCAGAGCCTCGGTCGCCTGGGCCCTGATCATCCGAGTTTCTGCCGGGCACGGCACTTCTCCTCTCGCCCGAGCATTCTGCCGGAAGCGGTACACTGTTGCGAGCACCTCCGCCTGGAGATCCCAGGGCGGATCACCCGCCAACAGTGTCGCCGCCGTCCACGACACAGTACGGTATCCCCGTATGGACCTCACGGACAGAACCCTCTGAGTCCTCCTCAGCAGGGTCCTGTTTTTCCGGTGTAGTGCATGACTCCATACGGGGGCTCCGTACAGTGCCATACTCCGGAGGATGCCGGCGTACAATTTCCTCACCGCCGCGCCCGGCCCTCCCACGTTCGGAAGAAGCCTGGCCAGGGCGGTAGCGGATTTGATCAACCTCGGGGCCAGCTGGGTGAAGTGGGCCCCGAAGCTCCACGTTCCATCGATGACAAGCCCCAGATATCTCATCTGGGGCTTGACCGCTACCGCAACACCTTGGACAGCGACGCGCGCGTCCCGGGGAGCACGTCTATGTGGTCTGCGGAACATGAGGGTCTCCGTTTTCTCAGGGGAGACCCTCAGGCCAAGACGCCGGATACGCTGAACTACCAACGCCGTTCCGGTACCATTAGCATGCTACACTATCCCTGAGTAACATAGGCTATGTTTATTACTAGAAAAATTCGGGATCCCTACTAAAACTTCAATAATGTAACCCAAGGTATAAAAAAAATAGCCATAAAATGTCCTTCATCACATCCATCGCGGAAACTATTGATGATGTAACAAAAAAAGTTCTACAATATTAAAAAACATATCACTATCTACAAAAAGATATGCAATACGATATGTCCAACTATTGTAGTTATGTCACTATAACTACTTTTTTACATTTTAAAAGTTGATAGAAATGCCGACCAAAATCAGACCATGCTATACATACCTTTGTATTAATACTTATCCAAATAAATCATTTCATATTCAAGACTATTTCAATACCTGTAGATTACTTTTTGAATTATTCAAATTGGACATTCCATTCAAAAGATATTACGAATTTAAAAATGTCAATTTAAACAAATTACTTGGCGTTGGAATCGGGTTCTAGGATTTTGATGAAATTTTATGTGTGTTTGAGTGGGTCCCGGGATGGTTTAGATTCACAATTAGACCCGCTAGGTGGCGCTGGAATCGTGTTCTAGATTTTTATTTTTTCAAGGCAGGACAACGTCTGCCGGGACCGCTAGTTTAATATAATAATGTAATCATTTGCACCAAAATATTTTTTCATAAATATTCGATACTTTTGTTCCCTTATTGTCTTGAACTTAATATTTAAGAAAACTTCTATAAACAACGTTTAAATCATTCTCATACGCTTTCACTTCTAACAATAAAACAGTTCTTATAATATAGCTAGTAATAATAACTTGTAATTTTATGACAAGATGTGATGAGAAGCAAATAACGCCTTAGTAGAGGTGTATGCCCAGTCATGGATATCGATACGCTAATAAAGTGATGATGTAGAGGAACTTATGAAAACTTAATTCTTACACTAAACTAAGCTTAAGTCAAACAATGCCATGACTGATGTGTCCGAGAGCTTAGTCTTCAACGCCCTTGGTCACTCCATTCGTCCGATCCGTCCGAAATATTCTATGAAATTTTGGGAAGAAAAAACACACATTTATTTCGAAGTACAACAAAATCTATACAAAAAAAAAAATACAATTCTACAATGTAAAATGCACTTAAAAGAAGATTTAAAAGAACGACGAAAGAGGTTTGGGAATCAGACCTTGATACGTATTGATCCACTTTGGACAAATGTAGCTGATGTATCTATCATATGATATATAAAATTATATTCTTCTGACAGCCTCCGTGGTTGAGCAAGCTAAGCTATTGCCGGCTTACCTCATTGCAATTCAAATGCTCCGAATTCGATTTCTGTTATGGTCAATTTCTTAAACGATATTTTCGTTATTTACTGTGGTCTGGTCCCCAGAGTGGTCCGTTTTATATTGCCTATTACACCAGCGTAACTTGCTTAGCTTGGGAATATACAACATGTGTGTTTGTCTACCAATTTATTTATTTATTTATCATTCTAGTTAATATAGATTAATAGAAATTAGAAGTCTCTTGTTCTCTTTAAAAAAAACCTACAAAGATGTTGCTTTTTTTATTGCAGGAGGTTACCATCCCCTATGGACATTTGCAACACCAAAGGTGCTACAATGCGCTGCTGCTCTCTTAAGAGAGACTGGAACCTGGTCACTAATGCCGGAACACAATTCAAGGTTGTTATTGCGGAATACTTTAGACCAGGGGTGGTACCCATCCAGTCGGGCAAATGCCCTACCACCTGGCTATGGGTTATGGCTATTGTTTTGTCGCCTCTTACAACAGGCCGCCCGTCCGCAGGAAATTGTATATTTTCTCCGTTCCTGCACGGATAAAATGCTTAAGCAAAATCTATAAATATAATTATATGTCCATTGTTACAGGAAACGATTTCCCGTGCGACTGCCACCTTGCATGGATGCACAAACTGAGGCACGAAGCGAAAAGCGTAAAAGTGCGTACATCTTTAGAAAACTTCGTTTGCAAATTTAACGCAGAACCACCCTTGAATTCACAGTTCACTTACTTCGAAAGGAGCGTTATAGGCTCAAACGATTTGTACGACACAGACGACAAAGGTAAAATTAAAGATTATTCGGATGTCTCTGAAGATTTCATACAAGATGACGCTGATGAAAGCTACGTTGACGAGCCCAAAGCCGTCAAAGGCGAGAACGAAAGAACGTTGTTGCAGATTCCAGTTGAGTCTTTGCCTTGTCCACAAGATACCAAGAGTGTCACTGATAGAACTTATACGTATCCTTCCCAGAATGAAGCGAAAGATTACAGAAATCTTATATCATCCTCAAGTAGTACACAAACTAGATACTGTTACTTAATACCGTATATTTTCTTAGTAATAGACTTAATTAGGATATGGACCATGCAGTTGTAAAATTCTGTATAGTATTCACATTTTTACCTTTAATAGTACATTATGGTACTAGTGTGTAACATTGGTGATTACCGCCGAGGCGCCATTGAGACTCGAGCCGTAGGCGAGGGTCTTAAGAGAGCCGAGGACGGTAATCATCAATACACACGTGTATCATACGACGTTTTTCAACACACTTGTGAATAAAATAACAACAAAAACTCATTTTATTTAGTAGATAAAAAAAGTTATATATGAGTGAAAGTTTTATTTATTAAACACGTACGAGTTAAAATTATCTATTTAAATAAGAAGTTGCATGAAATGAGCAAGCAATAGGAACATTAATTTATTTGTTCAATAGAACACGATCTTTTTTTTTAATAAAAACTTTTTTAAGAACAAAGCAACTCAACCAATAAATTTAAAAAAAAAAATCTATAACTCACTAGTGAGTTATAATGTTTTTTACTCACAGTTTGATAATGGGTGTCATTCTGTGCCTAATTGCGGTGACCATAGAGCCACTTTATGAGCAAGTGTGTTGAAAAAAATATTACATTTTCGTTTGTTTCATTCAGTTTGACTGAATATCGTATTGTAAATAGAGAGAGTAATATTTTAAATATAAAGTTGTAATATAAGTTTGGTAAAGATTATGTGTAAATTTTTATGAATGTTAAATAGGATTATAGATATAAGTTAATAATAACATTTAGAAAATTAGTTTTTTACAGTGCACCATTTCGCGAGCTGGACCTTTTTTGGCAAGTGAAAATTGTAAGATTGTCTCAATTACATAACACAGTGATGCTTTATGTTGTCATAAACAAAATTATTGTCCATGCAAGCGACGGTAAATTTAATAGAAGTCTACAAACACATTAGGCAGCCAATTATCAATTATATACATCCCGAAATCTTATTTATTTCATTGAAATTGTTATCTTTTTTATACATACAATTTCACAAGTCACATACATACACACACACATACACGCATACATGATTTTTTTTAACGAATGTAACTGTAATTAATAATTTCACAATCAGAATTGTACCAATTAGGAAGGAGGTCCCTAAGATACATGTCAACCTATTTTGGGGACCAATGAGTTTCAAAAATTGTGAATTATGTTTTACTCAATAAATGATTTTTGTTTTTTTTTTATAAATTATATCTAACTATTGTCTGTAAGACTAAGTTTAAACATCACATGCATCTAATAAGCGGTCCGCATTCCCGACTTTACGTCGCGGCCTAAGAAATTTAACACTGCAAACAAGCGGCCAGGGGTCAGTCGTAGTCGTTGATATAACTAATTATGTTTGAAAATTACGCAGTGCAAACGCACTAACTACGGTGGCGATTGCAGCCTATAAAGAGTTAACTGTGAATTCTTGGTCACCATATTGGCTGCCGGGACTTGGCCGCCGTGACCTAGCCGCCTAATGCATTTGTAATCTCAAACACGAGTATTTAAGGCAGCTTCTTATCATTTATAAGTACATTATTATAATACCGCTACATTAATATAATTTTCCAAAATAATGTCAAATGTTATAAGATAATTCATACTGACTTAATTACTTGCCTTTTCCAATACAGTTTATTAAAATTCAATTTTAAATTCTAATTCTATACCTAACGTTAAAGTTGTAAATATTAGTTATAATTGTAAAAAATGTGATATAAATTAAGTATAATATATTATATAGTTATAAAATTGATTTAAAATTAAAATTCTATCATAGATTACTTTTTGTATTGAAATCAAATGTCACATTGATTTATATCGTTACAATATTTGTACTATAATATTAATATAATTATATAAAATAATTAAAACTTAATCATAATTAAAGGTAATTATGCAAACGGACACCAACACACATCTTTGCCAAAATTATTTAAGTGCATATATTGGTATCAAATCACGTGTTTTATATGTGTTAAAAGGAATCAAGCTAAAATTTAAAATACAACATGTTTTTAGAAAGCCCGTTTCTTTGGCTTTTCTACATGGTTTTTTATAAACGTATTCAATATTTCAAACCTGACCAGCCTATGGTCTAGTTCTGGTTTGCATAATTACGTGCAATTGGTATTCTGGTTTAAATGATGATTTTATTGAAGGCAATATGAGTACTTTTTTACACGGATCATATGTTATACTACATTATGTTGTAAATTGTGTTTATTTTATTAAGTGTATGTTCTATGTACACTGTACATATTTATTGTTGTAGCATATAAGAGTCCGCCCATATATTTCCATGGCATATAATAAGTTAAATGGTGTCTTGACATGTCCAAAGTGTCATTGATTATTTGCTGAAAGTGTCCGACAAGCAAAAATTTGAGCGGCTCTATATTAAAGTTTCTACGTCACATTGTATTTCGGCCAACTATTTTGATTGATTCGTAATTTGATTATATGGTTGGAATGAAATCGTTCACACGTTCACGTTCGTTTATATTGTAATCTGTGCTCTCCTAAGGAGGCTGATTCTGATACTAGACAAATAGCCGCCATCTTATCGTGAACATTAAGTCGAGAATCGGCTACCTAACCACGCGCGGCCACCGAACCGCGCCGCAGCCGCCTGTGCTACTTTTTAAGTAATTTAACTACATCTATTGTAACATAATCTTGCTTATATCACCGTATGCAACATTAAACTACCTCAATAATTGCTAACGTTCAGGCAAGCTGAATTGGGAGAGGTGCAGTAGTCAGGAGTTTAAGGTTAGTGGCTTGATTTCCTTTCCACGTGATCAATAGGATGTAACAAATGGTTTGATTGATCTATCGCTTGAGTTATATCTAGCAAAGACCGCACCAGCTCATAAGGCAACGCAATTTAATGTAAACCCGTCACGTGGTGTGCCAAAAATCGGCTGAGAATTACACTAAAAATTTTCTCCAGCATCACTACAATGCATAGGGGTCGCTGTAACCGACATTTATTTAAACACTATTATTATTCTCAAGAATAGTTGAATGACATAAAAACTAATTGTTTTTACTTCATTTTTTGCACGAACCAAAAGTATAAGGCGGTCTCTTATCTTTAAACTTAATAGTTGCAATATACCCCATCCAACCTCCCACTACACATGATTATACAAATTTAGCTACGAAGCGAGGCAATGCATGTAAATGAGTGGTAACTTGGCAAATTTACTGCACAGCACCATACCCTTAAATAAATTGTATTTGCTTCTCTGAAAAAAGATGGTTTGTTCCTTACGACAATTGAGATTGCAGCTAATAGATATTTACCCCCTTTTTGAATTTGCAATGAGTCTATTGTTTGCACTAAAGATAAATAACAAACAAACAATAAACTTGTAGTCTATTCAGTGTTGCTTAGCGGCTAACTTGTGTTGAATGCCTGTGCATTGATGCAATGTTTATGTAATTCTATTGGTTAATATTAATTTCTCCGTTGCTCCGCTTCGTAGCTTCGCTCCGCTTCAATGGATAGACAGCCTTAAGGAGCTACCTAAATTTCATTTGTTATTTCGCTCACGTATTACCACATTTTTGATAATATAAATTGACAGAATTTACGTACAACAATTTTGTATTCCAGAACAATCAAAAATAGTATTACAAATATTTTATTAAAAAAAATATATTATATTTAAAAGAATCATAAATGAACACACAAAAACTAAACGCCGAATAAGTCGCCTGTTCCTACAGCTCAGTTTAAAATCCTTGTCCTGTGAAATTATTTCCATAACTACCCTCTTTTGCTAACCGCGTTATCCAATCATCTGTTCCCAGCCGCCATCTTCTGTTCAATTACGACTATCCTTGTCGTACTTACCGCTGTACTGTTACTGCTCGTCTTTACGGGTCAGTCTGCTGTCGACCCTTGTACGACAACACGCATATCTTTCTGCCAGTAATTGCCTCCAAGTGCAGTTATACCACGCCGCGTATGATATATAATATCAAAGGCCGCAAGAAGGACATAAGCTTGACGATTTGCTGCAAGGCTCATGACTTGGTTATCAGCATGCATTGTTAGTGCAGCCCAGAGTCTCCCTTCTATCCATACCAATAATCCTACCACCGCCATTTCTGGGCTGCCACATTGACATCACCTCTATTAGGTTGTTGGCAAAAGTACAAGACTTTATAACTGTATACAACGTACGTGAAGGTCTTCAAATGAATATATCTTCTCACATAAAAGCCTGAAATTTCTAATGTATCTTTTCGGTCACCCCACACCTTTATATTTTCAATATTATCTAATGAAATATTTATCACATAAAAGCATTTTATATCGCTTACCGTTTAGATAACATTTCTGGAAGATCGCCAAGCGACGTGAGCTTTTCTGTCGATGTAGCATATAACTTACGTTTTAGTTAACTGCCGATGATTTAGTGGACACAGAAGTAAAACCTCAACGCTGATTAATAGTTTAGTTGTCTGTCATTGATTATGTTACAATATGAAGAGAAAGTCTCAATATAAAAAAATCTGTTAAGAGACTCAAAGAAATCTAAAATTATTTTTATAGAACCCGATTGCGATCCTGGATCTAACACGGGGAAGTGTTGGCAACTGGCGGATCCGAAAAAATGCCGAAATTGAAGAACTGGTAGATGAGCTCAATATAATTGGCGAGAGCAAGGCACATCGCTTGCGCTGGCTTGGCCACCTATACAGAATGGGGGAGGATGGCGCGGTGAAAAGAGCCTAACTGGGCAGACCAACGGGACGGCGACCAGTTGGTCGGCCCAGATATCACTGGAGTGACGTAGTGGAGGCTGATCAGCGCGATCTTCATGCCGATGACTGGCAGGAGACAGCGCTGAACAGGAAGGAGTGGAGTATTCTCATTTCGGAGGCCAGGACTCATTTTGGGTCGTTGAGCCGCAGCAGTTAGTTAGTTAGAACCCGACTGCAGCATCCTATTCCGGACGAAAACAATTCTAAAAACACAAAAATCATAAAAATTGTCTAGCTATTCTTGAGTTATAAATGACAAATGAAAATGAGTTTAAATACAGTCACCATTGCAGAAATCGGCTGGGAAAGATAACAAATGAATGCCTAGACTGATGTCTGAATACGTCTTTGTTATGTATATATATATTTAGGTATCCTCTGACTCTATAATCTGGGCTGCACAATGTAATACATTTATTGCAACGACCAAAATTATTTTAAAAATTAAACTAAACTATAAAATAGAAACCTAAAATTAAATACTAAAACTAAATAAAAAAGGAGAGCAAAATTATAGATAAAATATGGATCCCAAACCACTGTCACTTACCGGGAACGTTCCCAAAAGGCTGGCGGCGTTACCACGCTGAATAGCAATGCTTACCCTTTGAGCAAAATAGACGCCAGCCTTTGGTCGAGTGAGAGGTCTTCTAAGCGTTCGGCAATATCTCGATAAAGTTTTAGAGCGTTAGGACCCCACGGACTCAGAACGGTATCCTCTTATAACTATAGTTATTTATTAAAATTTTGCCGAGATCTCATCAATGCACGAAATTGTAAAAACATCCACTTTTTTAGTTATTTGGCAATAGAACTATAAAAACTATTTAATCAAAATATCCTGTATTTTATAATGTCAACACATATTCAACAATCAATATTCGTTGAAAATGTTTTATAATAATTTTTTTTTGGTAGTAAAGATTGAAGATGTAAGAGAAATAAGTTGTTTGTACAGAGAAGAATATACAGTTTTAATTCTTTGCAAAACAGTTTTACTGACACAGTCAGTTGTAAACAGACAATTCTGTATCTAACACAAACCAGCCTGTGATGAACTAAAAAGCTCTCAACATTTTTCAATTCTCTATGCTACTAAATAATTCTGCGTGTTTACGCAGGTTTGGTTCAATTTTGAACAAAAATAAAATTTGAACACAATTAATGTATCGAAATTGGAAGGACACAAAGGGAACTCACCGGATCTCCTCCAAGTGTTTTATATGGCACAGTTCTTCTATCTTTATATATATAATTCTTCTGTACGTGTGTTGACAGTGATCTCCTCCTAAACGGTTGGACTGATTTGAATGAATTTTTTTGTGTGTGTTCAAGTGGATTCGAAGATGGTTTAGATTCACAATTGGACCCGGTAGGTGGCGCTGCAATTGGGTTCTAAATTTTATTTCTTCAGGGCAGAACAACGTTTACCGGGACAGCTAGTGTTATTATATATTTTAGGGCCACTATTATTGAGTCTGACAAGTTATTAGATTGTTTGTACCACTACTGCACAATTTACTTAAAGTATTTTTAATATTAATTTCACCTTATTTTGAGTTACGCAGAGTGCACAATTGGGCTACCTCCTATCTTACCGTTGATTTCTCACCCAGTGAGCAAGGTATATTTGGCTCAAATGTAGGTAATTATGTAGGAAAGAAAAGGATGGACAATTACACGTCACGCACTCAAGTGATGTTTTTTTAATTTATTAACGAGGCGAAGGTTTATTTATTGTACTACCACAATTTCACATATCAAATTGTGGATCTTACTTTTTTAATATTAATTTAATTTCTGAATAATTTAAATGGCGTAAACAGTGTGTGTACGTAAAATATATCTATAAACTACAATGTATGTACCGTCATAACAATATTATTCAAGACACAAATACCATTATTAATTTTCTTTGTGAAGAGAAACTTATCTATGAGGCTACATGTGAATTAATTATATTACAAATTTAAATATATTGTAATGATGGGCGATTTCGAGATATTTAAATATATGAAAGGATGGTAATCGATTAAAATTACAATCGAGTTAACAATCGACTCGTTTCTCAGCTGAACAATCGAGATGTTTTCAGATTGTTTGGAGCAACTTGATAGCTAGTTGGCAGACAAGTCTAGTTGTGAATCATACTCGGAAGTCGCGTCGATTAATCGACACATCCATTGATTATTACGCCCGAGATGAACTCTAAACTACGACTATACCTTGTCCAACACATTCCTAATAGTTAATTTCACATGTCACAATTGTCCTACTTCATTGTTCCAGGCGACATAGTAGTGTCGTTCTGTGATTCATCTAATGTATAGACTATAATATGTCGTCATCATATATAAATTTAATCGTAATCATTTTAAAATGAAAATGTTTTAATTAAAAGGAGAAGGCATTTATTTAGATTTAAAAAGTCATATTCTTGATTTATTTCACTTTTATAAATAAACATATGGGTTATTTATACGGCTTATTTATTTCGCAACCTGTCAAAAGCAAAATATACCGTTGAACAGCGTATACCTGAGTAATAATAATCGAGAGTATATAAATATGTCTAACTATTGATTATAAAAATCTCGAAATCGCACATCACTAGTCGATTGCCAACCTTAAAGTATCTTATATTGTAAAACTGTAAATACCTTTGTAAAATTAATTAAATATTAATTTAAAATTATTTCATTAAAGGTTGATGTTGGAAAATGTGATTTTCATTTAAGCTTAGTATTTCGTTTGAAGCCCTTGATCTTAAAAGCACTTGGAGGCTAATACTTGTGCATAGTTAATTTCGCAATTAATTCCACTGCTATACAGAAATGTACCACTATTTAAATTACCTTCAATTAATCCTCGGAAAATTTATGTTCTAATCAAACACTTAGATGTTTATTGAATGTCTTACAACGTAACGAATATTTATTCTCAACTAGAGTTACTACGCAGTTCTGAATGTGTGGCCACTAAAATGATAGACAAAAATTAATGAATGAATGACTTAATTGCACATACATTACAGTAGAAGGGACAGTCTTCTCGTCAAAAGCGATCTCCCCCAGACTTTTTTTTTATTGCATGAGTTCAGCAGACAGGCAGACGGCCCACTTGATGGAAAACGGTTACCATCGTCTATGGACATTTGCAACACCAAAGTTGCTACAAATGCGCTGCTGCTCTCTTAAGGGAGACTGGAACCTGGTCACTAATGCCGGTCACTCAAGGTTATTATGGCGACATACTTTAGACCAGGGGTAGCCATCGAGTCGGGCAAATGCCCTACCACCTGGCTGTGGGTTGTTAAGTCGCCTCTTACGACAGGCCGCCCGGCCGCAGGAAATTGTATTCTTTCTCCGTTCCTGCACGGATAAAACTACCCAAAATACGTCTCTATTTAGCTGAGATAAGAATTTTTTCGAACGAGTTTTAGTCAAAAGTATTTTTTGAGCAAAACCCCCATCGATTTTACACATCATATATCAAAAGTTTTTACCTGACTGAAAGTGATTACCTCGTTACCGTCGCCTGTGGATGTTTACAATACCAAGAGCGTCAAAGCTTTGTCGACTTAAAATAAATTTTACGACGCCCTTTAGGCTACAAGCAGGTAAGTGGCGAATGGAATGGGCAGCGCGAGTATGCCATATTTAACTTCGTGATCGCGCTGCAAATTTCCCTTGTCATTTTCCTGCCTGCTGCCTTGCAAGTGGGCATTATACAAATCATGGGTAAGAAGCAAAAAAATTAGTATTCATTTAATGTAAACAAAGCATCGTTTGCAATTTTTTTTTTTCGACACTTGTAAACTGGGTTTTGGCGTGTGTGTTGCATACATTTGCTCGCTCCAATTTCCACCAATAACTCGGTGCGAATTTAAAATTGGAACACGGGTTGGAAACACGAAACTGCAAAGGTTTTATTTTGTTTTCACTACCATTTTCACGTTCTAATGCAAAAGTTAACAAGTTTCCATATTGCAATACAATAAATTTAGCTATACCTTCTATCTATACAAATAAATAAAATTGAATTGTCTGTTTGTAATGTCAAAATAACAGCTATTTACCAAATTCATATGAAATACGGTACTTACATAAAAAAAACAATTTTTGAAATTTGTGGCTGTCTGTTTGTTCCGGCTAATCTCTGGAATGGTTGGACCGATTTTGACGGGACTTTCATTGGCAGATAGCTGTTGTTATAAGGAGTGACTTAGGCTACTTTTATTCTAGAAAAAAAATTGAAAGGCCTACACGTACGCCGCCACCGTCACCTCACCGCAAAGCAAATGAAGTTAAATTAACCCGAATCAACACTTAGATTTTATACATACGTTTTAACCCGGTACAAGACGTCGTTTCCTTGAAATAGACAAATTAGCGAAATAGATGGCGCTACAATCGCGTTTTTCAATTCACTACCAAATACCTACATAGTCATAAACAACATGTCATTCATTGTATTACTTGCAAATTAGGTTGGCTTCGACTCGCATTTATGTCTTCCTGGGCGCTTGTGTAGACTATATGGACTTAGTTTCTCTATTATTACAGTAAATTTAACATCCTTGCTCATTTCTATCCGTGCAGGAACGGAGAAAGAATACAATTTCCTGCAGCCGGGCGGCCTGTCGTAAGAGGCGACAAAACAAGCCACAGCCAGGTGGTAGGGCGTTTGCCCGACTGGATGGCTACCACCCCTGGTCTAAAGTATGTCGCCATAACAACCTTGACTTGTGTTCCGGCATTAGTGACCAGTTTCCAGTCTCCCTTAAGAGAGCAGCAGCGCATTTGTAGCAACTTTGGTGTTGCAAATATCCATAGGCGATGGTAACCGCTTTCCATCAAGTGGGCCGTCTGCCTGTCTGCTGATCTCCTGCAATAAAAAAGAAAAAAAAAGCCAGGTGGTATTCTCCCGACTGGACGGTGACCACCCCTGGTCTAGAGTATGCCGCCATAACAACCTTGTGTTGTGTTCCAGTATAAGTGACCAGGTTCCAGTCTCCCTGAAGAGAGCAGCAGCCCATTTGTAGCACATTTGATGTAGCAAATGTTCATAGGCGATGGTAACCGCTTTCCATAAAGAGGGCCGTCTGCCTGTCTGCTGAACTCCTGCAATAAAAAAGAAAAAAAAAACAAGAAAAAGTTAAGTTTTAGGCCTAAAAAGTTACAGAATTTAACATTAACTTGAACCAAAGAAAATGTTACTTATAGTGATAAAATCTCATTTTGATAGACAACCTAGCTAAAATGTATTCTCCCATATAAAATTAATGGCTATAAAATTTTATACTCAGTTCGCCGGGAGATAGCCGAGAGTAAAGTTCGGTTACGCATTGCGCCGGAATAAAAAAAATATTTTTGTAATTTAATATAGCAAATTAGTTAAAGAATCTGTTATAATGTAATTTTATGTTGTGGTAAAACTATATAAATAGACAATTATCTTACACGTAGTGCTTTTTGATAAATATGTAGGATTAAAATAAAAACAAAACTACCCGCTTTTTAAAAATGAGTCAATATAATAGTTTGGGAGAGGAAAGTGAAGGATTGAAAAATCCACATGAGGGAAATATTGTGCATACTGATGGTGATATTCACACAGCGTATACTTCGCGTAGGAGTTGGGAATTTGACATGAATAGTATTGATGGAGTAAGTAACAGAAGCAACAGTGTGGCGAGTAAAATAAACTATTCTAAGGATGAATATGAAGCATCTGAAAGTGATGTTTGTTTCACCACTGTCATGAGGAAATCTAAAAAACGCAAACGTCAGCAAGCAACGCAAGGTTCAGAATTTTTAAAGACAGGTGAATCTATCCAGGACTTAGAGATCGAGAAGGAGTATACGGAAGTCGCAATAACACATAATGAGGAACTACCGAAACAAATCAGGTTTAGCAAAATGTTAAGAGAAGAAAAAATAACTGACATTGAGAAAATAACATATAAAAGCGCTTATAAAATATTTATTCAATTTAAAAACATTAGTGCAGCGGAAAATTTTCTAGGATGTGATACTTTCAAAGGGAAAGGGTGGATTTGCAGAAAAACATATGAACAGGGTTTTTCTTATGGATTACTAAGAGATATAGATCTGGATTATGGCGAGGACGATATTAAAGAAATATTAGAAAGTAATATTGAAATAGTAAACATTAAACGTCTAGACAAAAAAGATAAAAAAGAAGGGAAATGGGCTAAATGCGGATCGGTGCGTGTATGTTTTAAAGGTGCCATCTTACCGTCGTATATTTATATATATGGAACAAGGACAAAGGTAGAACCGTTTATTTTCCCTGTAACACAATGTTCCCTCTGTTGGAAATATGGACATATTAAAAAATACTGTCCGACACAAAAGCAACTATGCCCTAAATGTGGTCAAGATCATGTTAATTGTGATACCACGGAATTCAAATGTGTTAATTGTGGAGGAAATCATATGTCATTAATCAAAAGTAAATGTCCTGCCTTCATCAGAGAAAAAAATATAAGGAAAACAATGGCATCTCACAACTGTACCTATAAAACTGCCATAGTGAAAATAAAAGAAATGAACAGTGTAGAAATGCAAGCGGAAGAGTACCAGGATCAGGTGCCATTTGCCTTAGAAGAAAAACATAGTAATAAAAACCTTACGAACTTATATTCAGATATCGTTAAAAGGAAAAAAAATGTAACTAAAAGGAATGTAGAAAACCATAGTGAAAATGGGGAAAACAATGCCAAAGAAATTAGTCAGAATAGTACTGATAGTGCCAAAACAGTTGTAGGAAACGAGCGCACAAAGTTGACAATAAGAAAAGCATCAAAGAAAAATAAACAGTTAACCAATAATTCCATAGATAACACAAAGAAAAGCGAAAATCAAAAAAGTATTAGAATTATAAGAAAGAAAAATATTGCAACTAGAAAAAGTGACGAAGAGATGGATACTAGTGAAAAACCTGTTGGATCATTTTTTGAGAGTTTAAAAGAAATTATTTTCTCTGAATGTGACTGGAATGTAAAGGGTAAAGAGTTAATTAAGTTAATACTTAAACTAGCAAAAGAATATTTAAGCAAATACATAAATTTAGATTATATCATAAACCTAATTACATCAAACTATGGATAATACAAGAAGAAAAGAAAACCGCCTAATCAACATTTATCAATGGAACGCTAATAGCCTCTTGCCAAAAATAAATGATTTTGAACTACTCTTAATTCAAGAAAAAATTCATATAGCTGTTATAAGCGAATCTTGGTTGTGCCCAGAAAAGATTATTAGAGTAAGTAACTACAATATTATTAGAGCTGACAGAAGCGATTCTTATGGGGGGCTATGTATCTTAGTGCATAAAAGCATTAAATTTGTAGAAAAAGAATTATCAATAAGCAATACGGGCATTGAGGCCATTGCTATAACAATTTTTAATATCCAAGGAATTAAAAATATTATATCAATATATTGTCCATCTACAGTACGTACCGTTCAAAATGATTGGAATTCCATATTTGGTAATTCTGGCTTTGAAACTTTGATTTTAGGAGACTTTAATGGTCACCATGTAGCTTGGTCATATAAAACAAATAATCGAGGGGAACAAATATATAAGGCTATGCTTGATAATAACTATTGTTGTCTAAATAATGGTGCTACTACACGATTTAAATATGTCAACGGTAATTTGCAAAAATCATCACCGGATATTTCTTTTGCCACTATAGATAACGCTGTTAAATTTAACTGGCAGACCACAACAGAATCTCTGGGCAGTGATCACATAATCATTAAAATTACACTTGGCTTTACAAAGACTTCAAACTGTAATAGGAAAAGAAATTTGAAGGAAGCACGATGGGTAGATTATCATCATAGAATAGAAGAAGAATTCAAGAATGTACAATATTACAGCAATGCCCAACAGTGCTATGATATATTTATGCAGAAAATAGGTTTAGTGGCGGACGAATGTATTCCATGGATAAAAACCAGCCAAGACCCTAAATCAAAGTTTGCTCCAAAACAATACTGGAATTCAACATTATCCAAGGCAGTAGCTGAAAGACGTCTAGCTTTAAGTAAATTTAGGCGAAATCCCACTCCTGAAAATCTTTCAACTTACGAAAATAAAACGCGTGAAGCGCGAAAATTAATAAAGTCTGCACGCTCAAAATCTTGGTATGAATTCTGCTCGAGTATTGACTCCGAAACTTCTAGTTCTGACATGTGGAGGAAAATGAGATGGGTTAAAGGAATTCATCAAAATCGTGCTTGTGTAGATCCAGAGAAAGCAAAAAAATTGTTACTAACTTTAACACCTGATACGGTTCGCGAGCAAATTCCTGTAATAAACGAAGACGATCACAATGTTTTGAATTCACCAATTACCACAGCAGAATTAGAAGTTTCTCTTAAGCATTCCGATACTGCTCCAGGTATTGATAACTTCACTTATTCTATGATTTCACACTTGTCAAATTCTGGTAAACTGTTTCTTTTACATATTTATAATTTGATATTGAATTCAGGCTTAGTACCTAGGCAATGGCAAATTATAAAGATATTACCCATCCCAAAACTCAACAAAAACTCTAATTCGGTGTCTTCAATTCGACCCATATCATTAATGTCATGTCCATGTAAAGTTTTTCATTCAATACTTATGAAGCGTTTGGAATGGTTTATAGAAAGCAGAAGTTTGTTATCGCCTACAACAGTTGGATTTAGGCGTATGCATTCTTGTTTAGACAATGTCACTAGATTAGTAACTGATATACAGATAGGTTTTTCCAATAAAAAGTCTACATTGGCATGTTTTATAGATATAGATAATGCATATAATAATATAAGTGTTAAATCTGTAGTTAATGAGTTAAACAGAATCGGAGTAGGCAGCAATATTTGTAAATATCTATGGAACTTTCTATCTGACAGAAAGCTACAATTAACAAGCGAAGACAATCAAATCTTAATAAGACAAGCGGATAGAGGGTTAGCGCAAGGTGACCCTCTTTCTCCTCTTCTGTTTAATGTAGCAACTAGAAATATATTTAAACAAAATATAAGTACGTTTATGTCACAATATGCCGACGATTTTGTTATATACTGTCAAGCGAATAAAAACAAGATAATTGAGGTTAGTCAATGTTTGCAAGACGCTATAGATACTTTTGTCAAAACCCTGTCAGAAATAGGGTTAACAGTATCTGATTCTAAAAGTCATGTTTGCTTTTTTAGTTCAATGAGGGGGCAACCAGATTTTAATATAAAAATTAATAACAGGTCCATCAATGTTGTCAAAAAAGTCAAATATCTAGGAATTTGGTTAGATTCCTCCTTGAGGTGGGGTGTACATATCAATGAAATTTGTGGAAAAATTTATAAACACTTAAATATTCTTAAAGTATTAGCTGGAAGATCATGGGGAGTACATCCTAAATATTTAAGAAAATTATACATTGCTTTGATCAGGAGTAGAATCGATTATGGCAGCTTCCTGTATGGTAACTGTGCAAAGACACATTTAAGGAAGTTAGATGTATTACAAAATAGGGCTTTAAGAATTTGCGGTGGCTTTTTACGAAGCACGCCAATATATATAATGGAATGTGAGTTGTTTATTCCTCCATTATCTGTAAGACGCTACTGGTTGGCAGGTAGATACTGGCTTAAAGTCTCCTCATTTCTTGGGAATTTGTCTGTGTCAGCAATTGAGAGCCTTTCTGTGTTATGTGAGAGTAGCTATTGGAGACAAAAGGAAAAGCCTATCTTAATAAATATTTACAATCAATTTAAAGGAAAACAGATATATACATGTCCTCTTTTAGAAATGTTCTCGTTTGACATATGGATATCTTATATGGATATTAAGGCATGTATTGAATTCAATGTACATGAATTTAATGTTGCCAAAAAGAAAATAAATATTGTGGTGCTCAAAAATTACGTGAATGATATGTTGTGTCATAAATATTCGGAATACTGTAAAATTTATACCGATGGATCTAAAAGCGAAAATGGAGTAGGTGCTGCTTTTTTTGACATTCAAAATAATTTTAAAGGTAAATTTACTTTATGTAATGAGGCGAGTATAATGAGAGCAGAATTAACAGCTATTGTAGAAGCACTTTCTTATGCCGAAGGGGAAGGCTATATGAAGGTAGTTATTTTGACGGACTCCAGGAGCGCTCTTCAACATTTGGCTCGTTGTATCTCAGGCATCCGAGGTACACCGATAGCTTATGAAGCAATTAAAGTAATATATAAATTAATCAATAAAAATGTAAACGTTAAACTCCAATGGCTTCCCTCACATATAGGAATCAAAGGGAATGACGAAGTGGATAGGCTCGCTAAAGACGCTATAAGTGATGGACTAAACCTTCAATGTATACCCTATTCTTCAGAACTCTTGCCTGTTCTGAAAAAGAATTGTATGGATATGTGGTCAAAACATTTTGAAGCAAATTCTGTTGACAAGGGCATATGGTACAAAACTTTGCAAAATAAGCTTCCAAACTATCCATGGTTTGAGGACACACACTTGTCCCGAGAAATTATGGTTGCAGCTTTTAGGATAAGGTCTGGCCACATTCCAGTTAACAAATTTTATCACATGATAGGGCAAAGATCTAGCCCTCTTTGTGAGCACTGTAACAAAGTAGAGGATCTCGTGCATATTGTTCTGGAATGTGGCCAAACCCAACCAATTAGAAGGACACTTTTGCCAGACTCGTCATTACATAGTGGAGGAATAAATATTATTTTAAGCAACCCTTTGAGCGAGGAGGCTGGATTATTGTTTAAGTTCATGATTAAAATATTTAAAAATAGAGTTAGTTATAGTTAAGTTTAAAATTATATTTAAGTTTATCTAATATATTAAAAAATGTAAATTTGCCATCACCTATGAGGCTGGTATCGTCATTGGTGACGAAAAGTCTCAATAAAAAATTAAATAAAAAAAAAAAAAAAAAAAAAAAAAAAAAAAAAAAAAAATTATACTGTACCTATGTTAGAAGTCATTTAGATTGTGCATCTCATATATGGAACCCACGCTATAATAAATATATAGCATTGAAAGTGTCCAAAAGCGTTTTATTCGACATTCATGCTATAGGAAAAAGATCCAGTACTCTCGTGATTCATATTTTGATCTTTGCAAAAAGTTTCACCTCTTGCCACTTGTCACCGACGAGATGTTGCTGATTTTTTACTTCTTCTAAAACTTATCTCCTCCGATATTGATTGTCCAGATCTCCAGATCTTCTAAGTAAGGTCCATTTTAATATTCTAGCGAAGCCTATACGATTTAATCAACCCATAAATGTATCATTTATTAATTTATATACATACATACATACATAACTTCACGCCAGTTCCCTTGCGGAGTAGGCACGTACAACAGAGCGCCATTTAGGCTTATTCTTACACACCTCACTTGCTTCTTTGACATTCATAACTCGTGTCATACACGCTCGTCTGTTTTTAAGGCTTCTAACATCACCTTCTGCTAGTACACGATCAATTTGATCATGGAAGGTGTGTCGTGGCCTTCCACGACTTCTGCATCCATCCACTTTTGCATTGTACATCTGTTTAGTCATTCTTTCATCATGCATTCTTTCCACATGCCCAAACCACCGGAGCATTCCTTTCCTTACCTTCACCCCGACACTCTCTTTCAGACCTTTATTAATTTAAGTTTTATTAATTACAGACAAAACTCATTGCTAGCGCGAACAAGTGATTATTTAAATAATGCAATTAAATACGATGACATCGACCCATTTGCAATCAGTATTTCAGGAGTCAAGCGATGTCTAAGCCTTAAATTTTTCAACAGTGACTAAGCATCTCGGTGCCTTTTTTACATCTGCATGTTACTTTTAACCAATAGCTTATTCGTGAAAACCTATCATTGGTTTTGTTTTGTTAATTAGCATATCAAATCAAATGTATTTAGGTGTAGGTTTTCCATAAATAAATATATTATTACTAGCTGACGCGTCAAACATCGTACGGCCTCACAATCAATAAATAAAAAACTTTGATTTCTGAACGACGGAACGAACACACACACACCCACAGCCAGGTGGTAGGGCATTTGCCCGACTGGATGGCTACCACCCCTGGTCTAAAGTATGTCGCCATAACAACCTTGAGTTGTGTTCCGACATTAGTGATCAGGTTCCAGTCTCCCTTGAGAGAGCAGCAGCGCATTGTAGCACCTTTGGTGTTGCAAATGTCTATAGGCGATGGTTACCGCTTTCCATCAAGTGGGTCGTCTGCCTGTCTGCTGAGCTCCTGCAATAAAAAAAAACGAACATCAAACGTTTGACATTCAAAACCAAAAAATGAAAAAAAAAACACTTTTAAATTTAATTTTATTTCTAAACGACGGCACGAACATCAAATGATTGACAGGTAGAAATAGTTTCTAAGGGAAAGCGAAATTGTTGTTTTTATTATATTCCAAGCATTTTTTTCATATATACTCACCTTTTAAACCTTCCCTAGACTTCCACAAATAATTTGAAACCAAAATTAGCCAAATCAGGCCAGCCGTTCTCGAGTTTTAGCGAGACTTACGAACAGCAATTGATTTTTATGTATATAGATGTATAGAAATAAGATTTTAATTCAATAACACACGAATTTAGTAATCTTGCAGCTCAATCTCGACCTATAAACATTTATATAGTTCCTGCTACATTCGTAAGATCGTTAATCAGGCGGTCGTTGTCTAAAGTAAATGAAACCTGTGAACTCGTGCTGAGAGTTTACGACATTCATGAGCCACAACTTTTATACCAGCTTAATTAGTTCAACCGGTTGTTATCCCAAATGTTCGGGGGCTTTGAATAATACTGTTTAATACGTCTGGCATAATATTATGGGGGAATTAACTTAATATTGTCGCTTAAGAAATAAAGCTGCTACATACTTTTATTTTGTATATACGTATATATATTACTATTATATTTTTTTATATATGTATTAAATTTATAAATTAGTGTATGTATATTTAAATTGTACAGTCCTATATTTTTTCTGCTCCACCTACATCGCCAGATTAGTTAAGAATTTATTTTAAGCTAGGTTGCCTGGAAGAGATCGCTTTTAGCGATAAGGCCGCCTGTTGTTTTGCCAAAAAATATTGTAATTATACATTTTGTTTTTGTATTTGTTTATTTTGGTGAGCAATAAAGTGTTATCTATCTATTTATCTATCTATACTTTTTCGTGTCATGAGCGAATTTTAAGATTTCGTAGAAATATTGGCAAATGGAACGGAACTGTTATATTCTTGTTATGTGAGTTCGTCCGTCATCTTTTGCTTTATTTATTGAAATGAAATGTTTTTTTATGGCAGAAGTTTAGCAGACAGGCAAACGGCCCACTTGATGGAAAGCGGTTACCATCGCCTAGGGATATTTGTAACACCAAAGGTGCTACAAATGCGCCGCTACTCTTTTAAGGGAGGGTGGTACCTAGTGACTAATGCCGGAACACAACACAAGGTTGTTATGGCGGCGTACTCTAGACTGGGGTGGTCGCCATCCAGTCGAGCAAATGCCCTACCTGGCTGTGGGTTGTTTTGTCGCCTCTTACGACAGGCCGCCCCAACGCAGAAAATTGTATTCTTTCTCCGTTCCTGCATTAAATAGGCTAGTCTTTATATATGTATGTATAATATATATTGCTACAGATTTGTCAGCAGTTTTTATTAAATAATAAATTATCATTCAATATTTTCTCAAATAAAATAATTGTACAAAAGGTTGATTTCAAAACCATTTTAATGTTTAAGCATAGTTATTCACGAAACTTCGCTAGCTTTACTTTCGATTCCATATCACATGAAAACATTCCGATTTCCTGTAAGCCGACATTAGACGGTTCATTTCTGCCTTTCAATTTGGTTAAATCAACCAAAGTGATCATATAAACATAACCTGGAATCATTCAATATCATCGAATACTACAGTCCTTTCAGTTGCGTGCCTTTCAACATTATTGAAAGTGCATATATTGCTTGATATAATCTTGATAAACACTTTTCACTTCATTTAGTTGTTCATACTTAAAGAACATTAAAAATACTATGTCATATGATGATCAGATCACTCAGAAGGATATCAATACATACATACATACATAACTTCACGCCAGTTCCCTTGCGGGGTAGGCACGAACAACAGAGCGCCATTTAGGCCCATTCTTACACACCTCACTTGCTTCTTTGACATTCATAACTCTTGTCATGCACACTCGTCTGTTCTTAAGGCTCCTGACATCACTCTTCGCTAGTACACGATCAATTTGATCACGGAAGGTGTGTCGTGGCTTTCCACGACTTCTGCATCCATCCACTTTTGCATTGTATATCTGTTTAGTCATTCTTTCATCATGCATTCTTTCTACGTGCCCGAACCACCGGAGAATTCCTTTCCTTACCTTCACCCCGACACTATCTCTCAGACCAACTCTCTTTCTTACTTCGGTATTACGAACGCGGTCCGCGAGCGTCACTCCGCAGATTTTGCGCAGTGCTCGCATCTCAACCGCGTTTACTCTACTTTCATGCTCTTCCATACCCAACTCTCGCTTCCATACGTGAGCGTAGGTACCAGCACCGCGTTGTGTATGGCGAGCTGGGCCTTCTGGCTGAGGTTCTTAGCGCCTAGAAGTTTACCTAACGCTCCATTCAAACTATTCCCCAAATTCACTCTTCTTTCTATATCAGCGGTGTACCTTCCATCCCTGCTAAAAGCACATCCAAGATATACAAACTCATTCACTTGCTTCAGCATAACATCATCGACCATTATCCTTGCATTCGTTCTGGTTTCTTCTCTTTCAAACACCATAACCTTTGTTTTCTTCGCATTCAAATCTAAGCCTCTCGCCTGACAGTCATCTTTCATCATTGTGACTAGTGTTTGCAGTTCTGAGGATATCAATACATATAAAAATTCAAACAACAGTACATACTATGGTGAGAAGGCGTTTCTAACTCTATACCTGGATACTAGAATAAACTGTAGGCAAAATTGAAACAATGATTTGTTCTTTAAAATGAAATCATTCGAAACAAAAATCATTAAACCTGTTTTAGCAACAAAAATATGTTAGCTTAAGACAAGTCGAAATAACAACAAACAACGAAAAGTCATTGCGACATAAGACCTTCCAGCCTTGCAACAAGACATTCAATATTCAGAACGTCCTCATTTTCCTTTGTTCTAAGCGGGCTTTCATAAAACAGTTCGTCATTATAGTGAAAGGATCTCCTTAAAATGTTATTTGCTCAAATATATTACACAACACTTACCGTCTGAATATGGCCCTTACCTAGATAACTCTTGATGAGACACCGAGTCAAATTTTTAAGCCAAATCTCTTAAAGACTGACAAAATATTGCCCTGCACGACTTTTATTATATATAGGCTTTAAACCTAGTGTCAGCTATACATTTTTTTTCATTTATTTTATATAGTACTAGCGGCACGTCAGACGTTGTCCTGCTCTGAAAAAATAAAAGTCTAGGACCTGATACCAGCGCCACCTACCGGTTCCAATTAAATTAAATTTAAAAGTGAAGTTTTTTTTTCATTTTTTGGTTTTGAATGTCAAACGTTTGATGTTCGTCCCGTCGTTCAGAAATCATTATTTTTTATTTATTGATTCTGAGGCGGCACGAAGTTTGCCATGTCAGCTAGTTTTAAATATATTTATAAAACTTCTTAGTAAATATATCATATTTCGATACAATCTTTAATTGTTTCAACAAGCACAATAAATCAGCAAATGTCTAGACAAAAATCACACAAGCATTCATTTAAAAAAAATGCCAATTGCTAGGTTTGAAATGGCACAGCTAAATTAGTGTTACCATTCACATTACAGAATTGAAAACCAAAATTAAAATTAGGCTGAAATATGTTAAAAAGCATTTTTAATTATGTACAAATAAAGAATAAATTACAATACTAAACCATGTTTAAAAGTCCTACAAAACCTAATCATAGAACTCCGAAGTTTTAAGTTTCACACACAAATGCGTCTTGAATTTTTAATGAATACATAATTCACCTCACGTTACAATGTAAATTATGTAAACTAACGTATTGGAATGACGTATGTGGTTCAAGAAAATCTGGGCGGTTTTAGAGAATTATGTTTGTACTTCGCCGAGACAACTCTGCGGTTACTTCTTGTTTACTCGTTCAACTAAATATCATGCTCAAGTTCTATTAACTTCGTTGTGAAATCGTTGGTTTTTATATCATGAAAATACATACAATTATACATATAGTTGTTTTGTACAAATGTGATTGTCCATTTAAAATTTGTCTGGAAGACATTGCTCATAGCGTTAAGACCGACAATCTATACTATAATATTATAAGGCTGAAGAGTTTGTTTGTTTGTTTAGACGCGCTAATCTCAGGAACCGCTGGTCCGATTTGAAAAATTCTTTCAGTGTTGAATAGTACATTTATCGAGGAAAGCTATAGGCTATATTATATTTTCAAAAAAATTAGGGATCTTTACTAAAAGTCCAGAATGACTAAAAAATGACCCGAAAAAATCCTTACACGGCGTGCGCTGCGAAAACTATTGATTATAGAACAAAACAATGTACTACCACTTTGCAGAACATATAATTGTCTACAAAAAATATCCCGTAACCATATGTCTAACTATTGTAGTTATCTCACAATAAGTGTTTTCTTTTATTTTTTTAAATAATTAAAATGCCGTCGCTTCAAACTCTTTATTTTGTACCTTGGTATTAATCCTTATCAAAATAAATTACTCCATATTCAAGACGAATTCAATACCTTTCTAGAACTTTTTGAATTATTCAATTCGAACCTTTCATTCAAAAGATATTGCGAGAGTTGTAGCCAAATATACTAATATTGATTGATTGAACGCGCTAATATCAGGAACTACTGGTCTGATTTGAAAAATTCTTTCAGTGTTGGATAGCCCATTTATCGGGGAAGGCTATAGGTTATATTATATCATCACGCTAAGACCAATAGGAGCGGAGCACCAATGAAGAATGTTTCAAAATCGGAGGGTTTTGAAAACAAATTCCACGCGGACGACGTCGCGGACACAGCTAATATACTAATACAATAGTATTATTAGCTTAAGAGCCCATGACGGCCAGACCTTCGTTATTTTATAAAAGCTAAAAGTTTTTCTGTGCATTTCCCCTATACAGGTAAGAACGACCAGCGACTATAGAGTTTGGGTTGTGGTTACTTGGGCAGGTAACAGATAGTAAAGATGTATTATAAAATGGTACCTTAAATACGTTAAAGTGTAGTAAAACTCATTTTTTTATATTTTCTTCGGGATAACTTTTATACTATTACGGAAGTATAATTATAATTTATTAAAGTTTAGGGGTATCTGGCAGGGGGTAAGTTAAGGTTAAAGTTGTCCCGAAGAAAATAAAAAAAATGAGTTTTTGATGAAAATTGAATTTTCCCGAGAGCGGTGCGCGAAGTTGTTCGGCTACCTAAAAACTAGCTTATTTCGACACAGTTTTCATTAAAACGATAGCTTACATCTTTTTTAAATGCTGCGGTATTTTGTGCGCGGAAATCCCGCGGGAATTTCAAGTCAAGTATGGACAAAGTCGCGGGCATATCCTAGTATATCACATATGATTATAAAAACGACAGTTTAGATGGATGCTTGTTGCTCAATCACGCCAGAACGGCTGAACGGATTGAATGAAATTTGGCACAGAGGTAAATTATAGTACAGGCACTGATGGATTACTCAAGTTTTAATAAATTGGGCAGTTCCATTGCCCGGGAGTTCCACATACCTGCCGAGGCCTCCTTCGGGTTGCTAATTTTTATTTCTTTTCAATATTGTAAAGCGGCGTATAGTGTAGTGGAACAGTTTTTTTTATTATTAACAACTCTACGGACTCGAGTTCCGTACCCTTTTTCACAACTTAATTTCTAGATTTCATTTTTTGAATTTAACACGCTTATTAGTTATTTTGGTCTCTTGTGTGTGACATTAATTTATTGATTTTTGTGTTGAGGTGTATGTATCTTACGCATAACTTATTATATTAATCTATTCTTGTTTTAATACTAAACTTATACTAATGTAGAGTGTATCTGTTACATGCTGGTGTTGTTAGGAAGTGCATGTGCAGTGTCGGCCTTATATCTATAATTATATATATTGTCCTATCTAGTGCCATATGTGTTGTTTTTTTCTTTTCGGTGCCTGGGTTATTAATTAGACTCTTTGTGTGTGTGGAACAGTTACGAGTCAATAGATGGCGCTGTGTAATAATTGAGGTCGCAAACGATTCCCGAGACATACAAAGAATATTTACAAGTTTTCCAACAATAATAGATGGGCCTCGGCCTGCGAGGAATAACCATAGTTTCGCTGAAAGATCTACCTTTGAGACTGAGAGGTATTTCACCTCGCTCCTCCACCTGTCACCTAGTCGAGTCGGGACATTCCTAAAATAGCATACTGCTTTTAGCTACATTTATTTATTTATTATTATATATATCTCTACGGACTCGAGTTCCGTACCCTTTTTTAATACTTTTTTTTGTTTTTTTTTTTTTTTAATGCAGGAGTTCAGCGGACAGGCCGATGGCCCACTTGATGGAAAGCGGTTACCATCGCCTATGGACATTTGAAACACAATACTTAATTTCTATGAAAAATTTGAGACTCTGTACACGCTTATTGTTTGTTTTTGTTAGTGTATGTGACATTACATGTAGTAATTTTTCTGTTTTAGTGTACCTTAAGAATAACTTATTATATTAATTTATTCTAATTTTAATACTAAACTTATACTAATGTAGAGTGTATCTGTAACATGCTGGTGTTGTGAGGAAGTGCATGTGCAGTGTTGGCCTTATATCTATACTATATAGTCGTATCTAGTGTCATGTGTGTTGTTTTTTTTTTTTAGCTACATTGTATTCATAGAGAACCAATAGTTACTAAGACTTGACTATTGTAGGGACAAAGGATCCTTATTTCCAAAATGCCTAAGAAAACCTAAAAAAAAATACCATGACATTATACATGTATCAAAGTACTGAAAAGTTTAACTTAGTTATATTGTATTCTACCCATAGTCCCTCAAGACTATAAGTAGAATACCGAACCTAGGTCACCTTATTCTATAGGCAAGGTACCCAAAAGGCTGGTACCGTTTCCTCACTGGATCGCCAAACCGATCATTGTACACTTAAGTATCACTTACCTGGAAAATTAAGGAAGTCCTCCAAATTATCCTAATTTTATTTAAAGATTTGAGGAAATTGAAAAAATAATTGCCTGTCTTTGAAATTACATATAAAATGACACGAAGATATTGTCGAATAAAAAGCACCGAGTGTGGAATCGATATATATATACATACATACATACATAACTTCACGCCAGTTCTCTTGCGTGGTAGGCACGAACAACAGAGCGCCATTTAGGCTTATTCTTACACACCTCCCTTGCTTCTTTGATATTCATAACTCTTGTCATGCACGCTCGTCTGTTCTTAAGGCTCCTGACATCACCTTCTGCTAGTACACAATCAATTTAATCATGGAAGGTGTGTCGTGGCCTTCCACGACTTCTGCTTCCATCCACTTTTGCATTGTACATCTGTTTAGTCATTCTTTCATCGTGCATTCTTTCCACATGCCCGAACCACCGGAGCATTCCTTTCCTTACCTTCACCCCGACACTCTCTTTCAGATCTTTATTAATTTAAGTTTTACTAATTACAGACAAAACTCATTGCTAGTGCGAGCAAGTGATTATTTAAATAATGCAAGTAAATAAGATGACATCGACCCATTTGCAGTCAGTATTTCAGGAGCCGAGAGGTGTTCAGCCTAATTTCCTTGAGCTACCAAGCTTAATAACGCAACAGTTCTCTAGAACTTTCTACTCTACTCTCTAGTTCTCAAATAACACGTTGCGGAGCGGTGTACATAGAATAGGAAGAAAATTTAAATTTTAACTTATATGTATGACCTTCAAAAAGTGTTCTCCAGTGGAACTTTTTTGAATAAAAACTTTTGAATTTGAATTTTCCGCGTATAATAACGACTTGAAGGGAACTTCTAGCCGCGGTATTCTCTCTGCGGTATGACATGGGATCATTGAAGAAGGGCGTTATAAAATTTCTCCGAGGCCGGCAACGCGTTGGCAATACCCCCGAGGTGGCGCTCACCACTTTCCATCTGGTGGGCCGTCTGACTGTTTGGTAGCTTTTGGCAATCAAAAAAAAAATATTTTTTTTTTTTTATTGCAGGAGATCAGCAGACAGGCAGACGGCCCACTTGATGGAAAGCGGTTACCATCGCCTATGGACATTGGCAACAGCAAAGTTGCTGCAAATGCGCTGCTGCTCTCTTAATGGAAACTGGAACCTGGTCACTAATGCCGGAACACAACTCAAGATTGTTATGGCGACATACTTTAGACCAGGGGTGGTAGCCATCCAGTTGGGCAAATGCCCTACCACTTGGCTGTAGGTTGTTAAGTCGCCTCTTACGACAGGCCGCCCGGCCGCAGGAAATTGTATTCTTTCTCCGTTCCTGCACGGTTGTGCAGGAACGGAGAAAGTAACGCAGTAATATGACAAGATGATGGTATCTTATTACCTGTTTTTTATTTATACTTTAATATTATAGAGAGGTAAAGTTTGTGAGTCTGTAGAGAGTAATCTCTGGATCTACTAAACCGATTTTAAAAATTCTTTTACTGTTCGAAACTTACGTTAACAGGGAGTGTCATACGCTATATCACATGACGCTATATACCACGGGAGGGGGAAAGAGCGCGGGTGAAACCGCGCCAGGCCGCTAGTAGACTATAACTTCATAATCGTGCAAAGCTATATTTAAAATCAAGTAGAAGAACTCTTCTATAACAAAACTGTAGAGGTTTCGAAGAAAAAATATTGTATTTCGTTTCAAAGAAAACATATCGCATTTCTTTTTAAATTCCTTAAAAAATCACCCGAATTCTAACAGAGTACTTTAATATGAGCATGGAATACTCACGAGCAGTAACTTAGCAACACGAGCCTTGAAGCCATACAAAATGTCTATCTTTTTCGCATTCCCGAATGAAAATAGCGTAATAAAATCCAATTTATATATGGGTACGTCGTAAATTGGTTGAATTTGGCACATATCAGACACCCCAGTCTTTGTACTCGGCTTAATAAAATCAAGTGGCTCGTCACACGAGTCCGTAACAATTGTATATAGCGTATAAAAGCCTTATTTGAATGTTACGGAATGGTGCCGTGAGTGTACTCTACAGTCTGCTTTAAATAGGACGGACGGTATGGGAAAAATTAACTTACGAAAATAAAATTAATATTCCTTTCAAAGGTTTTGAAATTAATATTAATTTACGATAACGCTATGGAGGTGTCAACCATACCGTCCCATTTGACGTCAATTGTAACTTTAATTTTTTGTTGACCAAATAAAAACTAGTGTAGGTACAGTCGCGGAATGAAAAGTTTCGTCACATTACAGTCGACTTTTGCTTGCATGAGTACAAAAAACAGGACTACCAACTTTTTAATAAATGTTACGTTTTATCTCGTTTATAAAGCACTAACTGCGCTCCGCGGTCTCACCCGCATGATGATGGAAATCGTTATGTTTTGGATAATTCACACTATATCTTTTTAAATTATAGCCTATGTGATATTCTGATGTGTGAGCTATATTAATGTAAAGTTTCATCAAAATCCATTCAATGGTTTTTGGGTAAAAGAGTAACAGACATCCATACATTTTTACAAACTTTCGCGTTTATAATATTAGTAGGATAGACAGGTGGAAAAAGCCAATTGCAATATTGACAATGAAAAATACTGAGAATAACAAAAGAAATAAAGAGAATATAATCACTACTCTTAATATAAATAATGAAACCAATAAAAAGGTTTTATATCACTAAGCAATATTCTTAGACGAGATAAAAATTCAAACAACTTTGACAATTTTAAAGTTTATTGTCAAACAGTTAATCATAATTTACTGTGGGACAGTATTTTCTGTGACTTAGTTTGAATAAGTAACATGTGCTCGCGGAACGTTTAATGAATCAATTTGAAAACTGGCGAACCTTTTCATACTACGATTGTACATAGGTGGTAAAAACCTTGATATGGAAATCACTATATTTTATGAGTATTGTCGGAATACTCAACTAAGGACATGTGTTTCACGAAATCAATAGGTATGTTGTTGAAGTTATAAAGGAATATACTTATAGCTACCTTGGTAAAGATTAATACCCGATCATAGATCGGTAAAGCTATGTTAATTACAGGCTATGATTCTCGTGCAATAATTAGCTACTACATGCACATACATAGGAAGAACACCGCAGTGAGAATGGATTGTTCTTTTTTTTGTTCAGAATCCAGCTGAATAGCCGCAGATGGCTGTTTCAGCGATATCGGGCTTGGTGGGCTTCCCGACTCCGTGGGAGTGGAGGCGTTCAATCCGGAAGCAGCGCGATCGAGGAGGCAACTTCTTTGAGTTTCATCCTCGGCTCCGACCGCTGCGGGGGGAGATGACTTTAACAGACCAAGCCAAAAGGCTGAAGTGTTAAAGTGGTGACAGTTATCGACTCCGCCGGCGGAGACGATCCTTATATATTTTTACTACCGCTTCGAAACATGTTATAGCTGGTAGAAAAAAAAGTCGGAAGAAACTCTCCAGCAACACACCTATTGCTAATCCTATAAGGCTATTTTTGACTCTAATGAGTGGGTGCAATTGGTAGACCAACATTACATTACGCAGGCTCCCCGGCGTCTGTTATGCCAGGCTGATGTTCTGAGCCTTGGGGGGTCGTTATGGCAAGAAGTTGAGTGATTTCGTTTGGCTTGTCAATGAGTACATTTACAAATACATATGTAGGAATCGTATTTGTTATTATAAAGTAACCATATGACGGAATTAGTCAATAACAGGATAGAATATTCTTTCACGTAGTAATCGGAAGTCGTATAACCGGATGTCAACGTAGAAGCATTTATTATTAAGCTAACGGATATCGGAAATAGAGTAACCGGATGTTGGAAGTTAATACGTATGGCGGAAGTTGGTTTTATAAAGTGTGACTGGGGTGGCGCCACAGCATTGCCGGATGTTGTCACTGCGGCGCGCTATGAGGACTTTATAAATACTGGGTGTTCGGGTAGAGGGGGCAGTATCTTCAACCGGCAGTCTGCAACTAAGTCTACGACGGACAGTGTACATTGGTAGTCTTGGACGAGGAGCACATAATATGTGGTCGATAATTACTGCTTGATATTCGCAGTATTCTTGGAGGGCAAATTGCTGCTCGACACCTGACAAGCGTGGATGCAACTCTTGGAGTTGTCCTAATATATCTGTGTACTATTGTGCAATATTTAATATCGTAATAGTGATAATTCTAGTGTAATAAACTTTGATTATAATATTTCAGATTATTATTATTGTTATTTTCGAAGCGTCATTCGTTCGCTCCCGGCGTGAACCCGACATATACACTATCACCTGTTGCGACATTACAAGATGCAATCTTAACAATAAACTGTGACTTTGATCACATAACTCAATGGTGGAGTAAATCATATGGAGTACAAGTAAATCCCGAGAAAACTCAGCTAATTATCATAAGTAGTTCGCGGATGCTGTGTAGAATTGACTGGTCCTGCTTACCAAATTTCATATTTAATAGTACACAAGTCATTTTTTATAGGGAGCTTGGGGACCCCATATAACTGAATTGAGTCGCCGTCTCTTTGTCTTCAAAATACCTCGAGAGGTCGAAAAACTTCCTGCATATAGCCACCAAAGTTAAGCTTGCAGAGTTAAGGACTCTACTCTACTCTACTCTACTCCCCATTCTTGATTATGCTGACGCCAGATATCGTTCATTTGGTGGAACAAGGACGTTATTGTCATTTTATTAAAATTGAGTTTAATATGTCAAAACTCCCGTAATAAGTGTCTCCATCCATTTGGAGCAACATGACGGTGTTGTATCTATAATATATATATAGTATAATTATAACTCTACCACCATTGCTTACAAATTGATTCAAGAACTCCAAAAAAAAAACACATTACATGCTCTTCTGAAACATTGCAAAAGTGGTAATTACGTCGATGTTCTACCAAATGAGCGATATATTGATTTGAATCTAGAGCAACTTAAAAAACTTGTGCGCCTCCAAATTTTTTGTATAAGGTTCATATTTGGGTTACGCAAATATGACCACGTCTCTGAATTTCGTAAAAAACTCAAGTGGTTGCCAATTCGTTTTTGCCGGAATACTCATATTCTTTTACTCCTTTAGAGTGTGTTATTTGTCCCCACAACCCCGTATTATCTCAAAGAACGCTTTGAATTCATCTCTTCCTCTCACATTTTACGGCCTTCTACTAATCTTAGACTTAATATTTTCAAACATTGTTGATATTTTTTCAATAATTCTTTTACTGTACAGGCTGTTCGACTCTGGAATGCGCTGCCTGTTACTGTTACAAGCCAAATCACTAACAATATTTAAGTACATGACAAAAAAGTACTACCTGCAACATAGTCACGTTTGATATTTTTACGTATATTTATGTATATGTATATATTTATGTATGCAATATTAATAGGTGTATTTATATATCATGTCTATTAAGTATAATTCTCACTTACGTGTATATAATATTTACCATACTTGTATGTTTATTATTAAATAAAATATAATGTAAGTAATTGCATAATTGAATCTGTTTTGAAGTGAAACTTCTATATAGACGAGGTCTTACGATTTTTCTGTTACGAAAAGGCGTCACGGTTGCGTGTTCTAATACTTACAATTTTAAACTCGTGATATCATTCGAATAGTATGTCGAATTGAATAATTCAAAAAGTTATATAAAGATATTGAAGCAGTCTTAAATATGAAGTAATTTATTTTGATAAGGATGAATACCAAGATACAAGTAAAGAGCCTTTTCTAGCGGCGGCATTTTAATAAAACATTTAAAATAAAAGAACACTTATTGTGGCATAACTATAATAGTTAGAATAAGTTGTCGCTACACTTTTTGTAAATAATGATGTGTTCTGCAAAGTGGTAGTACACTATTATATTCTATCATCAATAGTTTTCGCAGCGCACGCGATTTTAGGTATTTTCTTTACTTCTTGGGTTACATTATTGGAGTTTTAGTAAGGATCCCAAATTTTTTTGTAAATATAATATAGCTTATGTTACCCGGCGATAGCGTAGCTTGCCAACAGTGAAAGAATTTTTCAAATCGTTTCAGTAGTTTCGGAGCCTCTTCAGTGCAAACAACCAATCTAATCTTTCCTCTTTATAATATTAATATAGATATTCATATTCATTTTATTATAAAATGAATTAGTTATTTGCATATTATAAAAAGCGCAAGATTTTGCACTGGAAGCTGTTTAATAAAATTGAGAGCTGGGTTGCCCTAAAACGCGCTATATCTATTTCCGTAAGCTCTAAATTGGCAGCCCTGGTGAGCCGAGCGCCGGGGAAGTCCCGTAAACGATAATACGAGCGAGGATATATCTCGTCCTCCGACGACCTTATCCCTGTAATACTTAAAATCGTGTTCTGCGCATCGGAAAGTGCGATGTTCCGAACCGCCATTAATGGAGGCAAACTTAAGTTTGCATCGAACTATACCTCTGCTCTCCATGTGGCTGGGCATCACTGCCTCTATTTGTGGTCTGTGCAAAAAAATATTAATAAATAATTTTAGAGTAGACTATGGATATTTTTTGGTTCCGGATCGAATTCAGTTTTTTGTTTAATAAAATAAAATATGTTTAAATAAAGAATGCATTCATTAAAATGTATCTAACCTAACCAAATCATAATTTGCAATAAACCTGCGAAGAATCGAAATGTGTGCTGGGACACATATTAGAAGTGAAACTTCAACGGACAAGTGGAAAAACGAATGGCAATGGACAGGTGGAAAAACGAATGGCAAAGGATAAGTTTAGTGGAAAAATGAATCGCAACGGACAAGTGGAAAAACAAATTGCAACGGACAAGTGGAAAAACTTCAGCTGACAAAATGAATCGCAACAAAATTTTAACTTGAAGTCTTACAGGCAGATTGTTAATGTACTTGTCTAATTTGAAAACCTGCCCGTAAAACTTTAAGTTAAAATTTTGATGCGATTCATTTTGTCACTTGTCAGTTGAAGTTATTCCACTTATCCGTTGCGATTCGTTTTTCGACTTGTCCGTTGCGATTCATTTTTCCACTTGTCCTTTGCCATTCGTTTTTTTTTTATTGACCTGCCACGGGTTGTCTAGAAGAGATCGCTTCTTAGCGATAAGACCGCCCATTGTGCACATATAGAATATTATTAGGCTATAAGTTTTTCTGTGTTTTCTGTAATGGTGTACAATAAAGTGTTCTCTCTCTCTCTCTCTCTCTCTCTCTCTCTCTCTCTCTCCCTCTCTCCCTCTCTATAACAGGATGTTATTCAGAAAGTCGTAGTGGCTTACACGGAAGGCTATTACAAACGCCATAGGCTGCATACGGCGTGATACTGGTATTTATCTTGCAAAGTTCAGCATGGTAGAGTTTAGCTAATAAAATATAATATATACAACAATGATCTTTAAATCTAAATCAAGTCTTTCTGTAAAGCACCTCAAATTCGCGACGTTGAATATCTTAGGTGCTAATACTGATTTATGTAAATATATAGTAATAAAGTTATACTCGTAACACACGAACCATTGCGTAATACGTCGTACTTAAAGCATACACGAAAGGCACACGTGGTAAATGACGGCATACATAAAGTTTATACTTAACCATCAACGTTTTACAACATCTAAACTGGCGTCTTGCCTGCGGTTAAAGTGAAAAGTTCTAAAAAACCTGCCTAGAAC
The DNA here is from genome assembly GCA_019925095.2 of Dendrolimus kikuchii. NCBI lineage: Eukaryota > Metazoa > Arthropoda > Insecta > Lepidoptera > Lasiocampidae > Dendrolimus > Dendrolimus kikuchii. Next base: position 4,973,928 of record CM034400.1, read on the forward strand.
GTAAATAACCACCTGAAGTCTTGAAGTGGAAAAGTTAGTACGCAAACTACATCGTAAAAGCGAAGAATTTTCATTTAAAATCATCTAGAATATATTTTTTAGACGGACACACTGCTAAAAGTTGTGGTAAAGGCTATTTTATACCTATATTAGCGGCCTGCCCCGGGCTTTGCACGGCTATTTAACAAAATATTCTATTTTCTTTCAAATATAATATAGCCTATGTCACTCGGAGATAGTGTAGCATCCCCACAGTGAAAGAATTTTTTAAATCGGTTCACTAGTTTCGAAGCCTATTCAATGCAAACATACAAATCTTTCCTCTTTATATTAGTATAGATTATACACTACTAGATTCTGCCCGCGACTTCGCTCGCGTTAATGTAAATTTTGTATATAGAATAGAGGATCGGCCTTTGAAACGTGACCTCATCGCTTCCTGCTATAAAAGCCGCGGTGTGAAGTACACGACTTGTATTGGTTTAGCACTTTCAGCTTCTTGGAGGCTGGAGTACTTTTGCCTTCATGGTAAGCATTGAACTGCATATGATTCGCGATGTCAACAACAACTCTTAAAATGGTAATAAATGATAATCGAAATAGAATCATTCGAGCGTTAAATCCCAGATGCATTCGAAGCGTACGCTTATATGTTTGGCATCCGCTTTCCTAGTTTTTCTTCTCCACTTCGCGCACTCTACAGCATCCCTTGTTATGAGATGTCATCCTTCACGACGTCAAGCCACCTATTTTAGGCCTACCCTTTCTAGCGGGACCTGGTGGAGGAGGCATGGCTAGTCTTCTCTCAGATAACTAGCCGGTCTCCGTAAAACGTGGACATACCAACGAAAGCTATTCTCTTGAATTTTTTCTGCTATGTCATGAACATGGAAATTGCCGTGGATGCGAGAGGTCCTGATGCGGGCCTTCCGCGTGACTCCATACATCCACCACAGCATATTCATCTCCATGACACGCAGTTTTTGCTTGTGTCGCTCTAGTACAGCGTACTCTTCACTACCAGATTCATTCTCAATCTGATTAATGAAATAGTTTCTGCGGGAACGGATTCGGGTGATATCGCATAGTAGACACTATTAGTAATAATTTTGATATGATGAATCATTTGATTTATATAGATATACTAGGATATGGCCGCGACTTCGAGTACGCTTGACTTGATATTCCTGCTAGGTTTCAGGGACACAAAATACCGCAGCATTTAAAAAAATAATGTAAGCTATGGTTTTAGTGAAAACTGTAGAAATAAGCAAATTTTTATGTACTTGAGCAACTTCAAACCGCCCCCGGGAAAAATTCCGCAGGACTTCCGGGATAAAAAGTAGCGCAGATTTTAAGACTAAGAATTAGCTGTCGATCAGCGAAAAGCGTGTCAAAATCGGCCCAGTAGTTTTTACGTGAATCTCGAACAAACAAACAAATCGACAAATGGACAAGAAATCTAAAACAATGCTGTGTTCTCCTTCTTTTATATATCTATTCCAGTTGATTTTCTTAATAGCTTCAATGTGCAGACACATGTTTAGAATTTTCTATAATATTATAGAAGATATTATGAAATTAAGATGTATATACAATACTTGAGGATAGTGTCAAATTGGCTGAAGTGGAATCGCAATTAGACATAAAAGCCTTAATAGAAAAAAAAAACTGAACTTGCCTCTGAAAATATCGAAATACCCTTGGATATCCTATACGACAATATATCTGGATATGATAATAATAATAATATAATAATGGGTAGACAAACACACACATTGTATATCCCCAAATTAAGCAAGTTACGCCTGTGTTATGGGTAATATACAACGGACTACTCTGGGGCCGATCCCAGACACCCAGACCATAGTAAATACGTTTCCGAAATTTACTATACCAGGAATCGAACCCGGAACCTCTGCGATACAGTGAGGTACGCCGGCAAAGGCTTAGCCCGCTCAACCACAGAGGCCGTCATCATACGATGTTTGCATACATGTTACTCAAATGTATAATACAATATAATCCCTATTGTAGAGTAACCAGTTTTAACACCATAGCCTCTTGTTGATATAAGGCTGCGTTTATCACCGTAAAGTTAACTGTGAGATACGTTTTTGTAGGTATTAATATCCGGCTCAGCCCATATCAAGCTGAGGTAGCTACAAGTTTTATGTGTTGCGTAGTGAACTGTAATGAGTTTTGCTGGGGTTTTTGCCCTGCTGTAATAAATGAAAATATAAAAGGATAAAAGAAACGTGAGGATGATTACTTTCAATATGCCTATTCAATAACTTTAATCGGGTAATTTAGTATTTTTGCGACCGCGTGAATAAATGAATATAGGATATGTTTTGAAGCATGGTCGTGAAGTTAAATTATACATACATACATACATACATAACTTCACGCCAGTTCCCTTGCGGGGTAGGCACGAACAACAGAGCGCCATTTAGGCCCATTCTTACACACCTCACTTGCTTCTTTGACATTCATAACTCTTGTCATGCACACTCGTCTGTTCTTAAGGCTCCTGACATCACCCTCCGCTAGTACGCGATCAATTTGATCATGGAAGGTGTGTCGTGGCCTTCCACGACTTCTGCATCCATCCACTTTTGCATTGTATATCTGTTTAGTCATTCTTTCATCATGCATTCTTTCCACATGCCCGAACCACCGGAGCATTCCTTTCCTTACCTTCACCCCGACACTCTCTTTCAGACCAACTCTCTTTCTTACTTCGGTATTACGAGTAACCGTACGAAGTTAAATTAAGTGTCAATAATACCACCGCAATGCGAAGAGCATCGGCTGAGCGTTCATCCTTACATCCTTGAGCCCCTTCATTCATGTACGCAACGTTTCCCAAAAACGTTTCTCTTGCACATCGTGGGGATTGGGAACAAGCTCCTAGAGAGGATTTTCCTACTCCGCTACGATGTGGAATGTTTAAAAAAGAGTGTCATAACATTTCTTCGAGGTCGGCAGTGCGTTTGTGATATATCCAGTGTCGCAAACGTCGCGCTTAAAACCGTTAACTCGTTTTTATCGATTTCAAGCGCGGTATTTTTTTTTATTATGCCGACGTTTAGGCCAATTTTCAGTAGCCGTGGCCAGGGAAGATAAAGATGTGAAGTGTCAATGAGTATTATTAAAGTTTTATTTAGCCTACCGCGAGCTTGTTCATTTTAATTATTTAGTTTTAATTTTGTTTGTGGTTATTATTTACTCTATGAGAGCCTAATCTAATATTTTTTGTATTTTTTTATTGCAGTAGTTCAGAGCAGATAGGCAGACGGTCTACTTGATGGAAGCGGTTACCATCGCCTATGGACATTTGCAACACCAAAGGTGCTACAAACGCGTTGCTGCACTCTTAATGGAGACTAGAACCTGGTTACTTATGCTGGAACATAACTTAAGGTTGTTATGGCGACATACTTTAGGCCAGGGGTGGTGCCACCCAGTCGGGCAAATGCCCTACCACCTGGCTGTGGGTTGTTTTGTCGCCTCTTACGACAGGCCGCCTGGCTGCAGGAAATTGTATTAAATTAAAGAGATGTATCTTAATAATAAGAGCCCATAAATGTCTCACTGCTGGGCGTGGGCCTCCTATTATAGGGGGAACGGACAGTATACTCGCCACGCTTGTCCAAGGCGACTTGGCAGGTTTTACACATCGGTTATCTCGATGTGCAGTTGCATCACAATGTTTTCCTTCACCGTTGTTAGCACGTGGTTATTGTAAGAATATGCACATTAGGTCAGAAAAGTGCCTAAGTGGTGCATGCGTGCCGGCCAGAATCGAACACACGCCGTTTGAGTTAGGGACGCGTGCGCTAGCCATTACGCTACCACGACTTTTTAGAGAGATGTACATTCTTACATACATACGTACGTACATTCTGATTTATATTTATAAATGATTAACTTTATCGAGTTAAATCAGGTCCCAAATTGTATTTCTTTCAAATTATTACCCACTATAAAGGTCCAATCTTAAGACACGCCTACGCCTTGACCTTTTTCCTTTCTAACATACAACAGAGCTTTAATGTTTTTAGGTACGTTATAATTTATTTCTGTACTAAGATAGGCCCGCGACTTCGTCCACGCTCGACGTGAAATTCTCAAGATAGAAAGTACCGCAGCGTTTAAAAAAGAATATAAACTATCGATTCGAACTGCAAACAGCTCCCGGGTAAAACCAACGGGATACCCGGGATAATAATAACAGACATTTTATTACATTAAATTTTTTGTCGCTCAGTTAAAAAATTTAATGTGGCATTTCGAATTAGTCCGAGATCATTCCCGCGGGATTACCAGGATAAAAAGTAGCGCATATTTTAAGTCTAAGAATTTGCTGTCGATTAGCGAAAACCGCATCGAAATTGGCTCAGTAGTTTTAACGTGAATCCCGAACAAACAGACAAGAAATTTCATTGTTTTCTCCATCGTTTATATAGTTTATTCCAGTTGTTATTTTTTTATAAACAGTTTCAATGTACAGACACGGCATGTTTAGAAATTTATAATATTGTTACGAGTTGCGGAGCTCGAATTAAAATGCAGTTAGAATTATTATAGAGTTTATTAGAACGGCCATAAACGAGTACAATAAAACAATGGGCTGTTTCCTAGAAACGTATGCCAATAAATAAGTAAACAAAAGAAGACGATCATAAAAAAATTACAAGTAGTTCAAATACCGACAGGTAATAAAATGTGATTTTACAGATATGCAAGTGGAATTTGTTTTTGGTCGGAACCTAAGTTGTAACAATATTATAGATAAGCAAACTATCGCTTTCATACATTTTCAAAGAAATTTTGAATATTTTTTTTAAATGAAATGAGACTATTTTAGAAATTTATTAATAATAAATAAGCTTATTAGTACGATGGGGTAAGATAAAAACAAAGCTTAATACCTTATTTTCTTTTCAAAAATTATTATCTCTGAGTGATAAGTACAAAATAAACCTAGCTTCACTTCGCCTTTTTAATTTCTTAGCTTTGTAAGTTATCTTTATTTTTTTACGAATCTGTACCTTTATAACTTCGATTCTGATTAAAAAAAATCCGGAATAACTTTTTAGTTGAATTGTGTACATAGCTGATTTTAAACCATTTCCTACTTCAATATTTAACTTTAGATGTCCCATAAGTTTATTAAGACATTTTGTCGCCGCGCGATTTACCAAAGGAAGCTACACACCGGTCCAGCTGGGCATGAAACAGTACGCTCGCGGCGGTGTGTACGCGCAATTCTATAAAATTGCCTATGACAAACGCTCATTGTCTACGGCCAACCGCCAATATTCGAAAATTCATTACGGAAAGACGACGAACAATTGTGCACGCAAGAAAAAAAAATTGTAGAATTGTAAAACATCAAAATATACGCATATTTCAAGCAAAAAGTGCTTCATTGAATACTTCCTACGCTTCACATTTAAACATCATTACTAAAAAGTGTGAATGATTGCAGAAATCGTGTGTGTGTTGTACCAAAACGATCTTCTAAGGAAATATAATGTATACATAGCTCGCTCCATGAAATTCTTAACATATTTTGGGACAAATACATACATAACTTCAGGTCAGTTCCCTTGCGGGGTAGGCACGATCAACAGAGCGCCATTCAGGCTTATTCTTACACACCTCACTTGCTTCTTTGAAATTCATAACTCTTGTCATGCACACTCGTCTGTTCCTAAGGCTCCTGACATCACCTTCTGCTAGTACACGATCAATTTGATCATGGAAGGTGTGTCGTGGCCTTCCACGACTTCTGCATCCATCCACTTTTCGCATCCACATGCCCGAACCACCGGAGCATTCCTTTCCTTACCTTCACCCCGACACTCTCTTTCAGACCAACTCTCTTTCTTACTTCGGTATCACGAACGCGGTCCGCGAGCGTCACTCCGCAGATTACAATAGTCCAATAATATCGTAACTCGTAACATATTCTTGCCACACAGGTGGCACTGTAATTAATTTGTTGCAATAAATACAATAAAAAAAACTTATTCTTCGCTATATCATAATAGGTTTTCATTTAGCCAGCGTGACTATACATGGTATACAATCACCTAAGCAGCATCTTATTTAGATAAACTCATCAAAGAGAAACACACAAGTAAACCATATATCTGAGTAGTTTGAAGCGTAAACTTACACTATGTATGTTGTTGACCCTCAGCGGCCTAAATAATTAACACTTCTAAGATCAAAGCTAAGCTACCTTGTAAGTTAGACTTAATAATGTAACCCCATAAACATCCTGGTAGGCTCAGCCTCTGTACATCTGGTAGAACAAACTAAAATATCCCGTCACAATTATTCAAGCCACATTGATGGGGTTCGTACTTTAACAATCATGATTAAGTTTGTAATATTCCTAATTGTTTTGTTCTTCGCTGTCAGCGTAAATTTGTAAGGCAGTGAAAAATAAAAAATCGATCACCTCTGTTTTGCATATTACGTAATTATCAAATTACGTAATATGCAAAACAGAGGTGATACCACATATATTTATTTAAATTATTGAGGCAGTTAAAAATAAAAAGTATCACCTCTGTTTTTCGTATTACGTACATACATACATACATACATAACTTCACGCTAGTTCCCTTGCGGGGTAGGCACGAACAACAATTACATACGTAATTTGATAATTACGTATTACGTAATTATCAAATTACGTAATATGCAAAATAGAGGTGATAATACCACACATATTTATGTAAATTAATAAAGCAGTTAAAAATAAAAAGTCTATCATCTCTGTTTTGTATATTACGTAATTATCAAATTACGTAATATGCAAAACAGAGGTGATGATACCACATATATTTATGTAAATTATTGAGGCAGTTAAAAATAAAAAGTATCACCTCTGTTTTTCGTATTATGTAATTATCAAATTACGTAATATGCAAAATAGAGGTGATAATACCACATATATTTATGTAAATTATTAAGGCAGTTAAAAATAAAAAGTCTTATCACCTCTGTTTTGCATATTACGTAATTATCAAATTACGTAACATGCAAAACATGGTGATAATACCCACATATATTTCTGTATATTATTAAGGCAGAAAAATAAAAAGTCTATCACCTCTGTTTTACATATTGCATAATTATCAAATTACGTAATATGCAAAACAGAGGTGACAGACTTTTATTTTTAACTGCCTTAACAGTTTATATTTGCATTACTTAATTAGTTAGTTATGTAGCGAAACTGGCGAAGTAAATCCTTATCATCCTTTGAGGAGGAATTATCCAGTTATTTAATAAGTTTTTGTAAAGTAGATTAATGATAAGGACTTATTATTAACTAACTACCTAATTTATGCAAATGGAAATCAGCCTTTAGTCTGTATGTTCTATCTATTATTTAAGAGCTGTTCCCTTGTCGTTGAAGCCTCCTCCAGTCTTCTCGGTTATGAGCCAGCTTGTTTTACTTCTTTGTACAAGACGACACCCACTTTTCCCTTCACATTAACCATGAATTATCGCCTTGGCCTTCCCTTCCCTCTCGTTACTTCCACTTTTTCTTCGATTAATGTCTAAAAGAAGGCGTCGTGACGTAATAGATGGCCAAACATATTCCCCTTCTTTCTTCAAAAGTTTTTAATATTTTGCAGTTGTTTTTTATATGCAATAAATACTTCTTTATTATACTTTCCTTCATGCAGGAACGGCCGGCCTGTCGTAAGAGGCGATAAAACAAGCCACAGCCAGGTGTAGGGCATGTGCCCGATTGGATGGCTACCACCCCAGGTCTAGGGTATGCCGCAATAACAACTTTGAGTTGTGTTCCGGCATCAGTGGCCGTAAATAGCCTTTTATGCGCCCTATGCGAGCTTCTATAACTGCGCCCTTGTTTTTTTAGATATTATAGGTACCCTAGCTAGAGCAATGCTATGTATAGGCCTACTTTATTTCATTCAGGGTGATGAAATAACGCACAAGGACCTTGTTGTTGGTGGACCAATTATCTAATATGTTGGAAGAAAAATCTATTTTTTTAAAGAACTAGACCACAAATACGTTCATGCGCTGCCAAAAAAATGAGCGCAATGTTTCGTCTAATTTAACAGACGTTTTTGATGATACTGGCATGTAGGTACGTATGTGTTCTTGCGCTCCCCAGAGTCTACGCCCTGTACCTGGGCACCGGTGCGCACTGACTGGGCGCTGCGTGAGCTTGTCTGCTGTGCTTCAGCAATAAATTTAAAAAAAATGACTTTTTTTTCGAAAATGTTATATGTTTTAAATAGTAAAACGTTAAAAAGAGAGAGAAGACCGATCTGTCACGTCATCTGGTTTTACTCAAGGAACTTCTCGGAGTCGCGTGCTCTTCTACCATAGCCTTCTTCCAAATAGAAGCAAAACTTCTTTTTTCCACTAAATAATTAGTCAAGCAGTTAACTGCGTATACGTATGAAATTATGACGAAATACATCAAACAATTCTAAGATCTATCTCAATTTTCAATAGGTTGGTTATAAAGAATTTTTCTGAATATGACTTCAATCCATTAGGCAAACATAATTCTCGGGAGTCTTTTATGAAATATTAAGTTCAAGTAGATATTATCAAGGCCCGTCTTTAGAATTCCTCAAATGCTCAAGTATTTTTACGTATTACATTACAACGTATGCCGAGGTTCACCTTATCTTTGATATAAAACTGAAATTACAGGTAGGTATAGAGTACAATACAAGCAGGTATCAAATTATAACCTGTAAATGAATATTTAAAAATAAAAAAACCGGTAGTGGACGACGAGCTAATATAAGATTGAAAATCTATATATTAATACGTGAAACAAAAACTTTGTACCCTTTTTTATGAAAATTCACACATTCTTCTTTTTTATTTTTTTTATTGCAGGAGATCAGCAGACAGGCAGACGGCCCTCTTGATGGAAAGCGGTTACCCTCGCCTATGGACATTTGCAACACCAAAGTTGCTACAAATGCGCTGCTGCTCTCTTAAGGGAAACTGGAACCTGGTCACTAATGCCGGAACACAACTCAAGGTTGTTATTGCGGCATACTTTAGACCAGGGGTGGTAGCCATCCAGTCGGGCAAATGCCCTACCACCTGGCAAAACACTTATAGTTTATATAGAGAATAAGCGACGAATGCTAATATTGAAAAAAAATTATGCATAAAAAATACATTAAATCAATAAAAAAACATTACACACACTACCATGTATTTGACACACACACGCATATATACTCTTTTGTTTATTGTTAAAGTCGAATTAACAGTGTAGCCTTTGCGAAATTTGTGATTATAGAAGTGTAGTCTTTGATATTAATTATTATGGTCGGATTTCGACCACGGGCGACCACTAGTGTTGTTAATTTCAGAATAATTAGCGGCAGCAAATAATTACTTCCAGATCGTCGGAATTAATATCTTACTGTAAATATATAATTACAAGTTTCTCCGTAAATGTAATAAAGACCCTTGCTAACCTCTTCTAATTAATCAAAATCACTTGTTTGCTCCGAAGCTATTAGTTAAAAACAAATTATTATATAACTTCATAATCAACATTCCAGTAACGAACGAATAACAGCCATATGTATATCGTAAAGATTTGGGAAACAGGTGCTGTTAATACGGTCCCTTCGAGGCCAGAATATACAGAGCTCCTAGTCCATTTTTGTGTTCGTCCGGCGAAGTTGTTGGTCATTGAGTGTGTGCAGAACTAAGGGTCACGTTATGATGGATAGTGTGAATTTACTGAAGGGACGGAAATTAAGGGCGCGGCTGAAGGTTGACTGGGATTAGCTGACTACGGATTATTGGAATTGTTTAACTTTACAGCCAAAATCCAAGCTCTTTAGTTTAGCGATACAGTTGTTAATTTCATTCGGGGGCCCCGGCGTCGAGTTTTATTTAAATTAACGTTGATTAAGTCTGTTGTAATGGAAGGTTGTGGGCGGGAGTTTTGATGGAATATTTTAAACGTATATTAGAATATTTGGGCTTTTTGGAATTTACCAGGCGTAAATTACAAACGTTGTGTGTATTATTAAAGCTATTTTGGAATAGGTAAAAGCATGTTTACATTGATAGCTCTTTATAATACACCAATATGTTTTACGAAAGTAAAAGAACGTACCGCCGAACAGTGGAACTCTTTACCGTTGTCTGTTTTTCCTGAAGAATACAATCAAGGTGTCTTCAAGTCTCGCGTGAACAGGTATCTTCTAGATAAGCGTGCTCTATCTTAGGATGCATTTTGACATCAGGAATGCAGAAGACTTTCCACAAACATGCCAAAATTGGGTTAAGGATGCAGAAGACTTTCAAAATGCACCTTCGATCGACTCAATAAAAATCATAACCAGCCGAGGACAAAATATAATATACAATATTCTAAATGTTTTTTCCAAAATATAAACATATTTTTTTTGTACGAAATTTTTTAATAAAAACGGCTTTTTCTCAAAACTGTCAGTATGTGGGTTGGTCCCATTTTGCATAAGTAGGTCCAATTATAAAAAATACTTCCAGGAAACTCTACATAGGATATAGATCTCAAGTACTGACTGTAGTGAAATTTATACCTAATGATAGCTGTTGACGATAGAATTCATTGGATGAACGGCCCGTTTGGTATTACCTAAGAAATAAAAGAATTTAGTTAAAGCTATATAGAATAGTTAATAAATAATATAAACACATAAAATATATTATACATACATAAAAGGCTTGGCTGTTGAAATGAGAGCTTTGAGAAGTATATGTGAAGTAAGCATGAATGATATGATATGGAATAGTGTAATAAGGGACCGTTGTGGATTGAAAGTAAGATGTAATAACAAGAGTTGAAAAAGGAATGTTAAGGTGGATGGATGAAAATAGAATCACAAAACAAGTGTATGAGAGTATTGTGAATGGTAGAGTTGATATCGGTAGACCACGACGTACTGCACACCATAATCAAATAACAGAAGTGTTAAAACGAGGTCAAGTAAAAACCATATAAAATAAACGTGTAAGCATGAAGAGGTTAATGAAAGTAGATGAAGCGAAAGTTGTTTTTAGATATATATAGGTATATCTCTGCCTACCCCCATTGGAAACAGGCGTGATAATGTGTATGTATGTATGTACATAAAAGAGTATTGAATATTTCTTAACTTACCTGTGTGTTATTTTATTAATAAACTAGCTGTCCCGGCAGACGTTGTTCTGCCCTAAAAAAATAAAATTTAGAACCCGATTGCAGCGCTACTTACCGGGTCCAATTGTGAATCTAAACCAACCACGAATCCACTTGAACACACACAAAAAAAAAATATTCAAATCGGTCCAGCCGTTTAGGAGGAGTTCACTGTCAACACACGTACAGAAGAATTATATATATAAAGATAATAATGTAATTGTGTGCACAGAGAACAACTGAACGCACTTACTTCACCCGGGATCGACCTGACGCAGTTGCCCGTGACAACCGATACGTGCCCTACATTCGATTTTTCTAGCACTCAACGGCTTACTTTTAAACCTCAAAAACCTTGTATTTATTCTCCTCCGCACATTTAAACGTCGTGTCCGTTACAGATAGTATATATTATACTAACACAAATAAACTGCAAATATGCTTATTAATATATGCTTCATTTTTTTTCGCCTTCTCCTCCATTATAGAGTAAAATGAAGATAATTGCTTTTTCTTTTCTTTCTTTAATTTTCTTGGGATAAATAAAGGGGGATATATTTTATTTTATTTCTGTATTTTTTCATTTACTATTAATTGTAATATAATATAATAATTATATTTTTTTATTATTTACTTTATTATATCTACGTAGCTTCGGAATCATTATAAATTGAAGGTAAAGCTACTACTGTACCTGGTTTTTAAACACTGGTAAGGACCTGGCTTGTCTTACTGCTTAATACAAAGACGTACAGCCTAGACGGTAAAAAAGTTTTTTAAGGCATTACAAATAGGTACAGCTGTATTATTCTGAATTTAATTTTATTATTCCATTATTATTATTATTTGTATGTCTTTCGAGACCACGGGCCATAAAAATGGCCCGGACATTTGGAGGGCTTGCGTGGGGCCACGGAAAAGCCAACACGTAGAGGCCCTTTGACAAATTTAATGTAAATGTGGCGTGACACTGACCGGCGATTATCCCTGTCTACACCATATAACAATGCACCCAAGGACAAGCCCCGGCCAGCGTAGAACTATTGTGGGAAATGAAGACAAAAAGTTCCGGGCTATTGGGGTGAACTGCTAGTGGTACTAGGGGTATGGGAATATGGGGACTATGGCGTCAGCCCGTCGCAATGTTCAGGGAACATGGAAAAATGGGCAGACGGTGACTCGCCACTCCCTGCATGGGCCCCTAAACATGCCATAGAAGGCAGGGGCAACATGGGTGTGAGTGGCTAAGGGGTGTAGAGAGGTGGGCTGCAGGTTCACCGAAGCTACTTCTGACGTGATGCCATTTATCACTTCCACCCCTGGAGCTTGAGTCTTAGCTCTAGCGATCTCCACTCCGTGCCGGCCAGCTAAGGCAAGCACGGAGGTGGGGGCCTTGCCTTGGCCCCCGGAGTCAGGTACGAGGTGTCGCTACTCACCTAAGGCTTCGCCACAAAGCCCCCCTGCGGGTTTATTATTATTATTATTTTTTTTTTGTAATTAACTATTTGAGTCAATTTTTTATTTTTATTATATAAATTATTTTTTAGTGGAAACTTGATTGATATATGTATTAATTTTGTATTTTATATTTAAGAATATTCATTATTGTATGTTTCCCAAACAAATTAAATAAATAAATTAATTAATAGAAGGGCGCAAACTGTGGGAGTTAGAAACGTACAAAAATTGTATAAGGTAATAATTTAATTGGTTTTTCATTTCTTCTACCTTTAAAGCTAGTGTTCATTAGGGATGCCAATTGCCCACTAGAACCCGTAAACATAAATATTCCTAAATTCTACCCAACTAGATGATACCACATCCTTCTGAAGGTTTTAATATTTTTTTACATGAAAAAGGTTATAGAAAATTGTTATTTTCGCTACTCATCATGGTCAAAACTAGCCTTTATAATTATTGCCTTGATATAATTAAATCAAGGTGTATTAAAAGAAATGATCACAGCTTTAGATTTTCAAAGCATTATCTGACTTCGAATACCGCCATACTTAACGGAGAAATTCCAAATAACTTAGTTAATTTAGTTGAATATAGATGAATCTTTCAAAAGTATATAATAAGTAAGTCTTATCTAATTAAAATTAAATTACATATACAAAATCTAAACTATCTAGCAAATATAATACTTGTTTGAAGACAATTATTTGAAATATTAACTTAATCTTGTTGAAATTATATTAAGAATGTTGGCAAGAACTATTAACTTGAAACTAATTCGTTTATTATCTAAATTATGATGATACGTAACGTATGATAGTATGTAACATGAACTAGTAAATGCTTTATTTTTTTATTTGTTTGTATGAGTTCAGAAGACAGGCAGACGCCCCCCCCACCCCCATCTTATGGAAAACGATTACCATCGCCTATGGAGTACCATGGACATTTGTAACACCATACGTGCTACCAATGTGCTGTCACTCTCTGAAAGGAAGCTTGGAACCTGGCCACTAATACGGGAACAGAACTCAAGGTTGTTATGACCTACTCTAGACCAGGGATGGTAACCATTCAGATGGACAAATAACCTACCACCTGGCTGTGGGTTATTTTGTTGCCTCTTGCGACAGGCCGCCTGGCCGGAGGGACTTGTATTCTTTCTCCATTCCTGCACAGATCAAAATGGTAAACTTCTTAACGCATTTGCAAAAATCTCTTAGCTACATACATGTATCTGAGATAAGATTTTTTGAACTCAAACAAGACAAATAGGCAGACGACCCATTTGATGGAAAATAATCATGGTTGCATATGGAACTTTCCAAGTGAGGTGTGTAAGAATGGGCCATACCCCGCAAGGGAACTGGCGTGAAGTTATGTATGTATGTATGTATGTATAATCATGGTTGCCTATGGAACTTTCCAACATAAACAGATTCGCAAAAATTTTGTTATAAATTGCCTATATACTTAAATCACTTTACGACGTAGTTTCTAAATTATTTGTGTTGGAATCTCTCTTCTACGTTGTGGGGTTCATTTCTCAATAACAAATTTTCGTTCAGCCCCAGAGTTGTCCACTGTTTCTTAACCATAACATAATAAATACTACACTTCCCCCCTACTAAAATCCGCCCCGCGAGACAAACCCCCCCCCCCCCCTCCCCCCAATAATAAGTCTAGTGACTCTCCTGTAAACGTGAAAAAATTGTAATAGCACATAGGATAAGTACGTGGTAGCGTAATGGCTAACGCACGCGTCCCAGACCCAAAGGGCGCGGCTTCGATCCTGGCCGGAACGCATGCACCACTTAGGCAGGTTTCTGACCTAATGTGCGTATTGTTACAATTACCACGTGCTAACAACGGTGTAGGAAAACATCGTGATGTAACCTGCACATCGAGATAACCGATGTGTCAAACCTGCCAAGTCGCCTTGGACAAGCGTGGCGGGTATACTGTCCGTGCCTCAGTAATGGGAGGCCCTAGCCCAGCTGTGGGACATTCATGGGCTGTTATTACATTATTTTTTTATTACATAGGATAAGTGTATAACTATAAGGACATTTTCTTTATGTATGATTTTAAGACAGTGAGTGATAAAGTGCAGTCAGTGCCAGTGAGTCTGACCTACTCGCATTACCTCGTTAGAGATAACAGTGCTTACAAATAAAAAAATTCTACACTTCGTATAGTGTGTATTTAAATTGTTCAACTTGATACCTATTTATCAGCTCCAATCCATCTTATATATCGAAACCCTAAAAATATGCCTACAAGTGTATTTATTATAACTGGCTATAAGCTGATTTTATGTAGCATTTTATACAATAAAATATTCTAATCTGTTCTGTTCTATTTCTTACAATCCGTGAAGGTAAGCAGGCTTTCCTCGTGGTTAACGGGTGCATTAAAATAGTGGGACGATCAGTCGCAAGCGAGCCTTGCAATCCTGCTCACGCACACAGATAGGTGTTTACCGTAAGTTTTTTTTAAATTCTTATTGAAAATAGCTTTGCGTTTGACCACGATCACGTCCAGTGCCGGACGATGATGCGGTCGAAGATAGAGCACGCTTACCTAGATAGTACCTATTCACGCGAGACTTGAAGATTCCCGGATTGTACTTTTCTGGAAACACGGACTCTGGTAGTGCATTCCACAATTCTGCCGTACGCAGAAGGAACGCGGAGGCAAAACGTTTAGTACGCACTGGTAGCGTTTCCACTGTGAAACGATGGCGTAAACCAGAGCGTCTTGTGGTCCGAAGATGGAATGGTGTAGGGGTAATCAGGTCAAACAGTTCAACCGCACACTCTTCGATATGAATCCTATAAAAAACCGACAGACTAACAACCCGGCGTCGATGCTCTAAGCTTTGAAGCCTTGTATTAACAAGCTGGTCACTACCAATCAACCTCTTGGCTCTCCTCTCAATTGACTCTAGCGCTTCAAGCTGGTATTTGGCTGAGCCGTCCCAAAGATGAGAGCAGTACTCCATGCAAGATCTTACTTTAGCACAGTAAAGATTAAAGCAATTGCTCTGCAGTGAAGTAGCGTCTCACCTTTGTAAGTATACTCAGCTTTTTAGCAGCCAGCTGAGCTACACTTTCAATATACGAGCCGTAATTGAGAGTGGATGTTAAAGAAATGTCAAGAAGTTGAAGTTGGTCGGTTATTGGAATGGGTACACCTCGAAAAATGGGACTTAATTCAAACTGACTTTTTTCGCCGTAAACAGACATGCTTGGGTTTCAGCTGTGTTGAATTTGACCAGATTAGCATCACCCCAATCGGATATTGCTTTCAGGGTCAAATTCAATCTTTCAACCATGTCTGTCCGCAAGGATTGGATTTCGTTAAACTCGCTCGCCTTTTGAATCGCGTGAACTATAACTTGCGAAACTTGAGAATTAAGCTCTGCAACATGTCAGTGTTGCCTATCGATTTATCTATAAGCTTTTTAACTGGTTTTTTTTACAAGCGAATCGACTCTCATATGCCCACATCGGTTAAGGCATTTCAACCTTTTTTTAGAAACATATCCTTTGTGTTTCTGACACTCTAGCCGTTTCGTTTGATGTTTCGGACACCAAAAGAACTGTAGCCAATAGAAGATAGGAAAAATATTAAAGTAAAAATTTGCTTCTCGCTTGGAAACCGCTTTTCCTGGATGTTAGACACGTTATGCCTTTCAAAGCATAAAAATGATTTATCTAACTTTATTGAAATTATCTATCTGTATAAATAAAAATGAATCGTAGAAATGTATGTACGCGCATAACCTGAGAATAATTTTACCGATTTTGGTGACATTTTTTGTGTGTATTTGAGTGGGGCCCCGAATTATTTAGATTCATAATTGGAATCGGTAGGTGGCACTGAGATCGGGTCCTAGATTTTTATTGTTTCAGGACAGGCTAAGTCTGCCGGGACCTATAGTTTAATATAATTTTGTTTAAATTTGATTATTGTTCAAATTTGACGGTATGTGCGGAAATTACCTAAATAAACATCATGGTTCTCAGTTCAAGATTATTATAATTAAATAGTAACGGGATTAAATATATTTTTTTATTTTTTTTATTGCAGGAGTTCAGCAGACAGGCAGACGGCCCACTTGATGGAAAGCGGTTACCATCGCCTATGGACATTTGCAACACCAAAAGTGCTACAAATGCGCTGCTGCTCTCTTAAAGGAGACTGGAACCTGGTCACTAATGCCGGAACACAACACAAGGTTGTTATGGCGGCATACTCTAGACCAGGGGTGGTAGCCATCCAGTCGGGCGAATGCCCTACCACCTGGCTGTGGGTTGTTTAGTCGCCTCTTACGACAGGCCGCCAGGCCGCAGGAAATTGTATTCTTTCTCCGTTCCTGCACGGATAAAAAATATTATTATATTTTATTATATATTATTATTTATTAATTAAAATTAATATTTATTCCGTAGGAGTGTTACACTGTAAGTTATGTTTCATGAACTTGTAAGCCGCCATGCCATCCTATGACTATAGATATAATAAATAGGATAAATACTTGACAGTCCGCGCGTAATGCGTCCTGTTCCAACGTCGACTATTTCGTCTTTTGGGCTACGGAATCATTAAAAAAAATCAATTCAATTCAAACGGTCTTATTCATAGAGTAAGTTCGTAGGCTTCTTTGAAGTTCTTAAAGAGTACTACAAACTGACTCTAACTCAATATGAATAATACCAAATATATTTATTCTCAAGATTATAGTTTATAGAGTTGTTATACAAATTTAGATGCATCGTCCTTTCTACCATATTATTACATGCCGACAAAAAGTGAATGCACATCTGCCGGCCATAAACCTGGTTTATTACCTATCCCGCATTTGGATTTCTTTTGTTTACTTTCTGTTTAAGATTTTTAATTAAGAAAAACATTATATTGTTATTGTACTTGTTTTATGGCAGTCATTAGGCAGGTGTGTTGAACTAATTCTTAGAATTTATTGTTTTGCGTCGTGGCATATTGGATTTGTACAGAATAAAAGGAATGCCTGAACGGAGGGGTGAGGCAGTCAAGCGACGATTACGATACTAGCAAGACGTACATTCGATGAGCGATATAGCGACGGGCTTTGCGCGTGTTATTGAATTATGCAGTTTGTACTGGTTGCGTCCAGTTATATTTGTACCTGTGTCATACGTGTTTGTATAGTTCTAATAAATTCTATAGTCATTCCAAGTTTAAAACTAAAATTAAATTTACATTAATATACTAGTTTAGGAAAATGTCAACTAATCTTTATTAATAAAAAAATAATATATTTCAAATTTATGTCGAAAATAAAATTAATTAATAAATTATTAAACTTTCTGTATACGTAATAGCAATAAATATATCTAAAACTACTCAATGATTTTTTTTCAAACCATTTTTCACGATTTCTAGTTTCCATTTCTGCCAAAATGGCTACACAACTCTAAGGCCTCCTTTACGGAGACGCGAGGAAAATCGTTATATTTTGGATAATTCACACTATATTATCATTATTTATTTATAATTTATAAAACATGTAGTTTAAGTATGTTTACTTATGATATACCTAATAACCTGCACCACCTACATCGCCAGATTTGGTTAAACTATTCCTTAAGTTACGTTGCCTGGAAGAGATTGCTAGAAGCGATAAGGCCGCCTACTATTTCTACCATGACAATATTTTAATTGTGTATTTTTAAATTGTATATTTGGTAAGCAATAAAATCTTATCTATCTATCTTTATAAATTATAGTCTATGTGTTATTCTGATGTGTAAGCTATATTATTGTACAGTTTCATCAAAATCTATTCAGTAGTTTTTGCGTGAAAGGCTAACAAACATACGTCCATACATTCTTACAAGCTTTCGCGTTTATAATATTGTTCATTCATTCATACATTATTACATATGTAAGAATAGTATTTGTTATTATAAAATAACCATGTGACGGAAGTAGTCAATAACCGGATAGAGTATACTTTCATGTAGTAATCGGAAGTTGTTTAACGGGATGTCAATGTAGAAGCATTTATTATTAAGCTAACGGATATCGGAAATGGAGTAACCGGATGTTGGAAGTTAATACGTATGGCGGAAGTTGGTTTTATGAAGGAAGTGTAACCGAAGTGGCGCCACAGCATTACCGGATATTGTCACTGCGGCGCGCTACGAGGACCTGTTAAATACGCGGTGTTCGGACAGAGGAGGGGCAGTCTTCAATCGACAGTCTACGAGTCTACAACTAAGTCTACGACCGACAGTCTGCATTGATAGTCTTGGACGAGGACCGCATAATATATTGTGGTCGATAATTACTGCTCGCTATTAGCAGTATTCTTGGAGGGCAAATTGATGCTCGACACCTGACAAGCGTGGATGCAACTCTTGGAGTTGTCCTAATATTTCTGTGTATTATTGTGCAATGTTTAATATCGTAATTGTAACAATTCTAGTGTAATAAACTTTAATTATAATATTTCAGATTGTTATTGTTATTCTCGAAGCGTAATTCGTTCGCTCTCGGCGTGAACCCGACACATACATTGTGCTTAGATAGTCACACTAGAACGAAGAATTGTCGCTGCATGTACACCAGACGCGTGGATGCCATTTGCGGGTTCCGCTGCAAATAACACTGCATTTCAAGCAAACGCGTGTGAAATCGCTTCTACGTACGACGCCACAATTATGGTAGAATTCCGTGCGGAGCTGCCTATCGCAACGCGCGACTTCTCGCGTCTTTATAAATGACGCCTAACTAAGCCTTTACTCAACAATCAACCTCAAAAAGGATTCAAATAACACATTCCTAAATTAATAATACTACAAGTTGATACAATCACAGACAGCAACCATATTTCGAAGCAAAACGTAGGTAGATATTGACCAAGATATTATAGAAATAGCGACGACCCCAGGAATGTCTTTTAGCTGAATGAGAAAATCCCGTGAAGAAATTTCAACGAAATACTGCAATAAACTTTGAGTACTTTCGAGAAGACCGTACTATATTAAGCGCGTTGTATTCTTAATGTTTTTTCGTTTCCATTTGCTTGATGTATTCGGGGCCCAAGTTTTCATAATAATTTTGTTGACTGCTCTCCACGTTTATTTATGTTAAGAAATAGATAAAATATGTTTTGTTTTTAACTTACCTACAAAATTATTTTGATTATTTATTGTTACGAGTTGCAGGACTCGAATTAATATGTCGTTGGAGTTATTATGGAATTTATAAGATACACGTATAACACAGGTACAAATATAACTGAACACAATCAGTCCAAACGTAATGCACGATTCAATAACACGCGCAAAGTGCGTCACTAAATAGATTACCGAATGTACACAACTCTTGCCTCGCGGCTGGTTACCGCTCGAGTGCCGATCTCTCCATTGGGGCATTGATTTATACTGCACAAATACAATACGTCGCTCGGCCGCTTGAACTGAATTTCTTAGAATCACACCTGGCTAATGACTACCATAAAATATTACAACACACAATGGGCTGTTTTTCTAATTAAAAATTTTAAACACAAAATAAACAAAAGAAGTCCAAATGCGGAAAGGTAATAAAGTGTGCTTTTATGATACGCAGGTGTGAATCCATTTTTATCGGTCGTAACATTATAAATAAGAATTTGTGTTTATTTACGATTGTAATTGCGTGTAGGAATGGAGAAATAATACTAATTTCTGACGCGGGGCAAACTCGACTAAGAGGCGATTAAACTACCAACAGCCTCATTGGGTTAGGAATTAGCCATAATAAATGGTATTAGAGGAATAAAATTTTGTTTCTAAGTTCCTAGTAAAATTATTTAGAATTTATATATTAATAATACGTGAAGCAAAAACTTTGTACCCCTTTTTACAAAAATTGCGCGTACGGAGTATTATGAAATTTCGCACACTTATCTATACTAATACTAATCTATACTAATATTATAAAGAGGTAAAGTTTGTAAGTTTGTGACGTTGTAGGGGGTAATCTCTGGATCTACTAAAGCGATTTTAAAAATTCTTTTACTATTGGAAAGCTACGTGTTCGCGCCGCTTATTTTAAAATCCTGTCCTCTTGAAATTATTTCCACAACTACCCGCTTTCCTAACCGCGTTATCCAATCACCTTGTCCCAGCCGCCATCTTCCATTCCATTCAACTATCCTTGTCGTACTTACCGCTGTGCTAATACTGCTCGTTTTTACGAGTCAGTCTGCTGTCGACCCTCGTCGCACGTAGTCTGCTGTCGACCCTCATACGACAACCCGCACATCTTTACTGCCACAACTTGCTATAAGTGCAGTTATACCGCGCCGCGTGTGTACAATTAATTATAGAAGGCCGCAAGAAGGAGACAAGCCAGAAGATTTGCTGCAAGGCTCACGACTTGGTGATCAGCACGCATAGTTAGTGCAGCCTAGAGGCACGCAGGTTAGTCTCCCTTCTTATCCATACCAGCAATCCTACCACCGCCATTTTGGATACGCGTTCAGTACTTAATACTGGGCTGCCGCGTTGACACTACGTTAACTGGGAGTGTCATAGGCTATATAACATGATGCTATATACCACGGGAGCGGGTGAAACCGCGCCGGGCCGCTAGTAGTTTATATAGAGAAGAAGCAACGAATATTATTTTATTTTTTTAAATTATGCATAAAAATACATTAAATCAATAAAAAAAACATTACACACACTACCATGTATTTGACACACATACGTATACCTATATACTCTTCTATTTTTGTTCAAGTCAAATTAACAGTGTAGCCTTGGCGAAATCTGTGATTATAGAAGTATATAGTCATTGACAACAAGTTATTATGGTCGAATTTTGACCACGGGCGACCACTAGTATTTATAAATAGGAATTTGTGTTGGTTTGTTTGTGATAGTATTTATCCGCTCAGAAATGGAGCAATCACATTAATTCCTGCGGCTAGGCGGCTTGTCGTATGAGGCGACTAAACAATCACCAGCTAGACGTGTCTGGATGATTACCATCTGAGGGCATCGAGTTGACGCTTTAGCACACTCGTATTACGAATATGAATCAAAATAAAATGTAACTTTATGATATGTCCTTACACTTACCAGCATTTCTGGACACGTGTTAGATTCATAACGGGGTTCTCCAAATGTGGCTGCTTTAGCAACTTTAATTTATAAAATGTCGTCAGAAAAACCTAGAGCTGTGTTCAATTTTGAAATTACAATGCGTGTTGTACAAAAATGTACGTACATCTATATACATATAATAAAATTGTAGAGGATAATTTCTGTACAATGAAAAGAAATGCTAAAAACCGAGTCAGGGGGATGTAAGAAGTGTAATAGATCTAATTTAGTTTTTTTTTTCAAATTCTTTGTTTCTCTGTTTGTCTGTCTGTTTGTACCGGCTAATCTCCGAAACGACTGGACCGATTTAAATGAAATTTTGTATGGTGGTAGCTTATATCCCTGCTCAACATATAGGATACTTTTGATCCCGAAAAATTAAAGAGTTCCCGTGGGATAGTTAAAAAGCCGCACCACGCGAATAAAGTCGCGGGCATCAGATAGTAGATAATATATATGTGAATGTTAAAATATTCCTACATTTATTTTTTTCAAACTTGCTGAACTTTTCCGCTTGATGGTGATTTTGTAACATTTTATATTTACACTCAGAAAGTTCGCTCGTTCACGAAAAATTATTCCGTAGTTATGAAAAATGTATTTATAAATTTCTGGGAGAAACTGCGACTTTTTAGTTAAGTTTTCAGACTCATCTCAGCTATAAAATGTATATACATATTTTGCCTGTTGCTGTCAGACAAGCAAAATCCCTAATAACATTTAAGAACTTAGGAAATTCTATCTGCAATATAATAATATATAATTTTATATAATTAGTAAATATTATATTGCATATAGTTATATGTTAATTATGTTTAAATAGTTACATTTTATCACCATATCTTGTGTATGTATATAACTTATGTGTATATTTGTATATATAGTATAGTTATATATTTATTATTAAAGTGTAAGTAATCGTACAATAATTATGTATACCACCGTCGCCACTCCTAATCAGAATATGCTTGCCACGGGTTGTCTGGAATAGATCGCTTTTTAGCGACAAGACCGCCCTTTGTACCCAACTAGACTAATACTCGTTCGTCAGTTTTTCTGTAATGGTGTACAATAAAGTGTTATCTATCTATCTATCTATACATTTCAGAATCCGTAACCGTTTTTGTAAAAATAATACCCATATTGGGGATTGTCTTTACCTTAATTTTTAATTACTGTTTGCACTATGTGTTATATGCGCGCGCGTCGCTAACAAAATGGCAGATAATAGTGATGTGCCACATTAGTCGTATGGTTGCTAGTGATGTGTCAATTAATTGATGTGATGGCTAGTGATGTGCGTTAACAACCCATGTAACAACGTCATGTATGTCTTTTTAACTTACTGTCTATACCTATAACTTATTATTCGTCTCTCTTTGTATATCACAGTAATATTTCTCAAAAAACTGCTAGTCGTCGTACTCAGTTCCTTACGTACTTTTATCCGTGCAGGAACGGAGAAAGAATACAATTTCTTGCGGCCTGGCGGCCTGTCGTAAGAGGCGACTAAACAAACCACAGCCAGGTGGTAAGGCATTTGCTCGACTGGATGGCGACCACCCCTGGTCTAGAGTATGCCGCCATAGCAACCTTGTGTTGTGTTCCGGCATTAGTGACCAGGTTCCAGTCTCCCTTAAGAGAGCAGCAGCGCATTTGTAGTCCCTTGGGTGTTGCAAACGTCCATAGGCGATGGTAGCCGCTTTCCATCAAGTGGGCCGTCTGCCTGTCTGCTGAACTCCTGCAATAAAAATATTAAAAAAAACTCCTCATGTAAGTCGTTAAACACAACGCTCTGGTGAAATTGCATAATAAACAAAAATTGGGTAAGTGCTTGTTTGCGTGGATAAGGCTTCCGTATTTCGAAAATAGCTACAGTCCTCTAAAAATATATTTGCTAATGACTTTTTTTATAGAAGCCAATCGGTAGGAAGACATTTACTTCCGAAATTGTATTTTGACCTTACTGGAAGTCCTCCACGGTACGTGGCGGACGATCCATCTTGCCATATGTGTCCAAGTTATGGAATGAACCCCGCGGTTTTCCTGGAGCACTACAATATGGGGCTCTTCAAAAAGGGCGTCAACAGATACTTAAAGTCTCAATGAAGTAAGCAACGCATCGGCTCCCTTAGTATTTCAGATGTCCATGGGCGACGGTAGCCACCTACCAACAGGTGGTCCGTTTGCCAGTTTGCCTACAAGCAAACATAAGAAATAACTTTTTTTATTTATTGCCCACTTGATTGAAAGTGGTTACCATCGCCTATGGATATTTGCAACTCTGGTCACTGGAACCTAGTCACTAATACCGGAACACAACTCAAGTTTGTTATGGCGACATACTTTAGACGACGGGTGGTAGCCATCCAGGCGGGCAAATGCCCTACCACCTGGCTGTGGGTTGTTTTGTCGCCTCTTACGATAGGCCGCCCGGCCGCAGGAAATTGTATTCTTTCTCCGTTCCTGCACGGATAGCTACGGATAACTGATACCGTCTAGAAACTCTTGTCCTAAAATTGTTCCCATACTCCAATGAAGAGGCGATCTCCATCTGAATAAGCTTAGAAATCCAATAACCAAGACCCTAACCATCGCAATACAATAGTGAGTAATAAAAACGATGACAATGGGAAGGAAGTGAAAAGGAAAAATATTTCCAATGTATATGCCCCGGTTAATTTGCTTTGTGCAAACATATCCGGGGAATATTGCCCAGGGATAAATCGTGGTTCTAATAAATACGTTCCGTTCCATTTTTGTTACCTTTATCTATAAAGACATTGGTAAATAATAAGAATTTAATGAACCTTGAGTTGTGTTCCGGCATTAGTGGCCAGGTTCCAGTCTCCCTTAAGAGAGCAGCAGCGCATTTGTAGCACCATTGGTGTTGAAAATGTCTATAAGCGATGGTAACCGCTTTCCATCACGTGGGCCGTCTGCCTTTCTGCTGAACTCCTGTAATAAATAAAAAACATTGTTTGAACATATTGGTTATTATATTTTCTACTTCCATTTACAGCGTGATAGACGATAGACGGCCTCTGTGGTTGAGCGGGCTAAGCCTTTGCCGGCCTACTTCACTGCAACGCAGAGGCTCCGAGTTCGATTCCTGGTATAGTAAATTTGGGAAAAGTATTTGCTCCGTTATTTATGGACTGGGTGTCTGGGATCGGCCCCAGAGTAGTCCGTTGTATATTACCCATAACACAAGCGTAACTTGCTTAATTTGGGGATATACAATATGTGTGTTTGTTTTCTGATTATTTATTTATAGAATTAAAATATAAATTGTTGCAATTATTGTAATGAATTATTAAAATAATCTTCACTTAGATAGGCTTCTAGCTTAAATAATAATAAATGCCATAAAGCCACAATGTAATATCCCATTAGCTTATAGGTAACTAGATAGTTAAAAAATTAACTTGAGATATTATTAACATAATTATTATATTTTGTAACAAATAGTATTTGGCTATTTTTTATTTGTAATTGTTTTAAATTCTTTTTAAAAGTCATATAGTTCAGGCAGGCAGTATACTCACATAAATTCGTGCAGGAACGGAGAAAAGCCGGGTCGTAAAAGACGACAAAACATCCCACAGCCAGGTGGTAGCGCATTTGCCCGTCTGGATTGCTACCACCCCTGGTTTAGAATATGACACTATAACAACCTTGAATTGTGTTCCAGCATTAGTAGCCAGATTTCAGTTTCCCTTTAGAGAGCAGCAGCGCATTTCTAACGCTTTTGGTGTTGCAAATGTGCGATGGTGACCGGTTTCCATCAGGTGGGCCGTCTGTCTGTCTACTGAACTCATGCAATAAAAAAAAACAGAAGAGTGTCTTATAAAATTTTACGTAACTTTATAGAAGAACGGGCAATGTTTTTCTAAACGCAGATTGTATTAAGTTCTAAAATCAGGGAATTCACAAAAAACACACTTCTATGGGTTAATCATAAAGATATTATAAAATAAAGTATCAAAAACTTTCCATAAATTTCTATATAAAATAATGCTTCACCCAATGTTGTTAGGCAAACAATTACCAGCGGTAGCAACCCAATACCCAAATTTCACCTTCAATTATTAAATCTATTTTATGGCCACAGAAGGGTTTGCCAAATTTATACAACGTATAAAAAGTTACAAGTAGAGAGATGACCTTTGAGTAAACGGCGACCCAGTGGAGCGAAGTGTTTAAGGCGCGTTTGAACAAACAAGGATTACATCGGCCGTAATGGCTCTTCGGAGACTGACTTAGATCTCGAAAGGGGAAACTCCGTGATTACGTCTAGGCTTCTTTCAAAGAACCTTAAGATAAATACGTCGACAGATTGGTCCATTGAGAAAATGAATTACTTAATATTGATAAACGGCGTAATTTTAGGATTTCTCCAGAAGGCGAGCAGGCAGTATATCTATCTGGTTGTAAGTGTTCAGTTTTGGACGTTTAGTATAATAATTGAAGAAATCGTAATCCATGCAAAAGTGAATGGATGCAGAAGTCGTGGAAGATCACGACACACCTTCTATGATCAAATTGATCGTGTACTAGCAGAAGGTGATGTCAGGAGCCTTAAGAACAGAAGAGCGTGCATGACAAGAGCCATGAATGTTGGTTCTTTAGCAAGTGAGGTGTAAGCTTGAATGGCGCTCTGTTGTTCGTGCCTACCCCGCAAGGGAACTGGCGTGAAGTTATGTATGTATGTAAATCGTATTACAATTATTATTGGAGCCTTACCTATATATATACAAGGGTTTCGCTCCCTGAAATTCTTGCCTTTCTCCCTAAGGCGAACAGAAAAGGTAGACCAAGCCGCAAGCTATCAGAATGAAACCAGCTAACGGAAGCTGATCATGCTGCAGTATGTTACGAGTACTTAGTGTTAAATAATCAAATTAGCAAGAATAAAGGTGGAACAGCTTCCAATACATACATTTGTGGTGGTAGAAATGTATATTAGTGAAATAATCACTCACTTTATAGTTTATCTATACTTTAATAAATCTGTGAGTTGTTCAAGTTTGTACATTGCGTTTAAAATTGTGAAAAAAATCACGAGGGATAATTCAGACTATAGGTGAGTCCGAAAATGCGATTTTTAGAATTTTTGTCTGTCCGGCTGATAGAGTATCACGTAATAACTACTGGTCGGATTTAAATGAAATTCGGAACGGAGCTAACTTATATCACGGGGCGTAACTTAAGATACTTTTTATCCCGATAACCCTATGCAATAGGCACTTATTGCTGAGTCAAACATCTCATTGACATAGATTTCCAAAATGTCGATCAGCAGTAATTGCCTATAAATACCAAATCTTTTTACAAATTCACAGAGTTCTCTTGGTTATTAGCCACAGCTCTACAGCAACGGACCTGGTTTATGCCTGCCGGCTGGATTGCTCAAAACTAATACCATATCGGTCCGGTAGACCTTTGAGGTCCCGTATATTGAGACTCCAAGTCAATTATTATTCATAATAATAAAATAAAAGGTTCCTGTAAGCCAAAATTGTTTTTTTTTTAAAACATATAAGTGCTCGGGACTAACATTTGGTGTCAGAAGAAAGCGGGATATTATTGCCCGCCGGACGCCCCGTTCCTGACGACGTCCAACAAAAAGCCAAGCTGTGACGGTGCTGTACCAGTCTCTCTGACTGTGCATAGCCAGACTCCAGCTCTACGTGTCGAGGAAGCCGCCACGCCGTACCTCATCGTGCCCGAGGGTCCATTGCCCAGCCGCGAGGTCCTGTTGCGCGGCCCAACGACAACGCGTTGACCTAGATATAAAGCGTCAACAACCCAACGTGTTGCTGCCACGCGCTGACACGAGCCGCCGATTGAGCGTCGCCGCCCGCCGCCGCCGCAGCCGTCGCCGCCTCCGCCGCCGTCGCCGCCGCCGCCGCCGCCAAGTCAGCATAATAACCAACACATGCTGCCGCTGATGTTTATACTGTGAGTGCATTTTAAGTTTATTATCTGTTATAGTTCCATTTCTTTATTTATAATTGATCATGGCAAACCCAAAAATCGATCACTCCCCTATATCCTCCCATACCGTAAAAATGAATTTTACCGACCTCACCCGCTTCATAAAAACCTTCGATGGAGATAGAAATAAATTATCCCCGTTTCTACGTAACTGCGAGAATGCCCTTAACTTAATTAACCCCAATCAATACGAAATATTATTTAAATTTATACTATCCCAATTAGAAGGTAAAGCAGAAGCAATATGTTCCCTTAAAGTTTTCAGTAATTGGTCGGACCTGAAACAATTTTTAAAAAGTAACTTTGGCGAGTGTAAACACCGTAACCATCTATTATTAGACCTCCAAAACTGTAGAATGAAACCTAACGAAAGTGCTCTGCAATATAGTACACGTCTAGAAACTCATCTTACACGACTACAGACGGACATATCTCATTCAACCATCAATCAGGGTGAACTGCTAGGACGACTAGCTAATACGGAAGACCTGGCTTTACACACCTTTTTGCTGGGGCTACCCAGCCATATTTCCAACATATTGAGATGCCGCAATCCGGAAAACCTTGCCGAAGCAATTAATTTAGCTATTCAAGAAGAAAAATTCTACAACTATGCTCAATCCTCGCAGTCAAGAAATTCCGTAGAATCCAAACCAAAATGCCGTCTTTGTGGCAAACCTGGGCACACGGATAGATCGTGCTATTCAAATCGTCACCGTCCCATCCATAATGTAGCTTTCCAACCAAGACCTTCTCAATCCATTCCCAATACTTCACCACCAAACCCGACTATCTGTGCATATTGTAAGGCAGTCGGTCATCACATAAATCAATGTCGTAAAAGGGAATATAATAACACAAATCGTCAAAGATTTTCAAACCCTACAAATCATCAAATAAATTCTAACCCACCTTTAAATAAAGTACACAATTTAGACGAAAACCATGATCAGACCCAAGAGTGTCCAACAGACCCCCAAAATGATAATTTTTTATACTAAATAGGGTTCCGCAACCGCGTCATGTGGAATCTGCTACACAAACCGACGCGCTACCAAGTAAAATACCTCCTAACGATTCTGATTCCCTTTATTGCCATACCAATAAGTTACCGACAGACAGAACAAATAGTCACGACTCCTTCTTCCCTTCACGGCTCACTGAATCCCGAGTTATACGACAGGGTAACCAGCCCCAGATAGGAAACTCGTCTATTAAAAACACTGGTTCTAAAAACTCTACTAAATCTTATACCAATAATTCTATGTCTAATAAATCTTATACCAATAATTCTAAGTCTACTAAATCTTATACCAATAATAAAAATTCTACTAATTCCTATACCCGTAATACTAAATCTGCGAATTCTTATAATACAAAGTCCACAAATTCTTATAAGAATAACGAGACAATTTATAAAATTCATTATAACGATAAAATTCACTTACCGCATGTCTATATAAAATCTCAATATTCAAATAAGCCGCTGGTTTTCTTGATTGACTCAGGCTCTAGTATTTCTTTAATAAAAAAATCTTCTTTAGTCACACATCCTAAACTTATAACAGAAAAGGTTAAGTTCAAAGGTATAGATGAAAATGCCCCATGTTCTGAGAGTTTTGGGCACTTTCAATTAGATTTCAAGCTCGATAACTCTGAAACAATATTCAGTAAAATTCATCTAGTTTCAGAATCTCTAAGTTTCAATTTTGACGGAATTATAGGTAATGATTTTCTAAGAAACAATAACTGCAATATCCTATACGGAAATAATACTCTGCATCTTGATAAAGGCACATTACAAATTCATTTTACTAAACCCCAATATACAATACCAGCTCGTTCCGAAATGATGATAGAATGCAAAGTAACTAATCCAGAAATTACATCCGGGTTTGTTGAAAAGTCTGAGATTCAAAAGGGTGTATACCTATCCAGTTGCCTCACATCCCTTAAATCCAATAAACACGTTAATGTGTCCATTCTTAATACTACAAATAATGAAATAAATATACAAACCTTTTGCGTTGAACTCCTACCATGTGATATTCTAAGGTCTAATAGTATACATAATATAACTTCCGATCATAACCGAGCTTTGGAAGTACGGAACCAAATAAGAACATCTCATCTTAACTCAGAAGAATCTAAAGTCCTCCTATCTCTTTGCCACGAATATTCCGATTTATTTTACCTTGATGGTGATCATCTCTCTTGTACTAACACTGTTAAACATGAAATTAAAACTACTAGTTCACAACCAATCCATGTAAAAAGTTACCGCTATCCAGAATGCCATAAAGAAGAAGTAAATAAGCAGATACAGAAAATGTTGAATCAAAACATTATTAAACCTTCTAGTTCCCCATGGTCATCCCCAATTTGGGTAGTTCCAAAAAAACAAGACGCTTCCGGTCAAAAGAAATGGAGAATCGTAGTAGACTATCGAAAACTTAATGATATTACCATTGGAGATGCTTATCCTATTCCTAACATAACCGAAATCTTAGACCAACTAGGTCACAGTAAATATTTTTCTACATTGGATCTCGCCTCCGGTTTTCATCAAATTCAAATGGCTGAAGAAGACTCTCCCAAAACCGCCTTCTCAGTTCCAAATGGCCACTTTGAATACACTAGAATGCCCTTTGGACTAAAAAATGCTCCTGCAACCTTTCAACGTCTCATGAATACAGTCCTTACCGGTCTACAGGGTTTACATTGCTTTATCTATCTAGATGACGTTATTATCTATTCTCATGATCTCCAGTCTCACATCTCTAAACTTGAATTAATATTCGATGCCTTAAGAAAACATAATCTAAAGTTACAGCCAGACAAATGCGAGTTTCTTCGTCGCGAAGTCGCCTATCTAGGTCATATAATTTCAGACAAAGGAGTATCTCCCAATCCCGATAAAGTTGAAGCCGTAGTATCCTATCCTACACCCAGAACACCCAAACATATTAAAAGTTTCTTGGGACTCATAGGATATTATAGGAAATTTGTTAAAGACTTTTCTAAAATCACTAAGCCACTAACTTCCCTGTTAAGAAAGGATGTAGATTTCACCTGGTCACATCAACAGGAAGAAGCATTCAACTCTCTTAAATCAATGCTTACTAACGCCCCTATCCTCCAATATCCTGACTTCTCGAAACCTTTCATCTTAACCACTGATGCTTCCGAATATGCAATTGGTGCAGTTCTATCGCAAGGTGAAATAGGCAATGACCTACCCATAGCCTATGCTTCCCGTACTTTAAACAAAGCAGAAGGAAATTATAGCGTGTCTGAAAAAGAACTTTTAGGAGTTATATACGGTACAAAAACATTCAGACCGTATCTTTATGGGAGAAAATTCAAAATCGTTACAGACCACAAACCCCTTGTGTATCTTATGAATTGCAAAGATCCTAGTAGTAAGTTATTACGCTGGAGATTAAAAATAGAAGATTTTGATTATGAAATTGTGTATAAACCAGGAAAATTAAATAGTAACGCCGACGCCTTATCCAGACCGCCTATACATAATATCGAAGATATAGATCTTAATGATAACTTAACCTATGAATCCTATATTAGAACACGTTCATCCCCTACAGTTTTTAATACTCGAATAACAGAATTTAACCAAAATTTACTTGAATCCTCGTGTCCATACATAGCCTACCCAACATCCATTGACTTAGATGACTCCAATCCCTACTGTCGAGATATACTAAACCTTTTAGAAAACAGAAATGACTTTGAAAACTCTGAAAGAGAATTGCATAATATTAAAATATCCGAAATAAATAATAAAACTTATCTTCATCTTTTTACTAAAGTCCATCACTATGACTCTGTCACTTATAGAGATATCTTTGCAGTATTAAAAGAAGTAAGAAATAACTTAGTTATATTCTACCCCCAAGTTAATGAAATTTCTATCTCTGATTTCGATAACCCTTACGATAAACTAAAATTTCTAATTATTTACGAAATGATAACTTATATATTCCATGACACTAATATTAAAATAAATATTTATCACAACAAACTCGTATATCCTACCCCTAACCAAATTCCTGCTATCCTGAAGGATAACCATGACTCCCCTATTGGAGGCCATATTGGCTCCAATCGAATGTATAGTAAACTCAAAGATACTTACTATTGGAGTGGAATGAAAAAGGATATTGAAAATTATGTAAGAAATTGTCCACTCTGCCAACAAAACAAAGCACTTCGAGCTACTAATAAAGCCCCTATGGAAATCACAACAACTTCAAATGAACCCTTACAAAGAATATTTACCGACATTGTAGGTCCTCTTCCAGAATCTGGTCCCCAAAAATACAAGTATATAGTCACATTCCAAGACGATTTAACTAAATATTCCATGGCCTATCCTATTGTTCAATCCACTGCAGAACAAACTTCTGAATGTCTTATAAAATTTATATCTCACTTTGGTATTCCCAAAACTGTCCTTTCTGATCAAGGTGTCCATTTTATAGCCGACGTATATAAACAAGTAGCGTCTCTTTTTAAAATTAAACACTTATTCTCATCTCCATATCACCCCCAAACCAATGGTGCACT
The DNA here is from genome assembly GCA_019925095.2 of Dendrolimus kikuchii. Lineage (NCBI taxonomy): Eukaryota > Metazoa > Arthropoda > Insecta > Lepidoptera > Lasiocampidae > Dendrolimus > Dendrolimus kikuchii. Next base: position 5,006,334 of record CM034400.1, read on the forward strand.
TGAGAGAAGCCATAGCACTCTCAAGGAATATCTTAAATCCTATGTAAATGATAATCAAGACAACTGGTATAAATATCTCCCTACTGCACTGATATCCTACAATTCAACAACTCACTCTACCACAAATTTTAGTCCTCATGAACTTTTATTCGGATGTAAACCTTACCTACCAAGTTCTATCTATGACATAAACCCTACTGTCACTTATCCCGATTATATTAAAAATTTAAAACACAGATTAATTAATACAAGAAACATAGCTCGCGAAAATATTCTTAGAAGTAAAGAAAGATCAAAACACTACTATGATCAGCATACTAGAGAAATATCTTATAATGTTGGAGATATGGTGTATATAAAATACCACCATAGATTGCGTAAAGCCTTGTCTCCTATATGGAAAGGTCCTTACCAAGTCACGGCAGTTCATGGTAATAGCAATGTAACAGTGCAAGTAAATAGGCGAAAAATCCGTTACCATTTTAACGAAATAAAACTAGCCCACGATAATTCCATTCCAGGGCCATCGCGCCAGGTGCCATCTCCGACTCAGGACTAATATCGCCAATCCCAAACAGTCCAGGCCTATACTATGAAAATCTAGGTACTTTAAGGTTTTATAATAGTTTTTGGAACATGGTCACTTTTACAGATTTCTCCTACATACAACCTCATATAGAAAATATTAAAAATATAATAAATACCGTTAAAACAACCTGTAATAGTTATAAATCAAGTAAAATTCAAACAGACTGCTCTAACACATTAAATCCGTTAGAAACTCTCCTAGTTAACGTAGAAAATAATTTTATAGCTGTATCACATCTCACAAATAAAAATCGTATTAAAAGATCTTCGTGGTTCGGTTTTGGCGGACCTATTCTTAAACAGTTATTCGGATCCTTAGATGAAGATGATGCAAAAACCTTCTCTGACGCTATCAATGCCGTCCAAGACGATCAGAGACATCTATCGTCTTTAATGAAAGATAACATTCACGTAATCTCTTCCGCTATCGATACTTTTAATAATACAATTAGAAGACTAAATGATAATGAACAAATATTAAATCAAAACATGGGTAAATTAGATACAATTTTAGAAACCGTTTTGCAAACAACTTCCAAATTAGAAACTTCTTCTTATCTATCTTTAACCTTTAGCGCAATAGAAAGTTCTTTAATAACTTTAAATTTTAACCTTGAAGACATTATAGATGCAATTCTGTTCGGAAAACAAAACATAATTCATCCTTCTATTTTATCCCCAGTTCAATTATATAATGAACTAAGTTCCAACCAAAATATTATAGCTCAAAACTTCCCAGTCTCATTAAGCATAGAAAATATGCACACTCTCCTAGATATCTCATCAGTTTCTAGCTTTGTTAATGGATCTAAACTAGTATTCGTCATAAGAATTCCGTTAATAAACTTACAAGAATACAATCTCTATCATATTTTTGCTCTCCCTACTCCGCATGATATAAATAATCCTCATTCCTTTGCTATGATCAATCCAACTACTAGATTTCTTGCTATAACCGATGATAAATTAATGTACTCAACAATGGACTCTACGAGTGAGTGCAAAAGTGTAACAAAAGAATATTATCTGTGCAAACTAAGTGATGTGCATCCTACCGCAACAAATCCAATTTGTGAAGTGATAATCCTAACTAAACATATAAACAAATTACCAAAACCTTGTGATTATAAAGTAATAATTAGTGATATTGACGTTTGGCAAAAACTTAATAATAATAAGTGGTTATATGTACAGTCTGATCTAACTAAACTATCTGTTAAATGTAACAATACTCTTAGTGACTACGATATTGTTGGAACAGGAATCCTCAAGGTTCCTAAAGGCTGTAAGGCTTTTCATAATCTTCTACAATTTGTTGCATCTACAGAGTATGAGTCTAAACTGTATTTACCTTCTCCAAATTTTAATATTATAGAAGATGATTGCTGTTCCAAGAAAAGGATAAATAATACGATTCCATATTTAACTCCTATTAAATTATCTCACATCGATTTAGATTCCTTGCATTATGTCACACATAGATTAAATCAGTTCAGTGACGAAATAGAGAAAATAGAAAATCAACCTTACCACATTAAATATGGAAACTATTTTAGCGGAATTACAACAATCTTGTCTGTATGTGTTTTAGCTTATATGTCTTTTACTATTTATAAGAAATGTTGTAAGAAACCAAGACGAGATACAACCCAAAATGAGCCTGGTTGTTGTATAAAAATATTCAATAATTGTTATGCTAAGCCTAATACCCAAACAAATCTTCAGATTCAGAATAGAGCATTTGAAGTATCTGAAAACTCGGAAGAATCTCCCTCGAGTTTGAGGAGAAATTTACATATATATTAGAAAAAACTTATAGTAATCCATAAATAATAATTTTGTTAATTTTTTAGTAATAAATAATTTTACTAGTTCATGTTAATGTCTCATAGAAATAATGAATAAAAACTACTATTCCTTTACTAAAGTTTTACTATTTCTTTACCAGTTCTCAAAGAATAAAATATTTACCATATCTTTACCAATTCTTATAATGAAAATAATTATACTAGTTCTTTACAAGTTCATACTAGATCTTATGATCAAAATTGTTTTCTACATCTTTACTAGTTCATAGGATATTTTACTATTTCGTTACAAATTCTTAAATCATTGCTATTTCTTGACTAATTGTAATATTTCAATTCTCGTGTTACTTAATAGCTTAAGCACTAAAATATGTAATTTGTTCAACTTTTCTAATAATTGATACATAGTAATTTTAAAATTCTAGCTGTAAAATAAAACTGTATATTTTGTTAAATGTACTGTGTAAATGTTTGTAACTTCTTGGTGTCTCAATCTACTCGCATCTTTTCCTTATTTGATGCTCCGTTTTAAGGGGGGAGGTGTTACAACCCTATGCAATAGGCACTTATTGCTGAGTCAAACATCTCATTGACATAGATTTCCAAAATGTCGATCAGCAGTAATTGCCTATAAATACCAAATCTTTTTACAAATTCACAGAGTTCTCTTGGTTATTAGCCACAGCTCTACAGCAACGGACCTGGTTTATGCCTGCCGGCTGGATTGCTCAAAACTAATACCATATCGGTCCGGTAGACCTTTGAGGTCCCGTATATTGAGACTCCAAGTCAATTATTATTCATAATAATAAAATAAAAGGTTCCTGTAAGCCAAAATTGTTTTTTTTTTTAAACATATAAGTGCTCGGGACTACCCCAGATATTAATGAACGAGATTTAAACAGGAATCGTATCTTAAGTATATGCGTGCTTTTTATTTGATCATCTTGCAGAGTTCAGATAATGTCCAAATTCCGCAGGAGCTAAGCAGCACAACTAAGTAAGAATCTAAATAGATAGATATATAACACTTTGTTGCTCACCAAATATACAATTTCAAAAATGCACAATTACAATATTGTCACGGTAGAAACAATAGGCGGCCTTATCGCTTCAAGCAATCTCTTCCAGGCAACCTAACTTAGGAATAGTTTAATCTAATCTGGCGATGTAGGTGGTGCAGATTATTAGGTAATATCATAAACAAACATACTTAATTATGATTACTAGTGATAGCCCGTTGTCGAAATGCTACCATGTCAAAGACTATACTTCTATAAACACAGATTTCGCCAAGACTACACTGTTAATTTGACTTTAATAATAAACAGAAGAATATATATGCGTGTGTGTGTCAAATACATGGTAGTGTGTGTAATGTTTTTTTATTGATTTAATGTATTTTAAAAACAATATTAGCATTCTCGACTCCGTGTCTGTTTAAACTATAAGTATGCAAAATTTCATACTCCTCCGTCGGCGCAATTTTCATAAAAAATGGGTACAAAGTTTTTGCTTCACGTATTAATTAATATAATGATTATTATTAGAATGTATTTAGATATGGTCTTAAATAAGCCTATAAATATGTCTTCCTTAGTTTATTATAAAGGAAACATTTCGCTTTTGTACGCAACTTGAACGTATCTTATTGCTTCCTCCGGGAATGTGAAATACAAACTCAAACGGAATAAAATTGTCTTGCGGGACACCACTTTAAAATGTATGTCTAACGCGGCTGGTGCCTTGTTTTCCTATTTCACACGCGACAGAATATAAGTTTCGTCTTTTGTAAACTATTTCCTCTTATGTCAATAGGATGTAATGGTTGCCAAATATGTGAACGTGCGTTGTTTGTTACAATGTATTTAACAGATGTAAGATGTTTTCTCAACAGTGTTATTTAGCACATTAAAGAGTAAGAGATTACAATTACCAATGCTTGGTATTGAAAGTATAAGTAGACGGCAAAATAGTGTGTTTTATTTTGGAGATGTTTCTTTGACGCTTTTGGTGGTGTGGTGAATCGTGTGTTATTTATTCATTGATAGCTCTGAATGTTTTATTTGGCTCTGTGGATGTGAACTTAGGGTGTGTTGTTCAGACGATCTTTAAAAAGGCGCCTTGACAGCTGTCAATGTCAAGTAACATATTATTATCGTATTTTATTTGTCATTTTAGTTTATTAACGAATGCAAGGATAATGGTCGATGATGTTATGCTAGAGCAAGTGAATGAGTTTGTATATCTTGGATGTGCTTTTAGCAGGGATGGAAGGTACACCGCTGATATAGAAAGAAGAGTGAATTTGGGGAATAGTGTGAATGGAGCGTTAGGTAAACTTCTAGGCGCTAAGAACCTCAGCCAGAAGGCCCAGCTCGCCATACACAACGCGGTGCTGGTACCTACGCTCACGTAGGGATGCGAGAGTTGGGTATGGAAGAGAGAGCATGAAAGTAGAGTAAACGCGGTCGAGATGCGAGCACTGCGCAAAATCTGCGGAGTGACGCTCGCGGACCGCGTTCGTAATACCGAAGTAAGAAAGAGAGTTGGTCTGAAGAGAGTGTCGGGGTGAAGGTAAGGAAAGGAATGCTCCGGTGGTTCGGGCATGTGGAAAGAATGCATGATGAAAGAATGACTAAACAGATATACAATGCAAAATTGCATAGAGGATGGATGCAGAAGTCGTGGAAGGCCACGACACACCTTCCATGATCAAATTGATCGTGTACTAGCAGAAGGTGATGTCAGGAGCCTTAAGAACAGACGAGTTTGCATGACAAGAGTTATGAATGTCAAAGAGGCAAGTGAGGTGTGTAAGAATAAGCCTAAATGGCACTCTGTTGTTCGTGCCTACCCCGCAAGGGAACTGGCGTGAAGTTATGTATGTATGTGTTTATTTGTCAATGTTACTGAAATACAAACAGTTTTTAATGACTTGTATATATAATTTTATATACTTTCTTGTATATACTTACTTACTTGCATATACTTTTTTTCTTTGGACATATTATACGACGAGAGGACACGTCGGTGGAGCGACTGGTAGTCCAGGGCAAAGTGGAAAGCACGAGGACGCGCGGTAGATCACCAATGCGCTGGACCGATCAAGTCAAAACCACACTAAATGGTCCACTTTACGAATGCACGAGGAAAGCTACAGTACGAGAGGAATGGCGACGAGTTGTGAAGCTTGCCACCACCCCTGTCATGAGGACCACGACTACTCTGCCAAGAGTGTGACGATGGAGAAGAATATAATTTTATAGATTAATAGGATATGCCCGCGACTTCATTCACACTTACTTGATATTCCTGCGGGATGCCCGCGATAGGAAGTATCGTAGCATTAAAAAAAATAAGCTATCGTTTTAGTGGAAATTGTGTCAGAATGAGCAAATTTGTTTGCACCCGAACAACTACAAAACGCTCCCGGTAAAATCCTGGCTGGACTCCCGGGATGAAAAATATATCACACGTTTCATTAGTGATAAAATCACATTTTTTTTAATCTAGCTATTTTAAATCATTCCCAGAAAAATTCCCGCGGTTTTCCTAGGATAAAAAATAGCGTAGATTTTAATTCTACGAATTTGCTGTCGATCAGCGAAAACATTTTTACGCGAATACCGAACAAACGAGAAATCTTAAAAAAAATGCATCGTGCTCGTTTATATATTGTATTCCAGTTGTTTTTTCTTAAATAGTTTTAATGTACAGACATGGCATTTTAAGAATTTTATAACATTATAGATTTTACATACATACATACATACATAACTTCACGCCAGTTCCCTTGCGGGGTAGGCACGAACAACAGAGTGCCATTTAGGCTTATTCTTACACACCTCACTTGCCTCTTTGACATTCATAACTCTTGTCATGCAAGCTCGTCTGTTCTTAAGGCTCCTGACATCACCCTCCGCTAGTACACGATCAATTTGATCATGGAAGGTGTGTCGTGGCCGTCCACGACTTCTGCATCCATCCACTTTTGCATTGTATATCTGTTTAGTCATTCTTTCATCATGCATTCTTTCCACATGCCCGAACCACCGGAGCATTCCTTTCCTTACCTTCACCCCGACACTCTCTTTCAGACCAACTCTCTTTCTTACTTTGGTATTACGAACGCGTATTATAGATTTTAATTTTTATAATATTGTATATGGAGTTCGTGCCTACCCCGCAAGGGAACTGGCGTGAAGTTATGTATGTATGTATATGGAGTATAAATAAATGTACCTACCTACTGCATTTATTTCGATGTACTAGTATGCAATGAATTTCAATTAGAACAGACATTTATTTAAAAAAAAAATGGTTAAAATTTAAGTGTATATTCAATTAAAAAAATAATATTGTTTAAATAATTTTATCAAGTACTTATTTACGTACAAAATTAACCTTGAGCGCGTCTCTTACACAAGGTTTTCATCTTCATAATTTATTTTCTTATCGGGAAAATCTCAAATGAAGGAAATACAATCTGTGGTGAGGGGTCGTCCAAACAGGAATTTTCTTTTTAAGCCTTGCGGCACTGATATTACCCTAACATCAAGATATCAGCGTCTTTATATTTTTAGATCGATGTATTTTTTTTACATAACAAAAATCATGTAAATATGTGAAGTACTTGAAAAGCCGGCTCGTGTAAGAGCTGATTAGTCAAACATTATTAGAATTTATGATTGCAACGTGTGTAAGAAATTATACTATTGTTGGCGCCCCAATAAATGTATATTGTAACTCTATTATTTTATTAAAATCATTAAGGGAGGAGAAAATAATAATATTATTTTATGGAAATATGAAAAAAAAATACTAAGGCTTTTTAAATATCTTGAATAAATTGACTGGGTGTCAATCATTACAGTATATAGGTATACTGTGGACCGTGAGTGGACCATGGGTTGTCATGAGTCAAATCGTATAAAATAACGGTCTTATTCATATTGAGTCACAGTAAGTTTTTGGGCTTCTTTAAGAATCTCGTAGAAGCCTACAAACTTACTCTATCTCAGTATTAATAAGACCTGGATAGATGATAAGATATTGATAAGGCCTAACTTCAAAAGATGATATTATATCTTATACTAATATATAAAGTTAAAGAGTTTGTTTGTTTGCTTGAACGCGCTAATCTCAGGAACTACTGGTCTGATTTGAAAATTCTTTCAGTGTTAGATAGCCCATTTATCGAGGAAGGCTCTAGGCTATATATCATCACGCTAAGACCAATAGGAGCGGAGCGCCAATGAAGAATATTTCAAAATCGGGAGGTTTATTTTAACTTACTTTTTTTAACTATTCCACGCGGACGAAGTCGCGGGCAGAAGCTAGTTGTAAAATAAATGTACAAATGTATATAATATATTATATACAAATTAAAAGTGAGAAAATGGATAAGACACAATTAAACATGTCCATAAATAAGAAAATTATAATAGTATAAGGTATGTGAATAAATACAACGCGGAAAAGAACACTAGCGCCAAAAGAGCGCATGCTAATTAGGTGTAAAAAAAAGAACAGCCAATATTAAAATTAAAAATAGCTTTGTAATAATCCCTAACAATGTTAAGGAGACACGTGGCCTGAAGGGCCTTTAAAAAATATATGAATAAGACTGTAAGTATGTAAACTCATTCCCTTACATTTTGCTTATTTTTCCTCAGAACTGTGCATACATTTGCATACCTATACGAGTAAGTAATTCCGCAGGGTACTTATAAGGTCATAACTTTGTACAAATTGCGCATTAAATTTAATTAAAATAAAAAATGTTCTTTCTCGTATGTGTGAATAATGTTAGAATTTATAGTAACACGTGTATACATCTCTCATTCTCCCATGTAAATTTGAATAAATGTAATATATTAATCACCAGTCTACTGCTCCACTCCTAAAGGAATGTTCATAAGTTTGCGTTTTGTTTAACTTCGATAATTTGACTTATATGTAAATGTTTCACTCGATTGTAGTCTGAAACGCTAAAATACATTGCCTGAGGGAAAATCAACTAAGCTTCGAGTATTATCATTGTTCTAAAGCGATACGAAGAATTAGAATGTTATTTACTATTAAGTATATAGAAAGGAAAGTGGAAAGACGTTTGTTTGTTATACGCTTTTTATTAGCTTCATACATATGTTAGTATGTATGTATGTTACTATGTAACGGAATCTTTCAAGTTAAATTTGATCGACTTCCCGGTTTCCGATTGAGCTGAAATTTTGCACGTATGTGTATATCGCGTGACAATGCAATAATATGGTACCATGGAGCTGATCTGATGATGGAGTCGGAAGGTGGCCATAGGAACTCCTGTACTAAACAAGATAGACCCGTCGTGTTTGGGCTCGTTTTACTTGTCTTGGCTAGCACTCTACTGCTACATGATATGCAGGATCTCAAAAGCTTGTATTTAAAAACCTTTTTAAAAAAGCTTATTTTTACATAACGTTCCATTTTATCATAAGAGTGTATTTAATTCTTTTTTCAAAGTTTCCACGGGGAAGGGAATTAAATCACTAAATAATCACTAAAATATGAAAAATAAATAATAGTTTAAAAAAAACTAAAAAACCTCGGTTGGGAGCTCATTCCAAATCCCCACGGTACGGAAGAGAAACGTTCTACAGAACCGTTGCGTACATGAACGAAGCAGCTCGAGGAAATGGGGATGAAGTGATAGCGAGCGGCACAATGGTAAAAAGAGGACGAAGTCACCATTCTACACAGTTCTTCGGAACACTCCCCGTGATACAGTCGGCAGAATACACAGAGAGACGCGAAATCTCTCCTAAGGCCAAGTGTATCTAGACCGTCTGTGAGTATGGGATCATCAACAACGCGAACGGCTCAACATTGAATACAGTCCAGGAGATTAAGTTGGTAGGCAGATGCTCTTCCAGGCCTTGGGCTTTATAAAGTAAAGATAATCATATGGAATTTAAAAATTGAAATGATTGATATAATGAATGAGAGAAGCCTGGATGCCTTAAGTCTGACGGAGACAAAGCGGAAGAGGTGTGACGTCGATGACCTCCCCGGTGGCATGTTTGCTCTGTGGTCCGGCGTGGACCTGGACGAACGTGCAAGTGGTGGGGGGGTAGACGTCGTACTCTCATCCCGCTTTGTGTCTGGAGTAAAACACTATTGATGAATGTCAAAGAAGCAAGTGAGGTGTGTAAGAATAAGCCTAAATGGCGCTCTGTTGTACGTGCCTACCCCACAAGGGAACTGGCGTGAAGTTATGTATGTAAAAATTACGTAAACCCACGTGGAAAGTTGGTTTACGTAATTTTTACATACATACATCTGACGGCCTCTGTGGTTGAGCGGGCTAAGCCTTTGCCGGCGTACCTCACTGCAACGCAGAGGTTCCGGGTTCGATTCCTGGTATAGTAAATTTCGGAAACGTATTTTCTCCGTTATTTACTATGGTCTGGGTGTCTGGGATCGGCCCCAGAGTAGTCCGTTGTATATTACCCATAACACAAGCGTAACTTGCTTAATTTGGGGATATACAATGTGTGTGTTTGTCTGCCGATTACTATTATTATTATTAAGTTGTAGCTTATTAATAAATACCGCAACAAAAGCTCTATCTAGCTCAAGACTAAATAGAAATGAAATAAGAAAAGAAAATGTTGATCCAAACAATGTTGATAACTTCTTTGTTATCTTTCGTGGGTTGATACATTATGTAGTTGATTCAGTCGCCAAGTTGCCTGCCTTTTAGGGAGTCCGTACATTCGGACTTATTTCTTCATACTATCTGAAACATTTATAAGTTTTAGATAGTATGTTTATAAGGCAATCCAGCTCTTTGTGAACACGGACGAAATAAAATGATTCAGAAGGACATAACCTATTGAAGTAGTTCTGTTAGATAATTTGAATTATTCATTTTATAAACAACTAGCTGACGCATGCCCATTTCATTGAGCGGTTTAAAAAAAAAGTTCCTATATCAGGAATAATGATGCTTGCTAATGGTAAAATAATTAATATTTTCTCAAATTTTCGCGACTAGTATACATAATAAAACTACGTTTTAACGGTTTCAAGCACGGTAATTTATTTGATTTTTATTATTCCGACGCTTCCGCCACTTTTCAGTAGCCGTGATCACGGAAGACAAGGACAAGCGTCAATGAGTATTGTTAAAATTTTATTTAGCCTACCGACAACTTGTTCATTTTAATTATTTAGTTTTAATTTTGTTTATGGTTATTATTTACTCTATGGGAGGCTAATCGAATTTACCACCGCTTCGCAACGTATCGTGGCTTGAAGAGAAGAAGTATTACTTGCCAACCATATATCTTCTCTATTGAAATTTGGATGTTTTTTAATTTCAATAGCCTCATGCATCATTCTAGGTATGAAACGATTCTCTTTCGCGAGGTTTGTCCAGCGTGTGTTCACTGATCGCAGACTTTGTAGACCTTGTGTGTTTCATGTCAGCAATGTGTTCTTTTACCCGTGTTTTTATGCTCCTCTTTGTTTTCCCAATGTATGATAATCCACACTCACAATCGAGCCTTTAATGCAGGTGTCTACAAGCTCGATTGTGAGTGAAGGCTGACTACATTTCCTCGCTGGATTGCTATACTTACCCATTGTCCGAGGAAGGTACCAACCCACTGATCACCTGATGTACTTAATTTACAAATTCCTTCTTTCGTCTAATTGCCTGCCGTTTCGTGTGAAATCTCTCTAAAGCAATTTGGTTACGATACCAACTTGCCAGTTTATTTAGTTGGTACGTGTGTTCACTGATCGCAGACTTTGTAGACCTTGTGTGTTTACAGTGTTAGTTTATACTCATAGTTATATAAATATATAAACGTGTAGTTGAAATTTTTGTCTGATTAATTATTTGTTTCTTTAAATATGGCTTTGGGAATACGAATTTTATTTAAAAACTCAATTTTCAATAATGTAGGTAAAGTTATCAGATTGATAGGGTAATTTTTATGCCAGAAAATAGGTACTTTCCTCTCGCGGAAATGAGATGTAGACGTACAATCGCGATAGGCAGAACATTGACTAATTAACTAATTCCGAAACGGATTAGATATTCGGCAACTAATATGACGACCTTGAGAAATGTGGAATATGCAATATTTCCTAAACAATTGCCGCATTTTATTGCTATTGATCCACTTAATTACTCCAGATTGATCCATTACTGTTGCCAAGCAATTATTGCTCATCAAAATGCCCATGTAAGAGCACTTTAAGTTTATAAAGAGTATCTCAGTTGATTTGGCTGTCCACTCCTCTATTGGACGTCGCTCAAAACGACGAGCTCTTGGCCATGCTATTATACATCAAAATAACGTATGGTCTATAATTTATAAATACTATATAATTAAGTGAAGTGGAGTAATTAAGTGGATCAATATAATTAATTTAATCCCTTACGAACCACGTCGCGGGCACAATTAGCGATTTTATAAGGAAAATACTGCATAGTAACAGCCGGGGTTTTAGAAGTAAAGGAATATATTCGTACATTGGTTGAAGTGTAGGCACTAGAAGCACGCTCGAGAGCACTAAAGACAGACAACGTTAAAACAATTCGCCGGCACACACTCAGCTTTCTTACTTCATTAGATTCTAAGGGAAATATCATGTTTTTGTCGCAAACTTCTCAGAATAATTTTGAGCTAAATACGAAGTATTCAACCGTACCTATATACTTACATATAAAGTTAGAAGTGTGTACGAATTTTGTGTGAATTTTACTTTACGTAAAATTCACTATGATAATGACAAAAAATTTTATTCTAACTAATATTATGAATGAGGATGTCAGTTTGTTTGTTTGTTACATTTTAACGCCTTAACTACGCAACGTAGCGTTACCAAATTTTGCATACACGTTGTGAGAGGTATAGAATAGGACATAGGGTACCTTTCATCAAGAACATTTTTTGTTCCCGAGCGATAGACGAATACAGGCGAAAAGATAACGTTCCAACTGTGTTTTATTGGTGTCACTGTGGCAATTCACTAACAAACACATCGCCACGGCAACGACAATGATTTAACAGAGAGAATTTTAACGTGTTTCTCTCATTGATAGTTTCACTATCAATTTGCTAGACGGCGTTGCGAGTATTTATCATTAGATACTTCGAAGTAAAAATCTAGTTTGATGTTTTTAAAAATTACAACATGCCCACTTCATGGCATATATATAATTTTTCAAAGCGAGCAAAGCTGCAAGAATGAGCCAGTATTAAATAAAGCGATAATTTAGGTTTCACTCCAGGCAAAATAAAGGGTTCTCTGTATAGGCCGCGAGTGTTGAAGTTTTATCATTTACATACGAAACCTTAGAAAAAGTATTCAATCGAAAATACTGTATCAAAACTACTAAACAGATCAAATCCAAATCAATATATAATGCGATAGCGTTGCCAGCTTTTGGGCAACGTTCTCAACAAACGACAGTGCTTTGGACCCATTTTCTTTATCTATAATAATGTTATTAGCTATTAATAATTTAAACTGTGTATTACAATAGTAACTACTATTATATACATATTTACAAGTAAAAGATGTAGTCCAGATCGCTCTGGGTGGGGAGCGTTCCCAAAATACTGGCCGCATTCCCGCGTTGTATGGCAACGCTAATACGTTGCCCTAAATATAGGCCAGCTCTTTGGTCACGCGAGACTTCTTTCAATCGCTTTGAAAGGTCTCGATAAAGTTAATGAGCCTCACGTCCCCATGGCCCCAAAGTCTCAACCCCAAAAGCCACAAATATGTATCCGTCACCGATGGATGCATATTTGCGGCGTTTCAGGGTTTCTTGAAGTGTGGCAGCTCCTCCGGCAGTGACGGCTGTATTTGGAAGATGGGAAGCCGCTAACGTATCGACACAAGTTGCGTCCTATACTAAGGGGCGTCCCATCTTCCAAGGTACCAACGACATTCCGTCTGGTCGTTTGCCATCGTCGTGGCACAGTCCGTTCGGTTCAAGAACAGCAGGTACCCCGACGGTGACAAGAGACCGGTACCTTTTAAGATAGTTTAGAATAGTAATTGTATTTTAAGTCACTTATTGATTTTAAGTTATTAATCACTTCATATTAAACCCACTACAAAACTAAAAAGCAAACAACAAATTACCTTATTTTCCAAATTTGTTCTTGTTTTTTATGTTTTACTATTAAATACTAAAACTAAACAAACGTATGAAAAATAAACCTAAAATTAAAAACTAGAACTAAATAAAAAAGGAGGGCATAATCCTATAAATAAACCTAGCTTAAAAATAAAAAAACCTGTATCAAAGCCCGTCCAGCCCCACCAGACCACTGTCGCTGGGCATTGTACCTAGAAGGCTGGCAGCATTACCTCGCTGGATACAGAGGCTAATCCTTTGAGCGAGGTAAGCTCCAGCCTTCCGGTCTCTTGTTGTATCGACCAGACGTTTTTTAATATTTTTAAATAATTTGTGGGCACTTGGCCCCCATGGGCCCAAAGTCTCCACCCCAAACGGCTAAACGGCTTCTTCATATTTCAATATGAATAACTCATATTGTATGCACTTTATAATTATTGTTCGAAGACTACAACAAATCAATAATTAAAATATTTCTATGTACCCCTAATATTGTATTTTTGTTCTCATTTCCCACAATAGTCCTACAATGGCCGGGGCATGTTCTTGGATGCATTATTATATGGTATAGACAGGGATTATCGCCGGTCAGTGTCACGCCACATTTACATTAAATTTGTCAAGGGGCCTCTACGTGTTGGCCTTCCCATGGCCCCATGCAAGCCCGTCAAAAGTCCGGGCCATTTTTATGGCCGTGGTCTCTAGAGACATACAAAAATATTTCTTTCATAATTATTATATCTCACTCGATTATACTGCTCAACTTTTAAATTTACAAATAGGTCAATATATTTTATTTTAAATGTAATTTTATCAGGCCATTGTAAAACACTTATATTGTTTTTAATAATTTTATTTTCTACAAAATACTTGTTTAATACAAATATTATTATCATAATCAATCTCAGTTTTCGAGATAGTATTTTAATAAAACTTCAATTTTTATACGAGATTAGATTTTTCGCAGGCTCGAGTTGTTTTTCCATTATCTTAATAATGTTAAATGAATTTTAAATTAAAATTACCTATTTAGCGTTCGTGAGGCTTTTAAACGTTGTATGGCATTTCAATTTTAACAGCAAAATTTACATTAATCGAATGCGTTTTAAAAGACAAAGCCTTATTTGTTTTTTATTTTTTAATTTCTTGCTTGATAACAAAATTTACAAGAAGGTTAATTTAATATTCATACAGGGCCGGATCTAGGGGGGGCAAGGGCGGCAAAATCAAACTTCTCAGACAAATACACAACTTATAATTTACGCAACTTTGACCGCTGAGACGTCCAGTACAGTACTGGCGCATAAATTACTTCTCGCGGGGCACGTAGGCATAGGTTAAACAGCTCAGACGCACGCGTGTCCATCAGTGGGCGTCTGATGGCTGAAATGATAATGATGATTAAGGTAAAAATATAGCGAGATGGACCGCCATTCTACAGTTGTAGTGGAACACTTACAAGCCAATAGATGGCGCTGTGCAATAATCGATGTCACAAATGTTACCCGAAACACAAAGGATATATACAAATTTTCAACTAGGTATAACAGAACTGCAAAGAATTCAAAATCACTTGCTGCGTGCTGCAGTCGACGCCCCGCGCTATATGCGTCTCGCTGACCTGCATCGCGATCTGGAGCTTCTCTCCATCAAAGACTATATAACCACCCTATCGCGCAGATTCTTTGATCGTGCCCCCCACCACCCGAACCCTCTGGTGACGGAAACGGTCCCACGAGAAATCGTCTACCTCGCAATGTACTCATTGACGAGCCCGATGAAATCACCCGTCTCCTCGCGATCATGAACACCCCGAGGCTCAGAACATCAGCCTGGAATAACAGACGCAGACAAAACAGATCCCGGAGAGCCCCCGGCTCGGATCCTCTTACACAAAGGTAAGACCCACCACCTCACTCACTCACTACAGACACAAGTAGCCATACAAGATTAGCTTAAGCGTGTTTTTGGAGAGTTTCTTATGCCTCTTCTTCTCCTCCAGCTATAACACGTTGCGAAACGGTAGTAATGATAGACTAGGATCGGCTCCGCCGGCGGATGCGATGATTGGTCCCCAAATAATCACTTCAGCCTGTTGGCTTAGCTCATTCAGCCTTTTACGACTAAATCTCAATATAGAATCAATCCCCCGCAGCGGTCGAGCCGAGGTCGAACCTCACAGGAGGTGCCTCATCGAGCGCGCTGCTTCCGGGCTGAACGCCTCCGCTCCCACGGAGTCGGGAAGCCCCCAAAGTCCGGTATCGCTGAAACAGCCATCTGCGGCTATTCAGCTGGGTCCAGCTCCAAAAAAAAAAAGGTATAACAGATGGGCTTAGGCCTGCGAGAAACAACATTAGCCTCGTTGGAAGATCTTCCTTTGAGACTGAGGAGCATTCCATTCCATCTCGCTCCTTCACCCTATACGGGTCACCCTTCACAGTTTTTGCCCAACCCCTCTTCCCCTCCCTCCTCCCCTCCCGCTCCCCTCTCTAAAATTTCAAGATCCGGGGCTGTATTCATAACGTAATTTATCAAAACGCATTCCTAAAAGAACCTATAAGTCTTTAACGGTCGTTAAACGGGATTAGGTATGTGGTAATACGAAAAATCACATTTCAATAGTCAGTTGAGATTTTCCAACAAACACATACTTTTTCACTACTGCTTAAAAATATTACAATTAATGTGTCGAATATTAATCACTTTTAAACAGATGTTTACGTTTTGATATTAATGAAACTCTTCAATAACAAATAATCTAAAGTTCTTGTGAATTTCTTTTAAATATTTAACTCATTAAACAATTACGACAACAAAAAAATCTTAAAATAGATTGATCTCGAAAAATAATAAACTATATAATTACATAAAAACTAAAATAAAACTAGAAAATCTAGTGCCAGACCGCTGTTAATGGGAAGGTTCCCAAAAAACACATTTCTCATTTCTAATTAAAAAAAAATGTTCAGTGACTTATAAAACTTTAATAAAAAGATGATATAATAAAATAAATAATTTTTTTGTCTGACATCGTTCAACATACTTATTTTAAATATAAAATAAAAGTGATATTACCAAGAGATTATCCTTCCTTAATACATACTTCTCAGATAATTGTATAATATACAAATAAACGTAAATAGTAGAGAATTGCTACACCTTTATAAATTTTCTATAAAACAAAGCAGCCCGGTTTTTATTTTTCACTTTGCATGAAAAATATTTTTTAATACGCTCCAAACCCCCATTCCAGCACTTGGCTCGGCTTCCGCAGTCTGAACACGTTGAATCGTAATTAATTCGTAATATTCACGAATTAACCTAATTAAAAACATATCAACATAGCGTCGGTGAACTTTTAGTTCTTTTGGCATTGTTTCAAGCTTTTTAAACTGTCATCTGCCTCGTTATTTTGAATACAATATAGCACTATTTACTTCATGATCAGGGCCCAGGCGACTGAGGCCCTGATACGCATGATCAAATTGATCGTGTACTAGCAGAAGGTGATGTCAGGAGCCTTAAGAACAGACGAGCGCGCGTGACAAGAGTTATGAATGTCAAAGAAGCAAGTGAGGTGTGTAAGAATAAGCTAGAATGGCGCTCTGTTGCTCGTGCCTACCCCGCAAGGGAACTGGCGTGAAGTTATGTCTGTATGTATGTACTATTTACTCCATTCATTACAATGACTTGATAGTTGTGGTAGCGTAATGGCATGCGTCCCAAAGTCTAAGGGCGCGGGTTCGAATCCTGGCCAGAACGTAGGCACCACTTGACAGTTTCCTGACATAATGTATGTGCTAACATCGCTGAAGAAAAACATCGTGATGAAAATTGCACATCGAGATAACCGATGTGTCAATCCTGCCAAGCTGCCTTACACAAGTGTGGTAGGTATACTGTCCATGTCCACATTTATGGGCTTTTATTATTATTATTTGTATATCTCAGAGACCACGGGCCATAAGAATGGCCCGGACTTTTGCAAGGGCTTCCGTGGGGCCATGGGAACGCCAACTTAGAGGATCTTTGATAAATTTAATCTAAATGTGGCGTGACACTGACCAGCGATTGTTCCAATGTTGACCCTGGAGCATCGCTTGGAGCATGCTACGAAGTGAGCTCACATGGTCAACGACGTTCTCTAGAAGGGCCCTCTGGGGCCCCCAAGCGGCACACTCCACGAGCCTGTGAAACGCCGTCTCTTGAAGTGCGCCGCACTCGTGGCAAGACGGGGAAAGTTCCTGCCCCACGATTTGGTGCAGATACTTACCAAAGCAACCGTGCCCGGTAAGTATCTGCACCATCCTGAACGTAAGGGTCCCGCATTTCCGCGAGACACAATCAGCCAGTCACCGTCACGATTCCAGCGTCTGGGGACCCCAGGTTCCTCTGCCAAGAGCGGATCAGGGCCTCGGTCGCCTGGGCCCTGATCATTGAAGTTTCTGCCGGGCACGGCACCTCTCCTCTCGCCCGTGCATGCGGCCGGGAGCGGTACACTGCTGCGAGCACCTCCGCCTGGAGATTCCAGGGCGGATCACCCGCCAGCAGTGTCGCCGCCGTCCACGACACAGTACGGTACCCCCGAATGTATCCTGGGTCAACACTTAGGATTCTTTTTATCTCGATAAATCCATTCCGTCATTATCTGTAAAATAAAAGCCACACAGATGTCGTTACGATCGCGTCTTTTTGGTACCGCTGTTGTAAATCACTGGCAAATATATCATCGTTACAACAATGCGAATGAATTTTCCCTATCACTGCTAATTTGACATAAAGAATTGAAATTGGAAACATTTTTATGGAATAACACCATGAAAATGACGCAATATATTTGAGCCTTTATATTGTGTACCTCTTTGTTTTTTTTTTATTATGAACTACTCTACGGATTCGAGTTCCGTACCCTTTTTTACAACTTAATTTCTATATTAAATTTTTTGAATTTAACACGCTTATTAGTTATTTTGGTTATTGTGTGTGACATTAATTTATTGATTTGTGTTGAGGTGTATGTATCTTACGATTAACTTATTATATTAATTTATTCTAGTTTTAATACTAAACTTATACTAATGTAGAGTGTATCTGTTACATGCTGGTGTTGTGAGGAAGTGGATGTGCAGTGTTGGCCTTATATCTATACTTATAATTAGTCCTATCTAGTGCCATGTGTGTTGTTTTTTTCTTTTTATGTTGTATGCCTCTATGTTTTTGCTTATGAATATTTATTACTGGATCGGCCTTAAAATGTCCTATATTCTTTACTTGAAAGCGATCGCTGATCAATATTTAATTTTTTATAATTATCTAAATATTATGCTATAAATAAATCTATACTTACTTAAAATAACATAAATCTATTAGTAAAAAATTGACTCCAAACCGCCGTCGGCGGTGAGCGTGCCTAAAATGCTGGCCGCATTTCCGCGTTGGATGGCAACGCTGATTCGTTGCCCTAGGTGCAAGCCAGTCTCTTGGTCACGCGAGACTTCAATTAGACGCATTAATATTAATTAAATAATCAAATCAGATGAGTCAATGACTAAATGTTAGACTATTTCTTACATAAAAAATATCTTTGGTAGAGAAGGTCGTTCTTGCTAAATTGCTAAATTTTTAGTTATTAAGATTCACGTTGTTTGTCGTCAATCTTTGTAATCCATAAATTCCTTCAAGCTATAGAAGGTGTGCTCGATTAGCCACTTCTTTAGCCGACAAGTAAATGCATTTAAACTGCCTGAAAGTGTGATTTTAACAAGTAGTTTCTTTATTATTATTTTTTTTATGGCAGGAGCTCAGCAGACAGACAAACGGCCCACTTGATGGCAAGCAGTTACCATCGCCTATGGACATTTGCAACATTAAAGGCGCTACAAATGCGCTGCTGCTCTCTTAAGGATCACTGGAACCTGGTCACTAATGCCGGAATACAACACAAGGTTGTTATGGCGGCATACTCTGGAGCAGGGGTGGTCGCCATCCAGTCGAGCAAATAGCCTACCACCTGGCTGTGGGTTGTTTTGTCGCCTCTTACGACAGGCCGCCCGGCCACAGGAATTTGTATTCTTTCTCCGTTCCTGCACGGATGGTTATTGTATATAATCGGACCCATAACATGTGTTAGCGTGTTAGATTTTTCCAATCGCCTCGGCAACGGTGCATTCCTATCTCTGTTCGAGTCCGATGTGAGTGTATGTCGCTATGCTTTGCATACATGTACTCATTGACCTTGAAGTATAGGGCTACTTGAAGTACTAATATACAAGGTAGGATGAGAATTCGTCACGTTTTTAAATGGGGTCTCGCTGATTCTCTATTAGGTAAACCCAGAATAGCACGCACGGCTCTTTTCTGCATGCGAAAGGCGCGCTCCCAGTCGGCAGCGCGCGCTCGCAGAATAGCACGCACGGCCCTTATCTGCATGCGAAAGGCGCGCTCCCAGTCGGCAGCGCGCGCTCCCAGAATAGCACGCACGGCCCTTTTCTGCATGCGAAAGGCGCGCTCCCAGTCGGCAGCGCGCGCCCACATCTCGGTATCGTATTGTAGAAATAAATGCTTGCGTATCCGATTTCATGATCGATAATATTAGATAGATAGATAGATAACAGTTTATACACCAATACAAAAATTAACTTAAAGCCTAAATTTATATTTAGCTACGGTTATTAATACAAGATTTTTTTTAAATATAGAGATCTTTCAGGATAGATACTCAATCGAATCTTTCACAATGACATAACTAAACTATGAAAATATGAAAGTTTAATAAGCAAAATATTGCAAATAATTGCAAAATATTGTTACAACCGACAAAGACAAATTCACACCTGCACTTTATTACCTTTCAGCATTTGGGCTTCCTTTGTTTACTTTGTGTTTAAATTTTGTGATTAGAAAATAGCCCATTGTGTATTGTAATATTTTATGGCAGTCATTAGTCAGGTGTGTCGGACTGATTCTAGGAAATTCGATCCACGCGGTCGGGCAGAAATATTGCAATATAAAGCAATGCCCCAAAGGAGAGATCGGCAGTCGAGCGAGAACCACGATCGAAGCAAGACGTGTATACATTTTTTTTTTCTTTTTTATTGCAGGAGATCAGCAGACAGGCAGACGGCCCACTTGATGGAAAGCGGTTACCCTCGCCTATGGGCATTTGCAACACCAAAGGTGCTACAAATGCACTGCTGCTCTCTTCAGGGAGACTGGAACCTGGTCACGAATGCCGAAACACTCAAGGTTGTTATGGCGACATACTTTAGACCAGGGGTGGTAGCCATCCAGTCGGACAAATGCCCTACCACCTGGCTGTGGGTTGTTAAGTCGCCTTTTACGACAGGCCGCCCGGCCCCAGGAAATTGTATTCTTTCTCCGTTCCTGCACGGATAAAATATCGAGAATAATACATATCGAGAATATCTACTAGTGACGTTTGGCTTTGTTGTGTTCAGTTATATTTGTACCTGTGTTATTTTAATTTGAGTCCTGCAACTTGTAACAATATAATACACTTATATTGATAGGTTACGATTTTCCTATAGTTATACCCGGTGGGATTATTTATTCCCTAGCCAATTACTCATAATACATCATTAATATACTACACAGGAACATCTTAATTGATCAAACAATTAACAGTGTATTGTTTGGAGTATTAATTTGTTGAGAAACGTACCCTAATTGATATTAATGGAAGTAGTTTTGGCCGAAGACATTGTCCTATATATGTATGTGCTAGTCCAATGCTATAGCAAAGCGATCTATTTTTATAATAGTAGTTTGTTGTTTCAGCTCTGAGTGAATGATTTCTAGCATTATGATATGTAAAGCTCACTAATTACATTGGATTGATATTATATTTAGTTGAGCAAAAGCGGAAATGATAATATTGTTACAACTCTGGTCCAGACAAAAATAAATTCCACCTGCATATCTGAAACAACGCACCCGTCGGCATTTAAATTAATAACAACGAAATTCGTTTATGGTCGTCTTCTTTTGTTTACTTTGTGTTTAAAATTTGTGATTAGAAAACAGCCCATTGTGGTATTGTAATATTTTATGGCAGTCATTAGCTAGGTGTCGGATTAAGTTCACTTAGATACGGAGACATTTCAGTTGCACAGTATAAAACGATGACCTGATGGAAGGGGAAGTCAGTCGAGCGATAACCACGAGCGAAACAAGATATGTGTACTACAATCGATAATCTAATAATTGACAGACTTTGCGCGTTCTATTGAATTAAAACCTTCTGCATTAGTTTGGACTTGTTGTGTTCGATTATATTTGTACCTGTGTTATACATGTTTGTATAGTTCTAATAAACTCTATAGTCATTCTAACGGCATTTTAATTCGAGTCTCATGACTCGTAACAATATATAAGTTGTATGAAATAAAACATATATGATACTAGGATACGCCCGTGACTTTGTCCATGCTTGACTTGAAATTCCCCCAGGATTTTCGTGACACAAATTACCGCAGCATTTAAAAAACAATATAAGCCATCATTTTAGTGAAAACTGTGTCGGAATAAGCTAGTTTTGTACTTACCTGAACAAATAAAAATCGCTTCCGGGAAAATTCTCGTACGATTCGCGGTATAAAAAAGAACGTAGATTTTAAGTCTGAAAATTTGCTGTCGATCAGCGAAAACCGTATTAAAATCAGCTCGTAGTTTTCACGTGAATCCCGAACAAACGGTCAAGAAATCTAAAAAAAATGCATCTTGTTCTCCATCGTAGTGTACTCCAGTTGTTTTTTTAATAGTTTCAATGTACAGACACGGCATGTTTATAATATTATAGATAGATTTCATTTATGTAAAACTAAACAAGATATTGAACAGAATAGACATACATACTGATGATAGAGGATTTTTTAAAATTGTTGATGCCCATCTTATAGTAGTTGCCATCACCTATAGACGTTTTAACACAGGGTATGAGCCAACGAGGTGCTAACTTTAAGGCTGGGGTAAAGGGGGATGCGATAGGAAAATAGGATAGGAGGATGGGATAGGAAGCAAAGTGGCCATCGGAACTCTTACTCATCGTACGAAATACAACTACCTCAAGGCGAACCGTTTCACGTCGATATATTCTTTATAAGTATTGTATCACACCGATTGACATGACTTGCTCTGTCAAAGCTGTGCTACGAAAAATTCTTAAAAGACAAAACTTCATTTACTTAGCAGTTCGCTCCAACCTCTTATACATACTATATTTTGTATATTGTTTTAATCTTACCAAGTTTGTAAGGAATTTATGGAGATTTTAGTACGTCATTTCTTTATTAGAACTATAATAATATTTTTCTTTCCTTTTATTATGTCTTTGTCTTATTGAGTATGCAGTGTTTGTTACAACTTTATTAATTCTTCAAAAGTAATTCTGTAACATACTTCTGTATAGAACTTATAAAAAAAGAACTTGAGATATAAATAGAATAAGAAATATAAAGAAAAACAAATTTTATCTAGACGTGTTGCTGGGGAGTTTCCTACCGCTTCTTCTCCTCAACAGCAATAACACGTTGCGAAGCGGTGTACATATAATATAAAGTAAAATTAAATTTTTACTTATATGTATGACCTTCAAAAAATGTTCTCCAGTGGAACTTATTTTGAATAAAAACTTTTGAATTTGAATTACGTCGAAAACTGTAGTTGAGGGTGCCTTGAAGTACCAATTAATCCCCCTACTTCACGCACTGAATTGCTTGCATTTTTTTTGGCCGCCCTCCGGGGAAAGAAACAATGGCGTAGGTACTTGACAGTGAAATTAACAAAGCCATACAAAACCTCAGAAACTCTCAAAAATGTCATGAGTTTAACGAGTCAAATGGCTTATTAAATATAGTTTAAACAGTAAATAAAATCGTTCTTATAATGAAACTATCGAAGGAAGATAATTGCAAGTATTTCATCGCCTTTTTATTTATATTTTTAATCTCCCTTTCCTGATTTTGAGATCGGTCAGGGTATTTTATTCTGTTATATTTTGATGTGTTTGTATTATAGGTAACCTGAAATAAAATGTTACGTAAATATTATGAAACCATAAAATCCCATGGATAGCGTAGCTTTGTTCATATAAGACACTGAGTAAAAACGGTGACAACATAGCAACATAGCATCCTCTTTATTTATGGCTCGCTATCAGATATACGGTCGGTTTCGGGAATGAAAATGAAGATTTATTAAGACACTCCTAAACATTTTAGGCACGACTCGAATATAGCCTGAATTACTAAGCACCCAGTAACAGTATTAGGGTCGTAAATAATATCCGATTAAGTAAGATGATGCCAGGAATAAGATGGTTTATATATAGTAACACTGGATATATAATAGCAGTCTCTGAATAATTTCTTAGGTGGCAGACATATAGACAAATATTGACGATTATCTATTGCCCGCGGCTTCACTCGTGTAGATTAAAAATGGTCATAATTTGAGCAATGTTTCTACACTTTTATAAACACCCCAGGGGTGTAATTTCCAAAAAAGCCAACATAGGTGTACATTTGATCTAAGCAGAAGCAAGTGAATACAATTTCTTCCTTTGAAAATGGCGGCTTTTCATTACAAACTTTCATTCTCATCTTTATTTTAGACACTACAAAATCTGTGACGAGAACCACGTAGCTGGAGAGCTTCAGCATGTCAAGCGAGTTTTACAAAGCAATCAGCTGAAGACTCCACATCAACATCACAAAGGCCCCAAACCACCTTCAGTTGAGCGGTGCCCTGCTACCCTACCCTACATCAAGGGGGTCACAGACAGAATTGGCCACATCCTCAGGCAAGCTTCAATCAAAACACATTTCAAGCTGCATAAAAAGGTTACCCAGATTTTGAGACCTGTGAAATGCAATATCCCATTCCAGGTTTCAGGTGTCTACAAGCTTGATTGTGAGTGTACTTTATCATACATCAGGCAAACAAAGAGGAGCATAAAAACACGGGTAAAAGGATACATTCAAAACACAAATCTACGAAGTCTCTAATCAGTGAAAACACGCTGGATAAACCCAAGTACTAAATCAGATTAAAACTACGTTTTAACGGTTTTAAGCGTGGTAATTTTATTTGATTTTGGTTTTTCCGACGTTTCGGCCACTTTTAACAATACTCGTTGACACTTGACATCTTTGTCTTCCGTGATCACGGCCACTGAAAAGTGGCCGAAACGTCGGAAAAACCAAAATCAAATAAAATTACTGCGCTTAAAACCGTTAAAACCTAGTTTTATTATGTATACAAGTCGCAAAAACTTAAGAAAATATTATACTACATCAGATTTGAAAAAACACAAATCTTCACAAAAGAAGATTGTTTCATACCTAGAATGATGCGTGGGGCTATTGAAATATAAAAAAACAACCAAATTTCAATAGAGAAGATGGTTGGCAAGTACCACCTGTTTCGGCTCCGATCATCAAAACTATTAAGACCCAAACCCAGCAAAAACCAACTGCCAGATCTTAAGACAGTGTGAGCTCTTTCTGCGTGCACCGGAACACAAACCAACTTGATTGATAATTTATTTTTATATTTCTTCCCACCTATTTTAATCTATACTTGTACTTAATACTTAATATTATAAAGAGGTAAAGTTTGTGAGTTTGTGACGTTGAAGGGGGTAATCTCTGGATCTACTAAACTGATTTTAAAAATTCTTTTACTGTTCGAAAGCTACGTTAACAGGGAGTGTCATAGGCTATATAACATGACGCTATATACCACGGGAGCGGGGCAGAGCGCGGGTGAAACATTATTAGAGCTAGGCATGTATGTTGAAGAGTTTCTTGCGTCGTTTCTTCTCTTCAAATTAGATTAGGCTCCCATAGAGTAAATAATAACCATAAAAAAAAACTAAATAATTAAAATGAACAAGTTGGCGGTAGGTTAAATAAAACTTTAACAATTGTCTTCCCTGATCACGGCTACTGAAAAGTGGTCAAAACGTCGGAATAATAAAAATCAATTAAATTACCGCGTTTAAAACCGTTAAAACGTAGTTTTATTCTATTTCATTCCCTCAAAAACGGGGTTGAATTTCCAAAACCACTTTCTTAGTACGCACCTGCAATATAGAAAGGACCCACATGCAATTATTCACGGTCCTAGGTCCTAGCCCTATTAGTTTAGTCTGTGCGTTGATATGTCATTCAGTGAGGTCTAGTTTTTATATATGTACAGTGGCGGTATGAAAAAGTTCGCCAGTTTTCGAATTGATTCATTTAACGTGCCGCAAGCACATGTTATATTTTAAACACGAAACAGACTGTTCCACAGAAAATTATCTTTAACAGTTTCACAATAATGTTCAAAATTACTTAGATCAAAGTTGTTTGATTTTCTATCTTGTCTAAGAAGATTGTTTAAACGTGTAAAACCTTTTTATTGCTTTTGACATTCATGTTATGCGTAGTGATTATATTCTATTTGTTTCTTGTTGTTAATCTCAGCGCCTGTCATTGCCAACATTGCAATTTTCTTTTCTCTCGATTCTATGTATGCATAAAAATAAATGAAATTAAATGTCTGTTAGTAACGTCAGAATAATAGCTTCTTATTAAATTCACATGACAGTATATACGGTACTTATTTCAAAAAATCAATTTTAAACATTTATGTCTGTTTGGATGTGCCGGCTAATCTCTGTAACGGCAGGACCGATTTTGACGGGACTTTTACTGGCAGATATCTGATATTATAAGTAGTAACTTGGGCTATCTATTTATTAGAATTCTAAGAAAAAAAAATCCACGCGGATGAAGTCGTGGGCACTGCTAGTATTTTAAAACGTAACATTAATTAATTGTTGAAATTACTGTTTCAGGTACTCGTGCAAGCAAAATTCGACTGTAAGGTGACGAACATTTTAATTCCGCGAGTGTAGGTAGCTATGGAATTATTAACTTGACAAAACAGATTTAGTGTATTTATTTATTGATTGTCATTTCTATAAAAATTAAATTTATTTGTTCTAAACGTGGTTATAAATTTGGTATAGTTGGTGGTCGGCTAGTTGATTTAAAAACTTTACCTGTAGGCCATCTAGTCATGCAGGGTTTAAGAAATTTTCAAAGTTACGTATTCTGGAATAACAAGCATGTTAAGTTAATCCCCGGCACTGAAATTACATACTTATCAAATATACAAATCGACTTAAGCACAATTCTGTGAACAAGGAATAGACAAGGCTGAAAATCACTTCTATATTCATATTTTTCCAAGTCGAATATAATATTTGCCAAGACGTAGGCTCTATTTCAATTTCCCTTAGGCTTTGTGAACTAAAGCATTTCTACACGAATTTCGTATGTAAATCAGAGGCCTCATATTAGTATTAGACGAAGAAATTGCTCTAATAAAGACTGGAGTCTACAACATAACATCAAACGATACTTTAGGTAACTCTATCTAAGGTCCTTTAAAAAACCGGTCCCCTGAAAATAACGGGCTACGTACACAAATTTGTGTTACAGTCAAGTATAATCAGTGTTGAAGACCGGCACTGAATTACGGAGCATAATGTATTCAATGTATGTCAAAGAAGCAAGTGCCGTTTTTTTTTATTGCAGGAGATCAGCAGCCAGGCAGATGGCCCACTTGATGAAAAGCGGTTACCATCGCCTATGGACATTTGCAACACCAAAGGTGCTACAAATGCGCTGCTGCTCTCTTAAGGGAAACTGGAACCTGGTCACTAATGCCGGAACACAACTCAAGGTTGTTATGGCGACATACTTTAGACCAGGGGTGGTAGCCATCCAGTCGGACAAATGCCCTACCACCTGGCTGTGGGTTGTTAAGTCGCCTCTTACGACAGGCCGCCCGGCCGCAGGAAATTGTATTCTTTCTCCGTTCCTGCACGTATAATACGGATACACACAGAGGTGTGTAAGAATAAGCCTAAATGGCGCTCTGTTTTTCGTGCCTACCCCGCAAGGGAATTGGCGTGAAGTTATGTATGTATGTAATGTATTCACAGTGTATGATGATGTATGAACAAAGTGTGAAGGGACAAATGTGACTTGACAAAGGCACACACAATATCCCAATGCCATTTCATTTTATTAAATTCATTCATTTAACACACGTTATATGTTCCCAATCTTTTTATTTTCCTCCATGCAGGAATGGAGAAAGAATACAATTTCCTGCGGCCGGGCGACTTGTCGTAACAGGCGACAAAACAACCCACAGCCAGGTGGTAGGGTATTTGTCCGTCTGGATGGCTACCACCCCTGGTCTAGAGTATGCCACCGTAACAACCTTGAGTTGCGTTCCGACATTAGTGGCTAGTTTACAGCACCCCTTAATAGAGTAGCAGCGCATTTGTAGCACCTTTGGTGTTGCAAATGTCCATAGGCGATGGTAACCGCATTCCATCAAGTGGGCCGTCTGCCTGTCTGCTGAACTCGTGCAATAAAAAAAATCTAAGCAATTTCGTAATGTATTATGTGTAATACTCAACTGACGAGTCTGATAGCGATTCCAGAAATCGAGAATAGACATAATAATAATAATAAAAAAATAATTTACGAAACTTAACCCGCCAGTAATCGTAAGCAACCGAAAACTGTTTTAAATAAAAACTTTTGAACTTCAATATGTTGTATTTAATTTAATTCACGAGCGTACTAGCTGTTTAAACAACATAACAAGTGGAGGAAATTCGAAGACCACGATTAAACACTAGTATACATAGTTAAGCAACGGTTATTAATACCAGAGAAAGAAATGATAAGATATATATCTTTATAGGACGATTTTGTTAGTTCTATTCTTTTCTAATATTAACAAAACTATACGTTTTCTCGCAGTTTTGTTCACGTCCGTGGCAAATCGACATTCTAGAAATGCTTTAGCATTATGGGATAAAAAGTATTCTATGTATTTAAGATTGTTAATTTCGTCATCTTGAACCATTTACGTAAGTTTTCGCGATCTTTGAATCTGTAAATCTAGAAAAAATGTCAACACTAAACACACATTCATAAAAAACTTATAACTGTACTTATAATGTGTATACGCGGAAGAAGCAAGCTTCTTTAGCTTATTATAATTAAACAAAATAGAGACATTTTGTTTTAAATTAATCTTATATATGGGTAAATTTTATTATCATTATTATATGTAGGTATTTGCTCATGTTGGTACAATACCAAACACAGAAGTACAAATATAAAAATTACACATATAATTATATTGTAATTGTTCATTTTGGTACAAACACAGGATTTTTGCAATCAATTACACTATTTAATGATGTCTTAGACAACCATCTAAAGTTAAATATTAAAGTAGAAAATGTTTTAAATTGATCATCTACAATAATAATACATAACGTAAATTTAAAAAAATTATCAGTAAAATGTATCTTCTAAGATAATACAAAGTACACTTGAGCTACTACTACTACTATCTGATGAAATTCAATTCAAAATATATGTTACTGTTGTTAGAGTAGTTGCAATACTGATTCCGGAACACTGTGGCAAAACAGCCTCGTAGAGACATATCATTGGTCGCTCAACCCTTGTTTGCAGTTTGGGCCGTTTTGGCTGTTTTATTAAAACACCCTGCGTATAGGCTGATGACAGGGGCGGATCGACAGGCTGCGACCCTTACTACCAATATTATATCAATGAACTGATCCCTATTGTTTTACATGAAACTTTTTTATATTTTCTAATCTGTTGACATACGTAACACGTTGCCCAAAAACAGTACAGTAGATTAATAAACAATATTAAGTGATAACATCAACCCATTAACATTCCACTGCTGGACTAGTGCCTCTCATATCAGAAAATATTCATCTCGCTAACCGAATACTGGTAGGCGAGTTTCATATATCTATGGATAATCTTGACATTTCATGCTTTCGCTAGAGCATTATCTAACAATGTATAGATTACACATTCCTACTAAATTTTCTCTAATAGTTTTCAAGAAATTTGATTGTGATATACAAATAAAGACGGATCAAAAAACAGTCGGAAATGGCGATTTTATAAGTGCGGTTCCGTTTTTGCCAAACTGGCTAAACGAAACCTTAACACTCCGGAACTCTTGCATGCTATCTAATAACAATAACATCCCAGTCTCATTGCTGGGCTCGGTTCTCCTAATTTATAAAGGGAACAAATAGTATAGCTGCCAGGCTTGTCCAAGAATGCTTGCCAAGTTTAACACATTGGTTGTCTCCATGTGCAGGAATCCCGATGTTTTCCTTCACCGTCAACATGTGGTAACATATGCTTTTCCAGCCAGAGTTTGAAGCCGCTTCATGAGAATTTGAGAGGCGAGTGCGTTAACTACTAAGCTACCAATTTTTTTTAAAATTACGAAGCTGAAAACAGGCAGACGGCCGAGCTAATGAAATGAAATGTTTGTGAGTTTTTTTTTCATTCCCTTCTGCCAGACGAACAGGGTTATCCGGTCTTATTTATCTTTTATGGGTTCTTTAGTCTTTTCTTTCTTTCCTTTTCTTTCTTTATTTTCAAAATAAGAGTACATTGGACCCATAAACGAATAAGTTTTTCTGTCTTCTATAGTTTTACATTTAACGTTCCCATATTCCTATTATGTACTGCATGTACTTAATCTAATGCATTAATTACTACTACTTCTTCACATTCTGCTGTTCTTACTACTTCTATTCTGAGATTTATTAATTAAAAATGGTTAATTACTAAAGTCTGCAACACCAGTGGCGAAGCCAATGCGGTGGCAGCTTTTAAGATAGAATAGCGGGATAGGAAGGACAGGATAATAATGATAGAAAGGAAGGATTACAAATGATCTCTATATGCTTTTACATTTAACGTTTCTATATGCCTATTATATATTACATGTACTTAATCTTCTGCATTATTTACTACTACTTCTTCACATTCTGCTGCTCTTACTACTTCTATTTTTAGATTTATTAATGAAAAATGTTTAATGACTATAGACGCCTGCAATACCAGTGGTAAAGCCAACGCGGTGGCAGCGTTTAGGATAGAATAGCGGGATAGAAAGGACAGGATAATAATGATAGAATGGAAGGATTACAAATGATCTCTACATGCTTTTATATTTAACGTTCCTATATGCCTATTATTTATTACATGTACTTAATATACTGCATTAATTACTACTACTTCTTCACATTCTGCTGCTCTGACTACTTCCATTTTTAGATTGATTAATGAAAAATGGTAATGACCAAAGACGTCTGCAACACCAGTGGCGAAGCCAATGCGGTAGCTTTTAGGATAGGACAGTGGGATAGAATCCTTCCTAGATCCTTCCTTTAAAGGACAGTATAATAAAGATAAAATGAAAGGATTACAAATGATCTCTATATGGTATCAGCTAATGATGCATTTTATAGCGAAAGAGCCTATATAAGCTCTAGAATTGACAGATCCATAATAAGAGGAAAATACAAGACAAATTATTTCCTGCAACAACAGAAGCGAAATCCGTCCCATCGGGGATTGTGGGACGGACATGTCCGCTATTTAATTTCGTCCCCGGATGATGGATATTGATGTTGTCAATTGGCCTTTTTCCACTGTTTAAAATGCGTGTAAATTTTTATGCCTACCCACGTATGTTTATCCTCGCAATGGTTTATTTAAATTTTTACGGGTTATTTATGTGATTTTTGTAGATTTTATCGAATTGAATTCCATTCATGACGCAGATGAATGGCCTAATTGAAAAGATCTCATTAATTTATTTATGTTCCAAGTTTCTTTGTAAATGTGATACAACAAAATATATACTGTTATAATAATAATGAACCCGCAGGGGGGCTTTGTAGCGAAGCCTTAGGTGAGTACGACACCTCGGACCTGACTCCGGGGGCCAAGACAAGGCCCTCGCCTTCGTGCTTGCCTTAGCTACCCGTCACGAAATGTAGTTCGGTAGAACTAAGACTCAAGCTCCAGGGTTGGAAGTGATAAAAGGTATAACGTCAGAAGTAGCTTGGGTGAACCTGCTGCCCATCTCTCGACACCTCTTAGCTACTCACATCCATGTTGCCCATGTCTTCTATGGCATTTTTTGGGCCCCATGCAGGGAGTGGCGAGTCACCGTCTGCCCTTTTTTCCATGTTCTCTCAACATTGCCACAGGCAGACGCCATAGTCCCCATATTCCCAGACCCCCAGTACCACTAGCAGTTCACCCCAATAACCCGGTACTTTTGTCCTCATTTCCCACAATAGTCCAACACTGGCCGGGGCTTGTCCTTGGGTGCAATAGTATAAAGTGTAGACAGGGATAATCGCCGGTCAGTGTCACGCCACATTTACATTAAATTTGTCAAAGGGCCTCTACGTGTTGGCCTTCCCATGGTCCCACGCAAGCCATCCAAAAGTCCGGGCCATTTTTATGGCCCGTGGTCTGCATGAAATACATGTATAATAATAATAATAATAATTTATTGAAAGCCAGATACATTGACAAGCATTTTAAAAATAAAGTACATCTATGTATATATTAGGGTGGCGCAAAAAAAAAACAACTTTTTTTTAGTCTCCAGTGAAAAAATGTTAGTTTTTGATGTTCTAAGAACTCCCTTCAAAGGAAAGCTAAAAAAAAATTAAGAGGTCGCTCCAAATTTTTTAAGATTTCAAAAATCGCCAAAAACTGTTTTTTTTATATTCAATTTTTTTTTCTCATTACGGTATAATTTTATAGATCAAAAAATAATACGTTTCTGAAAATTTCATTTCAAAATTTGAATTTTAAAAGGTCGCTCATAATTTTTTTTATGTACTAGTGCATTACCTTAGATTTTTTCGAGTGAGTAATGCACTAGTAAATTTAAAAAAATTATGAGTGACCTTTTAAAATTCTAATTTTGAACTGAAACTTTCAGAAACGTATTATTTTTTGGTCTATAAAATTATACCGTAACGAGAGAAAAACAATAATAATAAAATAAATGCAGTTTTTGGTAATTTTCGAAATCTTAAACAATTTGGAGCGACATCTTAATAATTTTTTTTCAGCTGTCCTTTGGAGCGAGTTCTTAGAACATCAAAAACTATCATTTTTTCACTCGAGACTAAAAAACGTTGATTTTTTTGCGCCACCCTAGTATATATGTTGACAATGTCATTTCCCTAACCCTCAAACTAGATTAAGGTTTTTTTTTTATTGCAGGAGTTCAGCAGACAGGCATACGGCCCACTTGATGGAAAGCGGTTACCATCGTCTATGGACATTTGTAACCCCAAAAGTGCTACAAATGCGCTGCTGCTCTCTTAAGGGAGTCTAGAACCTGGTTACTAAAGCCGAAACACAACTCAAGGTTGTTATGGCGATATACTTTAGACCAGGGGTGGTAGCCATCCAGTCGAGTAAATGCCCTACCACTTGGCTGTGGGTTGTTTTGTCGCCTGTTACGACAGGCCGCCTGGCCGCAGGAAATTGTATCCTTTCTCCGTTCCTGCACGGATAAGGTGATGCATTAAGGTGATATTTATTTACATGTAGGCTAACAGTGATTTTATATAATCAACTACTTGATGTCGCTCTATTATAGGCGTCTCAACGTCGTTATCGATTCGCTTAACAAACTTCCCATTACTGAAATAATCTTTAAATTCTTGCAGTGTCCTGCTTTTAATCTCAGGTACATACCGCTATAAATTCGTAATACAAATCATACCATTTATGGCGTATATTAGGAATGTTGGTGATGCGAGTGGACTGTAGATGTTTACGCTGGTCTGAACTGGAGCTCCGAAATAATACCATCAAAAATGATACTACGGGAGACTTGCAACTTCTTAGGCGTCGTCGGGAGGGAGCTTTACACACATATCACAGTTTTGTGATTCAAGTTAAATCAGTAGAGTTTTTAATCTATTTTGTGCCTAAAAAACAAATTACTAATTCCACTTTTAAAGTTTATAAAGTGTTATACACATTTTGATTTCTTTTCATTTTCTATGGAATTGCTTTCATCACATTATTAAGATCCCTTTCATAATTAATAATATAATTATTTTCAGAATCATACTGGTATTTTTTAATCTAAATAATCTCTTACTAATTTATTTTTCGAATAAATTGGAACTTGTTTACGCAGTTTCTGTAAAATCAGAAAATTGAGATATAATAAAATAATCACTGTATAATAATAACTTAACTTGAACCATTCAAATAGATAAATTAGGGGAAAAATTATCGCCATATAATTTTAACTTATTAAGGGTCGATTTTTAATCATGCTCAGTGTATTGAAAAGTAATCCATTCAACTAACATTTTTATTATTTGAACCTCCGGATTGCACCAATACCTGGATGCTCTTGGACAGCCCGTCGCAAAGATCATAGACATGCTAGAATATTCTTGATTTTAATCAGCAACAGGACAACTTCAGCTCGTTCTTGATGATCGCCATACCATCTCTCGCTTGAATCTGTCAAGGTGGCTAACATGTATATATATATATATATATATATGTCGGAGAAGCATCGTTCTCGGTGACATCGTCTTTAGTGGTTGCGAGTTTAGTGGGCATCATCAGGTAAACTGCGAGCACAAAACACAATAGTCACACACAACAATATTTTGTCACAGTTTAAGACCGAGCAGCGGATTCAGGGCACCGATCTTACTTTGACTCTTCCTTTTAAATTCTCAACGATCCAACTCGATCCATTACTATCGCTCGAATGTGTCGCAAAACTCGCCCGTCTACCTTAGATAGATAGATAGAACTCTTTATTGTTCACCACATACAAGTCGTGGAAGGCCACGACACACCTTCCATGATCAAATTGATCGTGTACTAGCAGAAGGTGATGTCAGGACCCTTAAGAACAGACGAGCGTGCATGACAAGAGTTATGAATGTCAAAGAAGCAAGTGAGGTGTGTAAGAATAAGCCTGAATGGCGCTTTGTTGTTCGTGCCTACCCCGCAAGGGAACTGGTGTGAAGTTATGTATGTATGTACATACACATAAAATAAACAATTTACAGTAGTCACATTTAACCATTAAAAGTAGGAGCAAAGGGCGGCCTTATGGCTTTAGAGCGATCTCTTGCAGACAACCCGGGCTGTGGATTTTATCAACGGGAGATTCGCAAGTGTATGACGGTGGTGCGCAAATTAAATACATATAGCTTTATTTATAGTATAGTTTAGTTTATATATTTTTAAGGTATTATTCTTTAAGTATTTTGGCATAGAAAAAATATAAATTTAATACATATATAAATAGGATATATAAATATCACACAATATATATACCTACAATGAATACAAAATAGAGAATAAACAATAACACATATTAATATTATATATATTCTAATATACTAGCTTAAGTACAGATGGCACCTTGACCCCGCTCGAGGCACATGCTCTGCTCTGGTTTGTCGCTTATTAAATTACAATATTCATAACTTTTATTAGGTTAGGACAATTTTTAATTTATAGAAAGATTTAACAAATCAAATTAAATTAAATTAAGGATTTCAACATACATAACTTCACGCCAGTTCCCTTGCGGGGTAGGCACGAACAACAGAGCGCCATTTAGGCCCATTCTTACACACCTCACTTGCTTCTTTGACATTCATAACTCTTGACATGCACGCTCGTCTGTTCTTAAGGCTCCTGACATCACCCTCCGCTAGTACACGATCAATTTAATCATGGAAGGTGTGTCGTGGCCTTCCACGACTTCTGCATCCATCCACTTTTGCATTGTATATCTGTTTAGTCATTCTTTCATCATGCATTCTTTCCACATGCCCGAACCACCGGAGCATTCCTTTCCTTACCTTCACCCCGACACTCAAGGATTTCAACAGTAATTAAAATATAAACAAATAATATTGTGCGTTATACATCCAAACAACAATGAACCCGACTCATAGCTTCTTCCGATATTTCAAATTTTAATTTGCATGGATAACAAAGTACTGAATATCTAACAATTTGTTGTTTGAAATGGAGATAGAATTTTTCATAGAAAATTATTTCTGTGTGCAAACATTCATTGAAACATAATAAAAAAATAAACATATTTCCTAGTTTAACGTACAACCGCTTCGCAGCGCATTATTGCTGTTCTAAAAGCAACATTTATTATTATGCTTTATTTTATTTTTTCGCTTCTTTTTAGTTTCATCGTGCGTCTTATTTCTTCTGTGAGATTACGGCGAGTATTATATTCATGGTCTTTTTATAAATACAAGCAAAGTAGCTGTTTTCAATAATATGTGTTGTTATTAAAGTCTTTTTCATTTATTATTAATATAAACACCAATTATAATTTTAATATTATATTTATTTTATAGAAGGGACCCGGCGCGGTTTCACTCGCACTCTATCCCGCACCTACGGTATATAGCGTCATGTTATATAGCCTATGACACTCCCTGTTAACGTAGCTTTCCAACAGTAAAAGAATTTTTTAAATCGGTTTAGTAGATCCAGAGATTACCCCCTACAACGTCACAAACTCACAAATTTACCTCTTTATAATATTAGTATAGATGAACTCTTAGTTATTATGGAAACAAATATATTTTAGTATAAACGCTTATCACTGTGTCCAGTTCAACCATTAGAAAGGGGCTAGGAGCTCGATGATCTGTCTCTTGTCATGATTGATTGACGTTAATGACAATGACGTTTGATTTTACAGATTAAATAACACTGTTAGTACAATTAGTACTCTGTGTGTTTAAAATTTCACTTTATGAAAATTCATTCATGGAATAGTGTTGCTAATCTTTTCTGTCTAGGAGAAATAATCTTATCCGTACAGGAACGGAGAAAGAATACAATTTCCTGCGGCCGGGCGGCCTGTCGTAAGAGGCGGGCATTTGCCCGACTGGATGGCTACCATCCCTGGTCTAAAATATGTCGCCATAACAACCTTGAGTTGTGTTCCGGCATTAGTGACCAGGTTCCAGTCTCCTTTAAGAGAGCAGCAGCGCATTTGTAGCACCTTCGGTGATGCACATGTTCATAGGCGATGGTAACCGCTTTCCATTAAGTGGGCCGTCTGCCGGTCTGCTGATCTCCTGCAATAAAAAAAAATTATTACAAAATGTTTGTCATTATAGCGCTTAAAACCGTTAAAATGTAGTTTTATTTATGTGTCCTAGTCGCCAAATTACATTTTAACAAAAAAAATCCTGAGATTTATCCGGACATTCATGACGTCATCACATATTTATTAAAATATATACAATTTACATATAATAATGTAAAAGTCTAAACATGCCGTGTTTGTACATTCAAGCTATTAAAAAAATACTGATATAGACTATAGAAACAATGGAGCACACGATGCAATTTTTTTAGATTTCTTCTCTATTCTTTGTCTGTTTATTTTGTCTTTGGATTCACGTAAAAACTACTAGACCGATTTCGATGCGGTTTTCACTAATTGACAGCTAATTTTTAGAATTAAACTCTGCGCTACTTTTAATGTAATAAAATGTGTCATTTTTTATCCCAGGAATCCTGCTGGAACTTTCCCGGGAGCGGTTTGTAATTGTTCGGATGCGTAAAAATTAGCTTATTCCAACACAGTTTTCACTAAAACGATAGCTTACATTCATTTTTTAAATGATGCGGTACTTCGTGTCCCTGGAATCCCGCGGGAATTTCAAGTCAAGCGTGGACGTAGTTGCGAGCATATCCTAGTAATATATCTTTATATATATAATTCTTCTGTACGTGTGTTGACAGTGAACTCCTCCTAAACGGCTGAACCGATTTGAATGATTTTTTTTTGTTTTTTTTGTTTCAAGTGGATTCGAGGATGGTTTAGATTTACAATTGGACCCGGTAGGTGGCGCTGC
Source organism: Dendrolimus kikuchii (assembly GCA_019925095.2). Lineage (NCBI taxonomy): Eukaryota > Metazoa > Arthropoda > Insecta > Lepidoptera > Lasiocampidae > Dendrolimus > Dendrolimus kikuchii. The sequence continues at coordinate 5,043,745 of CM034400.1, forward strand.
AATCGGGTCCTAAATTTTATTTCTTCAGGGCAGAACAACGTCTGCCGGGACAGCTAGTATAATATAAAATTGTTACCTCAGAGTTAATTACATTACGCTTGTCTTCTAAGCATAGTATTGTCGAAGAAGATTACTTCTACCACGGCATGCATGGTAGTACCATATATAGCTGATAATATTTATAAAATAAACTTACTTTATGTCGTAAATAAAATAAAAATAAATACGTAAATCACAAATGTCTTAAAGAATGACCAGAAAAATTCAACTATAATAAACGTGTATCCATGTATATCATCATCGTCAGGCAACAGTTGTCCACTGCTGGATGTCAGCCTCCCTAAGTGTGGGTCACCAATCCCGGTCCTTCGGTGTTCTCATTCAGACCCCACCGGCGACCTTGTGCTGATCGTCGATCGGTCGGGCTGAAGGGCGATACATTATATTTGCCGACACGAGGTCTTCACTCCACTCGTCTGCCCCTAGTTAAACAATAAATAAATAAATCGGCAGACAAACACACACTGTATATCCCCAAATTAAGGAAGTTACGCTTGTGTTATGGTTAATATACAACGGACCACTCTGGGGCCGATCCCAGATACCCAAACCATAGTAAATAACGGAGAAAATTCGTTTCCGAAATTTACCATACCAGGGATCGAACCCGGAGCCTCTGCGTTGCAGTGAGGTAAGCCAGCAAAGGCTTAGCCCGCTCAACCACAGAGGCCGTCGGAGAGAGGAAAGAGTTCGTACATACTAACGTGTATTTATGGCGCATTCATGAAAGTAGATGAACCAAGAGATGTATGTCACGACTGTAGCAAATAGGAATCCACCAAATTCAAATTCAAATGATTTTATTGAAAATCAGTGGAACTTCACTGAAGAAAACTTTTTAAAAGTCATACATATAAGTTAAAATTTAAATTTACTTCATATTCTATGTACACCGCTTTGCAACATGTTATTGCTGTTAAGGAGAAGAAGCGGCAAGAAACTCCCCAGCAACACGTCTAGCTAAAAATAGTTTTTTCTTTATATTTCTTATTCAATTTATTATCTCAACCTCTTTTTTTATAAGTTACTAGCGGCCCCGGCAGACGTTGTCCTGCTCTGAAAAAATAAAAATCTAGGACCCGATCCCAGCGCCACCTACCGGTTCTAATTTTGAATCCAAACCATCCAGGAACACACTCATACACACAAAAACAAAATCACCAAAAATTGGTCAAGGTGATTAGGAGAATTCTATAACCCGATCTCAGCGCCACCTAACGGTTCCAACGGGATAAAAAGTATCCTATATCCGTCTCCTGATTCTAAACTACCTCCCCACCAATTTTCAGCCAAATCGATATAGCCGTTCTTAAATTATAGATAGTGTAATTAACACGACTTTCTTTTATATATATAGACTAGTGGCCCCGGCAGACGTTGTCCTGCTTTGAAAAAATAAAAGTCTAGGATCCGATCCCAGCGCCACCTACCGGTTCCAATTGTGGATTTAAACCATCCGGGAACCCACTAAAACACACAAAAACCAAATCACCAAAATCGGTCCAAGTGATTAAGAGGATTCTAGAACCCGATCTCAGCGCCACCTACCGGTTCCAACGGAATAAAAAGTATCCTATGTCCGTTTCCTGGTTCTAAGCTACCTCTCCACCAATTTTCAGCCAAATCGGTAAAGCCGTTCTTGAGTTATAAATAGTATAACTAATACGACTTTCTTTTATGTATATAGATATACAGAAGTATGTTACAGAATTACTTTTCGAAGAATTAATGGAGTTGTTGCAGACAGTGAATACTCAGTAAGACAAAGACACAAAAGGTGCAAAAGTGGATGGATGCAGAAGTCGTGGAAGGCCACGACACACCTTCCATGATCAAATTGATCGTGTACTAGCAGAAGGTCATGTCAGGAGCCTTAAGAACAGACGAGCGCGCATGACAAGAGTTATGAATGTCAAAGAAGCAAGTGAGGTGTGTAAGAATAAGCCTAAATGGCGCTATGTTGTTCGTGTCTACCCCGCAAGGGAACTGGCGTGAAGTTATGTATGTATGTATGTACAAAGACACAATAAAAGGAAAGAAGAATATTGTTGTCGTTAGAATAATGCCGAGACGTACTAAAAGTTTATACTGCTACATATCTCCATATATTCCTTACATTTTTGGCAAGATAAAAACGTTATACAGACGATAGTATAAGAGGCTGGAGCGAGCTGCTAAGTAAATGAAGTTTTATCCTCTAAATATTTTTCAACAGTGTAATGGCTTCGTCTCTGGCTGCCCCTAAGGGAAACGGGCGTAGTAATATGTATGTATGTACCTACATTAATTATATTATCAATTTCGTAATTAGCTCGAGTTCTATACAATAGGCGCAACGTCAATTAATCTGATACTTGCCTTATCTGCTAAACTAAAACCTCCCATATTCAATTACCATTCGTAGTCCCCAAGAAACCCTTCGATTGACCGGTTCCCTATATTAGGGGCATTTGAGGGTATTTCAATACCTTAATAGACTCGCAACTTGGAAGGTCGATTCCAGACGTTTGTAAATTTCGATTGACTAGCAGCGAACATTTATCATACTACTTCAAAGTACCTTTATTTGGATATCTCTGTGTGTTTGTAACTGCTCCACGGCCTTGAAAGTCATCATTTATAATGAATTTTCGATACATGAACGAATGAACAGGAAACTCCTGTTTTCTGGGATAAATTCATATAGCGTTTTTTTCTAACTGAACTCAGCTATATAGCTGTAGATGGCTGATTTTTTTGTAGTTATCGACATTGGGCTTGGTAGGAATCCTATGGTTGTGAGAGCGGAGGCGTATAGTCCGGGTGGTAACGCGCTTGTAACATTTCAGATTAGGCATAATATTATAGATAAATAAAAATATATATTTAATGTTTAGCACATATATTTGCGAAGCTTTTTATTCATTTTTTACGATAAATGATATTTTATGAACATTTTACTTCAAATTAAATAAATCTATTAAAATCCAGTAAAACAAGAGACATCTTAACTACTTTATTTATAATATTTTCTTAAGTTTTCGCGACTTATATGCAGAATAAAACTACGTTTTATCGGTTTTAAGCGCGGTAATTTTATTTGATTTTGGTTTTTCCGACGTTCCGTGATCACGGCCACTGAAAAGTGGCCGAAACGTCGGAAAAACCAAAATCAAATAAAATTACCGCGCTTAAAACCGTTAAAACGTAGTTTTATTATTTTATTTATTTTATAGAAGATGAAAAGCTATCAACGCTAATATTAACATAATAAAAATTCTTAAATTTCGATCTCTTTTCTAGTACTAGCAATCGAAGTTTTAGTTTAGTTGCGAAGAAGTTGGTATACATTTTTGTAAGTTTCTCTAATTCCTTAAAATCCACTCATTAGGTCTTGACATGGTGACAATGGGACCAATTCGGGAATATAACCTTTGGATTACAAGAAAATTTTTGAAAATTGGTTCCCGCTTAACGGAGAAATTGAGTAACGAACAAAAAAAACATACAGACGAATTAAGAACCTCCTTTTTGAAGTCGGTTAAAAACCGGTAAATCCTATATGACTACATTCTGATTTTTGACGTTTTACTGTTTGATACATATTTTTTAGATCAAATTAGTCAAATATGGAAAAAAAACTTATGAAGACTTACAATTTTTTGACTGAGTTGCTCTAAAAAATATGTTATAAATTAAAAAAAAATACTAGACAAGGTTGACATGGCGTTATAGAATCATGTAATATTTAAGACCTTTTCAGAATTAGATCTCTTACTAGGCGACTGACCAGTCTTACTATTCTTCTGTGCTGTAACACAACGTAGTATTTAGTCAACGAACGCCACATGATAATGCGAATGTTTGGCCCAAATCAATCGTCTCATAGAGCGTGAAAGATGAATTGGCACTTCGTTACAATCTAAGTGAAAATAGATTTGGTTGTACATATATTGATTTTGGGTTACGTAACACCCCGATAATTGATGGCACGTAATTATATGGGAAGCATATTTATAACACCAATGTAACTCTCCTTGTCTTTTTGATTTACGGCTCTGTATCCATAAGAACACAAAGTGTGCTGTCAGAGCCAATATCGAAAATAGCTAAATATTGTGAAGTGAAATTTCTCTAGAATCGTTGTGATTTGAAACTCGATGAAACAAAAAGGCGACACTAAAAAGAGATAAACACATAAATCTATAGGACTAGGCCTGCGAGAGAATGAGATACGAGTTTTTTTTTTGCATAAGTTCAGTAGACAGGCAGACGACCGATATGATGGAAACCGGTTACTATCGCCTATGGACATTTGCAACACCAAAGATGTTACCAATGTGCTGGCGCTCTCTTCGGGGAGACACAACTCAAGGTTGTTATTTCGGCATACTCTAAACGAGGGGTGGTAGCCATCCAGACGGGAAAACACCCTGCCACCTGGCTGTCGATAGTTTGGTCGCCTCTTACGACAGGCCGCCCGGCCGCAGGAAATTGTATTCTTTCTCCGTTCCTGCACGGATGGATTTTACATTATCCAGCACATATTAAGGAGTCAATAAGACCGATGATTACCAATTTGGACCGAAATAAAACTGATAATATTTTTTTACCAAAACAGTCAAAAATTGAAAGTAAATAATAATAATGTAATAATAATAATAATAATCGGCAGACAAACACACACATTGTATATCCCCAAATTAATCAAGTTACGCTTGTGTTATGGGTAATATACAACGGACTACTCTGGGGCCGATCCCAGACACCCAGACCATAGTAAATAACGGAGAAAATACGTTTCCGAAATTTACTATACCAGGAATCGAACCCGGAGCCTCTACGTTGCAGCGAGGTAGGCCGGCACAGGCTTAGCCCGCTCAACCACAGAGGCCGTCAATTATTGCTTACTAATTATCTAGATAGCTTAAGTTTAATGATGCCTAATGTATTTGACATGCTCATGTGCTGAAAAACCAGAAAAAAATATTCATAAGAACATTCTCATCCAGCATTTGGATTAAAATTCATCACCATCCCAGCATCATATCCCGATGTTAGTAATTTGCTTTTGAAGTCTTGGATCAGCCCTACAATTATTTAAAGGCAAATGTAATTATGATCCATAGGGACAGAAATCAGCATGCTGTGAAGACGATTATATTAAGCTAACATAAGCTAACGAAATAATACTCAACCTAGCTAACACTATAATTAATAATTGCGATAGTTTTAACATGTTCTGATCAATATCGACTATATTATCCACACGAGAGGCTCCCAAACCTGAGCTCTCATGTTCACAGTCCATAACAGTTGCTACAGATGAAATTTTTTGAATGAGTACTCAATATTTTAAAAGCTATACCCGTCATACTATTATATTATGAGAGTTAATGGAATCAAAATTGCATTAACAAGTATATTCGAGCATTACAAAATGTAATATCTCATTTAATTTTAGTATCATACAAAAGCCCATACATCCGACTCAATGGGCCAAACGAAAGTGATCCAAATAGTGTCAAATCAGTACAATTCAATCCATAGCAAATTGGGTAAATTGAGTTTAGCCCAATGCGATTACGAACATCCAAAATGTACTAGACATCGATCAACACAACATGGATTCATTTTTAGTGTTTCCTATTAGAACCGCAATTTTACAGTAGGCTTAAATATATGAATATATTAAGATGTATAGGATTAAAATAATATTTAATTATATAGTGCACTACCTAAATTGTCATATTTTTTTAATGTAACTCCATGTGATAGGTTGTTTGGATTAATCGCTTTTATTAAAATTACTGATATACCTTCGTTTTTTTTAAATATATGTTTTGGTATGGGTTCGTGTTTGATCACGAACACGCTTGATGTAAGGCGAAAACATGACTAACATATTTATGAACTGTAAAGTTTTGTCTATTTATAATATGTTTTTTAATTCAATAATAATTGTGTTTATTAATAGCAGGTCCGATTTTTACATGACAGTTTACATCCCATGAAATTGGGTATCCTTTTATTAGTGCTCTAACGTAATGGATGATACGATTCAAAATTCTATTGCGTATAATTCTGAATTGAATGTGGATTTGCCGACGAACGATTCGCGAAGATTTTATTACATCGCCAATGCTTGGCCGGGTAGCTTTAGATAAAATGGGCTACACCTTACAAAATCGCTAAAGCTCATCATGCAATTCGACTCACGTAAACTTTAAATCCATATTTCATGAACATTTTGCATTTTTCGGGTTAAAAATGATCCATATCTAATCCTCATCTTTCTTCCCTTTCGCTTTTTCCAAACTATTTGAAATTGGTCTTTTTCTTCCATATTCTTCTACTCTATGCTCATACGCATTTGAAAAGTACACGTAATGAAATCATATTTCGCGAGAAACTGTTCATTACTGTTGGAGGTGCGAAGGGACTGTAGATCTTTACGCTGGTCTGAAACTGAAGCTTCGAAATAAAACCACCAAAAATGATACTGCGAGAGGCTTTCAACTCTGTAGGCGTCGGCGGGAGGGATCTTCTGGTCTTGTTGGCTGCTTAGCGCAAATTACTGCTTGTCAAGAACTACTAATCGCTTTTTTTATTGGACTTGACTTTATATTGTTGGTCCAAAGACCTCAAAACTTTACCGGGGCTTTCAGGGCAAGCGCCTTCGCGACGCGAAGGAACAAACGAACTTCTTTTCGTTATTCTTTTGTTTACTGCCTATCCCTTTCTAAACATCTATCTATCTCTGTCTTTTCCTTCCCGAACCTTCTATTCTAGAATTTCGATCTTCATTTTCATCATGTTCTTCTGTTCATCATCTAGCCCTTTCTAAACTTGTCTTTTCTTTCGAGAATCTTCTATCCATTTCTAAAAGCCTTGAGACCGGCTTACGCTGCCAGAAAGTTCTACCCTCGGTCGCCACAATATCAGCCCCGAAGCGTCTTACTGGGCTCGGGTCTCCTAAATTGTAAGGAATAGTAAAGGTCCCTGAATGTACGTTAAATCTCAATTGACTAAAGTTAAAAACTAAAAAAATTTCGGCCAAATAATAGACGTAATTTATCTTATAAAGTCTATTATTTGTAACTTACATTTCCTTTGATACTAAGTTTCTTGTCTTCTACAGTTAATACACACAATTTTGACTATTGTCACTAATTAGTTTGACGAAGTTTCCTACTTTTAATTTCAAAGTTTCGACACAAAGAAACACGATCGCTCTCGTGATCTTTTGACGGTATATTAATGAAAGTAATACTTTTATGTCATTGTAACGAGAATTGAATTAATTGAATTTCTTCTTAACAAATCTAGGTTCGTACCTATTTTTAATTTAAGTGATTCAAGTCACCAGTGTTATTCACTGTAAATGTTTTAATTTATCTCGATTGACACTGTAATGAGTTCATGGATAACTGAAAGTAATTATTGTATTGACAAAATGTAATAATTTAAATTTAATTATAAATAATTAATGCAGGTAGGAAGTTGCGTGGCAATGGTGTGTACAGGTCATTGATATATGGAGATTATTGAGTTTACATATTTGTTTTAATTTTAATTTAGTGTTCACGTTTAAATCAAAGTGAATTGTTTTTTATTATAATAGCTTCCTTCAATGTACAGACGGCATGTTTAGAATTTAATAATATAATTAAAATAATATTAATCAATTTATAATATAATTATATAAAAAATGATGATTTTGATTGATTTAGTAGAAAAAAAAACAAAGACATTGAAACTAAAATACATTTTGTAGCAGATCACTGCCAACGGGGAGCGTGCCCAGAAGGCTGGCTGCATTGCCACACTGTATGGCAATACTTATTTGTTGTGCAAAATATTAGCCAGGATTCTGATCACGGGTAGTGTCAAAGAGTTTCTTACATATCGATGGCTCCTACGTATACTATCGTAAGCCACAAAATGCCAATTTTCATGTTTTAAGTGATTCGTAATTAATGAATTATTTACCATCGATTCCAAAAACAAGAATTTAAATATCATTAAAAACAAAAAAGTTTTTTCCCGTATATAATCGTATGTAATTCAAGTAAGCGCGGTATACTGGCGCATTGTCCTATACGATCTTTTACGGGGGAGGGAAGCGAACGCGTAAGCAGTCGTTGCCTGTAGTAAATATCATTTACGGTTTTATACGTGGAGAGAGTATGTGCGTCCATACTTGCCGACAAACTATAATTTGATGATCTATGGATTTATAAAGACTGATGTTTTAAAACATGAGTAATCTATCTTCGATTAATTACTTAAAACTACATTCGAGAGGTTTCAAAGTATCCGATATTGCTCGCAAATCGACCTCATTTAAAGATGTTGTATCCGATTTTATTAATGGAAACGAAGAGTATTCCCATTTCCATGTCAGTTTTCAGGAATCTGATAGAGACCAAGGTAAGGTATAAAGGTGCATCATTCTTTTATACATATTTTTTATATTTTTTTAGTTCGTGACACTATTTGGTCAAAAGAATATTAAGCAACACATAAGATTATGTACGCGACTATTTTATAGAAAAAATATATCGTATGTAACACATAGGATATTTTACGTGGAATTTTTGAGTAATATAATTATCGTATGTAATACATAGAATTTTTTACGCCGGATTTTAAAGTAATATTATTATCGTATGAATTAGTTACTATTATTATCGTGGTTCATATCGAGGTAATTGATAATGTATGTGTAACTTACTATTATATACTTTGGTAATTTATGAATGAATAAGTATTGTATACACAATTACCTTTATTTTACTTTCGTAAAAATTACAGGAAGTAGCTAATCTTATGTTTAGCTTTCATTATTTCAGATCCTCCATTGCCTGAGCCAGTTACTTTGTCAGAAATTGAAGAACTTTTTTTAAATGATCCACAGCGATTTAAACAAGTCCATCAAGTTTACTGTCCAGTGATGATTATGATCATCATTATAAGCCTAAGTTTATTGAATTTTCTAGAAGCACGCTGAAATATTACATTGCTATAGTAAATACAAAATATATTTTAATTTTATTGAATTTATGAAATTACTTTTTTTTCAGGCGAAGATTTGGCTGACACTGCTACTTTGTCTGCTTACTCAAGGCATGAATATTTTCTTGAAATGTACCTTATGATTCAGCTAACTAACTGTTTGAAAATCCCAAAGACATTTCCCCCATCTCCCCCTGAATGTGCCATTAACCATTTAGGTGCTGACTGTATACATTTTTGTCCTTATATTATTGGTACTACATACAATACAAGAACCGCTATCACAACTTACTTGTATTTCTGACTATTTTACACCCCAAGCAAATTCGGCAAACTTTAGTCGAAATAAAAAACAAATTAAGAAATGGTCAAGGTAATGGTGAAGGAAATACGAGTATAAAAGTATAAAATCTCCTTGTAAATGGCGCACAAACTGTATCGAAAAGATGTCAAACAACCACAGAAAAAAAACATTTTTAATGATTTCTGGAAACTACGCGATCATTATAAACAATGGGTTTATATAGCCAATCTAGTAAGCCAAAATCTCAAGAGACGAGCTTGTATTGATGTTGTACTGAAAACGCAAAAGGAAATTAACTGACCGTATGCAAGAAGCAATTTTTATCAACGTTGTTGATTAGCGAGCAGTTTGTGAAGAGCCATTCAGAAAACTGACCCCTTATCAGGCACTGACGTTCAAGGTAGGTAAGCAAAAGAAGTAAGAAAAGTGTATGTGACCATATTAAATGCTTACAACCAGAAAAGTTCATTATGTTAGAAAATATACGATCAGATTATACCTAGATAGTGACTTAAACTTTAATAAGCTATTTATTATGTACAATGAATGGTTTGATCCTATATATAAAAAATAAATGTATTGAGGTAAAGCTGAAACAGAGCGTCAATACAAAAACTGTTGCCTATCATAACTTTAAGATAAGCTTTTTCAAACCAATGAAAGACCAGTGTGATACATATCATGAATACACGAACACTAAATCCCACAAAGAAACTGAACAAAAAAATTACACTACTCATAGCTTTCCAAAAAAAAATAGCCTCTTCATACATGTGGCACGAAGCTGAAAGCAAAAGAGGTGCCAACAAGGTATCTTGTCTTGTCTGAAAAATGTTGTATTCAGTGGAGTGAAAGCACGTGCCATCGTATTTAGGTTTTAGTCAAACAACTGTACAGTCAGCGTCTTATAGAAAGAAGCAGCCAAGATGATCAAATAGATAAGAACATCGAAAGTGATCATTAGTATCGGTACAACCATTGTCGTCTAATAGATCGAATCACCCGTCTTGACCAAATACATCAGTACACCGACAACGCCAAATACATGAGTACATTCAGGTCACCATTATTATGTTAACAACCATCTCGCCAAAACAAAGAGACACACTAGAAAAATGAACTCTATTCTAAATGTGATTAGTGTCAAATCGAGATGATTTCATACTAAACCAAAATTGTATTTCGAATTATGTATTTCAAATTGAATCACTTATTGCTAAATTTGCATTGAATGAAAAGCACCTTTCTTTCCTAATGTGAAATTAATGAAATCAATTCTGAAGACGTTTGAAACTTAAAAAAACTCCTGATCACAGCAGTGTGATTGACGAAGAGGATGATATGTGCATAATAATATTTATTACGTTTAATCGAGGGTAAACACTGGGATTGGAAGTATCACTTATTGACTACTTACAAACATTGTTAAAACTTCTAACCCATAAGGGCACAGATCGAATCTTTAGTATTTTTGACTGACCCACCTATGTTTTATTACTAACTCTATGGACACAGAACGATTTCACGTCGATAGATTATAATCTGTCGGGAAATAATGCGTTAAATTGTAAGCAGTTTGTTCCGGTTCACAATATTTCAATAGCTCTCGAGATAGATTATAATCTAACGGTCTGTACAATTTAACCATGACATATATACTCTAATATAGCCAATTAATAACGGCGTTCATTTTAACTTTATAACTAAGTTGCATTTGGCCACAGTACCTAACTATAATATTATTTCAGATGGAACAGAGATATTAGCCGAGCCCAGCTAACTAAAGATATATTATTAACCTACAAATTTTATAAATAGTCTCAAGTTCCTGTTTCTAACCAGATATTTCAGTTCTCTTAATTAAATCAGGTTTTTCATACTTTTGTTTACATTCTTTAATACTTGATGACACTGCTTTTCAGCTTTGAGTTTTCGTTTTTACTAAATACTAACTGTCTTATTCATAGAGAGTTAGAGTAAGTTTGAACGCTTCTTTAACCACCATAAAGAACTGTTCAAACATACTTCACTATCAAATGTATCATCATCATGGAAACGCGAAGGAAGTTTCGCGGGCAGACGATAGTCTATAATATTATAATATGCTAAATATGTCGTCTCTCTACATTGAAGTTATTAAAAAAAAACACAATTGGAATAGACTATATAAACGATGGAGACACGATGATTTTTTTTAGATTTCTCGTCTGTTAGTCGGTTTTTCTGTTTGTTCGGGATTTACGTACAAACTACTAGGCCGATTGCGATTCGATTTTCGCTGATCGTGAGCAAATTCTCACACTTAAATTCTGCGCTACCTTTTATTCCGGAATCGCACGGGAAATTTACCGGGAACGGTTTAAAGAGGCCAGAATAAAAAAAAGCTTTCTTATTTCGATGCGATGTTTTTACTCATTGATAGCAAATTTTCTGAAATTAAATCTGTGATACTTTTTATCCTGGGGATCCCGCGAATTTTCTCAGGAGCTGGTTAAAGTTGTTAGGACGCTTACAAATTAGTTTATTTATTCTTACACGATTTTAGACACGATACATTATTTTTTAAATACAGCAATACTTTGTATCCTGGGCATCTCACGGAAATTTTCCCGAGGGTGGTTTCTAGTGGTTAGTATGCATATAAATTAGCTTATACTAAAACACAATGCACTTTCTTATTCAAATAAGTAAAAATAGAAAAAGTATAAATTATTTATTTGCATAATAATTAGTTGATTCAGATTCAATTGATACTAAAACGATGGTTTACGTTCTTTTCCGAATGCTTTGTTAGTTTATATTCCGGGAAATTCCTATTAAAGTCCTTATACTGCATAAAAATTGGCTGATTCCGATACGATTTCACCAGAACGTTAGATTAAGCTTTTTTCAATGACTGGGGTATATTATATATATGTATAGTATGATCTCAGTATAGATCATGAGAATTCATATACGTATTAGACATTAAAATAGTATCCAAGAAACATCAATTATTCATTGCTGATAAAAAAAGGTTTATCTCGAATTCTAAATTTCTTATGTATTGAAACTCTTTAGTAGATATTTTAACAAACTCACATATACATAGAAAATATACTCACATATACATAGTGTATTATGTCAAATGAAATGTTAAAATTAAGTTAATATTGTAAAATAGCTTTGTCTGTACATTGAAGCTATTAAAAAAACCAATTGGGATCCAATTGTTTGATTGATGGAAAATTGAAACAATTAATGTTTTTTTTTTTCATAAATATGTTAATTTCTATGAGGTTTTCACTATTATACAGACATTTTTTACTTAAATGCTGAAAAAGCTAATATCATGGGAATTCTAGTGTAATTTTTCAGGAAACCGGATTCACTTTTTCATGTTTTTACTCCTATACTTTAGTAACGGAAAGTTCCAAAATTTTCTTGGGAATAATGCGCCTAGATATAGCATGAAAACTATTCGTGTTACTCTTATTACAGCATAGTTTAATACTTTATGACATTTTTATACATGACCATATTGGGACTCTTAAGATTTCCCGGGATTTCCTTCCACTTCCAAACCACTAGATCAACTTTGACGCAATGTTCGCAAATCACAAGACACTGTCTGTAATTATTAGAAATCCTTAGTGAAGAAACATCTGTAGTTGAATAAGTCTTTAGTAAATTACAAATATCGGGAGTTTATGAATATATCCAGGATTCATGTATTGTCATATTAAATATTTATTCAATTTTACATATTGATAAAATAACTTTAATCTTTGCTATCTAAGTAATGAAAATGAAGTCGAAGGCAAATACTAGTTACGTTATAAAAATGAAAAGATTTTTATAACAGTAATAATACTATTGGAATTTTGATTTAGTATGAAATCATCTCGATTTGACACTAATCACATTTAGAATAGAGTTCATTTTTCTAGTGTGTCTCTTTGTTTTGGCGAGATGGTTGTTAACATAATAATGGTGACCTGAATGTACTCATGTATTTGGCGTTGTCGGTGTACTGATGTATTTGGTCAAGACGGGTGATTCGATCTATTAGACGACAATGGTTGTACCGATACTAATGATCACTTTCGATGTTCTTATCTATTTGATCATCTTGGCTGCTTCTTTCTATAAGACGCTGACTGTACAAGTCAAAACAGGAACCTAATTGTGTTTGGTGTTTATTTGATATTGTCACAGAAATACAATGTCACCGTCAAACATTTAAAGAAAGACCAGACCCAGTAAGAAGGCGATGGTCTTGACGCCTTAATTGAAAGATGTGCCAAAAATTAGTACTACGAATTAACTACATATTATTATAGTTTCTCAAGTTTTCGCGACTATTAAACATAATAAAACTACGTTTAACTACTTTAAGTCTGATAATTTAATTGATTTTTATTAATCGGACGTTTTGGCCACTTTTCAGTACCCTCGATCACAGAAGGCAAAGGTGTCAATTCTCGATGAATATTGTTAAAGTTTTCTTTAGCCTACCGCCAACTGTTCATTTTGATTATTTAGTTTTAATATTGTTTATGGTTATTATTTACTCTAAGTGAGCTTAATCTAATTTACCGCCGCTTCGCAACATGTTGTGGCTTAAAGAGAAGAAACGACACAAGAAACTCTTCAGTAACACACCTAGCATTGATAATTTTATATAATATTTATATATTTATATAGTATCAGCCCATAAATGTCCCACTGGTGGGTTTGGGCCTCCCATTATATGGGGAACGGACAGTATACCCGCCACGCTTGACACATCGGTTATCTCGATGTGCAGGTTGCATCACGATGTTTTTCTTCACCGTTGTTAGCACGTGGTAATTGTAACAATATGCACATTAGATCAAGTAGCTGACTAGTGGTACTTGCGTTCCGGCCAGGATTGAACCCGCGCCCTTGAGATGGGGACGCGTTCTCTAGCCATTACTCTACCACGAGTTTTTTTTTACATATTAACAATTTTATATAGTATCAAAATGGGAGGGAGGTAAAATAAAAAGTAAAAAAGCCTTTTCGGGCATTTATGGCTACCACCCCTGGTTTAGAGTATGCCGCCATAACAACCTTGAGTTGTATTTCGTCTTTAGTGGCCTGGCTCCAGTCCCTTCTACGAATCCGGCAACACATTGGTAGCACCTTGAGTGTTGCAAATTTTCATAGGCAATGGTAACTACTTTCCATCATGGTTGGGCCGTCAATCTATCTATAAAAATATATATTAATAACAAGGAATGACTTTTTTATTTGGTTTTGTACGGACATACTATAATTATATTTATAAGCAGTACAACCAAAAATATAGTATGTTTTACATACGAGCAAAAATAAGTAACTTTTTCCCAAGTATAATGGAGTATATAGCTCATACGATATTTTTGATTCACTAAAACACGATGTAAATAATTGTATGTTTCAGTTACGACTTTTGAAGTCTGTGTACTGACGTCGTACAAAATTGTAACAGCAATATCTCCAAAATGTCTATTAATTCACAGTTTAATTTTAAATCATTAGAAAATATCTAACTTTATATATATATGGTGAAAAAACTAGAATTGTGTCTCTAAAGTTAGCTGAATAGTACTCAAAACTATCTTTAAATCGCTCTCCTGTAAAATCGTGTTTTTGGACTTACGATAGTGTACGTAGGAGCCATCGATATGTCTTTAAAGAAACTCTTTGCCGACGGACTCCACGGGCCTAATGTTACAACCCCAAACGGCACAAATATGTAACCTCTTCCTAAGGCTCCATATTTGCGCCGTTTGACGTCCTCAGCTGAAGCGGCAGCGAATTTTATTTATATTCTAGTATCCAAATATTTTTATCTTAAAATAATTCGCATTGTATGCGTATATAATAATCAACGCAACTCAATATATATTGTCCAGTCAAGCAAGTTACGCTTGTGGTATATGCAACACAACACGACACAAAAACTGGGACTGGCTTAGCTGTGATGTCTATGGCCTGTTCAAGGTCAGGATGGGCTGCTCACGGGAAGAAAAAGGGAGAAAGAGTTATATCTTGAACTTAACTTTGAAATGCATCCTCATTTAGCTCTTGTTCTCACTGTCACACTGTCACGGTGTGAAATATGGCTTAATCAATAACTCATACTCAATATCTCAAGAGAAGAAATCTGCGGAGTGACGCTCGCGGACCGCGTTCGTAATACCGAAGTAAGAAAGAGAGTTGGTCTGAAAGAGAGTGTCGGGGTGAAGGTAAGGAAATGAATGCTCCGGTGGTTCGGGAATGTGGAAAGAATGCATGATGAAAGAATGACTAAACAGATATACAATGCAAAAGTGGATGGATGCAGAAGTCGTGGAAGGCCACGACACACCTTCCATGATCAAATTGATCGTGTACTAGCAGAAGGTGATGTCAGGAGCCTTAATAACAGACGAGCGTACATGACAAGAGTTATGAATGTCAAAGAAGCAAGTGAGGTGTGTAAGAATAAGCCTAAATGGCGCTCTGTTGTTTGTGCCTACCCCGCAAGTTAACTGACATGAAGTTATGTATGTATGTAAGAAATCATGCTCGCACGGTGCATAGAGGTGGAGGGGTATCTGCATTTCCTAGCCATTACATTTAATAGACAAATAGTTGAGTAAAGTCATTTTTTCTTACCATATTCTGGGCAAGAATCGAACATTGTCTATCTTCATATAGAGGAGTGTGCATAAAATAATCCCACCTCATCCTCGCTATCAAGAAGAGAATAAACTTTTAAATGAAGAATGCGCAATACAAGAAAAGCATTCATCTTAGTGTCAGTGCTGCAATCATCTCTATAAGTATATTGCGGTCAATATACTTATAGAGATGATTGTTAGAACACAATACAGAAATAACAATTATAATATTATAATTTAATTTAATTCTCTTAGCAAATCCTAGTGAGTGTGTGAACCCCCGGGGATCTCCTGCAATAAAAAAAAGAAAAAAAACATGCATACATACATAACTTCACGCCAGTTCCCTTGCGGGGTACGCACGAACAACAGAGCGCCATTTAGGCCCATTCTTACACACCTCACTTGCTTCTTTGACATTCATAACTCTTGTCATGCACACTCGTCTGTTCTTAAGGCTCCTGACATCACCCTCCACTAGCACATATAATATTATAATTTACTTTAATTCTCTTAACAAATCTTAGTGAGTGTGTGAACCCCCGGGGGACGGTTGCAGTGTGGGGGTGGACTGGTGCCGAGGTAAGGTACTCTTCCCTTGCTTCTTCTTCCACGTCCCTTTGCCTTCTCCGGGCCATCGCATCGCGCCCGCAAACATTGTTATTCTAAGTTTGAAAGCTTTCAATAAATTAAGGTATCTGTTTATTACTCTGTGCTAGAATCTCATCTAGCACAGTTTCAGTGCAGACATCATCCAGACCAGGATTATCAGTGCTAACCCTACTAAATATGTCGTAAATGCACAGATGCAATGCAACTTTGATAGTGCCAATTGTTGCGAATTTTTCTATTATATTTTTGGTGATAACGGCTCCAATGCATCGGCATTGATTTATCCAACGTCACGAGTAAGTTAAAAAAAATAAACGTATTCTTAACATTTTCTGTGAACCTGTGGACAATACAAACATATGGTTTCCGATACTTTCATATATTCAATATTCACTTCTCACAAGTGGGCATATACAGCTCTATGGGATCCAACGCATTGATGAATCTTTCTAGTGTAGGAACCATAGCTTAGCCTCTTGTTCCCATTACAGGATAAGAGAAAAATTTTGAACAATTCCGTTGGTTATCAGTGCCTGGGGACCGACAGAATTAACGTCCCATACGTGACTGGGAGAACAATTGCGGCATTAGACGATGTTTTTTTGCCGTCAACCTTTTGTTTGTTTCACGCTCAATAAATACATCTGTTTGGAAATAAGATATTGGATCGTGAGACCGATCTTTCAATAAGGTACATTATTTTTTGCATGAGTTCAGCAGACAGGCAGACGGCCCACTTGATGGAAAGCGGTCACCATAACTTATGGACATTTGCAACACCAAAGGTGCTACAAATGCGGTGCTGCTCTCTTAAGGGAGACTGGAACCTGGTCACTAATGCCGGAACACAACTCAAGGTTGTTATGACGGCATACTCTAGACTAGGGGTGGTAGCCATCCAGTCGGGCCAATGCCTTCCCACCTGGCTGTGGGTTGTTAAGTCGCCTCTTACGACAGGCCGCCCGGCCGCAGGAAATTGTATTCTTTCTCCGTTCCTGCACGGATAGAAGTTCAAGTTTGTTTATGATATATCTCATAATCTGCACCACCTACATCGCCAAATTAGGTTAAACTATTCCCTAAGTTAGGTTGCCTGGAAGAGATTGCTTGAAGCGATAAGGCCGCCTATTGTTTCTACCATGACAATATTGTAATTGTGCATTTTTGAAATTGTATATTTGGTGAGCAATAAAGTGTTATCTATCTATCTATGGATCAATGATCGTGTTGATATAAAAAAAAATTATTGCAGGAGATCAGCAGACAGGCAGACGGACTACGAACCGCGAAAGCGGTTAACATCGCCTATGGACATTTGCAACACCAAAGGTGCTACAAATGCGCTGCTGCTCTTTTAAGGGAGACTGGAACCCGGTCACTAATGCCGGAACACAACTCAAGGTTGTTATGGCGACATACTTTCGACCATGATATTAGGTAATTTTCAAAACTAGCACGTTATGTATGATGTATCGATATATACAGCGATCGGTTTGCGCCCACTAGGTCTCTGCAATCCGGTGCCACGCACTCCTAACACCCCAGGGTAAAGACGACCATAGTATGAATGTAGATAAGTAATTATGCACTATTGCATAGACTTAAGCAAACCCATATGTTATTAAAACATGAATGCATCCTCAAAGCCGATAGAAGTTTACTCACTTTTAAACCTAGTATACGATTTCAAAGGATATGAGACATCATACTTCAAAGGTAATTTCTAACACTTTGACGCTAAGTCTGGCGTGTACGTACAAATATAGTTTATATTTAATATGTAGATATGAATATTTGCGTGCCGCTGTGCTGGTAAAGGTAAGGTAGCATTTGTAGCGGCAGCAATATCTGTTCATATCTTTGAGCTGGGGAAATATAATGAATAAAAAGTCGGCTGACAAACATATAGTGTTTACTTCGAAACTAAGCAAGTTTTTCCTGTATGTATAGACCATGTATAGTAAATAACAGAAAGATCGTTTATGAAATTTACATTGGCAGAAATCAAACCCAGAACCACTAGGACCTATTTCAGTGAATTAGGCGGGTAAATAATTAAACCACCCGCGCATAGATATAAGCCAACATGAGCACTGTGGCACAATGCATTTTAATCATTATCATTGACTGTTTTTTTTAAAATTACTACCTAGAACAGACAGAGACTGGCATACAAAGGAGCAGCCAACACATTACCAACGTAAGAAATTTTATAACGTTTTTCTAAAACAACCCATGCCATAAAGCATAAAAAAGTTACTATCGTATTGTCAGCTTGGTAAGTAAGTGAAATTTTAAATTATAGCTTGTTTGCTTTAATTATGCGGAAGCTTGGTTTAGTGATTAAGTAGATATCTACGAATTTAGGTGGTTAGAGAAAATGTTGACACGGATGCGTATTCAAGAAGACTATTTTTATCGGTGTTACCACTCTTCCAAATATAATTTGCGTGACCGTTTTGGGTATTACCAGTCTAAGGAATATAAATTGCGCAACCTTTTAGTGTAGCCACTCTAAGAATACAACAATTGCACAACCTTTTAGTGTTGCCATTTAAATAATGGTTTTATGCCATCTCGCGACAACTTTGTCATAGACATAGCTTAAGCTAGTTTATAGGCATCAGATATTTAGATAGATTCCACAGTTTCACTATACAACATATATAGTAATAGCAGTACGAACAATAAACAAATTATCATAAAACGATTCTAAATATTATTAAAATACTAGCTGTGCCCGCGACTTCGCCCGTGTGTATTTTTTTTCACGGAAACCTCAAAAAAATATCCTAACTTATTCCTTATAACATCAGCTATCTACCAACGAAAGTACCGTCAAAATCGGTCCAGAGATTAGCCGGAACATGCAGACAGACAGACAAACAAAAATTTAAAAAATTATATTTTTGTTATGCTACCGTATATACTTTCATATGTATTTAGTAAAAAGCTTTTATTTTGACATTACAAACAGACACTTCAGTTTCATTTGTCTGTATAGATATTTTTGCTTTAGTTAATTTTTACCTTTGCCAAACACCCGTCATGTTACAACGAGCTTTTTCAATAAACGTACAAAGTAAGTTACTTCATATAAAAGATTATTAGGGAAAAAATTCACTTGGAGTCGAAATGTAAAATTTTCGAAGAAAAACAATTTCCTGGCCCGCTAAAGTAGCAAGTTCGTCCGCACCCTGATACGCAAAGTGATATCCAGAGTATTTTCCGTCGAAAGCCCGCGCCATCTGCGCATTTCCCCCTCAATTATTCAAAGAATCTTTCTCTTACATTTTGGATAATGAAATTTTAATCATTTTCTCTCTTAAGTCAGCACTTACAAGGCAACACGGTCTGATTAATTTTTTACGCACTTTACCCCGGTGACTGACGGGATGTCGGCGAATGGGTCAGATTTGTCATGCCAGTTTGGCGGTACACTGCGCGCTATGGAATAAGGCCGCATTTAATTTCGAGTATTTTCAAATCAATTGCGTCATCATTCATCAAATGCTAATAATAAAAAAAAACAAAAACCGACTTTATTTATTTATTTATTTGTTTCGTTTACAGTTACTACACAATAATATTGTAGGAGACAATTTTAAAGTACAATACTAAGATTAGTGTGTAACCTATTACAAACAAACACAGCTTAGGTTGAGAGTAAAAAAATAATAATAAAAATACGGATAAACAATTTTAGACATACATTTATATAAATATACAACCACAAGCACACATTTATGGCTTCAATGAGGATTATTAATATCAAAAAATATATATTTAACTGACTTCGTTCTACAACATCTAGAAATCGGTGCTAAGTAAAACATAAAATAAGAACAAGAAATTTGCAAAATATAGTATTTTTAATGTTTTACTTGACTCCGACTTTTAGATGTTATAGAAAGAAGTCGGTTAAATATCTATTTTTTTATTTTTGTTAAAAAAAATTTTTTTCTTTTTATTTGCGCAAATACTTCAATAACTTTAGAAATAATATATTAAACACCTGTAGAAATTGTACAACTGACACGCGTATACAAATTTGCCATCTCACTCTTCGGTGTATATGCTCTGCAGCAAGGGTTGTTCCCGATTTCCTTGCGATCCACAAAGCAGATCCTGACTTGGTGACTGCATAGACACCATCATATGGGACCATCTCGGGAGTTAAAAGAAATGGTCCACAATTAACTGAGAAATCGCGTAACATGCTTACAAAAAAATAATAAGCGTCTGTAGAATGTGTAATAGTCGCACTTGTACCGGTTAAAAGAATAGTCTTTTTAAAAAAGATTTATTTATTAAACACGAAGGAGTACAACTTATTTAATCAAAAATTATAGGATAATAAAATATATGTCTAACTCTAAGGGTAGCGCGATCCGAACTGACTCGATCTGTGTGGAGCAGTCGGATGACAAGTACGGGATGCTGAGGAAGCATCCCGTCAGCATTTTAGGATACGGTTTAGGGATGTAACAACCCCCCCAACAAGATGAAACTTATCACTTTTGTGTTAAGTTTCAGGGGTTAATTCTGAGTCTAGGAGCGGAGGTGAGTTCTATTTCAGTAGGAGCTGGCTCTGGGATAGCATCTGAGGAAGGTGATGTGGAGACCTCGCAAGACCTAACCTTACAATACTTATAATACTTGTAACCTAAAATTAAACTTATAATTAAAATACAGTAAATTACAGTAGGTATATAAAAATGTTGGTAAGTAGTAGCCTGAGGCCTTTTTATGAAATTTTCTAGTTTATTATTCAGCGAATCAAAGCTTTCTTTATGTTTCAGAAGAGATTCAAAGTTGGAGGATTTTATATTTAATTTTGGAATTGAAGTTGTGTTTAAAAGTTGTGGTTCGCTGATGTTATACATTTTTATGATATTAAAATCTACATTAACATGGGTTACATTTATCTTTACAATCTCCTTTGACTGTAATTCTATTCCACGACAGTAGCCAGTACACCCGATAGGTATTTCGATAATACCTGACCCAAATACATTTGTTTCTTGAACATTCTCATCTGGACAGTCTAATGTGAATTTGGACTTCCTGGAGATAACAAAAATCCATCTGTTTTCTTCGAGTTCCTGCCAGATCTCTATATTACCTGATATGAGTTTTGTAGGACATACCGTAGGTAAACCGGATATTGTTTTGGAAACTATTTCACTCTCACAAGTGGGGTGAACGACACTGGATAAGATATAAGTTTTATCACAAATATAATTTTGTCCCACAAATTTACAATTTCGTATATTTTCTATATGGCAGTATTGAGCTTTATCTCTAGAAAATCCAATGTATATAGTATTAGGTACAATCATCATATATGTATCATTATTTAAAGGTATAGGTAATGGTAATACGTGATAAAGATTAAAGTCTAAAGGATTAACTAACGGTATTTTGACAACAAATACAATTTTACCATCTACATAAAATGAGTTTATATTAGAGAGTTCCATGAGAATATGCACATTGTTTATTTCTAATGGTACCGGCAGTTCCTTAGAACTTGGTAAAAACCTATAATTAGTGTTCAAGTTATCAAAGAGTTCTTTAGGCGAATAGATAGCTGGGTATAGAACATTATTTTTGCTAAACATGAGACCATTGGATAAGTCTTCCAGCTTAAACGATAAAGTCAGGATGCTGTTCTCTAGGATTGTTACAATTTCCATAATTTTTACTTTAATGGTGGGGGTTTCCGAAGCCTGAGTCAAGTTATTTAAATTATCAGTTAGAAACACAACGAGGTTATTTAAAGATTCTTCGTTGTTTATTAATTGAGTGATGGATTTATTGAAAGTATTAAGAGTCGAGGATGTTAACACTATACCCTGTTTAACATAATGTGCTAAGTCCGTCTGTCCCTCTTGTAATTCTTTAATGGCTCTATTATATTGGATGGCGTCATCTTCATTCATGGTGCCGAATAGATTTTTAAACACGGTTCCAACAGCACCAAACCAAGCAGACCGTCTGGTTCGCCTTGGAACAAGATGCGAGATAGCGTTATAATCTCTCACCATGTCTACAAATCGGACTTCGAGAGGTTGTAATATATTCTCACACTCTAAAGGTTTAAACGTTTTACTGTGGTTACAAAGATTGCTGACTGTGTTCAGTGTATCGCGTATATTATTTAAGTGAGGGTAAATAAATGAAATATCAATCGGTATAATTATGTTTAGTTGACCGTTGATTATTTTGACAGACCCCTTCGGGTCGAAATATATACCAGGACCATTCTCCACGCGGTGTACTTGGATATCATTGTTACCGAGGGTGTCAGCGCCAGTTGCGACGATTCTGAAAATATTATATGTTCTCATTCTTTTCATAACTTTATTTATTTCATGTATTTATTAACCTAACTATATCATTTGCATGTAAGTAAGTATCTAACTTATTATTTTTAATTAATCTTATTTTATATTTTGAGCACTTAATTTATTTTTAATTCTAATATGTTAATGGTTCTGTTACAGGTTCCCTCGGACATCAGCGGGTTTCACCTGATCAAAGTGGTGCGTGACATGGCGCCGATTGATGAGTAAGGTAAGTGTATTATTTCCATTTATTCTGATTATTTTGTAAGGTCCTTTCCAGATAGGTGAAAGTGCCTTACGCAGCCTAAGATGGTTTTTTAAATATACGTAGTCGCCGGCTTTATATTTAACTGGGCGAGTGTGATTGTCGTAGTAGCTTTTGGAAATCTCTTTAGTTCTTCTAATGAACTCTAAGGCTTTCTCTCGAGAATATCTTAGTCTATTTCGTAGCATTCGGACATAATCAGGGTATGTTGCTCCGGAGGATTCATTGTAAATGGAATTCGGGATGGATGGTTTGCAACCAAATACCAACTCATATGGTGTAAAATGAGTTGTGGAATGAACAGCAGTATTGTAGGCTAGCATAGCCGTATAAACATAACGTGGCCAATCGGTTTGCTCTTCGTTGACATACGATTTCAGGTATTCTTTAAGAGTCGAGTGGCTTCGCTCTAAGGCACCTTGAGTTTGAGGATGGTATGGGGAACTCCATAGATTCTTTATTTTAAGGAATTCACAGGTTTTCTTGAACAAATCCGAAGTGAAATTTGTTCCCTGATCCGTGAGGATAAACTTGGGAATACCAAAGGTAGATATATAGTGAAGCAGGCAATCGCTTGTTTCTTCGGCAGTAGTACATCGTATTGGGTATGCAGAAGAAAACTTTGTAAGGTCGTCTTGCATGGTTAAAATTAACCTTAATTTTGCAGGTCCGGATTCCGGAAGTGGCCCTACGATGTCTAATGAGACTCTTTCAAAAGGTTGTGTGGATGTTGACGTGATCTGCATAGGAGCACGGTTAATTCTACGAAGGGCTTTGTTTTCTTGACATGACTGGCATTTATGGACATAGTCTTCAACGTCACTACGCATGCTTCGCCAGTAGTATCTTTCTTGTATTCTGCTGAGCATTCGGTTGGCTCCTAAGTGGCCGGATATGGGAATATCATGATTTTCTTTAAGGATTTTGGCAATTTCAGTCATAGTAGGATAAATCACAGTGTTTTTATAAATATGGATTTTTATATTAGTATCGTGAAATAGATACAAAAACATGTTATATATTTTAGTGAAGGAATGTTTATCGAAAGGATTTCGGAAATCTGTGATACCAAACTCAATAATGTTATATTTTAGTAATTCAAACTTTAAATTATTGATACTTTTAAATATGTCTTCATAGCTGTTATTATCATAATAATAAACTTTTACGAAGAGTAAATAATAAGTTACATTATCTTTTCCCGATTTAATAAATGAATATAAGGTTCTTTCTTTCGCGATAAGTTCTTTAGAATCTGGAAGATTACTAATGATTTCCTCTACATACTGATTTGATTCATCTAAATCAATAGAGGTAGGTACGACTATGTGTTTAATTTTTGTTTTTAAAAGGTTTTCATTATGTTCTTCTATTTTAGTATTAAACGTTAATGATTTATTGTTTATTGTTTTCAGGTATTTGGAGTAAGTATCATTACTACTGTTGGATTCCTCAGAAGACGGCGGACTGGGAATAGTAAAGTCATCGGGGAGTTCTACATCTCCTGGGATTACGAAGTCATCGGGTAAGTCAAATAATTCAGGTAGATCTGGAGCGTCAGAACTCACCTGGAGCTCTGGATTATGGACAGATATTTCAGGAGGATTTTCAGGGACACTTTCAGGATTATTTTCAGGATTATTTTGAACATGAGGATCTTCTGCCACAATTTGATCATTAGAGGATATTTCTTCATGGACAGGATTTACAGGGTATCGAGAGAGGGCGTCTGCATTGGTGTTTAACTTTCCCTTTTTATATTGGATTGTGTAGTCGAACTCTTCCAATTTCAGACGCCATCGGATTAGGCGGGACCCGGGGTCCTTACAATTAAATAGCCAATTTAGTGGCTTATGATCAGTAATGATCGTGAAATGACGGCCAAAAAGGTACGGGCGGAAAACTTTAGTTCCGTAGACAATCGCCAGGCATTCTTTTTCTGTTACGTCGTAGTTACATTCAGCCTTGTTAAGTGTCCTAGAAGCATAAGCGATTGGTCTGTCCTTGCCGTTTTCGCCTTGGGATAAGATTGCGGAAATAGCATAGTTGGATGCATCACAGGTCAAAAGAAAAGGTTTTGTGAAGTCAGGATATATAAGAACTGGGGCTGTTACCAATTTTTCTTTGAGTTGTTCAAAGGCTAACTGTTGAGAATTAGTCCATACGAACGGGACATCCTTTTTCAATAGGTTAGTCAGAGGTTTTGCGAATTTTGAAAATGTCGGTATGAATCGACGGTAATATGAGGCCAAACCGAGGAAAGATTTAATATCTTTTGGGCATGTAGGAGTAGGAAACTGTACGACAGAATTTATTTTCTCAGGATTTGGTTTAACGCCTTCGTCACTAATTATGTGCCCTAGATAAGCAACTTCCTTACGCAAAAACTCACATTTTTCGGGTTGCAACATGAGGTTGAATTGTCTCAGTCTTTGAAAGACGGCAGAAATTTTTTTTATATGGGAAGTGAGGTCGTGAGAGTATATGACTATGTCATCTAAGTATACAAAACAATGCATACCTTGTAGGCCGGATAAGACTGTATTCATTATTCTTTGAAATGTTGCTGGAGCATTTTTTAATCCGAAAGGCATTCGGTTAAATTCGAAGTGACCTTGTGGGACACTGAATGCCGTCTTAGATGCATCATCGGGATGTATTTTTACTTGGTGAAAACCGGAAGCCAAGTCTAGAGTCGTGAAATATTTACTCTGACCCAATTGGTCTAGGATTTCATTGATCTGGGGAATTGGATAACTTTCTCCAATAGTAATATCATTAAGCTTACGATAATCTATGACGATTCGCCACTTTTTCTGCCCCGAAGAGTCTGTTTTCTTAGGTACAATCCAAATGGGTGACGACCATGGAGATCTAGAGGGTTTAATAATATTTTCTTTCAGCATTTTGTTTATTTGTGTTTTAACTTCTTCCTTGTGTATCTCGGGGAACCTATAAGATTTTACATTGATAGGTTGGGATGAGGAAGTTTTGATTTCGTGTTGGATTATGTCGGTACAAGTCAAAGGGTCCCCAGGTAAGTGAAATATGTCACAATAGTCACTACATATCGCATAAAGTTTTTCTGTTTCTTCAGGATTCAAGTGGGACGTTTTCAGGAGATCAAACAATGTTCGGACTCTTCCAATGGAATTATCTGTTGTGGTGTTATGAAAGCCAAAGGGTTCACAGTAAGAATGGTCAATAGGGTATAAGGTAAGTAATAGGTTGGACTTAATTGTAACTGGCTGTTCAGATAAGTTAAGTATTGTCAAATTAATTCTGTTATTGTCTTTTACTTTTACTAGGCAATTTGAAATAAGCACAGAGTCAGAAATGCGTTGATCGAGTATCATACCTTCTCTTAATTCAGGGTTTTTAATGGAGCATTCTATCACTGTTTCAGTCCGTGGTTCGATTACATAGGAGGGTTCATCGAAAGATAGTTGGATAATTCTGTCATTTATTTCCAGAGATTCTGCACTGTAATTTATTCGACAGCCGTGTTGGATGAATAGGTCAGTGCCTATGATACCATCATAAGGGAAATCAATATTATCGAAAACGTGAAAGGTATGTGATAATTTAAATTGTGGATTAAATTCAAGATGTAATTCCAAACAACCTAAACTTTTAATATGATCTTTGGAATCTATTCCCTTAACTTTTACGTAGGTATCGGTTAATTGAGGGAGATTACTAACGCAATTCTTTTTCAGGACGCAGATGGATGCACCGGAGTCAATCAAGAACGTAAGTGGTTTTTCATTTACAGATGTTTGGACTTTAACATAAGGTAAGAATCTTTTCTTCGTTAAAATGTCATAAATTTCGTTATTACTATTTTCAGGACAGACAGATGATTTTTTTAAGGACTCTTGAGGTTGGAGCTGATTATCGCGGCCACAGGCCATTTTAGCTGGATGACCCTGTATTTGGGGCTGGTTACCCTGTCCGCAGGTCATTTTAGATGGATGACCCTGAGTTTGGGGCTGGTTACCCTGTCCGCAGGTCATTTTAGTTGAATAACCCTGAGTTTGGGGCTGGTTACCCTGTCCGCAGGTCATTTTAAGAGGATGACCCTGAGTTTGGGGCTGGTTACCCTGTCCGCAGGTCATGGATGACCCTGAGTTTGGGGCTGGTTACCCTGTCCGCAGGTCATTTTAAATGGGCGACCCTGAGTTTGGGGCTGGTTACCCTGTCCGCAGGTCATTTTAAGAGGATGACCCTGAGTTTGGGGCTGGTTACCCTGTCCGCAGGTCATTTTAGATGGGCGACCCTGAGTTTGGGGCTGGTTACCCTGTCCGCAGGTCATTTTAAGAGGATGACCCTGAGTTTGGGGCTGGGTCATTTTAGAAATATAAGTGGTATCGACTTGGGAGTGCACTCGCCCCGTGCGACACCTATACGGGACTCTTAATAGTTTAAATTTTCATTATTATTATCGACTTCGTCTCGGCTTTCCTCTTCAATATGATTTACGCGAGGATTGGGTTTGAATGTTGAAGTAGACGGTTGTATAGGAGTGAAGGGATTAAATCCGCCTGAATTACGTTTATTATTATTGAATTCACGAAGCTTGCAGTTTTCCAGGAAGTGTCCAGCTTTCTTGCAATAGCGACAGAATGGTATATTTCTGGACGATGACGTATTCTGATTATAATAATTAGCATTATTTACCTGTCTAGGATAATTTTTATTAACAATATTTCTATTTGGAACGAATTGGTTAGGCTTGACGTGTGAACTAGTGCTTTTATAAAATGATTGCTGAATTTTCTCTTCAGATAACGCGAAATTAATTGCTTCGTTTAGGTTTTTAGGACTACGGCATCGGACAATTGTGGATACTCTTGGGTGTAACCCCATGAGGAAATGATGGAGAGCTAGGTCTTCCATAGCGGCTATCCTACCATCAATTTCCTTCTTTTTACAATTTGAAAGGGAAATTTCTGTGATTAATTGGGATAGACAAGTTTCGATTTTAAATGAGAACTGACTAACATTTTCATTAGTACCCTGTTTAGTTTCCTGTAGTTCCATTAGTAATTGAGCATAATGCTTCCGTTGGCTAAACTGTGTTTTTAAAAATTCCTTTAATTGGTCCCAGTTAATAAACTCCTTAATAGAACAAGCTATTTCAGCTTTCCCTTGTAATTGGCATTGGATGTATTTGAATAAGATTTGTTTTTGATTGGTTGTTGCCAGTTCAAAAGCATTATTACAATTTATAATAAAGGAGTTAAGAGTTTCGCGGTCTCCGTCATACGGTTTTATAAATTTTGTGAGAATATTTAAATCAAGTTCAGGAACTGGTGGATTAATACTCGGTGATGGAGTGTTTGTTGGTGTTTTATAATCTGAATGTCCTTCTGGGAGATTAATGCTTAACTCGCTACGGGTTCCTTTCGACATATTGACTTCTCAGGCAATTAACTCGGGAGATGGAAATTAAGAAGGTAAGTATTTAAATTTATTTTAAGAAGGTAAGTTTTATATTTATTTAAGAGGATTAATATTTTAATTTACTTTAAGAAGATAAGTATTTAAATTTAGGTTTTAAATGGGTAATTATTTAAATTTATTGTCTGTTGTAAAATGTATTAAAATAAAATTAAACTTCCGAGTGTATAGGTGCCTTAACGACAAAATGAACGCGTGGGCGCAGTGCAGCCCGGTTGCCTCGAGGATGTTTAGGCTAGGCACAATAGATAAGAATGGTATAATATTACACTATACTTTGAGACGATGATAATTAAAATAATCTTAAAAAGACTTACAGGAATAAACGTAAAATATACATTTAGGTTTCTATGATGACAATTCTTGACACAGGATGCCTCGAACTCTGGATGCAGGACTCACTCGATGATGGGTTCTCTATATCTTGGACTTGCTTACTGGACTTCGTGGAAACTAACGACACTGGATCTTAGACGTGACGACTGGACTCTGGATACTGGACTCTGGATACTGGACTCTGGACAAATTCTTAACACAGGATGCCTTGACCTCTAGATGCAGGACTCGCTTCACGATGAATTCACTGTATCCCAGACTCGCTAACTGGACTTCGTGGAAACTGAACACACTGGATCTTAGACGTGACGACTGGACTCTGGATTCTGAACTTTCTGGACACTGGATTTAATGTTCTGGACCGGTTCGGAATGGCCACGATTTTGGTTACAGGATATCGCGTAGGGGATATCGTATCCCACCGCTGCCACCAAATGTTGTACCGGTTAAAAGAATAGTCTTTTTAAAAAAGATTTATTTATTAAACACGAAGGAGTACAACTTATTTAATCAAAAATTATAGGATAATAAAATATATGTCTAACTCTAAGGGTAGCGCGATCCGAACTGACTCGATCTGTGTGGAGCAGTCGGATGACAAGTACGGGATGCTGAGGAAGCATCCGAACAGCATTTTAGGATACGGTTTAGGGATGTAAATGTTATGGAAAATCATTTATTTACAACATTAAAAATAAATCCACATACAGTAAAGATAAAGTTCACGAAATAATATTCTCGCTCGCTCATATACTATTTCTTCTACGTCACACTTTTGTCAAAATCTCTGCTTTTATTTATTTGAATAAACTCTAATTATCCAAATGAAAGGTTGGTCAAAATCCATTGCTCCGAGTGTAGCGGGCAAAAAGAAAAATGAACGAAAACAATCTTGTTTGGGTGTTCGTCACTTTTCCTTAAAGGACTTTGGGTAACAAATTGGCAGGTTTTCAAAGCTACTGTAAACGAAAGTGAAAAAATAAAAGTTATAGGAGTTTCCGATATTTACGAGAAGTAAGTCATAAAATTTATAAAATTTTCAATTAGCTAATTAAAATTTTATGAAAATATCATTCTTTATTGTACACAAAAAGTTACATACAAAATTATACAATAGTGGTGATGTACAAAGGCGAGCTTATCTCTAAAAGAGTTTTCTTCCAGCAAACCTATGAGTCTAGAGAGAAGGGGAGCAGCAAAAGTCAGGGTTATGTACACTAAGATATTTCATGATTTTATTATGTTTTTTTTATTGCAGGAGTTCAGCAGATGACCCACTTAATGGAAAGCGGTTACCATCGCATATGGACATTTGCAACACCAAGTGTTACAGATGCGCTGCTGGTCTCTTAAGGGAGACTGGAACCTGGTCACTAATGCCGGAACACAACTCAAGGTTGTTATGGCGACATGCTTTAGACCAGGGGTGGTAGCCAAACAGTCGGGCGAATGCCCTACCACCTAGCTGTGGGTTATTTTGTCGCCTCTTACGACAGGCCGCCCGGCCGCAGGAAATTGTATTCTTTCTCCGTTCCTACACGGATAGTAGTACAAGATCCACTTAAGACACATACATACATATATAATGTAAAATGTAAACATATAAGCATAATTTAAGATAATCAAGATTTTGTCCGTGCAGAAACGGAGAAAGAATACAATTTCCTGCGATCGGGCGGCCTGTCGTAAGAGGCGACAAAATAACCCACAGCCAGGTGGTAGGGTATTTGCCGAACTGGATGGCTACCACCCCTGGTCTAGAGTATGCAACCATAACAACCTTGATTTGTGTTCCAGAATTAGTGACCAGGTTTCAGTCTCCCTTAAGAGAGTACCGGCACATGTGTAGCACCTTTGGTGTTGCAAATGTCCATAGGCGATGGTAACCCCTTTCCATCAAGTGGGCCGTCTGCCTGTCTGTTGAACTCGTGCAATAAAACAGAAGATAGATAGTGCTCTTTGATTTTTTTTCAACTGCTCTCCGATGGACTATCTCGGATCGTATATGGCAGGGCGTTCCATAGTATAACTACGTGGAGGGAGAAAGAATCACTATTACATGCCGATGAGTGTATGGGAGCTTT
Organism: Dendrolimus kikuchii; assembly: GCA_019925095.2. NCBI lineage: Eukaryota > Metazoa > Arthropoda > Insecta > Lepidoptera > Lasiocampidae > Dendrolimus > Dendrolimus kikuchii. The sequence goes on from CM034400.1 coordinate 5,074,869, forward strand.
AAGAAGAGATTCAAAGTTTGAATTTCGTATCGACCAACTAGCTAAATTAATATCGTATATGGATAGATCTTGTATCATAGAACCTTTGTATTATATATTATTACAAGTTAGGTATTGTTACGAGTGCCAAACTTGAATTAAATAAAATGCCGTTAGAATTACTAGAGTTTATTAGAACTATACAAATACGTATAACACAGGTACAAATATAACCGAACACAACAAGTCCAAACGTAATGCATAAGGTCGTAATTCAATAAACGCACAAAGTCCGTCACTATTAGATCCCTGATTGTAGTACACACGTCTCGCTTTGATCGTTCTCGCTCGACTGCCTTCCTCTCTCCATCAGACCGTCTTTTTATGCTCCACAAATGCAAATGCAAATGTATGTTCGCCCGGCAACGCCGCCACAGTTTCCTAGAATTAGCTTGTAACACCTGGCTAATTATGCTAATGAGCGAGCACAATAGGACAATTGGCCGTATTCCAATAAATAAGTAAACAAAAGAAGACGATTATAAAAGTATTACAATTATTTCAAATGCCGACAGGTAATAAAATGTGCTTTACGGAATTTGTCTTTGTCGGGGGGCAAAGTTGTAACAGTATCAACAAGGTAGTTTTTTGATAATTTGGTCAGAAATAGAAAACGTTTGAACCTTTTAAAAACCCATGTGCTAAGTAATACTTCATTCCCCATTCTCCTGTGAAAACATTGCCGATATCGGATTTTTCACTTAAGCTAAGCTTTGGTACACGTTTATCTACTTTTCAAGATGATTTAACTTAAGGTTTCAAAGAAAAAAGTCAAGTACTTATCGCTTAACATAAGAAAGTGAAATTTAAGACTTCATTTATGTTGACACGACAATGTTTCTTACAATACATTATTACGTCACACGAATTCCATTATTTTTTTACCTTTCCCCCGTCCTGTCAAAGACGGTCACATTCGTGAGTCCTCCCTCGCTAGTGACATCACATATATTGCAATTTTACATCAAGAAGTTATTAAATTAAAACAGCAGTTCCGGTATTAGTTTTATTAGTTTAATTTAAATTATTTTTTAATAATTTAAACATACATGCTCATACTGTGGGGGCGTAGCGACCAAAGGCCCTGAATAAAAATGCAGAATTTCAGTGATAGATTGTAGCCACGTCGTTACGTTGTCTACGCTTAAAAAAATAACAGATTAAAACGGTACTCACTGTTGTCCCGTCGCCACGTTGCCTTTACCAGGCCTGGTATGAAGATTTGAAGGTTGATGCAGGATACCACTCGCGCGGCGCGGGTATACTCCATGGGGTATACAGGTTCTCACTTTCCTACACGTGCCGTCGAGATGAGAGCGCGAGTATTCTGCGCGAACTCATCTCTCTTCCCGTGGGGTGCGTTACAAACCGACCTCCGCCCGAACTAGACCTAGACGATGCCGGGGGACAAAAGAAGTCCCCTGGCAATCGAAGAGGTCTGACGGAACACCCAGGGGTTTTAGTGGGTATCCCTAACTGGTGGGTGGCAATAGCGTGGCACCAGTTCTGACTGGACATGCTAGTGCCATCCCCATCTGGCGTATCCCACATACGGGTAGCGAATTATCCCCCCAGACTTCTGTGCCTGTTGTGGCTTAGTCCTCAAACCGATTTCCCCTGGCTATAAAAAAAGATGCCACTCGCGAGGAGGTTTTTGACTCAAGTAAACCGCGCGCATGACACTGGTTTGTGCAAGATGATAATCGCCACTCTAAACGTCGCGGAGTGCAATAATGCGTTTAAGCAGCGCGTACAGGCGACCGCGATGAGAAGCGGTGTGAGGCAAGGGTGAGAACAATCGAAGTACGTTTGTCCACCTTCCTTTGAATCAGGGAAAAATACGGAGTGGCCCAAACACATACAGATAGAGTTGGAAATATTCTGAAGTTTTTCATTAATAGTTCAAATTTTGTGTTTTAAATCTTAAATACACATAATAATATATAAAATATATAATAATCGGCAGACAAATACACACATTGTATAAGCCCAAGATAAGCAAGTTACGCTTATGTTGTGGGTAATATACTACGGACCATTCTGGAGCCCATCCTAAACACTAATACCACAGTAAATAACAGAAAGCTCGTTTTACGAAATTTACGATGCCAGGAATCGAACCCGGAGCCTCTGCGTTCCAGCGAGCTAGGCCGGCTAAGTCTTAGCCCCCTTAACCACAGACTCCGTCAATACACCGTATTATATATAATAAACAATCATTGCTAAGAGCGTGAAGAAGTTGCAAACATTAATTATTAAATATTGAGATAAGTGAGTTCAAGTACGATATTTTTCTAAATCAGCGCCTGTAATACTAACAATGTCGTCAAAAGTCAGAAAACTAGTCAAGTGCTGCATGATCTCTGACCAGTATACTAAAACCTACGTCATTAAAATGAGACACATGTCCGTTAGTTATTGAGCTACTGTGACTTTTCATAACAAGACTCTGTCTCACGAGGAAAGTCTCCCGGCAAAAAATGGAACTCATCACACAGATGGGTCCAGCCACATTGTTATGTTGTTTTTATCAAGTGTTTTAATGTAAAAGTCACATTGCATTATTATTCTTTTTACCAATAGTACTATTATATCAGAATCATGCTAAAATTAATTTATCTTTCTAACATTCCGTTGTGCTACCACAGCGACGCATACGCGCGACTTATTTGTGAGACAGAGTTTAGAACTTCTCATCTCTTTTATAATAAACTAGCTGTACCCGCGACGTGGTCCGCGTGGAATTTGTTTTCAAAACCCCCCGATTTTGAAACATTCTTCATTGGTGCTCCGCTCCTATTGGTCTTAGCGTGATGATATATATATAGCCTATAGCCTTCGATAAATGGGCTATCTAACACTGAAATAATTTTTCAAATCAGACCAGCAGATTCTGAGATTAGCGCGTTCAAAGAAACAAACTCTTCAACTTTATATATTAGTACAAGATTATATATTAGTATAAGATTATATATTAGTATAAGATATTAAATATAACTGGTGGTCGCCCGTGCTCGAAAATCGACCATAATAATTAATGGCAAAGACTATACTTCTGTAATCACAGATTTCGCCAAGGCTACACTGTTAATTTGACTTAACAATAAACAAAAGAGTATATATGCGTGTGTGTGTGTCAAATACATGGTAGTGTGTGTAATGTTTTATTTATTGATTTAATCGGGATTTTTTCTGGAAATTATTTAAAATGTCCAGATTAGAAAAAATCGAATTCCAATGTGATTTTTTTACTGATCAATAGCATATTTTAAGTAATAAAATTTGTGATACATTTTATACCGGGAATCCCGGGGGAATTTTTCCGGGAGCGGTTTTTAGTTGTTCGGGTGCATAAAATTGCTTATTCCGACACAGTTTTCACTAAAACGATAACTTACATTCTTTATTCGAATGCTGCGGTAATTTGTATCTTGGGAATGTCGCAGGAATTTCAAGTCAAGCGTGTACGAAGTCGCAGGCATGTCCTAGTCATAAATATTATCCTACTAAGAATACACATGATTCGACGTCATAATCTAATAAAATGAAAAGGTATTTAATTTTTTTTCTTACGAAGCACATCTCTACTTAAAAAGTTATAAGGACCCCTGAAAAGTCAATTTACAACCACTCAATAAAGATTACAAAGACCCTCTTAAAACTTAAGTGTCGGCAATATACCTATCCCTTTTACGCTTGAGATTCGTCAGATGCGAAAAAGAGGGATAGAATTAATAGAAGTGGTTAGGTCGCAGTATCAAAAGATGAGGGAGCGTAGTTAAAGTCGTTAGTGAATGGTTTTAGATATCCATGTAATTGGCTTTAAAGGAAAATTGTGTAGTTGTTATTTGTGTGACTTGTTCTGGCTAATGAAATTACAACTTATTTAACCATTTTACTTTTTATCGTACAAAAGTAACTTTTAAAAATCTCTTTTATATTTTTACAGGGACACATACGTTACAATAAATTATAACGTTACATAAATATAAATCACATATCATTTTACTTTTAAAACATAATGATAGAAATAATAGCAATTACTGTTTTCCATGTTCCCCGAACATTGCGACGGGCAGACGCCATAGTCCCCATATTCCCAGACCCCTAGTACCACTAGCAATTCACGCCAAAAGCTCGGTACTTTTTGTTCTCATTTCCCACAATAGTCCTACACCGGCCATGGCTTGTCCTTGAGTGCATTATTACATGGTGTAGACAGGTACAATCACCGGTCAGTGTCACGTTACATTTACATTAAATTTGTCAAGGGGCCTCTAATTATTTGCCTTCCCATGGCCCCACGCAAGCCCTCCAAAAGTCCGGGCCCTTTTTTATGGCCGGTGGTCTTCAAAGACATACACTATTACTGTTTAAATAATAATAAATTCGCTATTTAAGTCCTTTTATGCTTGTACAAAATATCTGAGTCTCCTTCTCTAATATAATCTGTTTAAGATATGATTCCCTTTTTTTTCAATCTTATTACGCGTACTCTAAATTATACAAATATTGAGTTGACTATGCCCCACTCCTACGTTGGTTTAGGTAATCAGAGGAACATAGGTTTATTTTACCGCGTATGCGATGTTCATCGCAAGTCCCGTAATAAGTCACTGTTTTTCTGTGGGTAATGGGGTTTACATAATTCGACGTCGAAAAAACGGATTCATTTCCTGACACTTCTTGATAACGATAAACACGTTTTAACAGATGGATCGGTTACAATAACAAGTATTAGTAAGGCATGAATACTTTGCATAGGTACTACACTAATATTTAAAAAACTGATCTATTTTATATAAGTAAAAACATAATTAAATAATACTACGAACTTATTTATAATATTTATAAAGAATTTCAAAAGTCAAAATTATAAATTCCTAATACAAATAAGAAGTATACTAGAAATGATATATATTAATTAGCGGCACCGGCAGACGTTGTCCTGCTCTTAAAAAATAAAATCTAGGACCCGATTCCAGCGCCACCTACCGGTTCCAATAGCGAGTCTAAACCATCCGGGAACCCACTCTTTTATATATATATAGATATAAACGTGGGTAGGCGTAAAAAAGATAACACGTAATAAAAGTGCTCTTCAATTTTATTCGTTTTTAATTATTAAAAGTAATTGTTTTCACCTAAATCACATGAATATTGAAAGCAGCTAGTGCAATCACTTGCCTGAGTGTTTTGTCTCCTTCCACAATTTCACTGTGCTTATTATTTTGACACAAATAAACCACTGTGTAAGTTCATAATGGATACCAACCAAAAGGCCTTTGCAGAGCTCCGCATGATGTTCACAGAGCGCATGGAAGCTTTTGAAGGTGAGCTGAAGAATGCCACACCATGTAATAGTCTATCTACATTGGCTACGGACTTCTTAAATTTCAAGTCCTTCTTTCTAAAGAGTCTACAATCTCTTCAAGATCAAATCTTAAAACTGTCCCAGTCAGTGGACAACTTGGAGATGCGGTCCAGGCGCAAAATACTGCTGCTACATGGAGTTCCAGAGGAAAAGCAGGAGGATACGGCCGAGGTTGTTAAGAACATTGTCCAAACAAAGTTTAAACTTAATGACTTTGAAGTGGACCACATCAGCCGGTGCCACAGAATGGGCAAGTCTACACCTATGCAGTCCAGACCCCGTCCAATCTTATTTAAAGTGATTGATGCCTCTATACGTACTAAGATATGGATGGCAAAAACTAAACTGAAAGGTACAGGGGTGACTGTATCCGAATTTCTCACAAAGTACCGCCATGACCTCTTTATGCGCGTGAGGCAGGAGTTTGGTATCTCCAAATGTTGGACACGTGATGGTGCCATCTTTGTGCTTGGTGCTGACGACAAAAGATATTCTATAAGCTGTTTGGATGATATGAAAGGTATAATTCGACATCAGGCAGCCGCAATGCCCGCTCCTAGTGTCAAGGAGTTGCCTAAGGCGCCCGCCCGACGTGCTACCGGAAAGAAATAAGCGTGATCTTAATTTTATGTTCATGGTCTATGTACTTGTTTCTACCTACATTTTAATTTCACTTTTTATATCGCATCCTCTTTATATCAACTTTATACCTCTCTTTTGTACCTTTTAATATTTTGTGCTTACTTTTCATTTAACGTCATTTGTCGGTACCCAGATACTTGTGTATTACTTTTCTGGTAACTTTCTTGTTAGCATCATGTTGTCATTTAAGTACGTTCAAAAATGTCCCTTTGCGAACTTCAATCTAATCATTTTTATTCTCATTCGTCTTTAAATATATTTTACTCGGTTTGTATAGTTATTCAATTGTGGCATATTAATTATTCAATTATATTTATTATTATTGATTTTGGTTTAGTAAAACTAAATTATTAATATAGTTTATATTTGTTTAAAAACACAGGCATGTGATAGCAGCTGGCTGGTTAAAATTATTATTAGTTTTGTTTCTGTTTCTATATTTTATATATATTTATATACGTATATAATCATTACAGAGTACATTAATATATAAGATAAGCATATATCTATTTACAGGTATTTATGTATAGTTCAAGCAGTGAATCACAGGAATATTTTTCTTGCTCAGACAGCTTTAGCTCTGATGATGAATCTTCCCTTCAAGCAGTGCTAAATAACCGTCTTTCAACTGAAACACAGAACTTCAATGTTTTACATATCAATGCGCAGAGCATTCCGGCTCATTTTACTGATATGCTGGCGTCACTTAATCAAGATAATGTGCACGCTATCTGTATTTCTGAGACTTGGCTAAAACCCTGTCTCTCTTCTTCGTCTTACACCCTTCCGGGTTTCCAGCTAGTCCGCAATGACCGAGTTTGCACGAGTGGCGGAGGTGTCGGTATTTATATTCGTGACCAGATCCCCTTCAGAGTAATAAAAATGTCACCACAACCGTGTCCACCTGATTCAGGGGAATATATATTCGTAGAAGCCGTTCTTGGACACAACCGCATACTCCTCGGTGCATACTATAGTCCTTCCCTTCGAGTAAATTTTTTTCCTTCTTTTGAACTATTGTTAGAGAATTTCTCCTTATCTTACGAGCACATTATCATTATGGGTGATTTCAACACGTGTCTATTAAAACGTGACTCTCGTTCTTTACATTTTGAAAATATTATTAATTCCTGCAATTTTACAATTCTTCCACTATCTGCGACTCATCATTTTCCCAACTCTACCCCATCTCTTCTTGACCTAATTTTAGTGTCTTCTCCTTCTTTTGTTTCCACTTTCGGTCAATGCTCGGCGGACGCCTTTTCTTATCATGACTTGATTTACATCTCTTATAAATTGCGTCCACCGAAGTGTAAAGCCAAAGTCATCATGCAGCGTAACTTTAGTAAGATAGTAGTGGAAAATCTCACTAGAGATGCCAAGGAAATCAATTGGTCCAAGGTCTACAATGCAGTTTCTGTCGACGAAAAGGTGTATGTGTTTAATACAGCTTTAATTGAGTTGTATGACTCTCATGCACCTATACGTCCGATAAAGATTAAGCATCTACCTGCTCCGTGGCTTACTGAAGACATAAAGTCATTGCAAAAAAAGAAATGTTCAGCCCGGACTAAATATAAACGTAAGCCTACAGAAGAAAACCGTACTAAATTCATAAAAATTCGTAATCTCTGCAATAGAGTGTGTAGGGACGCACAACGCCGTTATATCCACAAATCTCTTGATATTGATGATTCCGCTAAGATCTGGAAGTTTCTTAAATGTCTAGGAGTTGGTAAACCTTTGAATAATTTCCTTCCTAAAGACTTAAACATCGAACTGTTAAATCAGCACTTCTCATCTTCTGCCAGATTTGATAGGCAATCAAAGTTGAACACTTTACGTTATCTTTCAATTTTATCAACTCCTGTTTATCCCTCATTTGTTTTTAGTCAATTCTCTGATTGTGATGTTAGAAAGAGCATTCTGTCCATCAGTTCCAATGCGGTGGGTTGCGATAGTATCAGTCGCAATATGATAGTTCCCATATTGGACGTTATCATTCCAGTGATCTCACACATTTTTAATTATTCTATAACCTCAAGTACATTTCCTGAGATCTGGAAACAAGCCCAAGTGATTCCATTACCAAAAAAAGCAAATCCTGTCTCATTTTCCGAATATCGTCCCATTTCCATTCTTCCTTTCCTATCCAAGGTATTCGAACGACTTGTTTATCAGCAGTTCAGCATCTTCCTCAACACAAACTCCCTAATCAATCCTCTCCAATCCGGTTTTCGTCCTGGTTATAGTACTACCTCTGCATTGGTAAAGATCACTGATGATATTCGTTACGGTATGGGAAACGGTCTGCTAACGATATTATCGCTTCTCGACTTTAGCAGCGCCTTTAATAATGTTGATTTTGACATTCTACTCGGGATTTTATGCTCTCTTAACATATCTCCAACGTCTATTGACTGGTTTCGTAGTTACCTGTTTGGACGACGGCAGCGCATTCGCTACGATGATGTTTACTCGTCGTGGTGCGACTTGTCTGCTGGTGTCCCTCAGGGCGGCGTGTTATCACCTCTTTTATTTGCCATCTTCATTAATTCGATCTCCAGTAACCTTTCTTCGTCCTATCACCTCTATGCAGATGATCTACAAATCTACACACAGGCTAATTTAGACGGACTGCACAAAGCAATTGAAACTTGTAATCGAGATTTCACTAAAATAGTTGAATGGAGCAAAGCCTACGGTCTATCCATAAACCCAAAAAAGACACAAGTTATTATAGTTGGTAGTTCCAGGCAAATCTCCAAGATAGATTGGTGTTCTCTTCCTGAATTTAAATTTGACGGTGTAAAAATCGATATCAGTGAAACAGTAAAAAATCTTGGGATTGTTATTGACAGAGAACTGTCTTGGAGACCTCAACTGACCAATCTTAGTCGAAGACTCTTTGCGTCGTCAGCGTCGCTTAGAAGGCTTAAAAATTTCCTCCCTACTGCTACAAAAGTTATGCTTGCCCAATCTCTGTTACTACCCATACTTGATTATGCTGACGCCAGTTATCTCGACTTAACACAAGAACAACTGAATAAGCTCGATCGACTTCAAAATGTCTGTATTCGGTTTATATTTGGGTTGCGCAAATATGACCACGTTTCCGAATATCGTAAGAAGCTTAAATGGTTACCTATTCGCCTTCGCCGGAATGCTCACTTGCTCTCTCTTTTGTACAACATCCTTTTTGATCCTCGTACTCCTCCTTATTTAAAGGAACGTTTTGACTTCCTACATCTTTCTCATTCCCGTTATTTGCGCTCTAGTAATAATCTCTCCTTAATGACACCTGTACACACTTCTTCCTTCGTTGACAACTCCTTCACAGTACAGGCTGTCCGTTTATGGAACTCACTGCCACTCAACATCAGACAAGCTAAGTCAGTATCCTCTTTTAAAATCATGGTTTTTAATTATTTTTGGTCCTCTCAGGTATAATAATGCTGTATGTATTGTGATATGTAGTGTGTTTATATAGTATATAATAAAGATTTTTATTTATTTTATATATTTTGAACATTTTATATTATCTATTGTCTACACCGCCACTGTCATGTTTTAATATTTTCCTTAGTTTAAGGGGTTGCCTGGAAGAGATCGCTTTAAGCGATAAGGCCGCCCTTTGTTCAACATTTATTGTATCTAGTTTTTAAGTTTAAAACAGCGACCGACCCAAAAAAATAAATGGATAGTTTTTTTATTTTTTATTGCAGGAGTTCAGCAGACAGGCAGACGGCCCACTTGATGGAAAGCGGTTACCATCGCCTATGGACATTTGCAACACCAAAGGTGCTACAAATGCGCTGCTGCTCTCTTAAGGGAGACTGGAACCTGGTCACTAATGCCGGAACACAACTCAAGGTTATTATGGCGACATACTCTAGACCAGGGGTGGTAGCCATCCAGTCGGGCAAATGCCCTACCACCTGGCTGTGGGTTGTTTTGTCGCCTCTTACAACAGGCCGCCCGGCCGCAGGAAATTGTATTCTTTCTGCTTTCCTGCACGGATAAAAAGATTGTGCGAAGGATGACATAATGCTTTATGGTATGACAGAGGACGTATGTCAGAATAGAGGAGTGTGACATATTGTGCCGACACCAAATAATTGGGAGAAGGTGAAAGAAAAGAGATTTTTAATCTATGATCGAAGTTTTTGGAAGTGATATCTTCTTATGGGAGGGTAAACCGCTTCGTTACGTAACGCGTTACGGCGCCAGTCTGTGTGGTTTCCCTTTCTCTCACGCATACGGCAGCGGTAGGCAGGCTCCTCCTCTCTCACTCTAACCCACAGCGCTAGCCGTATTTCGTTAATTAGATTAAATAATGATACTAATAATGTACATAGTACATACACAAAATTCTAATGTACTCAAGAATTGTAACTAAGAATAAAATATATTTTATAATAAATCAAAGATTTTATTAATAAACAACCTTTCCTTACATTATCATACCAATATATTATTACATAAATTTTAAGTAATAACCTAAGCTTTTCTCAAGTTAAACAATATCAATATTAAATAGTTCAACTTAGATTAGTTTCACTTCTGTCGGGCGTCCCGAGACGCACTCATTTTCTACTGCCCTTGCTCCATCTGGTATAATGTTAGTGTTAGTGACAGTGGCCAAATGTGTCGTTTATAGCTTTAAAAATAACGCCGTTTATGACTATCTACATTAGTGTCATGTATACGTCATCTATCAATAGCCGTGCTTTCACGCGCGAATGGAATGTATGTGATTGATAGCGGGAAAGCTTTCAAACGCAATCGTGAGTATTGTTACTCAACTACTACTCTGTAATTAGATATTTGCTCCTTAATCTAATGTCCGCCATTTTACGACAACAATCGTTTTCATAAAAATGCGAGCGTAAATGATATTTGAAGTGCACTGACGGGAATGCGCGAGCGGGCGGCGCGTGAGTGCATTCTCGTTGTCCTTTTCTATCTTTACATGCGGACCCTTTCCCACGCGAAAGGCGATTCGCGCTTAAAGAGCGGAAGTGTAAAGGCGGTTAATCTCTCTTTTCTTTCACCATATCCCAATTACTTGGGGTCGGCACAATATGTCTTTTCCTTCCACACTCTTCTATTCTGACATACCTCTTCTGTCACACCGCATATCATCCTTCACAAATCTATCCATTTTGGTCTACCTTTAAAGGTAGACCAAAAAGGTAGGTCTGCTTGTAAAGGCGGCTAATATTTGGTTATATTATTGAAGTTTTAGTAGAGATTCCCAATTTTTTTGTAGTAATAAATATAGCCTATATTAATCTGGGATAATGTAGCATTCTAATCATGAAAGAATTTTTGAAATCGGTCCAGTAGTTTTTGAGTTTATTCGTTACAAATATACAAATCTTCCCTCTTTATAATATTACAAGCGGCATGCCGCGGTTACACCCACGCTCTGTTTCACTCCCGTGGTGTATAGCGTCCTGTTATATAGCCTATGACACTCTCTGTTAACGTAGCTTTCCAACAGTAAAACAATTTTTGAAATCGGTTTAGTAGATCCAGAGATTACCCCCTACAACGTCAAAAACTCACAAATTTTATTACATACATACATATATAACTTCATGCCAGTTCCTTTGCGGGGTAGGCACGGACAACAGAGCGCCATTCAGACTTAATCTTACACACCTCACTTGCTCCTTTGACATTCGTAACTCTTGTCATGCACGCTCGCCTGTGCATGACAAGAAAAACATTATTATAGTTATAATAATGACATGACGTACTAAAACTTTATGCTGCAACATATCTCCATAAATTCCTTACAAGCTTGGCGAGATAAGAACGTTATACAAAATAATAATATAGTATAGATAAAGTTACACCGACAAGCAGATATATTGACATGATAAGTTTATAAGGATTCCATTTCTGCTAAAACGGCTACAACAGCAAAATAAATTGCAACATTCTATTTTTAAATAACATTTTCATTTATGGCTTACAACCAACCTGGAGATAATATCAAAATCTTACGACGTCTTCCTATTTACTTCCTCATACAGATTGCCGTCACACGTACATATTTTATGCACATTATGCACCTTGCCATTACACGACCCAAGCCGTGCGGTTATTACCTCCGGGGTAATGGAACTGTGACGTCACCCCGTATACTTCCCCCTTTGTCATACCACCAACGTACATATTTTTGCACTAAACGAAGACATTATACTCAAGTGTTGTCTTATAAAGCTTCTGTCAGCTTATTATGTTCTTTTATTACTTTAACTTCATATGGCCATGATTTCATCGCTTGGTAGTATGTATGAACTCTAAAGCCCGGTATACATTATCTGCAACGTGACATGCAATATTTTCCATATATTTTAATGTGTTCGCGATGGCACTACGCACCCGCTCAGCGCACATTGCGTGCATTCGTAACGCTTCGTAGGTTCCCGCCGATTGTCGGTGTCTTCGACGAACGCTTTGAGTGCGCGTAGTGTGATTCAACCGCTCTACGTGCCGCGAACAAGCACGGAAAGTTTAGAAATGGCTGGCAATTAAATATTTTTCTTCTTATATAGTCCAGTTCTCCTAAAACAACGGGGGCTGCGATCATGTTATCTTTTTAAGGTTAATAATTAATTCTGTTATGTACCCTCTTATTTCTAAACAATACAATCGGCCATTTCCTTTATTGAATAATAATTTTATATTTATTCTCTGATTAACGCCTGTTTTATATAGAGTATAGTTTTCCATAATTTACCATAATTTTATGTAACAATATATATCTCTAATGTGATGTGATAATTGTGATTATAATTCAAAATCTCCCAATTGTATATAGACATTTTATTTTCATGTTGGCAGATGCGATAGATTTGTACTGAGTTCGATTTATTTTATTACATGTAAAACTTTAAATATATTATCTAAAATTTCCAAACAATAATATATTAAATTCTTGTAATTCATAACCCTTTTAATTAAAATAGTTTATCAGTGAATTAATCCACTATCAGTTGTGCCAATTTGCTAAGTTTCTGATACTGTAAAAACTGTTGGAGGGATGGCGAGGTGTTCTAAAAATGTTTGTGTTGAGTCAGTGTATAAAATATGTTAAAACCGTAAGGTTCTCTGATTATAAATGTAGTGACCAACTGTTGTTCTTTTATTACCAAAAACCCTTCTGAGTTGTTACAAGTATTACACTATTTCTTGTACATACATACATACATAAATAACTTCACGCCAGTTCCCTTGCGGGGTAGGCACGAACAACAGAGCGCCATTTAGGCTTATTCTTACACACCTCACTTGCTTCTTTGACATTCATAACTCTTGTCATGCACGCTCGTCTGTTCTTAAGGCTCCTGACATCACCTTCTGGTAGTACACGATCAATTTGATCATGGAAGGTGTGTCGTGGCCTTCCACGACTTCTGCATCCATCCACTTTTGCATTGTATATCTGTTTAGTCATTCTTTCATCATGCATTCTTTCCACATGCCCGAACCACCGGAGCATTCCTTGTACACTGCTTTAATAAAATAATTTAAATACCAATAAATTAATAGTCATGAACACTTCAAAATCGAACGACTTCAAGACGTGCGCGCTAGAGAATGCTGGGATCAGACGTCCGCTGTTGAAACGCGCAGCGTGCGTGGAAACCGTCCACACTATACTCGGGTTGCACGGCATGTAAACAATCTGTACCCAGCTTAAGGTTAACAAGATGATATCACATTGAGAATATCTACATTTAGTCAAATAACTTGGGTTTAAATCCAGGCGTGAAAGGTCCAAATCAACTTACTGACCTAATGTAAATTTTTTCAATTACCAATTGATTCAATTGGCAACTGAAACAACATACATTAGGTTTCAATTATTTTATCCACCAAAGAAGATTAATTTAGTTTTTGGCAGAGACTTGAAGAGTGAATAATCGTTACGCAATACTGATCTTTTTAACGATTTTGTTGAAAATTTGAATTGTTTAGTGAAATGTGTTATTATAGCTGCCGCTACAAGAACTCCTTCATTTGTCGTCAATTAAAAACCTACAATTTGGCTTTTGTTTAAAGATATTCTAAAACTTGAATCTTTATGCAAATAAATCGTTTATTGTTACATTTAAAAAGAAGAAGTAACATTCCAATTTTATATTTTTTTCTTCTTGTAACGAGGTAAGGAAGGGAATTTAATAAGCAGGTGAGATTCTCTGTCGCATTCAATAAAATACGCTAGTAAACAAAAAAGGTTATGGTGTTTGAAAGAGAAGAAACCAGAACCAATGCAAGAATAATGGTCGATGATGTTATGCTGGAGCAAGTGAGTGAGTTTGTATATCTTGGATGTGCTTTTAGCAGGGATGGAAGGTACACCCCTGATATAGAAAGAAGAGTGAATTTGGGGAATAGTGTGAATGAAGCATTAGGTAAACTTCTAGGCGCTAAGAACCTCAGCCAGAAGGCCCAGCTTGCCATACACAACGCCGTGCTGGTACCTACGCTCACGTATGGAAGCGAGAGTTGGGTATGGAAGAGAGAGCATGAAAGTAGAGTAAACGTGGTCGAGATGCGAGCACTGCGCAAAATCTGCGGAGTGACGCTCGCGGACCGCGTTCGTAATACCGAAGTAAGAAAGAGAGTTGGTCTGAAAGAGAGTGTCGGGGTGAAGGTAAGGAAAGGAATGCTCCGGTGGTTCGGGCATGTGGAAAGAATGCATGATGAAAGAATGACTAAACAGATATACAATGCAAAAGTGGATGAAATCAGAAGTCGTGGAAGGCCACGACACAGCTTCCATGATCAAATTCATCGTGTACTAGCAGAAGGTGATGTCAGGAGCCTTAATAACAGACGAGCGTGCATGACAAGAGTTATGAATGTGAAAGAAGCAAGTGAGGTGTGTAAGAATAAGCCTAAATGGCGCTCTGTTGTTCGTGCCTACCCCGCAAGGGAACTGGCTTGAAGCTATGTAAGTATGTAGTAAAGAAAAAATCCTGATACATAAATCATTATAACATTTCAGTGACCTTCAATATCAACAGATGTGGCATCTAATTCAATACATTATTCAATTATATCTCACTTTACGCCAAATTAAGCTAACACGAAAGTGTCGCGGTCGTGACAGACAAGCCTCCGTACATACCCACGTGTGAAAATTCACAGCTAACAAGGAAACTGTTGACAATATTATTTATTTGCTAAAAGATATTTATTTTAGATACACACCCGTACAGTAAATACATGAAAGGAGACGGGGATTATGGGCCAAAGAAATGTAATGCTTTGGAATATGCTACCTCTTACTGTCAGAGAGGCCAAATCCTTACCAACATTTAGAAATTTACTCAGAAAACACTATTTGTCCATAAATAGCCATGTCTGATTAACACAATATAATCATGCTAATACATTTATTATATAATATATGTATTTTGTAATATATTATTGTATACGTATATATTTGTATATTATATTTATGACTATGTATATATGTATGTATTTGTATATTTATTTGTTAAATTAGTTTGAGTATTTATGTGTCCCTTGCCTTTCTCCTGCACCACCTACATCGCCTGATTCAAATTTGTTTTTGATTTAGGTTGCCTGGAAGAGATCGCTTTGAGCGATAAGGCCGCCTATTGTATCGCCTAGAAAGTATTGTAAATATGGTCTGTTTTTGTAATTGTATGCTTTGGTGTGCAATAAAGAGTTCTCTCTCTCTCTCTCTCTCTGTGTATTGAATTGAGAAAATGGCTTACAAAAATCGTTATATCGTATCGTCTATTTTATTTGTATAGTTAATTATCTTTTAATAATGAATAATTGACGGCCTCTGTGGTTGAGCGGGCTAAGCCTTTGCCGGCCTACCTCACTACAACGCAGAGGCTCCGGGTTCGATTCCTGGTATAGTAAATTTCGGAAACGTATTTTCTCCGTTATTTACTATGGTCTGGGTGTCTGGGATCGGCCCCAGAGTAGTCCGTTGTATATTACCCATAACACAAGCATAACTTGCTTAATTTGGGGATATACAATATGTGTGTCTGTCTGCCGATTATTATTATTATATACTGTATTTATTTATTTATGAAATCTATAATAACAGCCCATTAATGTCCCAATGCTGGGCTCGGGCGTCCCATTATAGGGGGAACGGACAGTATACCAACCACGCTTGTCCAAGGCGGCTAGGCAGGTTTGACACATCGGTTATCTCGATGGTAATTGTAACAATACGCACATTAGGTCAGAAAACTGTCTAAGTGGTGCATGCGTTGCGGTCAGCATCGAACCCACGCCCTTTGCGTTAGGGACGCGTGCGCTAGCCATTACGCTACCGCGACTTTTGTTTCTTTTAAATTGACTATTTGTTTGTTTTTTTTTATCCTAAAATTGTAAACATATTTACTAAGCAGTAAATTGTTATGTGTGGTAACCCTACGGTTTCCACACATATGAGGCAATACCGTTGTTTCTCACACAATAAGTTCAAAGAAAACACCTCACTCAAACCACCTGTGGGTGACTCATGCACGCGCGTGAGAAAGTGCTGAGTGGAGAGTTTCCTGGGAAGCCTCGGAGCCACCCTGCGGACGAATGGACGGCTCCAATCGCGGTAGCATGTTGTTGTAACTGATCATCGTGATCAATTAATATTAAGTTATTATTGTACTAATTAATTTAATTCAAGTGTAACAATTTTATTTGGTTTTTTAAAACTTCCTCCGACGGTCATCTCACATAACTAAATAAAAAATATTTTATAAGTAATATACATACATACATACATAACTTCACGCCAGTTCCCTTGCGGGGTAGGCACGAACAACAGAGCGCCAATTAGGCCCATTCTTTCACACCTCACTTGCTTCTTTGACATTCATAACTCTTGTCATGCACGCTCGTCTGTTCTTAAGGCTCCTGACATCACCCTCCGCTAGTACACGATCAATTTGATCATGGAAGGTGTGTCGTGGCCTTCCACGACTTCTGCATCCATCCGCTTTAAGTAAATAAGTAATATATTAAGGTAATTTTAGAGTTTTATTTTTAATGTAAACATTTTCTTGCAAATATGTTAATAAATAAATAAATCTTAAGTCTTGGAGTTAAATGAACTTTAATACAAAGTAGCTAAAATGAAGTCTAAACATAAAAATATAGATACATTTTAAACTATATATATATATATATATATATACTAGCTGTCCCGGCAGACGTTGTTCTACCCTGAAGAAATAAAATTTAGAACCCGATTGCAGCGCCAACTACCGGGTCCAAATGTAAGCTATCCTATCTTTCAAGTCGGATCAAACTGCATACGGTGTGTAAGTTTGATTAAAATCGGTCAAGTAGTTTAGGAGTCCATCGCGGACAAACAACGTGAGACGTATTTTATATATATTAAGATATATATATATATATATATATATATATATATATCATTAATATTATTATTAAAATTTAAGTAGTTGCACTTTATGTTGCGTATATCTCTATCACCGTTATTATCTCAATTCATTCCTAGGATCGTCTAGAAGAGATCATTTTTTAACAATAAAACCGCCCTTTATGCATAATTAGATATAATTTTAGTCTGAGAGTTTATTTTTGTATTTTGTACCTATTGTTACATGCAGACAAAAGTGAATGCACACCTGTCTGCCATAAAGCACAGTTTATTACCTTCCCGCATTCTGACTTCTTTTTTTTACTTTGTTTAAAATTTGTAATTAGAAAAGCCGCTTATTGTGTATTGTAATCCTTTATGATAGTCGTTAGCCAGGTTTAATTCTTAGAAAATTCAGTCCACGCGGTCGAGTGTTGTATTGTATAGTTTAGTATAAAACAATGCCCGAATGGAGGGGTGGGGCACTCAAGCGACCATTACGATACGAGCAAGACGTGTGTACATTCGACGAGCTATATAGTGATGGACTTTGCGCATGTAATTGAATCGTGCAGTTTGTACTGGTTGTGTCCAGTTATATTTTTACCTGTTTTATACGTGTTTGTATAGTTCTAATACATTATATAGTAATTCCAACGGCATTTTTAATTCTAGTCCATAACTCGTAACACTATCTATCCTTGCATTTGAAATTGTTTACGCTCCAATATCGAGATGGGAATTGTAAAAAGTCACAACAGAATGTTCCGCTAATTGCTTCGGCATGACAGTACTAAGTTTTCGCCCCATTGCGCTGTATGACACGAACACGCCTCGCAAACATTGTTACGTCGAAACGCAAATAAAATAGTTTTGTTTTCACAACATGGCGCCTCCGATTTGCGAATATGGACCATTGAGTAGTCCGAAGGTTCCGCTTATACTGGTCGCCTTAGTATTTTAATTCATTCTAGAGTATGTTGAACTCTGCAGAGACATTTCATTCGTTGCTAGTCATATCATAGTACACTTCTCTTCTATTTAGATATATATATATATATATATATATATATATATATATTTAGTTATATATATTATATATATATATATATATATATATATATATATATATATATATATATATATATATATAATACTCGTATACACACACACGCACATACGTTAACATATTAACACAACCATACTAAGAATAAATTGAAAAAAAAAAGTTATTCCAGCATGATGTGGCAACCTATAATTAAGTTTGTACTTAGACTAAGAACTTAAATTAAATAAAATACCGCACTTAAACCCGTTAAAACGTAGTTTTATTTTTTTTATTGCAGGAGATCAGCAGACAGGCAAACGGCTCACTTGATGGAAAGCGGTTATCATCACCTATGGACATTTGCAACAGCAAAGTTGCTACAAATGCGCTGCTGCTCTCTTAACCTGGTCACTAATGCCGGAACACAACTCAAAGTTGTTATGGCGACATACTTTAGACCACGGGTGGTAGCCAACCAGTCCGGCAAATGCCCTACCACCTGGCTGTGGGTTGTTAAGTCGCCTCTTATGACAGGCCGCCCGGCCGCAGGAAATTGTATTCTTTCTCCGTTCCTGCACGGATAGAATAGAATAGATATTAAGATCAGTTCAGTAGTTTTTACGGAAATAATTAATAACCTATCCATACTTACAAACTTTCTCGGATATAAAACTACCTTAGATCATATAAACATCTATCGTAATGAAAACTACATAGGATGTCAGTTATATTTTACAGCTGTAGTCATAAGTTAATTATAGAGTTGACGAGTTCGGTAGTTGAATGGGCTAAGGCTGCCTGTCTATGGAAACGGAGGAAGACTGCGGAGCGGAGAAACGGAGAAATATTAACCAATAATATTGACTACCTGTCCATTGACGCCATCCTATTGGTTAATATGACCTGACGACAGAAGGCTTCTGTGGTTGAGCGGGCTAAGTCTTTGCCGGCCTACCTCACTGTAACGAAGAGGCTCCGGGTTCGATTCCTGGGATGGTAAATTTTTGAAAATCGGAGCTTTCTGTTATTTAGATACTATAGTCTGGGTGTCTGGCATCGGCCCTAGAGTACTCCGTTGTATATTACCTATAACATAAGTGTAACTTGTTTTATTTGGGGATATACAATGCGTGTGTTTGTACGCCGATTATTTATTTAATATTTCCCCGCTCCTCCGCTCCACAGTTCGTTCCGCTTCAGTGGACAGGCAGCCTAAGACTTGGCCAGCCGACCTCACTAGTACGCAGAGGCTTGCGGATTCGACTCCTGCCAGTTGTATAAGTAAAATTAGAAAAAAAACTATTTTCTCACAGACAGTTTAGATACGCTTACCTTCGAAGAGACTTCGCGTCTCTCTGCGTATTCTACCGACAGTACAACGGGGAGTGTTCTGATTATTTGTTCAGAATAGGGCCTTCGTCTTCTTTTTACCACCGCACCGCACGCCATTGGCCGGGCGTTCATTCCCACCTCCTTGAGCCGCTTCGCTCTTGTACGTAACGGTTCTTTAGAACGTTTCTCTTGCTCACCGTGGGGATTTAGAATGAGTTCCCGTGGTTTTCCCACGACTCTATAACGTGGAGTTTTTTAAAAAGGGTGTCATAAAATTTCTTCGACGTCAACAGCGCATTGGTCTCTATCTCTGGTGTTGCAAACGTCCATAGGACTCTAACCGCTTTCCATCAGGTAGGCCGTCTGTCTGCTGTACTCCAATTATAAAAAAAAAAACATGTAATAATATCTACCGTCGTTCACAGCAGATGTCTTTATGTTCATAAATTTATCTAATTATTATGCCACTTTGCGAAGAACTATTTGACCTAATGAGCTTAGGGTCACGTATTTGATTAAAACTTAGATCGTATAATCATGTCCAGGGCTTCATGAAGCATTAGGTGTATTTAATGGCTTCATACTTACATACTTAAGCACCACCGGTTTCATTATTAATGATGTGCCGTTTGCATATACACATGTATACGTACTGTTATGGGAGTTCACCGAGGAGCTTTTTTAAAAAAGAACTTTTACAAACTGAAAAGGATTTTATTGAAATATAGAATTGTATTAAAAAATGAAGAACTAGAAATGGAACTGTCAGTAATTTAGGGAACTACTAGTGGTCGCCCGTGGTCGAAATTCGACCATAATAATTTTTTGTCAAAGACTATAACTTCTATAATCACAGATTTCGCCAAGGCTACACTGTTAATTTGACTTGAACAATAAACAAAATAGTATATATGCGTGTATATGTAAAATACACGATAGTGTGTGTAATGTTGATTGTAATGTTTTTTTATTGATTTAATGTATTTTTTATGCATAATAAAAAAAAATTGCATTCGTCGCTTCTTCTCTATATAAACTATAAGTGTGCGAAATTTCATACTACTCTGACCGTACAATTTTCGGAAAAATGGGTACGAAGTTTTGACTCTATGTATTAAAATATAGAAGATACCATGTTAAGGGAACGGTGTGACAAGTTGTAAACAGACCATTAAAAAAGATTTTTCATAGGTCATTTTTGATTTTGTAAAAATATTAATTTGAAAAACTAAGACAGGAATACAGTACAATTTTAGTTAAACGACATTATTAGTACTATATATGCCATACAAAACACATATTTAGGGTTCCTTCTTTTTTTTAATCAAAAACGGAACACTTAACGTGTTTAGACCACACTGCCACCGTGTCTACAGACTGCGAAGATTTGGCGAAATAATTTTAATTACTCTAAACAATATAATTCATTACTTGACGGTAGCACCCTCGCAGGAATGCTCTTACCATCTGGGTCGACGATACCCGCTACAACTCTTGGCTGTTCCTATGTGCGTCCGATATCCAGGCTGTGGGCTTGCTTGCGCATTTACCTACAACTCGGACGTACGACGGCCAGCACCTTCACGGGCCGGCGTCGGGGTCAGCTACGAGATGAGAGGAGGCATGCGGAACGTCTCCGCCTTAAATTTTTTTAAGAGGCTGAATCTATCATGTACACCCTACCGCTCGGGGACAATAGTAGGGTAGTGTCGGACTCCCGATGGCATGCTCGGACCTACCAACTAAACCACCTCTTTATTCCATCTCGACGCCGTATGTTGGGATATCAGGAACCAAAGACACATCCGATGGTCCTGACGGGGACGGCTCTTAGAGCCTCCTTACATCAAGTGGAATGTTATTAACAAATGTTATATACCATTATCACTAAGTTGCGTTGCGCGTGCAAACTCAGCGCAGCGCCATCTCTAGATCAGTATTTCAATGATAAGTAGCCCCACCTTATCATTCAAGGCCATTGTCAGGACGGAAGGGACATCTGCGTCCGCTACGCGAACTATCTATACCCTTTTTTTTTAACGCTGCGGGAATGTGTTTGCGCATACGCTCAGGCTCAGTGGAGGTCACCGAGAGATATGTGAGAGTGCCGACGAGCGATGCAATACACAAGCTTCTGATGATAAAATGAGTTGCAAGCACCGACCGCCAGACTACCTACTAAATCTTGCAGCGTTCCTCCGCATCATGATGAGGTGCCATGAGACCGTAACCATGGGTATGACTGCTGTTACGCCTCGATGCAAGCCGACAAGATGGGGTGTCCCAGGGACCAGGATACCCGACGGCCTTCGGTGTGCCACACCCGGATAGTCCCGCGACCTCCCCCAGTCCCACTACAAACTATCCGTACCCTCAGAAACTAGAAGGTACGAGCCCAGCAACTTGTGTGCTGTTTTTGGTATCAATATTATCAAATGTTTAATAATATTTGATAAGATGCGGTAATTTCATATTTTATATGTACTAGCGGTTTCGGTAGATGTTGTCCTGCCATTCTAGCACCACCTACCGGGTCTAATTATGAATCTAAACCACCCCGGGACCTACTCAAACACACATAAAATTTCATCGAAATTGTAGAACCCGATTCCAGCGTCAATTTTGTTTAGATTGATGGGTTCCATTATTGAAGTTTTAGTAGGGATCCGTAATATTTATATAGCCTATATTACTCAGCGATAATGTAGTATTAGAATGGTGAAAGAACCTTTGATATCGGTCTAGTAGTTTTTGAGTTCATTCATTACAAAAATACAAATCATACCTCTTTATAATATTAGTATACCTATAGATATTCATTTTGATTTTGGTATAAATACATGTAATAACCAGCGGATATTTATGTTATGTTTCAGTCAGTTATGGTGAATGAATGAAGGAAAGCACTTTATTGTTCACCAAAAATTAAAACTACGTTCTTAAAACTAAGTACAGTAAATATTGAACAAAGGGCGGCCTTATCGCTTAAAGCGATCTCTTCCAGGCAACCCTCTAAACTTAGGAAAGTATTCAGACAACAGTGGCGGTGAAGACAATAAATAATAAGACACATTCCAAGAATAAGTAAAAAGTAAATAAATAAATAATAATATATTTTATATACTATACAAAAATAAGATATATCATACTATATATAGAATCAGCAGCATGTTTTAGACTTGCGAGGACCAAAGATATTTAGTAACCATCAATTTAAAAGACAATATGGCTTTAGCTTGTCTGACGTTCAGTGGCAGTGAGTTCCATAAACGGAAAGCCGCGAAAGAGTTATCAACGAAGGAAGAAGTGTGTACAGGTGTCATTAAGGAGAGATTATTACTAGAGCGCAAATAACGGGAATGAGAAAGATGTAGGAAATCAAAACGTTCCTATGGTGATGCAATAATAATAAATACAACAAAGCAAAATGTTTCCAACACGTACAAGCAGACAGTACCACGATTCGAAGTTAAATTATACAGCTTTTGTCTTTAAGCAAACTTGTACTCGGTCGTTAAGGTTGAGGTTAACTTTAGACGACGTGTTTGGATTTTTTGCTTACAATTGCTTACTGTAAACAGAGAACAGCAATACTAAAGAATGATAATCGTCAAGTATAATAGAAAACTTACATAACATTGAATAGGCAAAGGTCACAATTAGATATGACAATCATGAATTGAAAGTCTCGGACTTCCTTGAGCCACAAACATATAAATTCCGCACTCATAATCATATAATGGTCCATTGACTTTATTAGCGATAGTTGAAGTAGAATAGGTTGTGTTCCTGCCAAGCTTGTCAAAACATATTCGACGGCTTCTGTGGTTGAGCGGGCTAAGCCTTTGCCGGCCTACCTTACTGCAACGCAGAGGCTCCGGGTTCGATTCCTGGTATAGTAAATTTCGGAAACGTATTTTCTCCGTTATTTACGATGGTCTGGGTGTCTGGGATCGGCCCCAGAGTAGGCCGTTGTATATTACCCATAACACAAGCGTAACTTGCTTAATTTGGGGATATACAATATGTGTGTTTGTCTGCCGAATATTATTTCGCGGATTTTACACATCTATAATCTCAATGTGGTGGTTTCTTAAAAATGTATCGATTCATCTTCAGCATATAATTGTAAAAATATTTGTAAAACACTTTTTTAAATGATTATGATTTGAATTGGACTGTAATCTATAATATTATAAAATTCTAAGCATGCCGTGTCTGGATATTGAAGCTATCTACAAAAAAACCACTGTAACTATATAAACGATGGAGAACACAATGCAATTTGTTTTTAGGTTTCTTGTCTGTTTGTTATGGATTCATGTAAAATCTATTGAACCGATTGCGATGCGGTTTTCGTTGATCGACAGCCAATTCCTAGACTTAAAATTTGCGCTACTTTTTTATCCCGGGAATCTCGCGGGAATTTTCCCGGGAGCGGTTTGTAGTTGTTCGGATGCATAAAAAGTATTTTATTCCGACACAGTTTTCGATAAAACGACATTATAAATGTTGTGGTACTTTGTGTCCGGGAATACCGCGGGAATTTCAAGTCCAACGTGGATGAAGTCGCGGGCATATCCTAGTTTATTAATAATAATTAAAACTACTTACATGTGCGTATAGACGAATTTTATACGGAAGGAAGATTTGACATAAAAAACAAAAAACCATCCATTTCCACATTTTAAAATAATGTATTGTGGCCAGTAGTAAATCTTATCAGTCGCAATTAAATCTTTTTGTAGAAGTTTCCAACAATATCCACTTGAGGCCAAAATATCTGCCCAGGTGAATTCTTCATTGCGAAGCTGGCAAGTATATGAGTGGCCCAGCTTGCGCTGCCTATAGACATTTGCGACACCCAAGGCGAAGCGAACTCTTTGCCAGCCTTTAGGATAACATAGGGGATCAGACTGGAAAGAGGGGATATTGGATTGGAATAGGGGGATGGCATTGATACAGCGCGGAATGTCACTGTTGGTGAAATGATCCACTCAGTTATCAGGGGTGGACCAAACTGGCGCACGGGACGAAATGGTTTAGTAACTATATAATACTAGATACCATGTCATTCCAATACAAGCGTGTTAAAGGAGCTCAGGTTTAGGTTCAGCGAGGCACTTGGGAATGCCTGTAACAGAATCCTCATTCAAGTCTGATGCGGTGCTTCTCGCTGCATTCGGTCCTCCCTCTAAAGGACTCTGCTGAGTACGAAACGTATTTCCCCTGCCTTATCAAAAAAAATGTGATAGAGGGAGGAAGAAGTGGGCCATCAGAACTCTCAATCATCGCACGAAACACAATTAGCACAAGCCTAACCGTTTCACCAATATTCTGTGAAAGCGTGACACCGATCTAGCCGGTCCAAAGAGCTATAGATGATTTCATACTAAACCAAAATTGTATTTCGAATTATGTATTTCAAATTGAATTACTTATTGCTAAATTTGCATTGAATGAAAAGCACCTTTCTTTCCTAATGTGAAATTAATGAAATCAATTCTGAAGACGTTTGAAACTTAAAAAAAACTCCTGATCACAGCAGTGTGATTGACGAAGAGGATGATATGTGCATAATAATATTTATTACGTTTAA
The DNA here is from genome assembly GCA_019925095.2 of Dendrolimus kikuchii. Lineage (NCBI taxonomy): Eukaryota > Metazoa > Arthropoda > Insecta > Lepidoptera > Lasiocampidae > Dendrolimus > Dendrolimus kikuchii. Next base: position 5,100,301 of record CM034400.1, read on the forward strand.
TCGAGGGTAAACACTGGGATTGGAAGTATCACTTATTGACTACTTACAAACATTGTTAAAACTTCTAACCCATAAGGGCAGAGATCGAATCTTTAGTATTTTTGACTGACCCACCTATGTTTTATTACTAACTCTATGGACACAGAACGATTTCACGTCGATAGATTATAATCTATCGGGAAATAATGCGTTAAATTGTAAGCAGTTTGTTCCGGTTCACAATATTTCAATAGCTCTCGAGATAGATTATAATCTAACGGTCTGTACAATTTAACCATGACATATATACTCTAATATAGCCAATTAATAACGGCGTTCATTTTAACTTTATAACTAAGTTGCATTTGGCCACAGTACCTAACTATAATATTATTTCAGATGGAACAGAGATATTAGCCGAGCCCAGCTAACTAAAGATATATTATTAACCTACAAATTTTATAAATAGTCTCAAGTTCCTGTTTCTAACCAGATATTTCAGTTCTCTTAATTAAATCAGGTTTTTCATACTTTTGTTTACATTCTTTAATACTTGATGACACTGCTTTTCAGCTTTGAGTTTTCGTTTTTACTAAATACTAACTGTCTTATTCATAGAGAGTTAGAGTAAGTTTGAACGCTTCTTTAACCACCATAAAGAACTGTTCAAACATACTTGACTATCAAATGTATCATCATCATGGAAACGCGAAGGAAGTTTCGCGGGCAGACGATAGTCTATAATATTATAATATGCTAAATATGTCGTCTCTCTACATTGAAGTTATTAAAAAAAAACACAATTGGAATAGACTATATAAACGATGGAGACACGATGATTTTTTTTAGATTTCTTGTCTGTTAGTCGGTTTTTCTGTTTGTTCGGGATTTACGTAAAAACTACTAGGCCGATTGCGATTCGATTTTCGCTGATCGTGAGCAAATTCTCACACTTAAATTCTGCGCTACCTTTTATTCCGGAATCGCACGGGAAATTTTCCGGGAACGGTTTAAAGAGGCCAGAATAAAAAAAAGCTTTCTTATTTCGATGCGATGTTTTTACTCATTGATAGCAAATTTTCTGAAATTAAATCTGTGATACTTTTTATCCTGGGGATCCCGCGAATTTTCTCAGGAGCTGGTTAAAGTTGTTAGGACGCTTACAAATTAGTTTATTTATTCTTACACGATTTTAGACACGATACATTATTTTTTAAATACAGCAATACTTTGTGTCCTGGGCATCTCACGGAAATTTTCCCGAGGGTGGTTTCTAGTGGTTAGTATGCATATAAATTAGCTTATACTAAAACACAATGCACTTTCTTTTTCAAATAAGTAAAAATAGAAAAAGTATAAATTATTTATTTGCATAACAATTAGTTGATTCAGATTCAATTGATACTAAAACGATGGTTTACGTTCTTTTCCGAATGCTTTGTTAGTTTATATTCCGGGAACCCCGCGAAAACTTCCTTGGAGTGGTTTAAAGTCGTTATACTGCATAAAAATTGGCTGATTCCGATACGATTTCACCAGAACGTTAGATTAAGCTTTTTTCAATGACTGGGGTATATTATATATATGTATAGTATGATCTCAGTATAGATCATGAGAATTCATATACGTATTAGACATTAAAATAGTATCCAAGAAACATCAATTATTCATTGCTGATAAAAAAAGGTTTATCTCGAATTCTAAATTTCTTATGTATTGAAACTCTTTAGTAGATATTTCAACAAACTCACATATACATAGAAAATATACTCACATATACATAGTGTATTATGTCAAATGAAATGTTAAAATTAAGTTAATATTGTAAAATAGCTTTGTCTGTACATTGAAGCTATTAAAAAAACCAATTGGGATCCAATTGTTTGATTGATGGAAAATTGAAACAATTAATGTTTTTTTTTTCATAAATATGTTAATTTCTATGAGGTTTTCACTATTATACAGACATTTTTTACTTAAATGCTGAAAAAGCTAATATCATGGGAATTCTAGTGTAATTTGTCAGGAAACCGGATTCACTTTTTCATGTTTTTACTCCTATACTTTAGTGACGGAAAGTTCCAAAATTTTCTTGGGAATAATGCGCCTAGATATAGCATGAAAACTATTCGTGTTACTCTTATTACAGCATAGTTTAATACTTTATGACATTTTTATACATGACCATATTGGGACTCTTGAGATTTCCCGGGATTTCCTTCCACTTCCAAACCACTAGATCAACTTTGACGCAATGTTCGCAAATCACAAGACACTGTCTGTAATTATTAGAAATCCTTAGTGAAGAAACATCTGTAGTTGAATAAGTCTTTAGTAAATTACAAATATCGGGAGTTTATGAATATATCCAGGATTCATGTATTGTCATATTAAATATTTATTCAATTTTACATATTGATAAAATAACTTTAATCTTTGCTATCTAAGTAATGAAAATGAAGTCGAAGGCCAATACTAGTTACGTTATAAAAATGAAAAAGATTTTTATAACAGTAATAATACTATTGGAATTTTGATTTAGTATGAAATAGATAGATATATAGATATAACACTTTATCACTCACTAAAATAACAGACACAATAGATTAATTACAGTATTTTTAGTCAGAACAATAGGCGGCCTTATCGCTTAGAGCAGTGGTCGGCAAACTTATTAGCCAAAGAGTCAAATATGAACATTACAAGAATTAAAAAAAAAATAGGAAGCAAATCTACTTGTTTAGTAAACTTTTATTACACTTAATAAGTAGTACACTAAATAAAACTAAATTTCATACTTAATATATATTTATTAATGCGAACAATGTACTTGCATCTCCTTGGAAAGTTTGAATAAGTCAGGGTTGTATGTTGTTGTTTTTAATTTTAGGCATGATTCCAAGTTCTCATCAATAAGACTTATTATTGCGCCTTCCGTGGATATTTGTGCCAGAGCCGCACCGCACTTAAGGAGCCAAAGAGCCACATGCGGCTCTGGAGCCGCACTTTGCCGACCACTGGCTTAGAGCAATCTCTTCCAGTTAACCTAACTGATAGGATATTCTATGCTAATATGGCGATGTAGGTAGTGCACAAAAATTATATTAATTAATTCAATTTTTTAATTATTTTTCAAAATATATTGTAGTTTAAAATATATGTATTGGTATATGAATAAAAGTCATAAGAGTGTCATAGAGATTAGTTTGATCCCATGATTATTGACGAGCAATCGTATTCCAGTACATATCTTAATTATTCAAAACATAACGTCGTCCGATGAAATCAAAGTAGCACGTTTTAAAAATTCATTCACACCGGCAGTAAACAGTCGCTTCCTCGTACCGATTACATAAATATTACAAGTGCAAGGGCGTCCAATTTGCTAAATAAGCGATAAGTGGTGTCTGATGTCCCCTACTATGACGTATATTCTGTCATTCTGAAAGAAGACCAGGAGCCCAATTCTGCTATTTTAATATAAGGTATACAAAGTACGATTTCATTGAGATAGATACATACATAACTTCACGGCAGTTCCCTTGCGAGGTAGGCAGGAACAACAGAGCGCCATTCAGGCTTATTCTTACACACCTCACTTGCTTTTTTGACATTCATAGCTCTTGTCATGCACGCTCGTCTATTCTTAAGGCTCCTGACATCACTTTCTGCTAGTATACGATCAATTTGATCATGGAAGGTGTGTTGTGGCCTTCCACGACTTCTGCATCCATCCACTTTTGCATTGTATATCTATTTCATTGAGATGATGTCTAAAAATTCGTATTCTACTAATTCCACAATATCTTTTCTACGTCGTTGAAGCAGAATAAGAGAAAAATATGGCATTATTAAATGGCGTTAGCCTAAATGAATATTGAAAAGCTATTAAAAATTGAATATTTATTGGCGATTTTTCGCTTGTAAATATCTATAAAGATAGAGTAGCGTGCCACGGGCATGGTATTAATATTATTAGAATAGTGAAATCAGCTAAACCTACGATTGAGACGATAGTGTTCAGCGATTTTGATGTGATAGTAATAGCAGAACTAAGCCGCAGCGGCTTTTCTATTGCGAAGCTCGCAAACAGGCAGATGGCATATCTCATGGAAAGTGGTTACCGTCGCCTATAGACGTTTACAACACCAGGGGCGAAGAGAACGCGTTGTCAGCTTGTAGGATGAAATAGAAGGAACTGGATAGCAAGAGGAGGAAATGGACTATTGGAATTTCAATTAAAAGGCATGAATAATAAGTATACTCTTCACCTGTGACTGAAAAATTGAGAGGAAGAAGATAAAGTTGGTACGGGCATATAATGAGGAGGAATGAAAGTCACGTGACAAAAAGAATGTTAAACTACAAGATGGATGGGTACAAATTTAAAGGTGGACCAAAAAAAAGATGGATGGATTGTGTGAAGGATGATATGATAATATGCGGTGTGACAGAAGAGGTACATCAGAATAGAAGAGTGGAAGGAAAAGACATATTGTGCCGACCCCGGTAATTGGGATATGGTGAAAGAAAAGAGAGACTCTTCAGCTACATTCACTGAAAAATGTAAATGAAAATGAATGTATTTATTTCAAAATGCAATCTTCCAGACTACTTATTGAAAGTGATGAGTCTATCACCGCTTCCAAAGCAATTTTAGATAGATAGATAACACTTTATTGCTCTCCAAAATACACAAATATAAAAACTAAATGCATAATTACAATACTTCTTGGCAAAAAAACAGGCGGCCTTATCGCTAAAAGCGATCTTTTCCAGGCAACCGGCAAGCAGCTTAAAAGAAATACTTAGCTAATCTGGCGATGTAGGTGGAGCAGAAAAAGATAGGACTGTACAATTTAAATATACATACTTAGACTTAACTAATTATAACTGTAATTAATACATTTTATATAAATATAATAGTAATATATATATATACGTATATACAAAATAATCTAAATAAATATATTTGATAACATTATATGTAACAAGCATTTTATATATTACAATAGATAAATAAGTAAATGTTTAATATATTAGACATATTTATTTAAAGACAGATAGTACTTTATTAGTATAGTATTTATAATTTTAATTACTGTTAAAGAAGAAGAATTGTTAAAGAACACACTATCTATCCTAATTAACTGATATATATGTATATGTATAGATATATGTGTATGTAAGTTTATGTATGTAGTTTATAATGTAAAATTTATTTTCTATAAGTACTTTTATGTAATAACTTTAATGTACACAACCCTGCCTCTTGTTTTACCACTCTTGCTAGATCTATAGGTTTGCTGGAAGAAAACTCTTTTTAGGGTTAAGCTCCCCTTTGTACATCACCACTATTTTGTAGTTTTATTTGTAACTATTTTGTGTATAATAAAGAATAAAGAAACGGCGTAACAAACTCCCCAGCCACATATTTTTATTTCATATTTATTGTTGCGAGTTGCAGGACTCGAATTATAATGCCGTTGGAATTGCCGTTGAATATAGAGTTTATTAGAACTATACACACACGTGTAATACAGGTACAAATATAACTGAACACAACCAGTCCAAACGTAATGCACAATTCAATAACACGCGCAAAGTCCGTCACTAAATAGTTTACCGAATGTACACGAGTCTTACTTCGCTCGTGGTTATCGCTTGACTGCCGATCTCGCCATTGGGGCATTGCTTTATAGTGCACAAATGCAATATGTCTGCCCGACCGCGTGGACCGAATTTCTTAAATCAGTTTGTACTTTTAAATCCGAGACACCTGGCAGTGATCACAATACAACAATAGGCCGTGAAAGATTATAATGCATAATGGGCGATTTTTAATCACAAATTTTAAACACAAAGTAAACAAAAGAAGTCCAAATGCCGAAAAGGTAATAAAATGTATTTCTACGGGACTTCAGGTGTGAATTTGCCTTTGTCGGCACCTACGTCGTAACATTGTTATTTGTCTTTTTTTAAATGTAGTTTAAATATTAATACAAGTTTTATCAAGATAATTTTTACAAATAATTGCTGGAGAAGCCTGGTAGCGATCGAATTATTTCCATTCGATGCGGTCGTCTAGAAACTTTTTAGTCATAATATAATAAGCTTTCTCGCCCAAACGTTGCTTTACAAATTTTTTTAACTTATTTACCGAAAGCTCTTGAACGTTTAATGGGATTTTATTGAAGAGCATTATACTTTGCCCCACGAAACTATTGTAAACTTTATGGAGCATAAACGTGGGAGTTTCTAATTTATTTTTGTTCCTAGTATTTTTACAATGTACTACATCACTTAAATCTGGGAAAATCCTAGATATTTTTCTTAACATAAAGAACATTTTCAAAATTATACTGTGAAGCCACAGTTAAAATGTTTATTTCTCCGAACTTATCACGCAAGGTATCCCGTGCTCCCATGTTGTGGATTGAGCGAATAGTACGCTTCTGCAGGACGTAAATACTATAGTATATTAGCACTAGCGATAAGCATATGAAGACCCCAGGGTAAATGACGAACTTGTCAAGCAACATGATTTTGAGATACCATATTTTTAAGTTTATTTATTTATTTATTGACTCACAACCATCGCTATCATTACTGTTGTCACCAATACAATAACGTGGTTCACATAATCTACATATACATAAAAATGAATCGTAAAATGTGTTGGTAAGCGCATAACTCATTAGCCAGGTGGTAGGGTATTTGCTCGACTGGATGGCGACCACCCCTGGTCTAGAGTATGCCGCCATAACAACCTTGTGTTGTGTTCCGGCATTAGTGACCAGGTTCCAGTCTCCCCTAAGAGAGCAGCAGCGCATTTATAGCACCTTTGGTGTTACAAATGTCCATAGGCGATGGTAACCGCTTTCCATCAAGTGGGCCGTCTGCCTGTCTGCTGAACTTCTGCAATAAAAAAAAAAAATAATGAAAAAACTCAACAACGCCTGGACCGTTTTTATCCGTGCAGTTCATATGAGTAGTCAGTTTTAAAAGTTCATATACTTTTTTAATAGTATAGTCTAAAACATGTTTAAAATAATAAAACGTTAAAGAAAGAAAGAAAGAAAATATTTATTTAGGACAAGATACAAAAAGAGATACAAGATATTAGACATTACAATTAATTACGGAGTCGTTAAAAGACCTTTCCTCAGCATAATATCTCTTATCTTTTACCTTCTCCCAATTATTTTGGGTCGGTACAATATGTCTTTTTCTTCTATACTCCTCTATTCTGACATACGTCTCTTTTTTGGTCTATCTTTACATTTGTACCCATCAATCTTGCAGTTCAACATTATTTTTGTCTCGTGACTTTCATTTCTCCTCATTACAAGCAAATACCACCTCAGTCTTCTTCCTCTCAATTTTTCAGTAACGAGTGCTGAATTTCCTTTTTTTAAATTTAAACTTTCAATTTCCTCAGCCTAATGATAGTTTCAAAACCAATGCTGATCTTCCGCAAGTACCTATAAGGTTAGGGGTAAAGGGTTTTATCCGTGCAGGAACGGAGAAAGAACACAATTTCCTGCGGCCGTGCGGCCTGTCGTAAGAGGCGACTTAACAACCCACAGCCAGGTGGTAGGGCATTTGCCCGAGTGGATGGCTACCACCCCTGGTCTAAAGTATGTCGCCATAACAACCTTGAGTTGTGTTCCGGCATTAGTGACCAGGTTCCAGATTCCCTTAAGAGAGCAGCAGCGCATTTGTAGCACCTTTGGTGTTGCAAATGTCCATAGGCGATGGTAACCGCTTTCCATCAAGTGGGCCGTCTGCCTGTCTGCTGATCTCCTGCAATAAAAAAAAAATATGGCCAATTCTTTTTTTTAAATGTTCGTTGAAGTCCAAGGATGGTTTTTACGGCGAGAAAAATTCGAACAATTGCCGGGAAAACCCTAAAAAGCTTTCACTGTTGTCTAAGCAATGTAGGTGTGTTCCTAACGCTAAAGAGTCAATTTGCACTTTATTACCGCTGCACAAAGTTCAAATTCAATCATAGATGAGTTTGTGTGTTGTAATAAGTTGTTGATTATTGTAGGTATGTTTATTAAATCCCCATGACTTCCTTTGCAGATCACTGTCTCCACTATCCGAGCGACCCACCCACTTTTTAAATATTTGTCACCTTTAGATTCCCACTGTCCCTTTAGATTATTTTCCATTTAGGTTTGAACCCTAAGTTCGCCTCTTAGTTTGAAGCCCTCTGGCAGACATCCCAGTCGGGGTTTTTAGTGGGTCCCAAAAGGGTGGCCAAAGTTCGTGCAAGCGAAGATACTTTGGTCACCCGAGCTGAACCTCACACACCGCCCTATCACCAGGGTGACGGTTCTGTTCAGGAGAATTTTTTGCCCCGGCTATAAAATAGGTAGGAACTAAAACCTGCCACATTCCATATCTTTTTGAAGAACGAAGTCTGTCGGGTCTGCTAGTACATTATATATACATATTCAATCGTCATAATATATAATATAATATGCAGTTCTTGTGAATTCAGTCACAGTACAGATGAAAATGTCAATTTGTTGACATGTCTTGTTCAATGTTCGAAAGGCCTGTGTCATCGGCGCCTTATTAAGCAAGTTATGCCTGCCGTACGGTACCACGAAGTTTGGTGGCTGCCTACGTCTCATCACAAAATTCGCTGGAAGTTTGGATATTTGTGCTTTGAAAACGCATAAGTTTCACAATGAAACAAAAGTATAACTTGAATCACTTAAAAATCAAACAGGATTCAAGCATAAAAAAAATAAAAAATATCTTAAGTCAGATTTAACAAGGAAATGACAAACCTGTTCTTTCCCTAGAATTTTTAGGTATGCTATGCTACTTTTACACTGTATGCGATTTTCTAAACGTCGAGAACACTAAGATTAATTCGTGTTTTACCCTGTTCGCTTTATTATCGTATAGTACTGAAAGTTCCCTACAAAATCGCATTCACAGATTAGTATCGAAAAAAAGTGACAAGTTCATCTGTTTCCTTTCTTCATATATTTACACGCATATCTGTCGCTTTCTATGAACGATTGACAGTGTTGAAACCATATTTAAAGAATATCATAATTGTACCCATCCATATATAAATACTATTGACATCTCTATCAATAAGATAGATCTTTTTTGAGGTACATCGATTAATATAATTTGGAATATCATGACCTTCTTTTGATGATTTGATTGTACACACTCACATCATACTCACAATTTTTTTTGGCTTAATAGGCACGTTCGTAGCGAGCCATTTTCTCAAATAGTATGCTTAGTTCTAGCAAAACGCATGCTATTATTTCTGTGTTTGTAACTGTAAAATATGTCAGTGCTATAATTTTGTTTATAGTTTCCGTATATTGTTACGAGTTGCAGGACTCGAATTCAAATGCCATTGGAATTATACATACATACATACATAACTTCACGCCGGTTCCCTTGCGGGGTAGGCACGAACAACAGAGCGCCATTTAGGCCCATTCTTACACACCTCACTTGCTTCTTTGACATTCATAACTCTTGTCATGCACGCTCGTCTGTTCTTAAGGCTCCTGACATTGGAATTATGATAGAGTTTATTAGAACTATACAAACACTTATAACACAGGTATAAATATAACCGAACACAAAAAATCCAAAAGTAATGCAGAAGGTCGTAATTCAATAAAACGCGCAAAGTCCGTCACTAATAGATTACTGAATGTACACACGTCTCGCCTTGATCGTGTTTCTCGCTCGACTGCCTCCTCTCTCCATCGGACCCTGGTTTTCTACCTCACAAATACAAATGTGCCCGTATTGTAGTCAACCTAATCCGTAACACCTGGCTAATGATTCGACCGCAACGCCCATAAACGAGCACAATAAAACAATGGACGTTCTCTAGAATAATTAGTAAACGCATGCCAATAAATAAGTAAACAAAAGAAGACCAACATAAAAGAATCACAAATAGTTCAAATGCCGACAGGTAATAAAAATGTGTTTTTACAGATATGCAGGTGTGAATTTGTTTTTGTCGGCGCCTAGGTTGTAACAATATTGATAACATTATGTTTTTGTCCCTTTACTTAAGAGGGATAATGTCTTGTACATCGAAAAAGAACCGAAATTTCACGATGTGCAATCCAAGGTGAACGATCAAGAATCGTGCCGGCAACTATACGATCAACCTTTTGTCCTAGCAATGTTTGTTAATGAACAAAATACTTATCAGTGTCCTAACGATTCAGATACTATCGAGCATGTTGTCGTCCTTTAAGAGATTTAAAGCTAGTAAATGAAAAAATACGCAAAGATCTTTGCAATTAGAATTGGTATTTTAACTTGGAATCTTTTCAAAATAATGATTACTTGATTGACTTTATTAAAGCTTTAAAATATATTCGACTGGCCTTTTGATACATCCAAGAAAATAACTATCTTCTTCTTCTTCTAATATTTTCTTAAGTTTTCGCGACTTGTATACATAATAAAACTACGTTTTAACGGTTTTAAGCGCGGTAACTTTATTTGATTTTGGTTTTTCCGACGTTTCGACGTTCTTCTTCTTCTTCAGCCACTCTCAGTCCACTGCTGGACGTAGGCCTCCCCAAGTACGCGCCACATATCCCGGTCTCCCGTCTTCCTCATCCAGCCCCTGCCGGCGATCTTGCGCAGGTCGTCAGTCCTCCAAGAAAATAACTATAGTAATAATAATAATAACTATAGTTGATATAGATATCGACATACTAAAAAGAAATCTTATAATCGCTGTTATCTTTTTACAGTTTGGGCCCAAGAATGTATAAAAGCGTGTCAGTCTCCTTTAACAACTGTAATCAAAATTAGCTAAGAAACAAACCCATTGAAGGTATTATATGTATTAATTCCCTTTATGAATACGTGTATTATTTTCCATATATTAACGTCAAAGGGACATAATAATATCAGATTAATTAACATTTACAATTAATGGAATCATTGTTAATTTATATAATAACAAGGCAATGGTAATTATACAGGGGGATGAAACTGTAACATACATTTTCCATGGTGTGTGTTATTTAAATTATAATAATGTTTATTTTAACGAAGAATTATATTAATTACACTTTTTTTTCACAGGCGAAATCCACTTGAGGACCGCAGCATGGGGAGGACGGTGGCGAGTGTGGAAGTCGCCTTATTGGGGTGGCACTAGCACTCTCGCAAGAATGCTGATGCCACACCGCGGTTTCCGATACCCACTAAAAGCCCTGGCTGATTCTCGTTGCATCCTGTTAGGATGGTGCTCCGTGGCTCCTTTTTAAAAAAATACGATTTTATTTACTGTAAGAGTTTAATTAAAAAATATACGTCTGCACTATATGATGGTTAATAATGCTCTCTCCTTATTAGAGAAAATCAAATTGGTTTTATATAATGTACAATTGCACAGGTAAGCAATTGTACATATAAACCAGTGTCATAACAGACCCATGTCCGGGTTGTGGACTCGGACGAACACGGGCTGGCCCCTCCATTGTAAGCTGGAGAGCTGGGCTTCTTCGACTACCTTGGGCCTCACCACGAGGTGAGAGGGGACGCACGGGTCGGTTCACGTCACTCCTCTCCGGCATAATAATTTTAACCTACTTCAAATAGAAGGTTCTCAATTCTACTATGTTTTTTTCACGGTATTTCTTCATCATTTGTGGACCGATTTTAATAAAAAAAAAATTGTGGAAAATGCCTATTCCGTGGTGCCATTGTCACCAAGTCAAGATCTGATTAGTAGATCCCAGGGAAACCGAGAGCAACCCTCGAATATTATAGGCATTTTTTTTTCTAATTATGTAAAACAAAACTTTACCTTTTACCTCCTTCATTGTTTGAAGTTGAAAAATAATTTATTATATGATTAACTTAAGAGATGATGGCGGTGATATAACAGTTTTATCCTTGCAGGAACGGAGAAAGAACACAACTTCCTGCGGCCGGACGGCCTGTCGTAAGAGGCGACAAAACAACCCACAGCCACGTGGTAGGGCATTTGCCCGACTGGATGGCTACCACCCCTGGTCTAAAGTATGTCGCCATAACAACCTTGAGTTATGTTCCGGCGTTAGTGAATAGGTTCCAGTCTTCCTTAAGAGAGCAGCAGCGCATTTGTAGCACCTTTGGTGTTGCAAATGTTCATAGGCGATGGTAACCGTTTTCCATCAAGTGGGCCGTATGCCCGTCTGATGAACTCCTGCCATAAAAAAAATGTGACAAGAAAATAAACAGAAAAAAGGAAAGGAGATTTGAAGCCCCATTCCTGGGTTCGAGTTCGTTGTCCTCCCTAGAGGGGGTAGTATACTAGCCACGCTTGTTCAAGTATCAGCTTAATTTGAAAAAATAACACAACCTGTATTATTATACCGAATTATAATGTAGCATGTAAGGATCAAAAAGGCAAACCAAGAGAAAGGGTTACTTTTGAACAAAATGTACTATTTTCCATACATTCATTAAACCTCACCTAATTTTATTCAATGTGGAAATGATGAAAATCTTTTATTTTGAATGAGCATCTACAAGTTAATATTTGAAATAGACGTTATTTTACTCCAATCCATCAAATCAGTCAATGGGTAAACATTAATTGCGTTCAAATGAGGTGTGGTCAAATGACTGGCGCAATTTGATGGTGGATTACCACTTTTCATGAGCTGGGCCACCTACCTCTTCGTTAGCTTCGCAATAAAAGTAATATTATTATATTAATACGTGAAGTACAAACGTTGTACCGCTTTTTACGAAAATTGCGCGGACGGAGGAGTATGAAATTTCGCACACTTATAGTTTATATAGAGAAGGAGTACAGAATGCTAACATTTTTTTAACGGTTTTAAGCGCGGTAATTTTATTTGATTTTGGTTTTTCCGACGTTTCGGCCAGTTTTCAGTGGCCGTGATCACGAAAGACAAAGATGTCAAGTGTCAACGAGTATTGTTAAAGTTTTATTGAACCTACCGCCAAGTTGTTAATTTTAATTGTTTAGTTTTAATTTTGTTTATGGTTATTATTTACTCTATGGGAGCCTAGTCTAATTTACTACCGCTTTGCAACATGTTATGGCTTGAAGAGAAGAAGCGGTGCAAGAAACTCTCTTAAAATATTACCGCGCTTAAAACCGTTAAAACCGTTTATTATGTATACAAGTCGCGAAAACTTAAGAAAATATTACATTAAATCAATAAAAAAGACATTGCACACACTACCATGTATTTGACACACACACGCATATTATACTCTTTTGTTTATTGTTAATGTTAAATTAACAGTGTAGCCTTGGCGAAATCTGTGATTATAGAAGTTATATTCTTTGACAACAGAACCATAATAATATTCAAACTGAGCGACCACTAGTACGAAGTGATAAATAAAAGTATATGAAGCAAAAGATGTATTTAAAGATCGTAGTGCAGGGAACATGTAAGCGTGTAAGGCGGAATATTAGGTAAGCAGAATGCATCGTGCGAGATGTATGAAAGGCGGGTGGCCACTGCAAGCCGACCCGTGCGTGAGTAAGGTTGTCGCTTTTGGGGTAATAAATTTAAATTCTAACAATCGACTTTTAAATTACTCCAAACTTCAATCGCGGGGACGAGTACGCACCACCGCGAAAGTAGCAAGTCGAGATCCACCATCTCCGTCTACCACTGTAAGAAACATACATACATAACTTCACGCCAGTTCCCTTGCGGGGTAGGCACGAACCACAGAGCGCCATTTAGGCCCATTCCTACACACCTCACTTGCCTCTTTGACATTCATAACTCTTGTCATGCAAGTTCGTCTGTTCTTAAGGCTCCTGACATCACCTACTGCTAGTACACAGAAGAAGAAAGAAGAAGCTTCTGTAAGAAACAGACATGCTAATATGTTTGTATCTATATTAGCGTATGCCGTTCTCATAAAAACAACTACAATACGTCAATACATAAATTGTTTACTTAATCGACCTTTGTTTCGTCCAATTTACTACGTAATATTTTCTATTCGCACAGTTACTACAATGAGTACACTAATCAAAATGTCAGTTTGTAAACATTGACTGTAACATCGTTGACTGTTCACACAGTGATCGAGGGGATTCTAGTGACGATAAGCGTTAAGCATTAGTCGTGTTTTTGTCTAGTTACGAAGAAGTCGTGTTTAGTGAAGGTATTTTTTTTATTTATATTTTTGATTGTCATAAACAATACAGGACACATGATGCAATATGAAATATGTTATAAACCTATAAGAAGTTTCATTTCTAGCAATGCGATCTCTTGGTCATTTTTTTATGTGAAAAATACTTTGTATATTATTGTAATTAATATTCAGATGTACATAATAAAATAATTTACATATTTCAGTGTGCATCAGACCAAGATTAAGCATAATACATTTTTATATATATAAATATTGTACATTTTATTATCAATCTTTAGTTCTTTTATATAAATATAAAAACAAGTAATATTACCGCTATTTTTAAAATCATAAAATTTTAAATTCTAGTTTGTACTTTAATTTTAAATTATAGCTAAATAATATAAACACGCTATGAAACTACGATTACATGTGTAACTTAAGTCAGTTAATTTTCTATAAGGTATTTATAAAAGTATATATTTGTTATAAACATAGCACAAAGCTGGGGTACATAGAACCACCGTAATTAGAGCAGAAATAAAATTGTTTGAAACTGTCTAAATTCTATTGACAAAATTGATTTTAATATTGTTAAGACCTAGGTGCCGACAAAGACAAATTCACACCTGCATACCTGTAGAAACACATTTTATTACTTTTTCGGCATTTTGACTTCCTTTATTTACTTTGTGTTTAAAATTTGTGATTAAAAAACAGCCCATTGTATATTGTAATATTTTATGGCCTATTGTTGTATTGAGATCACTGCCAGGTGCCTCGGATTTAAAGGTACAAACTTATTCTAAGAAATTCGGTCCACGCGGCTGGGCAGACATATTGCATCTATGCATTATAAAGCAATGCCCCAATAGAGAGATGAGGCAGTCGAGCGATAACCACAAGCGAAGCAAGACTTGTGTACATTTGATAATCTATTTAGTTACGGACTTTGCGCGTGTTATTGAATTACGACCTTCTGCATTACGTTTGGACTAGTTGCTTTCGGTTATATTTGTACCTTTGTTATACGTGTTTGTATAGGTCTAATAAACTCTATAATAATTCCAACGCTATTTTAATTCGAGTCTCGCGGCTCGTAACAATATTTTTAATTTAAATATTTCTTATTTTCTTTTTACATCGTCGAATGTAGCGGTTATACTACATACAAAACACATCTCATATGAGTAGTCAGTTTTAAAGGTTCATATATTTTTTATAGTATAGTCTAAAACATGTTTAATATAATAAAGCGTTAAAGAAAGAAAGAAAATATTTATTTAGGACAAGATACAAAAAGAAATACAAGATATTAGACATTACAATTAATTACGGAGTCGTTAAAAGACCTTTCCTCAGCATAATATCTCTTATCTTTTACCTTTTCCCAATTATTTTGGGTCGGTACAATATGTCTTTTTCTTCTATACTCCTCTATTCTGACATACGTCTCTTTTTTGGTCTACCTTTATATTAGTATCCACTAGTCTTGCAGTTAAACATTCTTTTTGTCTCATGACTTTCATTCCTCCTCATTACATGCCCATACCATCTCAGTCTTCTTCCTCTCAATTTTACAGAAACGAGTGCTGAATTTCCTTTTTTAAATTTCAATTTCAATTTCCTCAGCTTAATGATAGTTTCAAAACCAGTGCTGATCTTCCGCAAGTGCCTATAAGGTTAAAGGGTTTTATCCGTGCAGGAACGGAGAAAGAATACAATTTCCTGCGGCCGGGCGGCCTGTCCTAAGAGGCGACTTAACAACCCACAGCCAGGTGGTAGGGTATTTGCCCGACTAGATGGCTACCATCCCTGGTCTAAAGTATGTCGCCATAACAACCTTGACTTGTGTTCCGGCATTAGTGACCAGGTTCCAGTCTCCCTTAAGAGAGCAGCAGCGCATTTATAGCAACTTTGGTGTTGCAAACGTCCATAGGCGATGGTAACCGCTTTCCATCAAGTAGGCCATCTGCCTGTCTGATGATCTCCTGCAATTAAAAGAAAATGGGTAGTGGAGAATAATCTCGGGCACCATCAAATTATGTAGGAGTATTCAGGAGCTTTAGGATTTTAGGATTTCTTCTTTCATGGTACTGTAACGACTAACCTCCTCAGTCGTTATGATATATTAAGAAGCTTAATTCATTTAAATAAAATCGTAGAACGCCTCCCAAAACAAGAGAAGAGAGAATTGTATCGGCCCACGAGTAGAACACATCTATGTAATAGTCTTTTCATTGCCAATATAAAGATATGCTCTGAACCAGTCTTATTGAAGATCCCGGTCAGATCTGAAACCGCTGACCGGAAGAGTACCACTATTTAACACACACTGTACCTCGCCAGGTGGTAGGGCATTTGCCGGACTGGATGGCTACCATCCCTGGTCTAAAGTATGTCGCCATAACAACCTTGAGTTCCGGCATTAGTGATCAGTTTCCAGTCTCCCTTAAGAGAGCAGCAGCGCATTTGTAGCAACTTTGGTGTTGCAAATGTCCATAGGCGATGGTAATCGCTTTCCATCAAGTGGGCCGTCTGCCTGTCTGCTGATCTCCTGCAATAAAAAAAAATTATCGACCAGGTTCCAGTGACCCTTAAGAGAGCAGCAGCGCATTTGTAGCAACTTTGGTGTTGCAAATGTCCATAGGCGATGGTAACCGCTTTCCATTAAGTGGGCTGTCTGCCTGTCTGCTGAACTCCTGCAATAAAAAAAAAATAAAAAAAAACTTCATCGTTTATCCCTCAAGTGACGAATGAAGTTTCCAAACGAATATCGATCACTCTACTTTCCTCTAGAAACATTGGAATTTATTCCAGTGAAAAACTCCGAGAGTAACTTAGCTTACAACTTGGGATATTTAACAAACTTCGCAAAAGCTATGTAAAGGAATAAACAAGAAAACTTTTAAAATATCTCAAACGAATTTAGAGTGAAAAGTAATTTAACGAGCTCATATCAAATATTTACGTTCTTAGGGCGCTTATTCGATACCTCGATACAACATTAAATTAATAAATAATGTGTTTGCTGCATTAATTTTTTTGCATAATTAATTACATTCTCAGTCTAAGTCTATCAGCCGTTATTGAAAACATAAAATAACTTGAAATTTATAATCTGAAACGCAATGGTACTTATATTTGTTGGCTTTCGTATGGTGCGTATTTTCTATCTTCTGTAGCTTTAATGCTCGAAACAAATCTATACAGATAAGTAAAATTGAAGTGTCCGTTTGTAATGTCAAAATAAATATGTGAAAAAAATCAGGAGATATAATTTGGACCATATTTATATATCATATAAATATTGTATATTTATATATACATAAATAACTTCACGCCAGTTCCCTTGCGGGGTAGGCACGACAAACAGAGCGCCATTTAGGCTTATTCTTACACACCTCACTTGCTTCTTTGACATTCATAACTCTTGTCATGCACGCTCATCTGTTCTTAAGGCTCCTGACATCACTTTCTGCTAGTACCCGATCAATTTGATCATGGAAGGTGTCTCGTGGCCTTCCACGACTTCTGCATCCATCCACTTTTGCATTATATATCTGTTTAGTCATTTTTTCATCATGCATTCTTTCCACATGCCCGAACCACCGAAGCATTCCTTTCCTTACCTTCACCCCGACACTATTGTATATTTATATTGCTAAAAAATTAATGCAGCAATCTCATGATTAGCACAAAGGTTGAATTATATAATTTTGGTTTATGGAAAGTCTACGTGGTAGGTACATATATCTACATGAGCTGTCAAAGGTAATAAACTAAAACAAATGAAATGGCTTCCGGCTTAGTGATGCCTCGGGAAAGATTAAAAGTGCAAATGAAATATGTCACAGTACAACAAACATTTCCTTGGTTTATCTAAATTGCATGACATCAAGATTCATGAATAATACACAGAAAAGCAGTGATTCAGAAAATGCAATTTTTAGAATTTTTCTTTGCTTGTCTGGATGTTCCAAGTGATATGTGAAACTGCTGGATCGATTTTGATGGGACTTTTACTGATAGATAGCTGATGTTATTTAGAAGTAACTTAGGCTTCTTTTAAAATTAGGGTTCCGCGAAAAATTTCCATGCGGACGAAGTCGCGGGAACAGCTAGTCTGTGTAATATAATAGATGTGAAATTGGCTTTTTTGTTACTTCTTCATATCGTCTTTTGTTATTAAAATTAATAAATTTAATATGCTCTCGATTAGACACTTTTTATTTCATAATGTGAAAGTTTTCGTGGATTATGAAATCAAAGTATATGTGAGCGAAATTAAATTAAAAATAAATATCAGAAAAAAACTGTCTATGATAGGTAGATAGGATAGCTTTAGGTTTTCGTATGAAACGAAACAAATCAGTGTAATATAAAGATGTGTAAGTCATTTTATTTTTTCCTTCTTCGTGTAGTATTTTCTCATTAATACTGAAAAATTCGATAACATCACTTTTATTCCAGAGTGTGAGAGTTTTCATAGATAATGATTTCACAGAATACGTGATTTTCATAGAGATGAAAATAGAATACTCATGATCTCAAAAAATATGAGTGTCTACGCGCAATATTCATGTGGCAATGATGTACTTTGAACGCATGATGTGATGAATATAAGACGATATTTCTGAACGATATTCGACGATATTCTTCGCCAGGTGGTAGGGCATTTGCCCGGCTGGATGGCTACCAACCTTGATCTAAAGTATGTCGCCATAACAACCTCGAGTTGTGTTCCGGCATTAGTGACCCGGTTCCAGTTTCCCTTAAGAGAGTAGCAGCGCATTTGTAGCAACTTTGCTGTTGCAAATATCCATAGGCGATGGTAACCGCTTTCCATCAAGTGGGCCGTTTGCCTGTCTGCTGAACTCCCACAGTAAAAAAGAACAAGCCCATAGTGTGAAACAGATAACATACAAAGAATAAATACAAATTTCCGACAGTAATAGATAGACAATAACCTCTCTGGAAGATCTTCCTTTGAGACGAAGGAGCATTCCATCTCGCTCCTCCACCCTACACGGGGCACCCCTTCAATACTAAGTTCTCGTAATGCACTATGGCACGACACGATCGTCTTCGTTTAACTGGCTCCAGTGAGAGCTCGAGGCATGGTGTATATAGTTCGTGTGTTCTTAGATTAGTATTAAATCGTGCAATTGCAGGAGTTCAGCAGACAGGCAGACGGCCCACTTGATGGAAAGCGGTTACCATCGCCTATGGACATTTGCAACACCAAAGGTGCTACAAATGCGCTGCTGCTCTCTTAAGTGAGTCTGGAACCTGGTCACTAATGCCGGAACACAACTCAAAGTTGTTATGGCGGCATGCTCTAGACCAGGGGTGGTAGTCGGGCAATTGTATTCTTTCTCCGTTCCTGTACGGATACGTTAGTATCTTTAAGTAAACGTATATAAAAGTATTTTTTCTATTTGATACTTATCTTTAGGAACAGGTGGAATCTTTTCCTGTAGTTAAATAGAACATCTGAAAATCAAGATTCTTTAAATTTCGCAAAACTCGAAGTCGTTATCGGAATTGTATTTTATGTGCTATAGTGAATCAGCGCCCCTAACGTCGGTACGACAAAATATTCAAATGACGCCCCATTAAACGTTTAAAGTTTTATCGGAAGCGCAGTCAGTTGCATAACGATCGGAACTATTATTGCCTTTAGTTGAGTAAGAGTTATATTCATGATATCTTATACTAGTATATAAAGCTGAAGAGTTTGTTTGTTTGAATGCGCTAATCTCAGAAACTACTGGTCTGATTTAAAAAATTCTTTCAGTGTTAGATAGGTCATTTATCGAGGAAGGCTGTAGGCTATATATCATCACGCTAAATTTAATAGGAGCGGAGCACCAATGAAGAATGTTTCAAAATCGGGGGGGTTTTCCACTATTCCACGCGGACGAAGTTGCGGGCAGAAGCTAGTACCTTATATAACCTGTAACATTTATTTATGGTTATATTCTAAGCTATAGAAGAAGGATAATCAAGGCAAAATTATACAGTTAATTTTTGTTATTAAATTTGAATAGAAATGGGATAAATGAAATAACAAACAATTATGTGTGTGTGTGCAGTTTTCACAGTAAAAGTGCAGCTAACCAGCATTTGCTGAGTTAGGGCCTGTTTAGAGTTAGTTAACTTTTGGCTTCTATTAAACTGCTTATGTATACTTTTATAATTTTAAATAAACATTATTTTCTTTCTTTCTTTAAACTGTGTGTGTGTGTGTTTGCGTGTGTGTGTGTGTGTGTGTGTGTGTGAGAGAGAGAGAGAGAGAGAGAGAGAGAGAGAGAGAGAGAGTGCATGTTATGTGTTATTTGTGATATTGTGAATTGTATGTATAAAAAGATAACAATGTCGATGAAATAAATAAGGTTACGGAATGTATATAATTGTATTATATAATTATTTTTAACAATTGCTCTGTTGCATCATAATCAAGAGTTAAAGCCAATTATTTACACAAATCACAACTATTCTAAAAAAGTATCACTTTTTATATAGTTTAAAACATGTTTTTAAACTTAAATCTATAGGTACAAACTATACTACTACTAATATTGTAAAGAGGTGACGTTTGTGAGTTTGTTTGTAGGAAGAAATTCTTGAACTACGGTACCGATTTTAAAAATTTTTTCACACGTAGAAAGCTACATTATTTCTGACTGACGTTTGACAGCCTCTGTGGTTGAGCGGGCTAAGCCTTTGCCTGCCTACCTCACTGCATCGCAGAGGCTCCGGGTTCGATTCCTGGTATAGTAACTTTCGGAAAAGTATTTTCTCCATTACTTACTATGGTCTGGGTGTCAGGGATCGCTCCAGATTAGTCCGTTGTGTATTAACCCTTTAACACAAGCGTAACTTGCTTAATTTCGGTATATACAATATGTGTGTTTGTCTGCCGATTATTATTATTATTATTACATATGCTGTTATACTCGTACTTGATTGTGATCAATATTTTTTTTACCCCCAGAGATGTGGTCACGGGTCAGCTCGTCAATCATAAATTGAAAGTCCAAATAAGCTTATTTACACTTTCATGAAATTTAAAAGTGTAGGAATAGCGAATAAAATAATGCTGATATTAGAAGAATCAATCAAATTGAACCAATTTGGTTGAAATCGAGCGAATAGATCACTTTGGTTGATTCATACAAATTGAACTGTTATTCAATTGTCATCAATGACTGGGAATATCGGCTTAAGATAAGAGAGTTTAAAAAATGTAGAAAATATTTATTACGCAACACTATTACGTATCGACATAATAGAAATAACTCGCATATACTCTTAAATAATATTATAGTAGTGGGATATGCCTGCGAATTCGTCCACACTGGAATTGAAATCTCGCGGAATTTCCGGGACACAAAGTACTGCAGCATTTAAAAAATAATTTAACCAATCGTTTTAGTGATACCTGTGTCAGAATAAGCATATTTTTATGCACCCGAACAACTATAAACCAGGGTCAATTTCTACAGGATTTCCGGGATAAAAAATATGACATATTTTATTACATATAATTTGCTATAGATCAGTGAAAAAATCGCAATGGATTTCAATATTTTTTTAAATACTATAAATAAACTAAGTCTA
Organism: Dendrolimus kikuchii; assembly: GCA_019925095.2. Classification (NCBI taxonomy): domain Eukaryota; kingdom Metazoa; phylum Arthropoda; class Insecta; order Lepidoptera; family Lasiocampidae; genus Dendrolimus; species Dendrolimus kikuchii. The sequence continues at coordinate 5,122,054 of CM034400.1, forward strand.
ACATCTATTAACAAAAACTAAAATATCCTATAAATAATCCTAACTTAATAAATATATATACAATAGTAAAGAAACTAAAATTAAAATAAAGACCATCCAGCCCCACCAGACCACTGTCGCTGGGCATTGTACCTAGAAGGCTGGCAGCATTACCTCGCTGGATACAAAGGCTAATCCTTTAAGCGAGGTAAGCTCCAGCCTTCCGGTCTCCTGTTTTGTCGACTAGACGTTTATTAATTTTTTTTATATCCGGCCATTTTAAATCATTCCCAGATAAATTCCCGCAAGATTCCCAGGATAAAAGTAGCGCAGAGTTAAGTCTATGAAGTAGCTATTGACCAGCGAATACGGGCCCAGTAGTATTTACGTGAACCATGAACAAACAGACACACCAACAAATAGACAAGAATTGTAAAAAAAATGCAACGTGTTCTCCATCGTTTTTATATAGTATTCCAGTTGCTATTTTTGAAATAGCTTCAATGTACAGACATGATAGTGTTAGATTTTTATAATATTATAGATAAAGTGTGGGCGGTCTTATTACTCAAAGTAATCTCGTCTAAGGAACCTTTTTGATAGGAAACTTAACGTTGTTTGATATGAATATTCCCTGTGATAATGTTTAGCCTCAAAGCTATTTATTATTACAAAGTAAACACGGTATTACCATCCAAGATTACCCAATAAACCTGTGGGGTAATCAGTGCTATCAAAACGTAAGCGGGGTTCATAAAAGGAGTTATAAAGATCGTAAAACAACCACTTCGTTCACTTGATTATATAATGTAGTTATAAACATAGATAACGTAAATTGCGATGTTGGTTCAAGAAACAGATTGTTAAGATTACAATGTTAGATAAAATGAGATTTGGAGAACATTATTTTTGAAGTGAAACTTCTATATAGAGCCTTCAAGCTCAACTATGCAACAGTTCTCTAGATCATTTATTCCGCGTACAACGATGATTTGGAGGGAACTTTCCTCCACGGTTTTTGGGGTTTTTTAAGAAGGGTGTTATAAAATTTCTTAGAGGTCGGCAACACGTTGGCGACACCCCTGGTGTTGTAAACGTCTATAGGCGACGGTAACCACTTTCCATCAGGTGGGCCGTCTGCCTGTTTGCCTGCTTCAGGCTATAAAAAAAACTTTAGGATTTTTTCTGTCACGAAAAAGCGTTACGGCCGCGTGGAGGGAGTAGAAGGTATATTGCATGGTGAGAGGCAGCATAATGTTAGACTAGACTATGTATGTTTTTATTGGTCCCAGATCGAATTCAGTTCTTTTTGTTTATTAAAATAAATTATGTTTAAATAAAAAATGCATTCGTGAAAATGTACCTAACCTAAGCAAATCATAATTTGCAGTAAAGCTGCGTAAAACCGAAATGTGTGCTGGGACACGTAGTAGAAGTGAAGCTTCAACGGATAAGTGGAAAAACGAATCGCAACGGACACTTGTCTTCACTTCAAGTTAAAATTTTGCTGCGATTCGTTTTCCCACTTGTCCGTTGAAGTTTCACTTCTACTATGTGTCCCAGCAAATATTTCGATTTTTTAATTTTATTGGTAGTGGCTGTTAAATAAGCGATGCAGCTGCTTAATTTGTTTGACTTAACTTGTTTAGACATATCGGTCCTGGCAGTCGTTGTCCTGTCATGAAAATTTAAAAATCTAGGTTCCCGATTCTAGTGCCTCCTACCAGTGCCAATTATGAATCTAAAGTATCCGGGGACCCAGTTAAACACACAACTTTTTTTTTATCAAAATCGGTAGTCGTACTGAAGTTATGCGCGTACATACATTTCTTCGAATCATTTTTGTTTATATAGAAGAAAACGATAAAAGGGATAAGTAGGTATGTTGATGGAGAGTTCTTAGCTGGTTCTTCTCTATGAAAAGGATTTACAGAGCCGCTGTACATTTATTAGAAAGGAGACCTAATTTTTCACTTACATACACTCATAATAATAATAATAATTTCTTTATTTGGCAGAAAGTAGTACAAAAGTTGTTACAATGATAAGTTGATGTCCTATACATTCTACCATTTTCATGATATGCAATAAATAATAATAACTGTAAATTAATGTAATATTTCTCATATATATTATTTGAAAAATCCGTCTTCTTTATCGTCCGTCGTCTTATTTATCTAAATTAGTATTTATTTATATCTATATTTTTACAATAGTCACAAAGATGAAAGATGACTGTCAGGCGAGAGGCTTACATTTGAATGCGAAGAAAACAAAGGTTATGGTGTTTGAAAGAGAAGAAACCAGAACGAATGCAAGGATAATGGTCGATGATGTTATGCTAGAGCAAGTGAATGAGTTTGTATATCTTGGATGTGCTTTTAGCAGGGATGGAAGGTACACCACTGATATAGAAAGAAGAGTGAATTTGGGGAATAGTGTGAATGGAGCGTTAGGTAAACTTCTAGGCGCTAAGAACCTCAGCCAGAAGGCCCAGCTCGCCATACACAACGCGGTGCTGGTACCTACGCTCACGTATGGATGCGAGAGTTGGGTATGGAAGAGAGAGCATGAAGGAGTGACGCTCGCGGACCACGTTCGTAATACCGAAGTAAGAAAGAGAGTTGGTCTGAAAGAGAGTGTCGGGGTGAAGGTAAGGAAAGGAATGCTCCGGTGGTTCGGGCATATGGAAAGAATGCATGATGAAAGAATGACTAAACAGATATACAATGCAAAAGTGGATGGATGCAGAAGTCGTGGAAGGCCACGACACACCTTCCATGATCAAATTGATCGTGTACTAGCAGAAGGTGATGTCAGGAGCCTTAAGAACAGACGAGCTTGCACGACAAGAGTTATGAATGTCAAAGAGGCAAGTGAGGTGTGTAAGAATAAGCCTAAATGGCACTCTGTTGTTCGTGCCTACCCCGCAAGGGAACTGGCGTGAAGTTATGTATGTATGTATATTTTTACAATCGCTTAACAAAATTTGTTTATTAATATTTAATTATTTTCAATATTATTATTCCTTTAGATGTAATATAACTATATATTACCTATAATTTATTTATAAATAATATGTACATGTCAATCAGCTAAATCTACATCTCATGTCAGTACGTATAAATTGTAAATTAAATAAATATTTGTTTACATCAAAAAAGGTTTTATTGTCTTTTAGTTTTAATTTAATATTTTAAATATAATAACATGTCATATTAGAAAAGTCATTCACAATAATACATTATAATACAGACAACCTTTATTTAATTAAATAATTCATTCCCTCTCCAACAATATTATAAAATTAAAGTCAATTATATCACATTTGTGCTCAAGTACTTGGTATTTTGTTAACAAACCTAGGTCACAGTAAGATTTTGAAAGTCATTTTTTATTATTGTTACGTAGTGTTTCAATTTATTTTTTAATCAAAGAATTCGTTGATACTGTAAAATGTTTTGTTTACTAGTCAGTCATATAATTTATTTTTAAATAAATTTATATTCATGTCTTTGATTATTTGCGGTATTTTTTTATATATTTTGCCACACATAAAATAAGTTTTTGTAACATTGCAATTTTAGGTGTCTTTTTAGAACTATTCTATCTGGGTTTCTTGTGTTTTTGGGATATATTTCCTTGGCCTTTGTAAACAATTCTTAATTGTTCCGCACAAATATAGCACATTCAAAAATATACATAGAGGGTAGCGTCGATAATTTTAGTTTTAAAAATAATGGTTTACATTAATGCCTCGGAGGTACACCATATATCGCCCTAACGCATTTTTTTGTGCAATAAACGCTTTTCCCACATCTGTTGAATTACCCCAAAGCACTATGCCATATCTTAGGGAAGCAGCAACATACCCATGATTTTTTTTTATTGCAGGAGATCAGCAGACACACAGACGGCCCACTAGATGGAAAGCGGTTACCATCGCCTATGGACATTTGCAACACCAAAGTTGCTACAAATGCGCTGTTACTCTCTTAAGGGAAACTGGAACCCTATGCAGATAGAACTGTACATCGTGATGATGTTTTCCTTAAAGTATGCAAAACATATACAAGTTTATTAATTTTAGTGGAGACATTGTTCACATGGGGCTTCTAAGAATGTAAGATATATGTAAGATTGAAAAAAAAAATCTTCTGCAGAACTTACATAGTACTCTTTCTTGCACACCAAAGTATATTTACAACCGAAATAAAGATAAACATGTAGTACAAATAGGCAGCCTCCTTGCTATACAGCGATTTCTTTCATACACCCCATGGCTTAGAATGGAGAGATTTCTAAAAATGCAGTTTATATACCCTAAATAGTGATAATTATACAATATACAAATATATATAAATTACGTGTCACTTTGTTTGTCCGCGAAGGACTCCTAAACTACTTAACCGATTTTAATCAAATTTGCACACCGTGTGCAGTTTGATCCTACTTGAAAGATAGGATAGCTTACATTTGGACCCGGTAGGTGGCGCTGGAATCGGGTTCTAAATTTTATTTCTTTAGAGCAGAACAACGTCTGCCCGGACAGCTAGTATAAATATAAAACATACAAATAGCATACATATTAATACACACATATATATTATTATAATACATCATCATCTCAGTTTGAGGACAGATTTCTAAATTTTGACGTATTAATTAGATAGATCCGCAGAATACATTAATTTAGGAGAGATCTCATACCTCATTAAACGAAGATGTGGCCGCCATAAAGCTCAGGATCTTAACTTTTTCAACATATTATGTCGTGTACGTACGTACGTGGAGTGTGTACGTACGTACGTAACAGTGTGTACGTACGTACGAAAGAGTGTGCACGTTCACACTCTTATGTACACGACGTAATATGTTGAAAAAGTTAAGATAGAAAGTCAGGTCTTATATAACCATAATTACGTTCTGTAAAGACTTTTGTATCTAATTCAATAGATGAGTACATATTTGCTTCCTAATTCGTACAAATTATGCCCTTCTCCCGTTAACCTTGAAAGTATAGGTTGAAAATGAAATTTCTTTTTGATTTCAGGTGTAAGCATCAAAATTCAAAATGGTGCTAAAATATACAGCATTCAAGTACGCACCAATAATGGTGTTTCAGCTCATTTTGATGGTGCTTTATTTCATATTCGTTAGATATGGTGGTGCTGCTGAAGTCAACGTTAAAGGTAAGAGTTGTTTTTTAATTTTTAGTAATTGGCTGATGAAAATGATGACATCAGTACATCGCAATCTCAAAATCCAATCCATCAATACGTAGAATTCAATAAAAAAGACTATTAGTTATTGCAGGCATTGTTATATAATAAATTGATTATAGAATCGTAATGATACGTACAATGAGGGGTTATATTGCTGGAAGCGATTTCTTCCAGATATCTTTCGGATGAACAGAAACTCAGTACGGGAGGGGGTAGGTATGCAATACATACATACATACATAACTTCACGCCAGTTCCCTTGCGGGGTAGGCACGAACAACAGAGCGCCATTTAGGCCCATTCTTACACACTTCACTTGCTTCTTTGACATTCATAACTCTTGTCATGCACACTCGTCTGTTCTTAAGGCTCCTGACATCACCCTCCGCTAGTATACGATCTCAGTATAATAGATATAAGTAAATATAAAGGAAAATAACTATTTTTAAACACTCTCTTTAAAACTAACTCTCTTTCTTACTTCGGTTTATGAAAGCGTTAATTTTGCGCAGTGCTCGCACTCAACCGCGTTTACTCTACTTTCATGCTCTCTCTTCCATACCCAACTCTCGCTTCCATACGTGAGCGTAGGTACCAGCACCGCGTTGTGTATGGCGAGCTGGGCCTTCTGGCTATTTGAGATAATATTGTCTCACGAGGTCATTTACCATTTATAGATAATACTAGCTGTACTCGGCAGACGTTGTCTAGCCCTTAAAAAATAAAAATCTAGAAACCGATTGCAGCGTCATCAACCGGGACCAATTGTTAATCTAAACCATTCCCGAATCTACTTGAAAAAACACAAACAGTTTCATCACATCACACCGTTAAAGAGGTGTTCAGCGGCGCCACCTACCGGGTCCAATCGTGAATCTAAACCATCCCAGGATCCAGTTGAATAGACACAAAAAATATTTTACCTAAATCAGATAAATGAAAATTGATTTAAATGCAATGCATGAAAGATCATAACAAATGAATGGCTAGACTGATATTGTGACTGATGTTTTTTTATTGATGAATATCATATTTTAATATGTATTATCCTATTTCAGACAAAAACAATTCCAAAAACACAAAAGTCATAAAAATTGTTTCAGCCATTCTTGAGTTATAAATGGTGTAACTGACACGACTTTAAATAAGAGGTCATAATAAAAACTTGATTTCATAAATATGCGGCATTCAAAACTCATCAAGAACTGACGCAATCCGCAACAGCATTATTCCAAATCATGAACCACATCAATTGTAACTAGACACACTGTGAAAAGAATTGAAACAAATATCATGTAACGGAGCACTAAATTGTCACGAGAGCCGTGTCAATTAAAATAACTCGTGAATAACTGGGCTCGCAATTAATTCGCCCGAAATACCGCATTAATCCAACCCAGTCCACTGAGCTAGCACGATAGCCGCAAGGGACTCATTATAAACATCGTAAATTTAGACAATCTTGTACCTCAATAATGAGAGTTGTATTTATGTATACGTGTGCTGTGGAATGAAGTCCCTTCCTCGTTATTCCCAGATTGCTTTAATACAATGGTGTCATTAGCCGCAACTAGGTTTTTTCTAAGAATTTTTCGGATTCGAGTACCTTGCTAAATTGTACAGTCCTATCTTTTTTCTGCTTCACCCACATCGCCAGATTAGTTAAGAATTTCTTTTCAGCTAGGTTGCCTGGAGGAGATCGCTTTTAGCGATAAGGCCGCATGTTGTTTTGCCAAGAAGTATTGTAATTATACATTTTGTTTTTGTATTTGTTTATTTTGGTGAGCAATAAAGTATTATCTATCTATCCATCTATCTTTTTGATAACAATAATGAGTAAGCGAATCGATAATTTATTTATTTATTATTAAAAAGTATCCAACAGTATATCCATAAATTTAAGGCCTACCAATATATGACAATAAATCTAAAGCAAAACTGGGTACTTATAATCTAGAAAAAGAACAGAAACAAATAGTAAGAAGCTACGTTACACTAAAATTAATTAATCAATCTATCTAATACTGTGAAACTTCTGACCGGAAAACAAACACAACTAAATGCCTAAGTCTAAATATAAAAATTACATTCCGTTTGAATCTTATTAATAAGTTTACTAAAATCGCAGCAGGGCTTTTTGGCGAAGCCTTAGGTGAGTAACGACACCTCGTACCTGACTCCGGGGGCCAAGGCAAGGCCGCCTCCATGCTTGCCTAAGCCAGCCGGCGTGGAGAGGAGAACGCTAGAGCTAAGTACTTAAGCCCCAGCGGTGGACGTGATAAATGGCTTCACGTCAGAAGTAGCTACGGTGAACCTGCAGCCCACCTTTCTACACCCCTTAGCCACCCACACCCACGTTGCCCCTGTCTCCTATGGCATTTTTGGTGCCCATGCAGGGAGTGGCGAGTCACCGTCTGCCCATTTATCCATGTTCCCCGAACATTGCGACGACCTGACGCCATAGTCCCCATATTCCCAGGCCCCTAGTACCACTAACAGTTAACCCCAATAGCCCGTTACTTTCTGTTCTCATTTCCCACAATAGTCCTACATTGGCCGGGGCTTATCCTTGGGTGCATTATTATATGGTGTAGACAGGGATAATCGCCAGTCAGTGTCACGCCACATTTACATTATATCTGTCAAAGGGCCTCTATGTGTTGGCCTTCCCATGGCTTCACGCAAGCCCTCCAAATGTCCGGGCCATTTTTATGGCCCGTGGTCTTGAAAGACATACAAAATGAGTTTACTAATATATAATATTATAGACAAAAAAGAAATGACCTAGCACGAGTTTAAAAAAAAACTCAAGTTGTGAACAACGATGCGTACAGTACACACCCATGAAGTGAAATTGGGTATTTGATAGTTAAATCAACATAGATAATTTTTATATCATAAGTATCTTGTTTAAAAAGAGATATTACACTACTGAAGAATATTTAAATGACAAAACTTCATTTACATAGCAGTTCGCTCCAGCCTCTTATACTATCGTCTGTATAACCTTTTTATCTTGCCAAACATGTAAGGAATTTATTGAGATATGTTGTTGTATAAATTTTTAGTGTTTCTCGTCAGTATTATAACGATAATAATATTCTTCTTTCCTTTTATTGTTTTTTTCTTACTGAGTATGCACTGTTTGCTACATCTTCACTCACATTAATTCTTCGAAAAGTAATTCTGTATAAAATTTCCAAAAAAAAAGAGCTTGAGATATAAATTGAATGCAAATTTAAAGAATTTTTTTAGCTAGACGTGTTGCTGGGAAGTTTCTTGTAAATTAGGTAAATTTAAATTTTAATCTAAATGTATGACATTCAATAAGTGCTCTCCAGTGAAAATTATTTTGAATAACTTTTGAATTTGAATTTGAAAATAATCAAGCAAAACGTCACAGCCTCATTGATTTTTTACGTCTGTACTGTGTCGTGACATCATAATTCTAACAAGTCAAATAGCTTAGATACTGCTAATGCTGATACTGCAAATAAATTAGATAATGTTTAAAAAGAGGCTAAAATGATTTTTATGATGAAATTTTTTAAAGTAAGATGATGGCAAAGCAGATGCACGCTCTTGTTTATGTTTATTGTAAGGTGTGTCAAAAACCCAATTTCACGGAGTATAAACAATATAAAATACCATAATACCCTCATACCAAAAAAATGTTCTGAACTAACTGTATTTCCTATATTTACATAATCACTGTGTCTGACTATATATATTGTTAATGGAAAATCCAATATACAATCGTGTAGGCCAAAATCGGTCACAAACTCGAAGTAAGGGTTGGTTTCTGTGTTGTAGTTGTGAGATGTTCTTGTTTATCTTGGTCTCTTGATTTTCCCGAAATAGGATGACATCACTCGAAATTGATCGCCGCCTAAACGGATTTTCAACAGGCCTTTGGTTTAGTCGATGGTCTAGAAATGCTATCGAAATAGGCGTTAGGTGTGTTAGGAATCCAATCGAGGACTGGAAGTCAAATATTTTAGCCCCAGCTTACTCGGATACAGTATTTGAGGCACTAGTGCTTTTATTAGACAATTGATTTATATCTTTCAATTTGGATGAATTCAGTGTTATTGAACGTCGTCATTTCCTTCTAGTTCTGAACCTTAGAAGTCAAGCAAATTTATTAAATTTGATTGAACCATGCAAAGTCGATTTAATATAAACGTATATTATTATTATTAACTATAAATAACTATCTATTATCGGTACTTAAAAAATTCATACTAAAAATGCTATTTGTCTTTAAAGTTGGTTTGAACAGAGCTTCATACCCACATTTTAATTATAAAAGCGACCTTTGAATTTGTCTATAGCTACTTGTTTTACATTTTACTATACTCTTGTATAGCCATTCATAATTATATTTGTCGTCGTATAACAGATAATGACACAATAATAATAATCTTTCCAAGAGTAGCCTCGGTGAACCTGCAGACCACCACTCGTCAACCCTTAGCCACTCATACCCATGTTGCCCCTCGCCAATCTTATATGACATTTTTGGGGCTCATGCTGGGAGTGCGAGTCACCATCTATCCATTTTTTCCATGTTCTCCGAACAATGAGACCAGCGGACGCCATAGTCTCTACAGATCTAGATCCCTAGTTCCACTAACAGTTCATCCCAATAGACCGATACCTTATGTTCTCATTTCCTACAATGACCGGGGCTTGTCCTTGGGTGCATTTTTATATGGTGTAGACAGGGATAATGGCTGGTCAGTGTCACGCCACATTTACATAAAATTTGTCAAGGGGCTACTCTACGTGTCGGCCTTCCCATGACCCCCTGTAAGCTCCCTAAAAATCGAGACCATTTTTATGGCCTGTGGTCTCCAGAGACATCTTTCTAAAACATGAATCAAACTTTATTACACAAGAACTACGGTATTAAATATAGCACACTATTCTAGTACGCAAAAATATCATGACGGCTCCAAGGGGTCAATCCACCTCTGTCAGGTGTTGAGCAGCAATCGACCTCCAAGAATACTAATCTGACTGTCAAGCGGTAATTGTCCACCACAATCTTTCGGTGAATAGTACAGTCTCGGGAGCTGCCGGAAAGAACCTAAGTTACGTGCTAACTTTTTTATTGGTTTGCGTTCTTGTAAGTCTCGGGTACGCCCATCAGGAACGCAAAAACGTAAAGAAGGTTGGGCGTACCTTAGGTTCCTTCCTACAGCCTCCGAGACTGCTCGTTCGAGCTACTTACCAGGAACGCAAAAACGTAAAGAAGGTTGCGTGTACTTTAAGTTCTTTCCTAGCTGGACTGGTAGTACTGTACTTAGTCGTAGTTTAAGGCGCTCGTGGCGCGCCGAAGTCACACCATCCGGTGATAATTCCGCGCTTGTTTAATTTCACTTCTTCATAGAATCAACTTGCGCCATCCGTAATAACTTCCAACTTCTGGTTGCTCGATTTCTGACATTCGTTCGCTTGATAATAAATGCCTCTATATTGACTTACGATATCAGTTTCCTTCATAAAAGAATACTCCATATCCGGTTATTGACTATACTTTCGTCAACTCTTTATAATAATTAACATGGTTCCGACATAATTATGTAGATAGAACACCTTCCTAGAAATGTAATCCAAATAAAAACCGAATATTACTATGACATATGGACGAAGAAGGATAAGGAACCGTAGCAACTTAGTGGCTAGCGCACTGGTGTCTAAAATTCAAAAGACAGCAAGTTTGAATCCTGGCCGGAAAGAATGCACCTTTTAGGCAGTCTTCTAACAATTACAGTCACAATTACCATGTAAACCCAATTCTGCTATATCAATATGTTGATATTGCGAAGATATTTAAAGTATGATTCCATTGCGATAGTTTAAAATAAACGTATTCTACAAAAGCCACAATATCATATCAATGTCGTCGCAGTAAAATAATAGTAGAAAAAAAAATGGTATTACCTTTAAAAGAAATAGTGTCAGCTGAAATGAACATTGAAAAGCAATATTTAAACAATTAATTTGCGAGTGTTAGCTAATAAATGTTTATAGAGTGGTGTGCCACGCGGTGTGGCCTGTCCAGACCTACGAGGCAGGATTGGTTCACAAGTTCCAAGTCGCTCAACGGGCTATGGAGCGAGCTATGTTGGGTTTTTCTCTTATGGATATAATTAGAAATGAGGATATCTGTAAGAGAATCAAGGTAACCGACATAGCTCGCAAAATTAGCTAGTTGAAGTGGCAGTGGGCCGGTCACGTCTGCCGCAGGGCCGATGGCTAATGGAGTAGACGAGTCCTGGAGTGGAGATCGCGTCTCGGTAAACGTAATATCGGACACCCTCTAGCCCTATGAACCGAAAACTTGTGCAAGGTCGCCGGTAGGCGCTGGATGAGGAAGTCAGAGGACAGGGATGAGTGGCGCCGACTTGGGTAGGCCTACCTCCAGCAGTGAACTGTAAATCGCTGATGACGACGACGTTCCACAGGCATGCCATCGGAAACCGAAATGAGGCATATTTACAATTCAGACGATAGAGTCGGGCGATTTCGACGATATAGTAATAACAGAATGTGGCCCCAGGTGTGCAGAAAGTAAACATTGTGTACGTAACAATTGTTTCTACTTGAACAAATTGAACGAATAAACTCGAGAGGGACGTGACCAACTTGTTGTCATATAGTTAATGAATGCAGACATGTTTTGATAAATATTTTGCTTCACACTTATTTCATGTAAATACTAGAAACTCAATGCAGCTTTGTTAATGTGCGCTATTAGGAAACTATCCCTAAATGTCCCGAGATAAAAAGTATCTTAATAATAGGAATAGGATAGTAGATAGATTATAAAGCCCAGGTGAGGCCGCATATGGAGTACTGCTCATACCTTTGGGCTGGAGCACCTGCCTACCAACTTAATCCCCTGGGATTGTATTCAACGTCGAGCCGATCGCATTTTTGATGATCCCATACTCACAGACGGTCTAGATACGCTTGGCCTTAGGGGAGACTTCGCGTCTCTGTACGTATTCTACCGACTGTACAACGGGGAGTGTTCCGAAGAACTATTTAGAATGGTGCCTTCGTCCTCTTTGTACCATCGCACCGCTCGCCATCGGTTGGGAATTCCCACTTCCTCGCGCCGCTTCGCTCATGTACGCAACGATTCTGTAGAACGTTTCTCTTGCGTATCGTGGGGATTTGGAATGAGCTCCTAGCCGAGATTTTCCCATAGTGCTACGATATTGGAATTTTTCAAAAAGGGTGTCATAAAAATTCTTCAGGCCGGTAGCGCGTTGGAAACATCTCCGGTGTTGCAAAGTCCATACGCGACGGTAACCACTTTCCATCTAGTGGGCAGGCAGCCTATCTGCTGTACACCAGCTATAAAAAAAAGTTGACAGTCGAAGAACAGATAATTTTTTCATATAACAAGATGCTGAATCTTTTTTTATTAAGCTATAGGTTCCTTTTTGACCATTATATCGCCCGATCTCGACCGGAAATGTGGTCTAAGATGAAGCACACTTGTCTGGAAGGTACCTATTTACACGGGAGTTGAAGACAACAAAAACAGTCTCCAGCAGTGAGTTCTGCTTCTTTGCGGCGCCCGTAATAAAGGAGGACGCGAAGCGCTCTGTCCGTAGAGGTAGTAGGTCCACTATATACCGGTGCCTCATTCCAGTGCGTCTGGTTATTCAATATTGGAAGAGAAACGGCGGTTGTTCATTATTTAATGGAGCCATGGTTTTTAAGTCATGGTGCCGTCATCTCTTGTTCTAATCACATTACACATTCTTAATACATACATATTCATTCTCTTTTTGTATAATAGTATGTATGTATATCTATCTCTATCGTCCAATTTTGCCTTGGTACATGGAAGACGTTGCCATTTTATCATCGGATTCGTTTGTGGTGTTAAAATGACAGATATGTAAGAAATAATAAGATTTTTGAAAAGGGCAGTGAGTTGTCAAAACAAACTATGTGGCGGCCGCCCTGAAAAATGATTGCTATTGTTTGAAAGATTGATTTGAATGATATCTGCTTCTGAAGCTAAGGCGGATTTTTAGTCGACGAGAGTTTGGGCAAGTCTAATTAATGTATTTATTTATTATTATTCGACAAACATATATCCGATAGAAGACCAAGTCTACGTCGATGTTCGAAACTTACAATTTTGTCATCGAAAAGCTGGTCGTCGCCTATCAACTTCCTGGCTCTCCAATCAATCAACTCAAGTGCCTCAAGTTAGTATTGCACTGTCTACATTTTGTAAGAGCTTAACAAGCTATGACGTCATGTCTTCACAAGTAGCTTATCTAATTGCAATTGCTTCTGCCATGATATCTTAAAAGTATGATAATAATAAATATATTTTAACTTCCACTATTTCATATGAATAATCTTTTAAAAATTATCGTAACATTGTTTTATTATTATTACCATTTTAATAAAATTAAACCTTTCAAAGTCTATATCAAATTATATGGTATTACATCAAAATATTAGTTGCTAATCCAAATAGTTCCACCACTCATATTCGGTTATGAAACGCTGTGGTTTTAATCTATCAGTAGCTTGTTACATGGCCGAAGCGACGTGTTAACATCGGGCTTTGTCGTGGACAGTAATTGTAAACACGTGTCACTGCACACTCGACAATTGCTCATCAACAGTGTTTGTTTACAGTACAAATACTGTATTCGATTTGACATTACGATTTATTAGGCAGGACACAATTGCAAATTATAAACCACAAGAAAATTAATGGGTTCCATTTGACGCTTGGGCTTTCAGCTCATAATATAGTCTGTTAAACCGAAGTAAAGTTTACTTTATTTATAGTTTATTTAATTTAATTTTGTTTTCTATTCTCGATTTTGTTTCGGTCTTTTTAACGCATTACTTTTGAAATGAAACTTCTTTAGAAATTTTGTGATTTGAAACTCGATGAAACGGTGAAAGCGACACTAAAAAATTATAAACACATAAATCTATAGGACTAAGCCTGCGAGACAATAAGATAAAATTCATTATATTTAATCATTTAAACACTTTGCTCATGCAGATAGAGTGGAAATGTTTTGAAGTCTTTCGTTAATACTTCAAATTTAGTAAATTTGTATTGTATATTACTAAATTAATCAAATCACGCTTGTGTTATGAGTAAAATACCACTGACTACTCTCTCGTATTGTAAATAACGGAGAAAATTAATTACCACACTAGGAATCGAGCCCGGAGGGAGTTGCAGTGAGGTAGGCCGGCAAAGACTTAGCACACCACGGAGACCGTAAAAATATACATCTGCGATTCGTAGAACTTCGGTGTTGCAGATATAATGTGATCTGTAGAATTTTACAGAGGCATTTTGGTTTACACAAAAATCATACACTATTCTTCATACAGGAATCAAAAACACAGATAATGAAAACACATTACAAAAATAGTAAACCATTGGTCCTTCGAGCCGGATTGTCATTTTGACTCAATATAATGGATTCCGAGACATTACAGTATTTTTATATTTATTCGCCATCCTCCGCCACATGTGTCAGGGCAGAGATCTTCTTATTCTGACATTACAGTGTTATCAAGTGGAAACATATAACTATACAAAATCCAGTAAGAAATTTCAAAAAAATATGTCCAAAAGAAGTTCTTTTAAACAATATAGGAAACGGAAACACAGATAATGACAACACGTTACAAAAATAGGAAACCATTGGTCCTTCGAGCCGGATTTTAATTTCGATTCAATATAATGGATTTCGAGACATTACAGTGTTGTCAAGTGGAAACATGTAACTCTTAACAAAATCCGGTACGCAGTTTCGAAAAATGTCCAAAAGATAGGTTATCTAAGTAAGCGTTAAAAACCTATCTTTTGGACAATACAGGAAACGAAAATACAGATAATGACCACATGACATAATTTACTACAGACTATTAAGTTTTTCTTAAACACATTTTAAGTGAAATAGGCCTAGTGTTCGAAGAGAGATGCATCAATACTGACTAAATATAAAGATTGAAATTTCAAGTTTTTTTTTTATTGCAGGAGTTCAGCAGACAGGCAGACGGCCCACTTGATGGAAAGCGGTTACCATCGCCTATGGACATTTGCAAAACCAGAGGTGCTACAATTACGCTGCTGCTCTCTTAAGGGAGACTGGAACCTGGTCACTAATGCCGGAACACAACTCAAGGTTGTTATGGCGACATACTTTAGACCAGGTGTTATAGCAATCCAGTCCTCTTACGACAGGCCGCCCGGCCGTAGGAAATTATATACTTTCTCTGTTCTTGCACGTATAAAGCAATAATCTAAGCAATAATTTCTGAGCAATAATCATTAATTTTATCCTCTGTCCATTCGTGGTGCACAAATCTTTTACCTAACAATAGGAACAAAAGCATAAATTGTCTAGTGGGTTGGTCATTTGCCGTGCCAGTGGTCAAACGACTAGATAGATGCCGTTTTGGCAACTTTGATTACCCGTTTCCATTGGGATTGCAGACCGAAACACCGTATTTGAAGCCATCACTAGTCACGTAAGCTGTCGATTATAAATAATCGATTAAATTATCTAAATAGTAATTGATACATAAATTATCTTAAAAATGTATTAATTATAATATCATTTACTATATTATCGATGACGTAAATTACCGGTGAGATAGCCGGTAGTCTTTAATGTATTAATATTCGTAAGGTACACTACCATACACATACGATTGAATAAATGTCACACACAAAAACAAAAATGACCAAAAAGCGTGTATAAATACTTAAAATTTTCTACAAAATAAGTTATAAAAAAAGGTATGTAACTCGAGTCCGTAGAATTGTTAAAATAAATGTATTAATCATAACTATCTTGTTTTGTGCCTTTCTGTTGTTCGTGCCTACCCCGCAAGGGAACTGGCGTGAAGTTATGTATGTATATATGTATCTTGTTTTGTATTGAACCAGAGTTTTCCCTGCGGCTACGCCACTAGTAAGTAGCTCTATTTCATTTACATAAAAACTTAATTAGGTTGTATTTTCTTAAGTTTTCGCGACTAGTATAAAAATCAAATAACATATCGCGCTTAAAATCGTTAAAACGTAGATTCCTAAGTAAGTTTTTATATATCGCATACGAAGCCGCGGACAAAAGTTAGTATAGTATAAACCTTTCTTGAAAAATTATCTAGTTGATGGTGAAAACGGCTTAAAAGTCCGTTACGTGATTTAGAAGGAATTAGCGGATATGCAAACAGACTGACGTGAAAAGCGACTTTGTTTTATACTATGTAAAGATGATGAATTAGAGATCCGTCCAATCTAAGTTATTATAGTTACAAATTGATTATTTATCTATGAATTCTCAGTTTCATTATATGTGTTAATTAATAGAAATTGTTGAAATTGATTAAACTGTACAAGTTTCTTTGGCTTTTTGGCTTTGCTCTCGAAAACTTAGAATCAATACCTCCGGTACGCATCCATGTTTCGAGATAAAATATTTTGTATATTTTAACACATATATTTATGTAAAGTAAATAGATAGATATAACACTTTATTGTTCATCAAAACACGAATTACAAAAATGGATAACAAGACAGCAGTTATAAACTTCGTAAACAAAAGGCGGCCTTATCGCTAAAAGTGATCTCTTCCAGGCAACTTGATGCACTGGAAGGAAATTCTTAACTTATCTAATTATAACAAATTAATGAAAAAAGAAAATGGAAAAAAGTACATAACTGCAAAATTTTATAATCAATCAATCTACTATAAAAGCCATGAATTATTACATTAATTACACATTTACATACATACATACATATATACATAACTTCACGCCAGTTCCCTTGCGGGGTAGCCACGAAGAACAGAGCGCCATTCAGGCTTATTCTTTCAAAACTCACTTGCTTCTTTGACATTCATAACTCTTGCCATGCACGCTCGTCTGTTCTTAAGGCTCCTGACATCACCTTTTGCTTGTACAGGATCAATTTGATCATGGAAGGTGTGTCGTGGCCTTCCTCGACGTCTACATCCATCCACATTTACACCTATGTATATATGGAGATTTATGAACTTTGCGTACTCGTAAATATTAATGTCGCCGCACGATTAACCAAGGATGATACACACTGATGCAATCGGACATGAATCCAATACGCACGCGCCGGTGTGTACGCGCAATATTAACCTTTTGCTATGAAAACGTTCATTTTGTCTACGGCCAACCGCCAATATTCGAAATTCAAGAACGAAACGACAAGGAAAAATTGTTGTAAATTCGCAAAATAGAAAAATATACGCATATTTCAAGACAAAGGGTGCTTCATTGAAGACTTCCTACGCTTCAATTAACTTTATTTTCTACGAAACCGTATCATTTTACGATATTACTTTTATGATGCATGGCACAAATAGGTGAAAGTAATTAATTATTTAGTAACATATTCTTAAATTCTATATCAAACTAGCTGACCACGCAAACTTCGTACCGCCTCAGAATCAATAAATAAAAAAGCTGAATGATAATTGCAGAATGTTTCAACTTTAGTGAAAAAAATGTGGCCCAAACTTAACCGGAACGAACATCAAACGTTTGACATTCAAAACCAAAAAAATGAAAAAAAAACTTCACTTTTTAATTAATTTGATTTCTGAACTACAAATTTAATTGATTTCTAAACGACAGGACGAATATCAAATGTTTGACAGGCAGGAATAGTTTATAAGGGAAAGCGAAATTGTTGTTTTTACTATATTCTAAGCATTTTTTTTGTCATATTTACTCACCTTATAAACCTTCCCTGGACTTCCACAAATAATTCAAAACCAAAATTAGCCAAAAATCAGTCCCGCCGTTCTCCAGTTTTAGCGAGACTAACGAACAGCAATTGATGTTTATATATATAGATAGATCATTTTAGTAATCGATTGATTCAGTGACATGTTATTTCGGCTCATCACTATTGGTCAAACACGTCAGCACGTTGTTGGTTCGACCACGTAACACGCTTTTGGTTGACAAATCAATACCGCAATGTTTATTGTATCATTGTATTGCCTTCAATGCCAATCGTGTTAATCAAACAGGAGGTTGTAAAATTTAATTAACTAATTAAATTAAAAATATGCCCAAGGAGAAAAAATAATTATGTAAACTAGTGGTCGCCCAGTGGTCGAAATTCGACCATAATTAATTTAAATTATAAGTTTGAACATTATTAAATTTCTGTTGTCAAAGACTATATAACAACTACGCCTATTAACAAAATATATAGTATACTTCTATAATCACAGATTTCGCTACGGCTACACTATTAATTTGACTTGAACAACAAACAAAAGAGTATATGTGGCCGGTGTATGTCAAATACATGGTAGTGAGTGTCATGTTTTTTTTTATTGATTTAATGTATTTTTTATGCATAATTAAAAAAAATGGCATTCTGCACTTCTTCTCTATATAAACTATAAGTGTGCGAAATTTCATACTCCTCCGTCCGCGCAATTTTTGTAAAAAGGGTACAAAGTTTTTTCTTCACGTACTAATATAATATGATGACTCTTTAAAGCCATGGCAGAATATATATATTTAAAAATACACTGCAATAAACAATATAAGCGACGGAGAACACGATGAATTTTATTAGATTTCTTGTCTGTTTATCGGTTTGTCTGTCTTTTTGGGATTCACGTTAAAACCACTGGGCCGATTTCTATGCGGTTTATGCTGATCGACAGCAAATTCCTAGACTTAAAATCTGCGCTACTTTTTATACTTTCAATCCCGCTGGATGTTTTTTAGGAATTATTCAAAATGGCCAAATTAAAAAAAAATCGAATTCCAATGTGATGTTTTCACTGATTCATAGAAAATTTTATGTAATAAAAAATTGCTCATTCCGGCAACAGTTTTCACTAAAACTATAGCTTACATACTTTTTAAAATGCTGTAGTACTTTGTGTCACGGGAATCCCGCGAGAATACTAAGGTCAAGCGTGGACGAAGTCGCGGGAATTTCCTAGTATATATATAATTATAAGTCTAGCGCGAAAGAAGTGGTGACTACAATCGGTTTATATTAAAAATTGAAATGCTATTTAGCTATGCTCCTTTATATTAAGCAAACTTAAAAGGTCGTGTATTTCATTAGTTGAGGAACAAGTAGTTTGCGAGTTGCCTCGTCATGTCGTTCCCACGGACAATCTGAGCGTTCTGATGTGACAGTCTAATCAGCGCCGCGCTGATGCCTTCAGCTGGGGCCTGAGTGAGAGGAAACACGGGTTTATCAAAGTTAATTGAAATCCATGCCAATATTTACATATTAATGTTTTCACGTTTGTAGTAGGTACTGTACGTGTGTGTCACTGTATCACACTACTACTATTAGGAATTCAGTCAGATAGACTACCATATTATCTACTAAAATACCTTGGTGTTATCCGTCGCCACATGTCGGGGCCCCGGGACATGTGCGAGCTTTTCACCGCAATCCCGACTGACGTGGGCCCGCCTCCACCAGCAGGCTTCTTCTGCCCCAATCCGTGATTGAGAAGCACACGTACTGGACTCAGAAGCGCGCCTATTCAGCGGCTTGGATGCCCCTCCCACTGCTGCACTCTTACAGCAGCTGGAGATCATGAACATTCCGGCATCGAGTCCTATTATTGCAGGATTAGAGGAGCGTGGTTGCTCACTCCCTATCTCGCTCGCATAGGCTTCCCACGGCGTCCCAGCCGGGTTGGCCCTTGATTATACTCTGAACCACTGCTGCGAGCAATAAGTCTACTCCGATGTATACAACGAGGGCACAGCGCTCCTCGTCCCAAGTTGAGCACTCTTGGAGAGTGCAGCATTTTGTCCTCGACTCTGTTACTTTAATTATACATATATGTATAGACAGATGAAAAAAAATCATCTTCTGACAAAATATGTTGGCTACCCCTAATCCGGTTTAAATCTCAGTTACATCCGGAATATCTACTGTAGAGTAGCTGCTTTTCTATTAATTATTACCCATTTGTTCCCATAACTTACCGGTTACCGTTAAACGTACAATATTTCTGTTTCTCAAAACTATATGTACAATAATACTAACTATACTGAAATACATCAAACGAACCAGTCATTTGTTTATTCAAAAGCAAATTAAGCCCTTTGTTATGATAACAGGATACATCCGGACTCACATTATAAATCCGGAATATCCGGATCTTAAGAACTAGTTTTGTCGCATTATTAATTAAGTCAACAAAGCAATTCTAAAGACGACGGTAGGGTGATAATGGTATATAGATATAACTATATAAGACCCTAAGAAACGTATAAATCAAAATTTTGAACACAATTTGCGTCATATAAATCGTAGATTTATTAAGAAAATAAAACTGATGGTTGCCTAGTGTTTCTCAAATTAAATTATTTATTATTTAATTTAAATTATTTAATATTAGTAATATTTAATTTAAAACGATATTAGTACACTAAAGTAGCAGAGGAGTGGGGATAAATCTGTTGCGGGTTCGATAGATAATAGAACAGAAGTGCCCTGAATGGAAAATATGTCCTTAGTAGACGTAGCATATGCGATACTTTTCAATCCGGTTAACCAGTGACCTGGGCAACGTCCCTAGTAAAGGCTGGTAACGGAATTCTGAAACTCGAGATATATGTCGCAAACATGTAGAAGCCAAGACCAATAATAAACATTTTCTAATCGATACGCACAAGTACACCCCAAAATCGATTATTAATTATATTAATTGGTTTCAGGAGACAAGCCCAAACAGTTCTATAGGTGTAGACTCCAATAATAGAACTACAACTCAAACAATGTCAATACCCGCTTCCGTCCTTAGCAAACGTATCTCCCAGCACTACAAATAATTCCATTAATTGAAATGCACCGAGAGCGTATGCCTTGACCGGTTTTATTGATAACCAACTATTGGATTTTACCCTGAAGTAGGGCTTGTGCTCTAGAAACACATGCAGTGTGATTTTGTTTGAACGTGCATTTTCATAAAAACAAGATTTATTTTACTACACACAGATTATATAAATAAATGTTCCGAAAATTACTAAATTTTATACTATTACTTCTGACGCACTCTTTAAACATTATCAGCAGCCAACCAAAATAAACAGGCGGACTTTGAAAGACGAAGGTTTATTACTGAGCCCGATTCCTGACTTTTATTACGAGCCCCTACCACCACGTATTACAGGTAGTTACTTGTCTCACCTCCTCGGGGGCGTAAATATTACGCTTTCCTAAATGTGGTATTCACTTAAAACTAAATTGCTTTATCGGTTGTTGGTCATTTTAGCTTGTCTGCTCCACGGCTAGGAATACTCCGAAAATTATGTGACTTAATAGGAAATATTTGTCTCGAACGCTTTTGTTAATAGAAGGTCAGAACTACTAACAAGGCAGGAAAGTTTGAAGCATCAAAATAACCACCCTCAAATTAAATTGGGTGAACGGAAATCTAATCCTAAGAAGTCACTCAACCCTACTATATATCCGGTTAAACAAAGATCCGTGGTAGCGGTGCACAACGACGCTCCTCGCACGCACATTCCGATCCGGGTCAATAGGGACTTAGCAAAGTCACCGTAACCGGATATGTTAATAAGTATTACCCTGGTGGTACTACATCCGGGTGTAAGTGAAAATAAACTCCGTTATTTACAGGGGTCAGGATTTCAGATCGGTTGATGCCATCGAGATGTAAAAGAGGTTTTATATAACAGGCTTTACTTAAGTGCGGTTCTCCGGTTTTTAATATCCTTGTGCTACAATGCTATCTTCGGCATGTTTGACTTTTGAAGTGAAACTTCTTTAGAGTCGTTGTTATTTGAAAACATGGAATCTGAATACTATATGTTATAATATATCTTAAATATATATAATATATGAAATGTAATATTTAGCATCAAAATATAAAATAATTTTTGAGCGTTATAAAAATGTTATAAAAAAATAGACCTTATAATTATCCTAATACTCCTGATATTTATCTCATTCTCTCTTAGGCTACTTTTCTGAGGTTTCACTTCTGCCGTGTGTGAATTGCAAACACACAATTTTTGAAGTGAAACTTCTTTAGAATGTTTGTGATTTGATACTCGATGAAACGAAAAAGCGACACTAAAAAGAGATAAACACATAAATCTACAGGACGAACCCTACGAGAGAATGAGATATAAGAAGGTGATGTCAGGAGCCTTAAGAACAGACGAGCTTGCATGACAAAAGTTATGAATGTCAAAGAGGCAAGTGAGGTGTGTAAGAATAAGCCTAAATGGCGCTCTGTTGCTCGTGCCTGCGCCGCAAGGGAACTGGCGTGAAGTTATGTATGTATGCATGTACTATTTACTCCATTCATTACAATGACGTGATAGTTGTGGTAGCGTAATGGCACGCGTCCCAAAGTCTAAGGGCGCGGGTTCGAATCCTGGCCAGAACGTAGGCACCACTTGACAGTTTCCTGACATAATGTATGTGCTAACATCTTTTTAAACTATGCTAACTCCTCCTTGACTCAACTGCCCACAAAACTTTTCACTAGGAACTCCTGTACTAAACAAGATAGACCCGTCGTGTTTGGGCTCGTTTTACTTGTCTTGGCTAGCACTCTGCTGCTACATGATATCCAGAATTAAAAGCTTGTATTTAAAAACCTTTTTAAAAAAGCTTATTAAATTTCAATTACTTATCCATATTCTGAAATTTTTAAATGGGTAGAAATTCATATTGCTGACTTGGGGACGGTGGAAATATTGTATGGTGGATGTTACAAACTCTTTCGTATTTTTACTTTTTTTATATCTATGCTAATATTATAAAGAGGAAAGATTTGTTTGTTTGCATTGAATAGGCTCCGAAACTACTGAACCGATTTCAAAAATTCTTTCGCTGTTGGCAAGATACACTATCCCCGAGTGACATAGGCTATATTATATTTTTTTTTAAATCTTTTTAGATACCCTTATATTAAAGAAAACTTCAAATAAAAATATTACAATAACTCTATAATTTTTTACAATTGGCATTACATTATATTCTTTGTGTTTATTTTTGTTGCATGAGTTCAGCAGACAGGCAGACGGCCCCTCTTACGGAAAGCGATTACCATCGCCTATGGACATTTGTAACACCAAAGGTGCTTGCTACAAATGCGCTGCTGCTCTCTTAGGGGAGACTCGAACCTGGCCATTATTACCGGAACATAAATCAAGGTTGTTATGACGGCATACTCTAGACCAGGCATGGTGGCCATCCAGACGGGCAAGTACCACCACCTGGCTATGGGTTGTTTTGTCTCCTTCGGGAGGCCGCCCGGCCGCAAGAAATTGTATTCTTTCTCCGTACCTGCACGGATAAACCTATATAACTTTATATTGTCAAAACCCAAATTATCCACATATTATGAAGAGATAATATATATAAGATATGATATACACGTATTATGTCTTTATTTTCAAACTAAAATTTACACTTTAAGTAGATTACTTTTTTCTATTAAGAAGCTGGCTAATAGCCTTGGAGTAGAGTACTGGTGTACTGTTACGTGCCAGCGGAGGTACGCACTTAGGATTGGAAGGAAACACCAGTTTTTAACTAACTGCACTTACACAGCCGTACGTGATTCTTCTCCGCAAGATTGCCCCTACACGCACAACTAAGGACGCATTGTCCCGACGATAATATGTTTCCCTCAAAATACCATCATCGACATTGCGTAGACCACCTTCTGCTGCTGCGGTACTCATCTCTGAATTTACTGCGCGTAGATCGCTTCTGCATCTCTTTTTAAACTATGCTAACTCCTCCTTCACTAACTGCCCACAAAACTTTTCACTAAACTCGTCACTGACCTCTACTAAACTCCTCTTCTAACTCTCTAAACTCGTCACTATCTTCTATTTAACTTCTCTTCCAACTCTCTCTCATATCGCACTTGTCGCTTTGCTGTCCTCAACTGAACGACCCGATCGGCGCGCCTTACGCTGCTTATATAGGTACCCGGAAGAATCTTCTGGAACCCATAATTTTGATCTTATTTTCGTTATTCTTTTATTTACTGTCTGTCCCTTTCTAGACATCTATATCTGTTTTTCCTTCCTGACCCTTATATGCTAGAATTGCGATCTTCATTTATCTCTTTCTAAAATGTATCTGTCCTTGTCTTTTTCTTCCAGAAACTTCTACCATTTTTTTAAAGTTTTGAGTCTTACGCGGCCAGAAAGCTTTACGGTCGCCACAATATATATAAACCCACGCACGCACAAATTTATTATATTTAGTATGAAGGTCATTTTAGCCATGGATTGGAGCACTGATGATCTGTATTATACAGACCTGCACAGGTCTACAATAGGTCTTACACAACAGGTATTAATTATATTATGTGTAAATTGTTGTGTGACAAAATAAATAATGTTTCTCTCTTTATTTTAAGCTATAAGGATACATTAATTGTGTATTTCAGTTTTAAGTCTTTTTATTTAAATGTCAACCATTTATAGGGTATCTGCGTAAATATAATAAACTGATTGCGCCGAGCAACACCTCCTTATAAATTCTTCCTCCCCATCCTCGCCATCAAGAAAAGAATAAACTTTTAAATAAAGAATGCGAAGATACATTCAGCTAGTGTCAAGAAAAAAATAAACTTTTAAATAAAGAATGCGAAAAACAAGATACATTCAGCTAGTGTCAAGAAAAAAATAAACTTTTAAATAAAGAATGCGAAAAACAAGATACATTCAGCTAGTGTCAAGAAAAAAATAAACTTTTAAATAAAGAATGCGCAAAACAAGATAAATTCAGCTAGTGTCAGTGCTATCACCGTAGAAACATATAACGATTGTTGGAACACAATAAAGAAATAAACTCTTATAACTTAGTTTAATGATCGAACCCCCGGGGGACGATTGCAGTGTGGCAGTGGACTGATGGCGAGGTAAGTCACTCTTCCCTTGCTTCTTCTTCCACATTCCTTTGCCTTCTCCCGGCCATCGCATCGCGTCCCGCATAAAGTTTTCATAATTCACACGGCAGATAGGTTTTTGGCTACATTACGCATCTACACACTTTAACTGGAATACTCTAATTAGTTGTCATTGTACATATTTAGCTCCTTGATTGTAAGAGCATGATCAGGCACAAAAGACCCGGTAGGTAGTATTTCAATAAAAATTTTCTTCAATATTTCGAAATCACTTTGACTCGACATCTTATTGATATAATAATAAATTATATCGATGGCAACCCCTATTGTTATCGAAAAGGCTCGGAAGGCTTACGGAGAACAATCATCCCTTATTATTGGGTACCTATCTTTTGATCCGACGAAATAATATATGGTACGGGCTGATTTAGGTTAGCTTAATTTTATTTGTTTTATGGATATCTTGCCAATTTCTGATATCGACGAGTGATAATTATCGTACAAGATTACTGACATATTAATACCAGATCAGCTCCCACGTACATTATTTAATAGTAAACAGAGTGCTCGTTCGATTATAATTATCGAATGAGATTATCTAGTTAACCTACTCGTAACTATATATATATATATATATACAATTCACAAACATTGTGAATTGTATCTTATACTAATACTAGCGGCCCCGGCAGACCTTTAATAAATAAAATTCTAGAACCCGATACCAGAGCTACGTACCGGTTCTAATTGCGAATCTAAACCATCCGGGTACCCACTCAAACATACAAAAACAAAATCACCATAATCGGTCCAGGTGATTAGGAGGATTCCAGATCCGATCTCAGCGCCACCTACCGGTTCTAATTGCGAATCTAAACCATCCGGGAACCCACTCAAACACACAAAAACAAAATCACCATAATCGGTCCAGGTGATTAGGAGGATTCTAGAATCCGATCTCAGCGCCACTTACCAGTTCTAATTGCGAATCTAAACCATCCGGGAACCCACTCAAACACACAAAAACAAAATCACCAAAATCGGTATAGGTGATTAGGAGGATTCTAAAACCCAATCTCAGCGCCACCTACCGGTTTTAATTGCGAATCTACACCATCCGGGAACCCACTGAAACACACAAAAACAAAATCACCAAAATCGGTCCAGGGTTCCAATTGTGGATCTAAGCTATCCCCGGACCCACTCAAACACACACACAAAATTTCATCAAAATCGGTAAAGTCGTTCTCAAATTATAAAATTACAACGAAAAGTGGCATTGATTTTTATATTATATATAGATATAAGGCTGAAGAGTTTATTTGTTTGATTGAACGTGCTAATCTCAGGAACTGCTGGTCTGATTTGAAAAATTATTTCAGTGTTAGATAACCCATTTATTGAGGAAGGTTATAGGCTATATATCATCACGCTAAGACTAATAGGAGCGGAGCACCAATGAAGAATGTTTCAAAATCGGGTTTTTTTTTAACTTACTTTTTTTACTGTTCCACGCGGACGAAGCGCGGACAGAAGCTAGTATATATATATATTTATATTACCTATAGAATGGGTTAAATTATGTATCGAATAAATTCTAATTGACATTGTTAGTTTTTGACGAGACATTGAAGAAATATATTTTTGTGAAATATGATTTTTAAAATCCTATAAATGATTTTTTAATGACATAGTACACAATAATAAAGTTATGAAATTAAATTAAATTACATAAAAGTCGAAAAGGCGTACAAATATTACACTGCCTTATACAACAAATTATCTATAATAGTATAAAATTCTAAACATGTCGTGTCTGTACATTGAAGCTATGTAAAAATGACAACTGGAATGTATTATATAAACGATGGAGAACACGATGCAATTTTTTGTCTTTCTGTTTGTCGTTTTGTCTGTTTGTTCGGGATTCACTTAGACACTACTGGGCCAATTCTGATGCGGTTTTCGTTGATCGACAGCAGATATTCAGACTTTAAATCGGCGCTACTTTTTGTCCCGGGAATCAGGCGGGAAATTTTTTGGAAATGATTTGAAATTTGGTCATATTGAAAAAAATGTAATTCCAATCCAGCTTTGTCACTGATTTTTCCCAGGACAGGTTTGAAGCTGTTCGGGTGCATAAAAATTATCTTATTCCGACACAGTTTTCACTAAAACGGTAGCCTACATACTACTCTATTTCTGCGGTGCTTTGTATCTTAGGAATTCCGCGGGTATTACAAGTTAAGCGTGGAACAAGCCGCGTGCATATCCTAGTTTAAAAAAAAATTAAACACTGGTGGCGTTACCATAGGAAATATTTTTGAAAACTAATCAATAAAAATGATTGACAAATGCAAATATTATATAGATGAGATATACAGTCATAATATAGATAAACAGAATTTACAAAAATATGGGGTTGAAATCTATAGAGATAAAAAAAAATTGAAGTGTCTCTTTGTAATGTCAAAACAAAAATGCGAAAAAAAACAAAAAAAAATCGGACCAGGAGATTCCGAAATTGCAATTTTTAATATTTTTGTCTGTCTGTCTGTTTCTGGTTCCGCGAAAAAATTGAAACGATTTATTTCAGTTAATCTCTGAAACGGCTGGACTGATTTTGACGGAACTTTCTAACTTAGGCTACTTTTAAAATTAGGGTTCCGCGAAGAAAAAATCCACGCGGATGAAGTAGCGGGCACAGCTAGTCTATACCTAAAGGAACAAAATACATGATGAAGATCTTTTTGTGTAATAACTAACACAAGCAATATTCGGCCTAGATACAAGCGTCAGCCTACACGTTATGTTCCAATATTTAGTTATTAGCAGGCTACATAATTCAAATTCTTTGTTTGGCGAAATTGTAATAAAGCCAGAACAATAGGCTTTTTGTCTCGTAAAAATAGATATTTAGACTCAGGTGTTCTTTTGTCCTAAAATTCTTTAAGGGGCCGCATACCAAAATAGTGTTTACAACTCAGCTTCCGACAAAAACAAAAACGGCATTTGAACTAATAACATTGAAATTCTTTTAAGGTCGCCTTCTTTTGTTTATTTTTTGGCATACGGCCTATTGTTGTGTTGTAATCATTAGCCACGTGTTACGGATTTTAAAGTAAAAGCTGATTCTAGGAAATTCGGTCCACGTGGCCGGGCTGTCCGCCCGCATTTGTGCAGTATAAAACAATGATCTGATGGAGGGGGGAGACAGTCGAGCGAGAACCACGAGCGAAGCGAGACGTGTGTACTACAATCGGGAATCTAAAAAGTGACGGACTTTGCGCGTTTTATTGTATTACGACCTTCTGCAATACGTTTGGACTCGTGTTCGGTTATATTTGTACCTGTGTTATACGTGTTTGTATAGTGCTAATAAACTCTATAGTCATTCTAACGGCAGTTTAATTCGAGTCTCGCGACTCGTAACAATATGTATGAGTTGTAAATGTACGCACTACTTATTTTTAGGGTCATTCTGCTATTTTAGCCAAAAGAAACCCTTATTTGTTAATAACGGTGAAGAGGAGACAGGCTCACGGCCCCCTGAAGGAAAGTAGTTAGCGTCGCCTATGGACATTTGCAGCAGCAAAGGTTCTACCAATGTACTATCGACCTCGAAGGGGAGATTGAAACCTGGCCCCTAATTTTATGATGGCATACTCTAGAGTCTAGACCATTCTTGTTATTACGTGACCATGAAAGTCATGTGACAAAAATAATTTTAAAAGGCAAGATAGATGGACACAAATGTAAAGGTAGACCAAAAAGAGATGGATGCATTATTGGAAGAATGATATGATGATTTGTGGTGTGATAGAGGATGTCTGTCAGATAGAGGAGTTGAGAAGGAAAAGACATCTTGTGCCAATCCGAAATAATTTGGACAAGGTTTTTTTATGTTTGCTTATAGGTAAACTGGCAGGTGGGTCCACTTGATGGCAAGCGGCTACCGTCGCCCATGGACATCTGCAACACTAAGGGAGCCGATGCGTTGCCTATCTCGTCGATACTTTATTACGCCCCTTTTTAAGAGCCCCATATTGTAGCGCCCTGGGAAAACCGCGGAGCTCATTCCACAGCTTGCTCATGTATGACATAAAGGAGCGAGGGCCACGTACAGTGGATAACTTCCAGGTGTCAAGGAAGTGTGGATGAACTCCCAGTCGCTGGCGAGCAGTGCGGTGGCAAAATGGCGATGTAGATACCAAACCAAGCTCTTCGGAACACTCCCCATTGTACAGATGGTAGAACGCGCTTAGAGCACCAACGTCTCTTCTGAGACTTAAGGGTTTCAAACCATCTGTCTGTAAAAGAAAAGAGAGAAAAAGGTATTCTAGACCAGGGGTCTAGGGGTGGTAGCTATCCAGACGGGAAAATGTCCTACCTTTTCGCTGTAGGATGTTTAGTCGTTTCTTACTGTGTTTATTCGCTATGGATGTTTAGTCGCTACAAAAGTAATTCTGTAACATGCTTCTGTACAAAACTTATAAAAAAAAAAGAATTTGAGATATAAATAGAATATGAAATATAAAGAAAAAAATATTTAGCTAGACGTGTTGCTGGGGAGTTTCTTGTCGCTTCTTCTCCTTTACAGGATCAACACGTTGCGAAGCTGTGTACATAGAATAGGAAGTATAAATTAAATTTTAACTTACATGTATGACCTTCAAAAAGTGTTCTCCAGTGGAACTTATTTTGAATAAAAACTTTTGAATTTCAATTTGAATTTGAAAAATACTAGTGATTGTTGGTGAAGCGTTATTCAAACTCCAACTCTGACGAAGAATAACCTTGTAAATGATATGCATAATTTATTCTGAAACTATAGAGTAGCTATGTACATACATACATACATACATAACTTCACGCCAGTTCCCTTGCAGGGTAGGCACGAACAACAGAGCGCCATTTAGGCCCATTCTTACACACCTCACCTGCTTCTTTGACATTCATAACTCTTGTCATGCACACTCGTCTGTTCTTAAGGCTCCTGACATCACCCTCCGCTAGTACACGATCAATTTGATCATGGAAGGTGTGTCGTGGCCTTCCACGACTTCTGCATCCATCCACTTTTGCATTGTATATCTGTTTAGTCATTCTTTCATCATGCATTCTTTCCACATGCCCGAACCACCGGAGCATTCCTTTTCTTACCTTCACCCCGACACTCTCTTTCAGACCAACTCTCTTTCTTACTTCGGTATTACGAACGCGGTCCGCGAGCGTCACTCCGCAGATTTTGCGCAGTGCTCGCATCTCAACCGCGTTTACTCTACTTTCATGCTCTCTCTTCCATACCCAACTCTCGCTTCCATACGTGAGCGTAGGTACCAGCACCCCGTTGTGTATGGCGAGCTGGGCCTTCTGGCTGAGGTTCTTAGCGCCTAGAAGTTGCTATGTAATAATTATAATATAAATAACTATATTATATGTGTGTCTATATAAGAATATACCTTGTTCTAGTAAATAATACCGTTTCAGACTATTGCAAAAAAATTGCCACCCAGTTGACATGCCATACTGTGGTTTAGAATAGTAGTGTCCGATTAAATCATTACGATAAACAGGAAATAATTATAAGTACTCGTCGACTTTATTTATTCGGACTTTTTAATCTGAAATATATCCTTGTCCAATTTACATTTAATTGAAGTTAGAATTTAAAAATAATTGAAAGTATATTAAAATGTACGAGAGAGAGAAAGAGAGATAACACTTTATTGCACACCAAAATATACAATTACAAAAACACACCATATTACAATATTTTCTAGGCAATACAATAGGCGGCCTTATCGCTCAAAGCGATCTCTTTGAGGCAACCTAAATGAAAGAAGACGATGAGGCTGGTGCGGAAAAAAGGCAATAGATACATAAATACTGAAACTAATTTAAGAAATAAATATACAAATATATACAAAGTCATATATGCGTGGCTGGCGTGAATATGTTGACATATTCAAAATGTCAATTTTACAGGGGCGTAATTTTAAAGTTTGACTAGTAATGATAAATCGTGTTATTCTATTATTACCAAAGGAAAAATCTTAAATGGTTATGAATATTTCGGACTGTCAATTTTTTCCTATAAAAACACAGGCGTAGAAAGCGTCTAAACGAATTTTAAAAAAAGATGTATGTCGAGATATCAATGTATTCCCGCCAGCCACGGATATATACAAGAATATGAGTTTTCATATTACTTCAAAACAAATTAATAAGTTTATATATAAGTACACAGAAAACACTCATTAGTCAGCTTTGTTTCGGGCTATCATACATTTATGATACATTTATTTTTTTCTCAATAATATATTTTTGTTGTTTTGTTTCCTTATATTCGCACAGATTGTAATTGCTTCTATGAAAACAATTTTGGTAAGGCAAACATAACAACATCATCACACATAAATATTGATTCGGATCCTCGGGAAAATATTTTTTTTCTCACAATAACAGCTCTCGAGACAGACACAAAAAAATAATATTTATAGCAATAACCACTTCAGTGGGACGGATTCGGAGCAATAAAGGAAAACGCACGGTTACAAGTGCCACGTTGGGCAACATTACCTCTGAGATTCACTGAATGGATTGGACAAAGCACCTAACGTCATACCTTAAAAAAATGTAATTTTGTCGAACATGAATGTTTCTGATATTTGAATATTCACTCGTAGCAAAACATACATGTGAATATCTTACCATTTATTTAAAGTATTGCAGCATATTGACGCCGAACTATTTTGTCACCACCTCTTTGATTCCTTTTTTTTCTTTCGCCTTATCTGTCACTGTGTAATGTGACTTCCGCGCAAACCTCGCCGCGTTATGTGTATTGTGCCGCATTTTACACCCACTTACATGAATCCGCATGCTGGAAGATACAAGCAAGACGTGTACATTCGACAAGCAATATAGTGACGGACTGTGCGCGTGTTATTGATCGTGCAGATTGTAACAAGTAGTGTTTAGTTTTATTTGTACCTGTTTTAAACGTGTTTGTATAGTTCTAATAAACTCTATAGTAATTTCAACGGCATTTTAATTTCGAGTCTCACACTCGTAACAGTATCAATTTTATGATACAAAATAATTCTATCAACAGTCACTTAAGATCACAGAAAGGATATTTAAACTTTTGAGAACAATTAAAGCGTGATTGACAAAACATTGGAAAATGCTAGTGGAGTACATTTTTTTAACAAAAATCGAATGAATACATGTGACACCCTCTGGTCAATAAGAATGTATGTCTTAAAGGCTTGTGTTTACGTTCACTTACGTTGCGTCACTTGTAGTAATCTTTTCCATGTTAACCGAAAAGTATATACAGAAATCAGGCATTAATGAATTATTATTATATAATATAAACTAGGTGTCCCGGCAGACGTTGTTCTGTCCTGAAGAAATAAAATTTAGAACCCGATTGCAGCGCCACCTACCGGGTCCAAATGTAAGCTATCCTATCTTTCAAGTCGGATCAAACTGCACACGGTGTGCAAATTTGATTAAAATCGGTCAAGTAGTTTAGGAGTCCATTGCGGACAAACAACGTGACACGTAATTTATATATATTAAGATTAATAAATAAAGAATATTATATTATACCTATAAAGGCACAATTTGGACTTGTGTGTTGAGAAATGTTAACACCACGGAAGGCCGCTCCGAAGAATGTTCTCTTGCAAAGTACCCTCACATTTTCTATGTAAACCTCATTTTTATACCCATTACCCCCAAGGGAACAATTTCGGCGCCAAAAACAACGAGATGTATAATTTCATTCGCAATTTTTCATTTAAGGCTACTGTGATGAAAAAAAGGATAACAGTCTGTTAAACGTTTAATGTCCATTGTGGTGTTTATGAGTACAATAAAGCATACACATTGTTCTTCAGTTTTAAATGCACGTCTGTCATACACATAATTACTATCGCAGAGTATATTTTGAGAAAGCCGTTTTTTCTCATTAATCTGCATTAAGGTTTATACCTACTGCCTTGCTATGCTACACTATAACTAAAAATAATACCGTATGTATCTTATATACATAAGAACACGCTTTTTAGTTTTAAAATTATTTATTATATTAATATTTTTAGATAATCAAGCATAATGTCTTTATGAATTAATACAATAGAAGAAAACTTAGTTATATTGTATTCTAGAGGGACTATTCCCTCAAGACTATAAGTAGATTACTGAGCCTAGGTCACCATCTTCTATGGTAAGGTGCTCCGAAGGCTGGTTCATTTCCTCGCTGGATAGTGGATCGCCATACTGATCCGTTATTAGAACATGCTTAGTTTTCTGAGAATATTTACAACTACTTACCATAAATGTGACACTTGGGACTTTTTAGTAGAAATCTGAAAGTTGATGATGTAGATACTGTGCCGTTTTTTAAGTTACAATATTCTATTTTTTTTTTATTGCGGGACTTCAGCAGACAGGCAGACGGCCCACTTAATGGAAAGAGGTTACCATCGCCTATGGACATTTGCAACACCAAAGGTGCTACGAATGTGCTGCTGCTCTCTTAAGAGAGACTGGAACCTGGTCACTAATGACGGAACACAACTTAAGCCTGTTATGGCAGCATACTCTAGACCAGGGGTGGTAGCCATCCAGTTGGGTAAATACCCTACCATCAGGCTGTGGGTTCTTTTGTCGCCTCTTACGACAGGCCGCCCGGCCGCAGGAAGCTGTATTCTTTCTCCGTTCCTGCACGGATAATACAGCAATATTGGCAATAATTGAACAATAGTTATTTATAGGTGTTGTTTTGTTTCAATTAAGTAAAACTAATGTATATGTGTTAATTGCTGAATGATGGAATTAG
Source organism: Dendrolimus kikuchii (assembly GCA_019925095.2). Lineage (NCBI taxonomy): Eukaryota > Metazoa > Arthropoda > Insecta > Lepidoptera > Lasiocampidae > Dendrolimus > Dendrolimus kikuchii. The sequence continues at coordinate 5,156,079 of CM034400.1, forward strand.
GATTAAATAGTTATATAGGTATATTACCGCTTCGTACAATGGAACAAAGCTTTATTACTGCGCACTTTTCAAATTAATGTTACAAATTTACGTGTACAATTGTTATCCATTACTATATTTCATTTCTATGATACCATATATTTGTTTTGTTAAAATTAAAATTTTTAGGGACAAAATCTCGTAACCCATTTGATAAGTGCCAAACGCCATTTGTTAATATTTATGTATCACCAAGCAGAGATGATACAGCTTCAAAACATTAATCTCAATGTAATAGTAAAGCATTAAAATTAGTAGGAATCGCATAAATAGTCACAGAAAATTTGCAGAAATTGCATGATAGCTAACAATGCAAAATCCCGTGATCTTATCGACAATAGCAATTTTTGGAAAATTTTTGGATATGTCTGGAAATAATATAAACATGAATAATAAAAATGTTATTATTATGAATGAATGAATATGCTTTATTGTGTTTTAAAAGATACAGTTAACAGAAATATGGACTGGATGGCTACCACCCCTGGTCTAAAGTATGTCGCCATAATAACCTTGAGCTGTGTTCCGGCATTAGTGACCAGGTTCCAGTCTCCCTTAAGAGAGCAGCAGCGCATTTGTAGCACCTTTGGTATTGCAAATTTCCATAGGCGATGGTAACCGCTTTCCATCAAGTGGGCCGTCTGCCTGTCTGTTGAACTGCTGCAATAAAAAAAAAAAACATTACAACAGGCGGTCTTATCGTTAATAGCGATTTCTTCCAGACAACCTTTGGATGGATAAAAAATTTGCTAAGAACAGAGGTATTGCATTATTCTCACTATAGTATCTTATAAATATATACATACATGATATAATATATATGCATTAATAAAAAATACACACCTTCCATGATCAAATTGATCGTATACTAGCAGAAGGTGATGTCAGGAGCCTTAAGAACAGACGAGCGTGCATGACAAGAGCTATGAATGTCAAAGAAGCGAGTGAGGTGTGTAAGAATAAGCCTGAATGGCGCTCTGTTATTCGTGCCTACGTATGTATGTATGTATGTGATAAAAATTATACTAATACGATAAATGTAAATAAAATATTATAAAATACACTTACATAAATAAATATAGAACTAGGAAAAGATGACAATAACTGCTGCTGCATCCTTATATTGAGCTATAATAATCCTTCACACGCTTCACAAGCGTATAGCAGTATTATTGTGTCTATTTGTGTTTATGATAGAAGAGGGTTTTATTTATACGTTCTAAAACAATGTGCATAAAAAAGTGTGTATTTAAAATAAATATGTCGCTATCTTACTTTCAACATTTTATTGTAAAAATACTTTAATTACTACTTATGACCGGTACCTAAATCTCACTCACATTTCATGCACATGCCTTGGTATAGGTAGAAATTTCTATATTTTTATTATTGGATGAGTTCAGCAGATAGGTAGACGGCCCACCTGATGGAAGGCGGTTACCATCGCTTATAGAAATTTGTAACAGCAAAGGTGCTGCCAATGCGCTCCGCTCTCTAAAGGGAGACTGGAGCCTGAATACAAGCATACAACTCAAGATTGTTATGGCAGCATATTTTAGGCCAGAGGTGGTAGCTATCCAGGTGGGCAAACACACTACCACCTGGCGAAAAATTGTAATGAGTCTCGCGAAACTCTTGCTAAGTTTCGTTTTTCGTAGCGGAGCGTAACGGTTGTATAGTCTTTTAACTTTTTGAAATGAATGATGGGTTAGTATATACAGGAACATTAAACAATGATTAATACGCTATTATATACTCGTTAGAATTGTGACGTCACAGCTTAGTAAATCCATACGAAATACGAAATGATAAAGGTTGTAATGTTTTACATGATGGTGAACAGGATCTATAACGATTTGACTATCAAGCACACTACTTTTATATATAATACGCAGGGGAAACTATACCTTTGTTGGCAGCCCCCCCCCCCCCTTGTCGTGATTGACATACTGCCAATTTATTGGTGATATGCAGACATTTTAATGGATACAAAAGAAAAAATATTAAAATATCTACATATATATATTATATAATAGCAGCCCATAAATGTCCCACTGCTGGGCTCGGGCCTCCCACTATAGGGGAACGGACAGTATACCTGCCACGCTTGTCCAAGGCGGCTTGGCAGGTTTGACACATCGGTTATCTCGATGTGCAGGTTGCATCACGATGTTTTCCTTCACCGTTATTAGCACGTGGTAATTGTAACAATATGCACATTAGGTCAGAAAACTGCCTAAGCGGTGCATGCGTTCCGGCCAGGATCGAACCCGCGCCCTTTGGGTCTGGGACGCGTGCGCTAGCCATTACGCTACCATGACTTATCTACATATAATATCTACATATCATCAATAAATTGGCAGTGTGCCAATCATTAGGGTTGCCAGCAATGGTACCTTTCGTTGACCCCGTTAATATTTTCTTTACTTTTTACAGGCTTCGAAGGCACCCACGTGATGATATTCATCGGTTTCGGATTCCTGATGACCTTCCTGAAAAAGTATTGCTACAGCGCTTTGGGGTTTAATTGGCTCATTGCTGCCATGGTCATCCAATGGGCTCTACTCTGCCAATCATTCTATCATATGAAAGATAATACCATCTTCGTAACCAAGAAGTCTTTGCTGGGTAAGTGATTTTTATTTATTTTTTAGTCATCAACTTGATCCATGTGTATTAAATTTTAAGTTATCTGGTTTATAAAACAACAGACTAAAAAGCAATGTTAACCATGACAACATACATACATATTATTACGCTACTACTCTCCCACTGACTCGCCTCTATACCGAAGACATCCCAGATGTTGACGTGGGCGAGATGAGTGCGGCTCTCAAATAGCTTAAAAGTGGTCGGGTTCCGGGTAATTACAACGGAGCTCCATGAATCCGACGGCAAACCTTTGCTGCAGGCTTTGGCGCAGTTTATTCATTCTGTTACCCATCGGGGTACTACGCCAAAGGCGTGGAACAGGAGTGTGGTAGTGTTGTTCTTCAAGAAAGGCGATAAAACTGACTTAAAAAACTACAGACTAGTTAGTATTCCTGATATATGCGACCCGGAAATTCACCACCATTAATATGTACAAAAATATCTTCATTAAAACTTGATTAGAAAAATTTCCGTTAAGAATTTTTTTGAGATATGTTATATTTTCCATTTAATGTTTTTTTTTGATAAATCATAAAAATACAAGACATTTGCCACCTCTATGGAACCGTAGCAGCGTAATTGGTAACACTCTCGACTCATAAACTCGCGTTTCGAAAGACAAGTGGGTTCGAATCCCAGTCGGAAAGTATACACCGCTTATGGCCGGTTCTTATATCTTATCGATCGTTCATTTGCCTAACTATCGGTTAAAATTTGACATAAGCTCCATACAAATAATGTCAAAATTCAACCAATGGTATAAGGCAAGTGAATGAATAGTAGGGTATAAGAACCGGCCATTAGATATTTTCAGGCCTAATGTTATGTGTTAACAATTACCACGTGCTGGCAATGAAAGAAAAGCGTCATGATGAAACTTGCACTTTGACATAACCGATATGACAAATCTGCTAAGCCGCCTTGAACAAGCGTAGCGGGTATACTTTCCATTCCCCCACAACAGGATGCAGAGCCCAGCAGTGGGACGTTTTTGGGCTGGTATTATAAACATATAAGTACACATGCTTAAAGTACATATTATATGACGCAGCACGACAAGGATGGCGGGTATAATGTCCGTTAATAAATGGCGAGCCCCAAACGCAGCAGTGGGACTTTGTCTTGTTATTATGCGTGAACTGCCACTCATTTGCCTGATTTTATTAAACCTACCCTCAACCAGACATTCGTATTATAATCCTAATATATCGTACATCGAAAATTTAAAATAGCTTTATTTGTAGTACTAATCAGTCTGATGTAATTGATATAGGTTAGTAATTGACCCAAAACTTTTCAACACTACTCTTTAAGCTCACATCGATACGATGCTGGACTTAAGCGGATTGTTTTAACAGTTTAATTAAAAACGATTAGTTGTTCTGTTGTTTGATAGGTTTAGTAATCTTGTTCAAAGGAACCGTTGCTAAGCTTTTGTTTTGATTCTCTGTACTTGAATTGTTTTATCAACAGCATAGTTCTTTGTTTTTCAATACTTTTCTTTTAGATTTCCGTAGTCGTTTTTGCAAAAATGGAAAGTTTTAAAATTGCCGTGTTCTTAGCCATCCGTCTTTTCACTTCAAATCCTTTCATTGTGTAGATTGATACGCATTTGTCTAGTTTTGTTATTTGTTTACTTGGTTGAAAGATTTCAAAGAACAATCAATAAAGAACTATCTGAGAAATATATCACTCTTGAATCCGTAACAAACATACAAAGTCACCTTCACATCTACACAGATAAAAGAAATTGCAGTGTCTGTTTGTAATGTCAAAATAACAGCTTTTATACAGTTTTATACAGCTTTCGTTATTTCGTTACGGAACTATAAAAATGTATTTCATGACAGAACCACCTCAAAATCTATTGAATCGGTGGGTAATGTTCAAGACAATTTTCAAGGGAAATATTTTTGAAATTCTACAATCTAGATTTTATTCCTAGTTTAGTTACATGTATGGTGGCTACTTCAGCTTACTTTTTTCACAATGTCACTACGTAACTTTTTAGACTAACGCGGTAGACTACATCTTCTATACATACAGTATAGATAAATAAAATTGGAGCATCTATTTGTAATGTCAAAATAACAGACTTTTATTAAATGCATAATATGGAAGTATATACGTTACTTATATAAAAAAAAACAATGTTTAAAAATTTTGTCCGTCTCTCTGTCTGGATGTTCCGGTTAATCTCTGAAACGGCTGAACCGATTTTGACGGGACTTTCACTATCAGATAGCTAATGTTATAAGGAGTAGCTTTAGGGTTCCGCCAAAAAAAATCCACGCGAACGAACTCGCGGGCACTGCTATTTTTTTATATAATTATAATGAATGAAATGCTTTCCTATTTTACGGTGGATGTATGAAGTTACACGAAGCATCGCGTTAAGAACTCCCACATCCGCACAGCCTTCAAGTCTGTGACGAATCAGACAAATTGCCTACAGCCAGATTCTGGTAAACGTACGAGACATGTTGGCTTGAGATTGTGAAGAATAACATTCAGGGCTGCCACAATAATGGATGCCGAAGAGCACGCGAAGTGAAAAGGAAAAAGTAGTTACATAGTCCTCAGGCTCCAACACAGATTTAACGTTAGAATAATGATGATGAAAAACTTAGTAATTAAATATATAAGCACATGAATTTTTTTTTACAATATTGTTACGAGTGTGGGTCTCGAAATTAAAATACCGTTGGAATTACTATAGAATTTATTAGAACTAAACAAACACGTATAACATAGGTACAAATATAACTAGACACTACTAGTACAAACTGCACGATTCAATAACACGCGCAAACTCCGTCACTATATCGCTTGTCAAATGTACGTTTTACTCGTATCGTAATCGTCGCTTGACTGCCCCACCCCTCCGTTCGGGCATTGTTTTATAGTAAACTGTACAATACTTGCCAAATTTTGTTTTGTCCAATGAATAGAAAGAAGTGATACATTTGAAAAACAACTTACTTACCTACATATTTTTTTAAACTAGTATCTTAAAAGTTATTACTAGGTAGAAAACGTCGCGAGCCCTCCTAAAGCACCACATACTGCTGGTATTTTTTTTTAATTATTGTTATTAATATCTCTACGGACTCGAGTTCCGTACCCTTTTTTACTACTTAATTTCTATGAAAAATTTTACGACTCCATACACGCTTATTGTTTATTTTTGTTACTGTGTGTGACATTAATTTAGTAATTTTTATGTTGTGGTGTACCTTAAGAATAACTTATTATATTAATTTATTCTAATTTTAATACTAAACTTATACTAATGTAGAATGAATATGTTACATGCTCGTGTTGTGAGGAAGTGCATGTGCAGTGTTGGCCTTATATCTATACTTATATATAGTCCTATCTAGTGCCATGTGTGTTGTTTTTTTTTTCTTTTCTGTGCCTGTACTGCTGGTATTAATAAAAGCAACTTTTAATAGCTTCAATTTCCTCAATAAAACACAAAGGACGCCCCTTATTACATTAATCAATGTTTTAATATTACTTAAAACGGATCTCTTTGTAAATTCATCTAGATAGAATGGTTTTTGATTAAACTAATTGATTAGAAATGTCATTTTTTTCCCAAAATGATTTCAATTTTATTTCTTGACGTGAAATTTATATATAGACGGGTCTTAGGATTTTTCTGTCACGAAAAAGCATTACGGCCGCATGGAGGAGCGGCACAAATTTTGACTAGACGTGGTGAGAGGCGAAATAATTTTAGAGTAGACTATGAAGCGTTTTTTGGTTCCGGATCGAATTCAGTTTCTTTGTTTGATAAAATAAAATTTGTTTAAATAAAAAATGTATTCATTAAAATGTACTTAACCTGACCAAATCATAATTTGCAGTAAACCTGCGAAAAATCGAAATGTGTGTTGGGACACATAGTAGAAGTGAAACTTCAACGGACAAATGGCAAAACGAATCGCAACAAAATTTTAACTTGAAGTTTTACAGGCAGTTTTTAAATTAGACACGTACATTAACAATCTGCCTGTAAAACTTCGAGTTAAAATTTTGTTGTGATTCGTTTTGCCACTTGTCCGTTACCATCCCTTTTTCCACTTGTCCTTAGTAGTTTTTTTGTTAAAATTTCTTGTATGCCCACCAAATGCGCCAAGCTGAACTTGTACCAGTGCTATATAATGGCGCCCATTTGGAGGATGTACCAGACCTATCCTGTAAGACTTGTGTCGTGTGTTTCTTAATATTGCTGTTTTTAAACTCTTAATAAATAATATGTATTTAATCTTTTTACGTCTGTTGTGGTATACATTTTTTTTCTTCTCTTTTATACTTTCTTTTCACTTTGTATTTTATTATGTTTGCTTCAATGTCTGTGTATGTCACTTTAATGGCCCTAGCGGAAGATCAGAGCTGGTTAACCTAACTAGCAACATGCTGAGCTAGGACCAATTTAGAGCTACACTTGCTTGGTTTTTTTTACTGCATGTTACATTGTACATTTATTTATTTATGCTTGTGTAATGTATTCTCATTTGTATTGTAGTTCTAAATAAATGTTTTCTTTCTTCTTCTTTCTTTCTTTATTAATATTATGAACAAAGTTTTAAACAAAAATAAGCTGTGTTTAAGTTGTTCAGTTCAGTGGTTAAGGCATCCACGTCTCATTCTGTTAACACGGATTCGAATCCTATCAATGACCCTAGGTATAAGGAGTCAACTAATTTTTAGGTACATTTGACTTTTTATTTAGATCGTATTTTTGAGTCTAAGTAAAAAAAAAACCAAATAGATTAGAAGATAATTTAATGTATATTGACCCAAGTTGTGATTTTTACGAATTCTATTCTTCGTATAATGAGGCTGTACCTACAGGATACCTGTATACTGTTTGCCAGGTGGTAGGATATTGGCCCGTCTGAATAGCTACGACCCCTGGTGTAGAGTAAGCCACCATAACAACTTTGAGTGGTGTTCCGGCATCAGTGGCCAGGTTCCAGTATCCCTTAAGGGAGAAACAGCGCATTTGTAGCACCTTTGGTATTGCAAATGTCCTTAGGCGATGGTAACTACTTTAACTCAGGCAAGCCTGTCTGGTGAACTTATACATACATACATACATAACTTCACGCCAGTTCCCTTGCGGGGTAGGCACGAACAACAGAATTGAATAATTAATTAATCTGGTGAACTTATGCAATCTAAATAAATTTTAAAAATATGCGTCAAGTGGAGTACAGCGCTCGAAAATGTTCAAAAGCGTCCGAAATTTCAGAGAATTCAAAACGTCTCCATACTTTTTATAATTTAAGAAATTTAGAACCATAATATAGCAAAACCTATTTTGCAAGTTATTTTAAGAAAGAATTTTTTCCACATACAATGTACTCGTATTGATAGTTAAGATTGGTTCTAATGCAAATGACATGTATCAACTACAAGCTATCAAAAATTTAATAAATTAGATTTACTATTTAAATACCCAATAAAACAATTTGGATTGCAATTCAATTTCTAGATGTATGTAGTTTTTAAAAGTCACATCGTTATAAAACATAATTATAGAAAAAATCATAGTTCTGATACTAAAATTATATTTTTAAATTTATTTTGTATGTGCGCCATAAAGAAATATTACACGTAATTTTTTTTCAATTGAAACAAACGCACACTTTGTCAACTTTACTATCGCCAAAGAGTCTATAGAAATAAATTCCGTTAGATAAAGTTATCTTAAGTGACTGTATAAATACTTGGAACTATTTAAGTAGTTAAGAAGTTAGATACGTTTATCTTAAGTTATTCCATTAATATTTATTCCATCCGGTAGTTGACAGTATGAAAAATATAGGCAGATTTTTATATATATCGTAGATTACGATCTAAACATGTCAAAAATAAACTGTTTTAATTAAAATAATAAATATTAATTTATATTTTTGAGAAATAAAATCGTTACATTGCAGCCATTAGTCACGTGACAATGAACGCCAATCAGAGCGCGTGACGTCATAGTGTGCAAAACACAACAAGTTGTTAATGAATTCTCATTGAAAATTCATCGTTTTCCAGTAATTTTGCTGTAAAATAATAGTATTTCCATTGTTATACACTGTGTTCATACGACTAATACAACCAGTTATAATAAATGTAAGTTTTATAAAAGCAAATACCAGTAGGTAATTTGCCAAAAATCGACGTTGTTATGCTGGGTGCCTTTTTCGCAACTAACACCAATTGGTGCCCTTAAAACTTCTGTGTAAGTATATAACATCACAAACTACTATGGATACTACGTATTATAACATTAAACAATAGCACCTAGTGTTAAAATTGTAATTAAGATTTGGCAAAGTATTATTTTTTAATAATTATTTTTGAGGTTATGATAATTTTAATATTCGTAAATGTTGATGCTAATGGTGAAATTTCTTTTGTAGATCATCGCGAGTATGTTATGATGACGCCATAAGTTATATGCATTTGAAACGTGATTGCAAACTCCTGTATTGTAAAGTGTAAAATATACCCAGATCATAAAGTGCTATCGAAATTATCGTCATTGCAGGAGTGAAGAACCAGTATGCACTTCTGCGGATTGTTATTGGAAAAAATCGGAAGCTATCACAACTGTGAACCAGTTTAAAATTTGTAGTAGTAACCCTAGTTTACCATCAAATTCAAATGTACTTATAAGTTTTCAGAAGTAGGACAAAAAATGAAACTTGAGGATTGTGCATTATTTAAATATTAACATAATCCTGTTCTCAGTGATACAGCCAGCACTTATATGTATCAACTTGTTTTAAAATATAATGAAAAATGTGAGTCATTTTTAAGAAATGCAGTAATATCAGATGCTGTCATTAAAAAATTTAAGTGGAAACAAGGGAGTAATTTAAAAGCGGTCTTTGGCATGAATTAAGATATGGATGGATAACAGCATCACAGGCTTTTGAAGTAAGTAGATGCAAGACCCACAGTCAGAGAAAATTTGGAGCTGAAACTTCATAAAAAAATTAAGAAATGTGGTCTCATATTAAGTCAACAATATCCAATGACTGCTGGTTCACCGGATGGTACATGTGAAAATTGCATAGTAGAAATTAAGTGTCTCTACAGTACAAACCATATTCAAATTATATTAAAGATGGGAAGCCTACAAACAAATATGCTCAATTACAAATATAAATATATTTGACTGCTGTGGAAACATGTATATTTTGTATAGCGGATCCAAATTTTTCTAATAGTAAAAAATTTAAACTTTCTGTATAGCAATCAGTTATGAATATGTTAATGATCTTATTACTGACAGTTTGTTACCATTTTGGAAATGCCATGTGTATCCATTACTTTATCAAAGCATATAAAGTAACCACTAGGTAGGTTCTGATATCATCATTTTGTAATAAAATAAAACACAAAATGATTTTGGAGTTTTATTTAATGAGGCAATCTTATAAATTAACTAAACTACCATGCTCTAGGACTAGGGTAATTAGGTTAGTTCATGACTACTTAAAGCCAGTTCCTATATCTTTCTATTCACTCACACAACCATCAGTTGAATCTTGACATTATTTGTATGAAGCTTATGTCAAATTTTAAGTGATGGTAAGGTAAAGGAACTCGATAAGATATATGAACCAGCCATTAGTGGACTTATCATCTATGAAGTAAAATTGTTCATGGAAAAGATATTTATTTACATATTTTTTATTTGTATGAAAGATTTGATCTGGATGTATTGAGTGGAATGGTGATAGTGAGGACTCGGTGTGAGTAACGGATGAAGTATATAAAGACAGAGTGTCAGTGACTTCTTCCATTATTAATTTCTTTGAAACTGCTTATACTGGATCCAGATGGCCTTAATGATTTCACAGAATATTTCACTTAAAATGGAAATGAAGAAACTGATTTTTGTGAAGACTACTAGTGATCCTGCCTGGTCCACAGTCTGGCTTAGCTTAATACTGGATTGAGTAGCTTTACTTCTATATTTATGTGTCATCAGTACTTAAACAGATTTATTTGCTGTTCTAAGACCTTGTAAACCTTCTTCCTGGGGCAAAACTGAAAATAAATTGACAATATTATTATTAGATTGTTTCAAGAAAATTAATATTGGAGCTACTCACTATTAATGTAAGAACCTGTGGTTGTGTTAGAAGTATTTTCAAGAATTAAACTAGCACCACTGGCTAATATAGTAGTACTTTCAACTGATTTATTTACACACTTTCATAATAGCATCATCTTTTGTTCTTTATTGTTATATATGGTCGATTTATTACGGCCGTTTTCAATAACTTATCTAAGATTACAGATAGATCGCTATCCCCGACCATTAGTAACAGTAAATCTATCCCTTGTTTGCGTTTCACAATCAAGGATAAGTGCTATCTATCCATAGCTAACGATAGATAGCTTCTTCCCTCTCACTTATCCAAGCCTCTTGAAACGTTCCGTTCTACGATAACCATTTAACGACGTTACGCTTAAAACTAGACATTTTTTTTATTTTTTATTTATTTATTGTATTATTTACAATAATAAATTACTTTTTTACAACGAAAAATCAAAAGATAAATAGGAATATTTTTTTTCATTTGATTTACCGTGCTTTTTAATAAAATCAATAATGAAACGAAACGTGTATGGTTTAACAACCGGCAGTTGTCATTTTGTGTTTTTGTTTTGTTTAAACGCGTTTCACGACTTCCTTGTATCTTATTTCTCATGTTTAATTTTGTGTAGAATAAAATGAAACCTGTAAGTATCTATAAACTACTTTGGTGATAATTTATGTTACATTCCGTTCAAGTTTTGATAGAAATGTGTTTTCAGTCAACAAAATCAGCGCCGATGTCAAGAGATGAGACAATGTTGCTGATACTACTTGTGGCGGCCAATAAAATAATAAATAATAAGGCAACAAATGCCACTAACAACAAATTAAAGGAACAGGCTTGGCAAACCTTGACCAATAAGTTTAACTCTTCGGTCACAAGTTACCCGTGAACTCCAGTGCAACTTCATTTGAAATGGGAAAACTTAAAGAAATCAGCTCGCAAACGCTGTGCAAACATGAGGAGCATCCTTCATAAGGTTTGTGATTTTAATTTATTGTTTAATCACGTTGAATTTAGTTGTTTTGAGACAGGTACTTATTTAAAATAATTATGCTCTTTGTTACAGACTGGAGGTGGTAAGGACTACTTTCCACCGGATGAATGGCTAGATAAAGTAGCCTCACTCTTGGGCAGTACATGCTAAGGGTTTTCTATGGAGTTTGGTGAAGATGTGGCCACAATTGAAACAAATTTGAATATATATATATATACACACACACATATATATATATATATATATATATATATATATATGTATATATATATATATATGTATGTATAAAAATATATAAATTTGCATATAGTGATGGGTGATGTTACAACTATTGGTGGGGAAACAAGTGGTGATGGTGTGTGTTGGTGGTGATGAGGAGAAATTGTCAAAAGAAATACAAATTCTTGAGACACCTCCCCTAAACAGAATAATTGGTTTTTAAACAGGGCTAGCGGTAGTGGTAGTTTGGTAGGTTGTTGTTATGTTACTTATAGAAATTATTTGTTTAGGGAAAGGGGTAACACAAACAATAATTAGTGCTGATAGTCAATCTCATCTACTCGAGACAATAGAAAATAAATTATTTTAATATGCCGGGTAGTCAATGAATGTTAATGAATTAACCCCAAATGTTATAATTTTTGCATTAGTTATGTAGCTACGTTAAAGCTTTCTTTTTGTAAAGCTATAATACTAATTATTAACATCTATATTACATTCAAAGTATCATTAAGTCCAAGTATTTATAGCAATTTTATTAACTTGTTAACCCTTTTTTTTACAGTCAAACAGAAACACAAGATGGAGGAGAAATGTAAACCGCGCATAAGTAGGGAAAATGCTTTGGCAGAGTACCTTATAGCGAAAAAGAAAAAAAATTGACTTAGAAAATTAGGAAAAGGAGATTTTATATATTAGCTAAATATATTTAAATTCAACAGGCAAATAATTTATATGTTGTATATTATGTAGCAATTTAAATTATAAGAGAGGTAATTTTTTTTAACTTAAGTGTAGAATAGAATATGTATATGAGTATGTGTATATGAATTAAAACATAATTTTTAATGAAATTGTTTCATTTAAAACTGATTTTAATCTTAAATCATTAGACATAAATATAGCAAAGCTAAATAAAATGAAATCATATGACACAATGCTATCTTTATTTTGGAAATAGTCAATATTTTTATAATTATCTTTGAAAGTAATTATTTATTAGTAATTGCCTTTCAGATGCACATTCTGAAGGAAAGTTATTATTATCAACTATATTATTTTCCTGTGATATTATAATAGGCACTGATATCTCTGGCTTTATTTCTTCCAAATTCATGCTTCTGGCCATATTATGCAGAATAGCAGTGGCTACAATAATGGCTTGCAATTTCTAATTTTAATCTGCTTTTCAAATGCCACTACAGAAAATCTTCTTTTCCAGACACCAATGCACCTGCAATAATAATGTTTCACTTATATAATGTTACATTAGATAAAATTACTTAAACTTATAATATAAATATCTATTTATGAATATAAATATCAATTACTTGTCTTTAATTATTACTTTCATAAGCATATTACAACCTAAAAAGCCATAGTATGCATTTTGAATTCTGAACAGTGATACTCTATGTTGGACTATGTATAAGACAAAATATGAACTAATGTCAAGATACACAGCCATTATTACTATCAAAATTCTGTTACACTAAACAAAGCTTACCTCTCTATAGTATTTCTTGTTTTTATATGTGATTCATTATTTAGTTGCTCAGCTGGAGTATTTGGATTAAGTAATGGTGTCAGAAGATAAGGTTTACATGGATAGCCACTATCATCAAGCAACCAGCGATTCCCAAGCCCACCTTGTTCAGAATGATCTGTTAAAAATAGTATTTTTATACAATCCAGTGCCATATTCAAATAATAATAAATGTGTCACATATTATTCCTCAATAAACATCCAAATTTAAAATACCTTTTAAATCAGAATGGTTAAATATAGTTGCATCATGAGTCGATCCTGGCCACCGAGCAACAACATTTTGAAACACCAATGAGGCATTGCACACAACTTGGACATTGATAGAGAATGTTCCTTTTCTATTTCTAAATTCCTCTCCTATGCTGAAATCTGCAAAAAACATTATTTTTTGTGACCTATAAATAGGTATAGATAGATACTTGGTGTGGATAAGTATAGATATACAATAGGAGTATATGTAAATTTAAGAGTGTGAAATACTTATTAGGTGAATGTATTAATATATGACTGCCATCTATGACACCATGTACTCTGGGAAACCCAGTAATATTATAAAATTCTTGTTGAGTGTGACTTTGTAATATAACAAAATTTGGGTATAATTTTGCTATAGCTTTAGATACATCGGAGACAATACCACTAGCAGATGCTATTAACACTCCAATAAAATCTGCAATAGACACTAGCATGGTACCCAATGCATAGATCAGTAGAGCCAGAAGCAACTGATGAAGGGGAGATATACCATGATTCTTGGAAAACTAAAACTTAATTAAAATTTGATATCACAAATGTAGAGGTACTTAAGTTAATGTAAACATTAAAATTAATCTCACCTTTTAGATTTTACACTCAAATAGGGTTGTATTAAATTTTTTAATTCATTTACAGCACTTTTGTTCAGTCTTCTGTATGCAAATTCGTATTCATTTAAATATAATTCACACATGGTTTATACTTCTTCTGTAACCTTGTGCTATCGGTATCACTGTCACTGTCTTCATCACAATCAATTATCATTTGAAATAATTCCATATGGCTATCGTCGCTACCAAAGTATTCCAATTTCCATTATTAATAGAAATTACTATTTATTTTCAAAAAGTCAAGTTAGCTACTGGCCGATTTTGACAGATAGGCGATTGACGTTACTAGAGATAGCTTCGTCTATCGGAGAGTAACTTGAAACTTATATTGAAACGCAAGTAAGCGTGAAATGTATGACCGTTCCTATCTCTAGTAAGCTATCCGTCCTCCGTTCGGTAGATAGCTGGTTTCGATAGGAAATGCTATCCGTGGATAGGTTATTGAAAAGCTAATAAGGACAAAAGGATAGATTTGGTTAACTTTAGTAACTTAAATGACGGATAGATAGCTTATTGAAAACGGCCGTAGACTGCTACAAGTTCGCTTTCTTCTATCTGTCTTACAATCAAATTTACTAGGTAAACAGCTTGGTTTCAAACGTAAGTGTGATACAGATCCCATTATTTGATATTATACGTAATTTTCCATATCATTTGGTAACGTAGAATTATAAATAGGGCTGATAAACACTTACATCAAAATGATATTCACAAAAATGTGGCCACTTTCTCCTCATTTGTTTACCCCTTAGATACGTAAAAAAACAGTTTCTGTGGTGTTTTTATCGTTGTACTGATACACTGCGGTACTGTACAATGTTTGTAATAATTAGTATTCATTTATTATTATGTATTTTTTAAACTTTTGATAACACTTCAACCAAACAGATGTTTGTTTTGCACACCGTGACGTCATGCGAGACGCCATGACAGCTTGACGCGTTTTCGTTGCGAAATGTCAAAATGTTTATAAAATTCCTAAATAAAATATGTTCATGTTGTTTTTTTACTGAAATATTAATATTTTGACTAAAATAGACCATAAGGCACAATATAAACCTATTTCACAAAAGGAGATGAAGTGAAAGTTGTTTCTGAGGATCGTCGTAAGTCGAGATCCATTGCCTTCGTCTACCCTCATGGAAAGCAGGCGTGACAATATGTACGTTTGTAATTAATTAAAACTCTAATTTAAAATGTTAAACTGGTGACGTGATCTGGCTAGTGCACCGTGGTATTTTATAAAATGATTTGTCTTCATTGCACGTCCCGTTTCTAGCTCTTTCTATCATAATCGTATAAGTGATTAGACTATATTATTTCTTGTAGAGGCTGATATAATGTCAGCAACAGTACTGATCACATTTGGAGCACTTCTTGGAATCGCTAGTGGACTTCAACTTTTGTTCATAGCGATAGTGGAGACTGCGGTGGCTTGCTTGAATCTCTGGCTTGTATCTGATGTGTTTAAGGTGGGTATGTTTAATACTAAAACAGAAAAAAACCACCAAATGCAAGGATCATTTCGCGTTCAGTGAAGAGTTCCACAGTTACGTGAATATTTCCTTTCTTGCTATTTTTTTTATCCGTGCAGTAACGGAGAAATAATACAATTTCCTGCGGCCGGGCGGCCTGTCGTAAGAGGCGACTAAACAACCCCCAGCCACGTGGTAGGGTATTTGACCGACTGGATGGCTACCCCCCTGGTCTAGAGCACGTCGCCATAACAACTGAGTTGTGTTCCGGCTTTGTGACCAGGTTCCAGACTCACTTAGAGAGCAGCAGCGCATTTGTAGCACCTTTGGTGTTGCAAATGTCCATAGGCGACGGTAACCGCTTTTCATCCAGTGGGCCGTCTGCCTGTCTGCTGAACTCCTGCAATAAAATTAAAAAAATTACCATGTCGTATTAAAGTGAACTGTAAACCGTAAAAAATTGGGGGAGCGAAAATTTAATGATTGAATTGATTTACGTGTTTCATTTTTTCACAAATTTAATATAAAAATATAAGTATATGTTTTGTTTTGTTTTGGTGTTGAAACATTAGGTCCATGGGGTCCGTCGGCAAAGAGTTTCTTCAAAGAAATTTGCAAGAAACTCTTTGATGCCACCCGTGATCAGAAGGCTGGCTCATATTTCGCCCAACAAATAAGCATCGCCATACAGCGCGGCAATGCAGCCAGCCTTCTGGGCACGCTCCCATCTGGCAGCGATTTGTTACACAGTCTATAATCGCTTAAGGCAAAATTGGTTAAATGTGATTGAGGTGAGAATATATTATTAGTATAAACTTAAAAAAAACAATCGAGTATATGTTTTAAATATTAAAACAGCAAGAATCGAGAGTGACACGTGGATCTATCTAATATATAATATGATATAAATTTGACAATGAATTTGTTTGGATATTCGTTTTTCCTTTGTATCCTCAAGTTCGGCTTTTATTAACTTGGATGAACACAAGTTAACTTGATCCCGGAAAATTGTATAATAACCGTGAGATAAGGATAATAAATTTACCCAAATAAAGCTGTAGTACTTAATGCAAAATATATTTCATATGGATAAATATTTATTCCAGGCTTCAGATGTAGGAGGTTCGATTGCTATCCACACTTTTGGAGCTTACTTTGGTATTGGCGTTAGTATGGCTCTAAGGTCAAGAGGAGAAGACACGACTACACCAACGACGAATGGACATCACGTCACCTCTGTGAATCTAAATGGACCGACCTATGTTTCTGATGTTACTGCGATGATTGGTAAGCAAATTAAGACTGTAGTTCAGTAAGCCACTACATAATCTGTTGTAGTTGATCATATGCTGTTTGGTCATGAATGTTCATCAAATAGTAACGAGTATGTACAACAAGAGTCTACTTGAATTATAGCTGTAGGTCAAATGTGAGAATTTTTAGAGTACATCGTAGGCATAAAATATAAACATTTGTTTGAGGCAAGAGTCAAACAACATGCGAGCAATCTAGAAGTGAGTATTTATACATACATACATACATACATAACTTCACGCCAGTTCCCTTGCGGGGTAGGCACGAACAACAGAGCGCCATTTAGGCTTATTCTTACACACCTCACTAGCTTCTTTGACATTCATAACTCTTTTCATGCACGCTCGTCTGTTTTTAAGGCTCCTGACATCACCTTCTGTTAGCACGATCAATTTGATCATGGAAGGTGTGTCGTGGCCTTCCACGACTTCTGCATCCATCCATTTTTGCATTGTATATCTGTTTAGTCATTCTTTCCACATGCCCAAACCACCGGAGCATTACTTTCCTTACCTTCACCCCGACATTCTCTTTCAGACCAACTCTCTTTCTTACTTCGGTATTACGAACGCGGTCCGCGAGCGTCACTCCGCAGATTTTGCGCAGTGCTCGCAACTCGACCGCGTTTATTCTACTTTCATGCTCTCTCTTCCATACCCAACTCTCGCTTCCATACGTGAGCGTAGGTACCAGCACCGCGTTATGTATGGCAAGCTAGGCCTTCTGGCTGAGGTTCTTAGCGCCTAGAAGTTTACCTAACGCTCCATTCACACTATTCCCCAAATTCACTTTTCTTTCTATATCAGCGGTGTACCTTCCATCCCTGCTAAAAGCACATCCAATATATACAAACTCACTCACTTGCTCCAGCATAACATCATCTACCATTATCCTTGCATTCGTTCTGGTTTCTTCTCTTTCAAACACCGTATTTATAAATCACTAATATTGGATATCTATAATTGAATATGATATAACCGCAAAGACACTGTAATGAGGATTAATATCATCAAAGTAATAAAAAGAAATTATATGTAAATTACATAATATACTTCATAACCGTATAATTGTATAGATGGTATATTTTTTAGGTTCAATCTTCCTATGGATATACTGGCCCTCATTCAATTCTGGACTGACCACTACAGATGCCGAATACCAGAGAGCAGTTGTGAATACCTATTTATCATTAGCTGCTGCAACGGTAAATAATAATAACTTACATACTTTTTGACACTCGTGTCATTAGAATTTTAAAACTATAGATCGATAAGGTAACTTTTATTGTAAACCAAAAAATCAAATAAAAAAAACAAGTGTAAATTTATTAAGTGGGCGATCTTACGTATTGTTAAGAGTTACAGGACTCGAATTAAAATGCCGTTGGAATTACTATAGAATTTATTAGCGCTATACAAATATGTAGAACACAGGTACAAATATAGCTGGACACAACCAGTACAAACGTAATACACGATACAATAACACGCGGAAAGTCCGTCACTATATCGATTATCGAATGTACACACGTCTTGCCTCGCTTGCGATTATCGCTTAACTGCCTCACCCTTCCGTTCGGGCATTGCTTTATACTGTACAAATACAATATGTGTCGTCACAATACTCGACCGCGTGGACTGAATTTTCCAAGAATCACACCTGGATAACGACCATCATTAAGATTACAATACACAATGGGTCGCCCCTCAAATTACAAATTTTAAACACAAAGTAAACGAAAGAACTCCAAATGCGGGAAGGTAATAAACTGCAGGTGTGAATCGGTCTTTGCCGGTCGTAACAGTATGAAGGTTGACAAATAAGTGAATAATTGATCTCATATCAACCATGAGACAGCTATAACACCAGTAAATAAAACACCTGAAGTTGCAGAAACGTGGTTAATAGTTGAAGAAACGTGTACAGATTTCAAAAACCAACTTACGGAGAAGAGGTTACATGGAGCAAAAATTCTGAAACCCTCATCTGAATACCAGAAATTCAATAATAACTGTCTAAATTGTCTCTGAGCTCTAATCACTGCACTCACTAAATTAACTAAAAATCTATTAGAATAAGTTGCTTAAAAAAGTAAAGGAGTTTGCTCATGGCGAAAATCAAATATAATCTAACTCAGCATATACTTTTCCCAGGTTACGACTTTTGTGCTATCAGCAGGCGTGAACAAATATCCAGGAAGGTTTGATATGGTGCATATCCAGAACTCTACTCTGGCTGGTGGAGTGGCAGTGGGTTCGGTTTGCAACATGCATATCGGAGCTGGTGGGGCCATTGCAGTTGGAATTGGTGCTGGTGTTATCAGCGTAATAGGCTACAGATTCCTGACAGTAAGTTTTACTATTTATTCGTTGAGAGAAGTGTCTGGCTCTATACTATCAAATTCAAAGAAATGACCATGTCATCCTTACTCTTGCTTTGCAAGTAACCATACGATATATTCCTTATACGCTAGGATGTGGCTGTTGTGAAAATGAGCACACAATACACAGGTCGCAATAAATAGCTGAGTAAGTCATATCGTATATTTTATAATAATGCCCTCCTCTCTGACGAACCAGTCTGTCAGAGCTGGTTTACTGTACTTTTTTTATTATAACACATTTATATAGAACCTTGCATTCTTTCTTAATATTAGTTAATTATTATAGTGTATTGAGATTTATTTTCTTATTTATAACTTAATCTAACTCTTGGTATATATATTACTAGCTGTACCCGGCAGACGTTGTCTTGCTATTAAAAAATAAAAATCTAGAAACCGATTGCAGTGCCATCAACCGGGATCAATTGTTAACTTGAACCATTCTCGAATTTACTTGAAAAAAATTCATCAAAATCGGTCACACCGCCAAGGAAGTGTTCAGCGGCGCCACCTACCGGGTCCAATCGTGCATCTAAACCATCCCGGGATCCACTGGAACACACACAAGATTAATTCACCTAAATCCTGGAACCCGATTGCAGCGCCATCTACCTGGTTCAAATTTGAATCTTAACCATTCCGGGACCCACTTGAACACACACAAAAATAATTCACCTAAACCAGACAAATGAAAATGAGTTTAAATGCAGCCACCATTGCCGAAATCGGCCGGGAAAGATCATAACAAATGAATGGCTAGAGTGATGTTGCGACTGACGTTTTTTTAAAGATCATTTTTTTATTGATGAATATCATATTTTACAACAATAACAATTGGTCCAGCCGTTCTTGAGTTATAAATGGTGTAACTAACACGACTTTCATGGATATAGGTATATATCAGCGGCCCCGACAGACGTTGTCCTGCTCTGAAAAAATAAAAATCTAGCACCCGTTCCAGCGACACTTACCGGTTCTAATTGTGAATTTAGACCATCCGGGGACCCCACTCCAAGATACAAAAAACAAAATCACCAAAATCGGTCCACGTGATTAGGAGGATTCTAGAACCCGATCTCAGCGCCATCTACCGGTTCCAACGGGATAAAAAGTATCCTATGTCCGTCTCCTAGTTCTAAGCTACCTCCCCACCGCTTTTCAGCCAAATCGGTACAGCCGTTCTTAAGTTATAAATAGTGTAACTAACACGACTTTCTTTTATATATATATAGATAAATATTTGGAAGAAAATGAAAGAAAAAAGATTAGATTAAACTGTAGGTACCTAAGTATACTAGTCTACAAGTTAATTCATAACATAAAATGAATCATTATCCAAAATTTAATTACTTAAAGTTAACAAATCCATCATGTTTTTATGTAAACCAAAATTCCTTTCTTTTTAATAGCTTAGAGGTAGGTAGAGTTTTTCATAAATATACACTATTTATTTTATCTATGTTTTTATTAATGGTCTTATTTAAGTTTCTTACAACAGAAGGGTGTGTTTTATTAGTACCACCATTTTTTTCTATGGTAACACGTAGGAGTCAGTGTAATTTGCTTATGTAATAATATACTTATTATCCGTACAGGAACGGAGAAAGAATACAATTTTTTTTTTTTTTTTTATTGCAGCAGTTCAGCAGACAGGCAGACGGCCCACTTAGTGGAAAGCGGTTACCATCGCCTATGGACATTTGCAACACCAAAGGTGCTACAAATGCGCTGCTGCTCTCTTAAAGGAGACTGGAACCTGGTCACTAATGCCGGAACACAATACAAGATTGTTATGGCGGCATACTCTAGACCAGGGGTGGTGGTCGCCATCCAGTCGAGCAAATACTCTACCACCTGGCTGTGGGTTGTTTAGTCGCCTTTTACGACAGGCCGCCGGGCCGCAGAAAATTGTATTCTTTCTCCGTTCCTGCACGGATAGAAACAATTTCCTGCGGCCGGATGGCCTGTCGTAAGAGGCAACAAAACAACCCACAGCCAGGTGGTAGGGCATTTGCCCGACTGGATGGCTACCACCCCTGGTCTAAAGTATGTCGCCATAACAACCTTGAGTTATGCTCCGGCATTAGTGACCAGGTTCCAGTCTCCATTAAGAGAGCAGCAGCGCATTTGTAGCACCTTTGGTGTTGCAAATGTCCATAGGCGATGGTAACCGTTTTTCATCAAGTGGGCCGTTTGCCTGTCTGCTGAACTCATGCAATAAAAAAACATATATATACTACGGGCCACTCTGGCTGAGTCCGTCTCAGGCACCCAAACCATAGAAAATAACTGAAAGTTCGTTTACAAAATTTACTATGCCAGGAAGGTTGACAAGACGTCCTTCAGACGTCTGTATACTGTCTGATAGACATAAAATAATTTTCAAAATAAAAACTAAAAGCTAGACGGTACAGTTAAAATATGGCGAGGACGGGTCATGTTAATGTTTAATAGGTAAATAGCTCTGAGCTTTAACCTTTCGCGTCAGGTCAATTATGCAAACGTGTTTTGCTAGTGAAGCAAATTTTTAATAATTTATTAATTTTGTTTGCTAAATTGAGCTCTTAATACTATTACTCTATCGGATTTATTCATATTCAGTTAGAGTAAATTTATAACCTCCCGTAACTCAATATGAATAAATCCGTATTTTTTATTGTAATTTTATATCTTATGTGTCCCTGCTCCAACTAGGATAACGCTTTTGTTAGTAACTGTGGCCAAATGCGTCTTGTTCATCTACATTATATTTCTACATATATAAACATTATTTGTTAATGTTTAACGTCATTAACAATTAATCATAATGTCACATCACAAATAACGCATTAAACGCTTAGCTGCATCTGTGTGACACACTAACACTATCCCAGATGAGCAGGGACATCATGTTGATTATGGCACACTTTTTCATAAACGTGGATTGTGAAGTTTGTAGAATTGCTCTTATTGCAATCTAGCATATGCCAGCGAAATTTTATTCGCGTTGGTATGATGACGACTATTTGATAATGAATTGCAATGGTGGTACCAAAACAACGAGACAGCAGTGCCGTGCCATCTTTTGAGATATATTCGTCTCCCTTCAAAAAATGTTCTGCAGAGGGAATTACTCTCAATGAAACTTTTGAATATAAATGTCCTAAAGAAACAACGCTATTTATAGGGATAAAATATATCCAAGTCACGACCCGGTATATATGTTTGGAAGTTGATCAATCCGGTCACTATCAACAATGACCGGTCTGTATACATAACGTCCGTATCAAGTGGGCAATATAAATAAAACTATATGATTAATCACTTTTTAGTATAATAACACAGATGAACTACGATCTTTTGGTTATTGAGGTTAGGGTTCACATGACACTTTTGGTTATAATTTTAGATATAAAGTGAATTTTGGGTGGTTATAAAAATAGCTCTCGAGTTCATTTTTTCAGACCTAATTTTTTTTTTATTACAGGAGTTCAGCAGACAGGCAGACGGCCCACTTTATGGAAAGCGGTTACCATCGCCTATGGATATTTGCAACACCAAAGGTGCTACAAATGCGCTGCTTCTCTCTTAAGGGAGACTGGAACCTGGTCACAAATGCCGGAACACAACTCAAGGTTGTTTTGGCGACATGCTTTAGACCAGGGGTGGTAGCCATCCAGTCGGGCAAATACCCTACCACCTGGCTGTGGGTTGTTTTGTCGCGTCTTACGACAGGCCGCCCGGCCGCAGGAAATTGTATTCTTTCTCCGTTCTTGCACGGATAAAATTACAAAAGATCGTATCTGTTCATAGTAAATAAAAGTACCATATAGCTAGCTATACCCTACCCTAAAAATGAATGAAACTTACATAATTCTTACGGAAAGGTAACCAACTGAATTTATCACATTGTTCGGCTAGAAGTAGGGAAATATTCATACTGTCCAGTTCAAATGATTAGTTAAAGTTATCTCAAACCATGATTTTTTTAAATGGGCCACGGGCCGTTATGCCTTATTAATATAGGCCGGCCAAAGTAATAAAATTTATCAAATTAACCGACGTTCTTGGTCATTATTCATAATGATCGGTCCACATTAATACTGCCCGATTAATCAAATTGCCCGTAATATATATGTAAGTACAAGCTAGCTCTTTGTCGAATTTCATTTAAATGCGTTTAGTAGTAATCACGTGATACTCTAAACTACAGATAGACAAAATATGTAAAAAATGTATTTTTGGAATCTGCTAGTCTGTATTAGCCCCCTAATTTTTTCTGTTTTAACTTCATTGCACAAACTCACCTCACTACAGATTTATTTATTTATGTGTATATAGATAGATTATACCCTATTTTAATGTGATAACTTATGGGGGGGTAAACCGCTTCGTTACGTAACGCGTTACGGCGCCAGTCTGTCTGGCTTCCCTTTCTCTCACGTATACGGCAGCGGTAGGCAGGCTAAGTTATCACTTCTGTCGGGCGTCCTGAGACGCACACGTTTTTTTAATAACAACTTTATATTACTCATGTCGTGTAAGGAGCCATACGAGGTCGTGGTGGCGTAATGGCTTGCGCTCGTGTCCCAAACGCAAAAGGCGCGGGTTTGTATCCTGGACGGAACGCATGCACCACTTAGGCAGTTTTCTGTACATATTGTTACAATTATCACGTGCTGTGAAGGACTGTGAAGGAAAACATCGTGATGTAATCCGCACATCGTGATAACCAATTCTTCAAAACTGCCACGCCGCCTTGGACAAGCGTGGCGGGTTACTGTCTCTTCCCCTATAGTGGAAGGCCCGGGCCCAGCAGTGGGACATTTGTGGGTTGTTATTATATCACTCATGTTGATTATTGTGATTTTTAGTTAGACGTGCATTGTGGGCTTTATGCAACTGCTTTTATTGATAACCTATAATGTATAATTTTACCTTGTACCTTTGCAGTAATTGATTTTTGATAACTCATGTAATATTTTATTTCGTGAAATATAAGGCATCTCCCGCAATACACATAATTATTCATTATAAAGTGATGCTAGCATATCAAATGTAGACGCTCCAATATTTGTACAGAATATTAATATTTTGCTCATCATTTTTATGATTTCATATATATTGGGATAAAAATGATTCTCCTATAATATAATCGTTATATTGGTTTGTCAGTATGTATAACATGGACAGTCTAACTTGATCGACTTAAAATGCCTGTTTTTGGGAAATCACCAAAGCCAAAAGATGTACCACTTTTTGAAGTGCAACTTCTTTAGAATCGTTGCGATTTGAAACTCGATGAATCGAAAAAGCGACGCTAAAATGAGATAAACACATATAAATCTATAGCACTAAGCGTACGAGAGAACGAGATACGAGTTTTACATAGCGCAGCACAGATTAGTGTTAATAAGACCGATGATTAAACGTAGGTCCAATTTGGACCGAAATAAAACTGATAATATTTTTTTGACAAAAAAAGAGAAGAATTGAAAATGTATATAAATAAATACTTAAGAAGTTTATTTTTAATTATAATAGTTGACGGATGTAAGCTAAATAAATTGTATTTATATTAATAAAAGTTAAAGAATAATTATCTCTGTGTATATTCTTTGAAGTTTCACTTCTACTGCGTGTGAACTGCACAAACTTTTTTTTTTAATTTAAAGTCTTTTACGTCTGGCTCTTTTTTATCGTGAAGCTGGTGAAGGTACACGGGACTGCTCATGGAAAGTGGTTACCGTCAACTACAGACGTTTACAAGAGCAGGCGCGAAACTAACGTGTTGCCAACCTTTAGGATGGATAAAGAGGACGGAATGTGGGCCGAGATAGAGGGAATATAATATCATGGGATTCTCATAGAAGGGATGGAATATGGGATTGGCAGGTGGAATGGTATAGGGAAAATTGGAGGAGGGGTGACCGGAATTCTCACTCATCACACGAAACACGATTAGCTTGAACTAGCCTTGAGGCTAATTGTTTCACATCTACATTCTGTAAGAGTGTGGTACCACACTGATCGAGCCAGCCCAAAGAGCTGTGATCAAAGTAGCACCATCATGGCTCTACTAGAGCTTAGATAATTCTCCATGCAGGAACGGAAAAAGAATAGTAATTCCTGCAGCCGGGTGGCCTGTCGTAAGAGGCGACAAAACAAGGTGGTAACCACAGTCAGGTGGTAGGGTATTTGTCCGACAGGATGGCTACACCCCTAGAGTATGTCGCAATAATAACTTTGAGTAATGTTCCGGCCGGCATCAGTGGCCAGGTTCCAGTTTCTCCTTCAAGGCCTGCTGCACATTGGCAGGACCTCTGGTATTGCTAATGTCCATAAGCGACGGTAACCACTTTCCATCACAGTTAGGCCGTCAGCCTATCTGCTGTGCTTCAGCAATAAAAAAAAATTGGCAACTTATCAAAAACACATAAATATGATTTAAGTATATTGAATAATAACAACTTAAATTCCCCTTTACAGCCGAAACTAGCGAAAATTGGAATCCTGGACACATGCGGTGTGAACAACCTTCATGGCATGCCCGGTGTCTACTCCGGATTGCTGTCCATCCTCTTCGCTGCGATGGTTACAAATGAAGAATATGGAACCGAAATGGGCACAGTTTTCCAAGCTATGAGCAAGGTAAACGCAAAAGGTCAACTTTCTGTTATAAATTTTTTCATAAAAAATGTTCATAAAATGAAAACTGCTATTATCAAACTATGTAAAATTTTTAGAGGACCAAATGGCAGCTATTTTGCATCGAACAAAAAAAGAATCACGTAAATCGGATCATAACTCTCAGAGTAATCGGTGTACATATGGAACGGAATGGAAATTTTTTCATAAAAAATGTTCATAAAATTAAAACTACTAAGCCAAACTATGTCAAATTTTTAGGAAACCAAATGGCAGCTATTCTGCGTCGTACAAAAAAAGAATCACGTAAATCGGATCATAAATGTTGAAGTAATCGGTGAACATACATTAAAAAAAAAAGATCCCAACGAATTGAGAACCTCCTCCTTTTTTTGAAGTCGGTTAAAAATAGGAGAGTGGTAGGACGTGGGTAGGACTTATTCTAACCAACTAAAAAAGGAGGATGTTCTAACTATTATTATTTTTTGTTTATTTTTTTCAATCAATAAATATCTTTATTTGCAAGAATATAGTTTATACAGGTGTTATACAAATGTAGAAGCACAGTACATTCTACCACATAGTGGTGTACAAAATAAATTAAAAATTACAATAAAATTAAAATTATAATTTACATAAATATTCTAATTTATAAAAAAAAAATTAAATTTTTGATAATATGTAAGCAATTAATGTCAAGAGAAAAAATAACAAATAGATACTAAGATTTTCCATATAGATAATAACGACAAGCACTTTTTTTAAGAAATTCATCTACAGTAAGTTTAGCCGTAACTTTTTGTTTCTTAGCCGATATTGGTGATTCATGTGGCCAAAGTACCTACTTCAGTATCTGTTTTCGGTGTATTGTAAACAAGTGAAGAACAACTTCTAATGCGCACTATAAATGTAATGTTTTATTAAATTAAATAAATTTATTAAAGCATTTTGGTTTCGGCCTTAGACCCTTAATAGAAAGACGGAGTCTCGGACTTCAAAAGTGAGGCTGGCTAAAGGATGCTGATTTTGGAATAGGATGCAAATCGCTATCGGTTGAATTTTGACATTACTTGTATGGAGCTTATGTTAAATTTTAACCGATAGTAAGGTTAGTAAACGGTCAGTAAGATATAGGAACGCGCCTTAAATCAAATTACTACGGAAAAAGGGACAATAGTTTCAAGTGGATAACTACTATTAACCACGCACGACGCAAACCACGTGTATAATTATTATAATAAAAATAAATCGGCTCACAAAGACACACAATGTATATCCCCAAATTAAGCAAGTTACGCTTGTGTTATTGGTAATATACAACGGACCACTCTGGGACCGATCCCAGACACCCAGACCATAGTAAATAACGGAGAAAATTCGTTTCCGAAATTTATCATACCAGGAATCGAACCAAGAGCCTCTGCGTTGCAGTGAGCTAAACCGGCAAAGTCTTAACCCGCTCAACCACAGACGCCGTCAAGTATACATAAGATCCATCTATACTTTTATTTCGTCTGAGGTGCTGACATACTAATATTTGAATTCAAGATATATACTCGTATGTACACATGATATGTAAACTTTGATCGGGCCGACTATTTAACTTCACATAAGGGATCTAGTATTGCGTGTTCAAATACCTATATCCACAAAACTAGGCAACACAAACTATTAAAATTCAAGCCAGGCTCGCAGAACAATCCCTTGAAGTTGGCAAGGATAAGAGCGTTATGTCTGGGGGTCCCTTAGGGCCCATTCTGGGTCCGAACACTTATGTTTGACATCGGAAAAAGAATAATAGTGGTAAGGAGCAGTGGGAAATGACGAAATATTTCTTTGCGATATTGTATGTATTCATTTTAATAGTAGGTAGGTATTTAAAATAAATAAATATACTTGTAATACTTATTTACTTCAGACTAGCTGATTCCCGCGACTTCGTCCGCGTGGTGCGGTTTTTTTAACTATCCCACGGGAACACCTTAATTTTTCGGGATCAAAAGTATCCTATATGTTGACCAGGGATATAAGCTACCACCATACCAAATTTCATTTAAATCGGTACAGTCGTTTCGGAGATTAGCCGGTACAAACAGACAGACAAACAGAGAAACAAAAAATTTGAAAAAAATCTAAATTAGTTCTATTTCACTTCTTATATCCCCCTGACTCGGTTTTTAGCATTTTTTTTTTCATTGTACAGAAATTCGACCTCTACAATTTTATTATATGTATAGACATATCTAAAATAATTAGATTTATTTATGTTAGATATGTATTATTTTGTACTTAAGCATTCCCTGTGGCTACGCCGTGGGTAGAACCCTGAAAAGTATCTCTATTTTACTAACATAAAAACCTATTTCGGTTTTATACTTACACACACGACTTTATACACGTTTACACTGGAACTTCCCGCGGAATTCCCGGGATAAAAAATATTACACATTTTATTACATAAAATGCTGCTATCGATCAGTGAAAAAGTAACATTGGAGTTGGATTTATTTTTCCATTTTAAATCATTCCCATAAAAATTTCCAGGGGTTTCCCAGGATAAAAACTGGCGCAAATTGTAAGTCTAAGAATTTGACATTGATCAGCGAAAATCGCATCGAAATCGGCCCAGTAGTTTTTTTTATTATTTTTTTAATTATCAAGACAACAAAATGATTACAACTCGTTGATTTTATACATAGCATAGAAAACCTCTGGGGTTTATATTAGTGCTATGGGTATCTACGTCCGTAGCATTATGTTTAGTTCAAAAAAAGGAATTTTGAGTTTTCACGTGAACCCCGAACAAACAGAGAAACAGACAAGAAATCTAAGAAAAATTGCATCGTGTGTGCGTGTATATATATATGGCCCATCAGGCTAGCTCGACGTTTCTTACAGGAATAACATATATAAGCTTTAACTTGTTAGCATAAAATTTTATAAGACTCGGTAAGTTTACTAAAAGTTCTCCTATCACAGGACACTGATGGAAGAACAGCGGGTAGCCAAGCATTGTATCAATTCATCGCTTTGGCTGTCACACTTGGAGTTTCACTCGTCTCAGGTTTTATTACAGGTAGGCTAGACGACTTTATGACGTATTATTTTTATTATAATTTTCCAATATTATTACTAATATAGATATTATTATGTGGTAAGTTTTAAAGCTGAGCTGTAGCATTATTCAGAATTGACCTTTTTCGCTACGTGACTTATCCATGACATGAAAGCTTTCTTACAATGATGACAATGCTCAAAAATATTGTACCCTTTTTATAACCGACAGGTTTGAGTACCTATTACAATTTCATGACACGCGAAACGTTCTCGGACTCTTTTACAATATGAGAGAGAGAGAGAGAGAGAGAGAGAGAGAGAGAGAGAGAGAGAGAGAGAGAGATAACTCTTTATTGCGCACCAAAACATACAATTACAAAAACAGACCATATTTACAATATTTTCTAGGCGATACAATAGGCGGCCTTATCGCTCAAAGCGATCTCTTTCAGGCAACCTAAATCAAAAACAAATTTGAATCGGGCGATGTAGGTGATGCAGGAAAAAGCAAGGGACGCATAAATACTCAAACTAACAAACAAATATACAAATACATACATATATACATAGTCATAAATATAATATACGTATACAATAATATATTACAAAATACATGTATTATTATAATAAATGTATTAGCATGATTATATTGTGTTAATCAGACATGGCTATTTATGGACAAATAGTGTTTTCTGAGTAAATTTCTAAATGTTGGTAAGGATTTGACCTCTCTGACAGTAAGAGGCAGCATATTCCAAAGTTTGACAGCCTGCACTGTAAAAGAATTATCATAATAGGATGAAGTGTGTGCAGGTGTCATAAGTTTTCGATACGTATCAGAGCGCAAATTGTGGGCAGTGGATAGGCGAAGGAATTTAAAACGTCCCTTAAGGTACTGGGGCCTATTAAGAGTAAATAATATATTTTGCAATATGTTGCTTTTCTAGATTCAAATTAAATAGCAATTTATTCTTAAAAATACTTGTCTAAATTTAGAGTGAAGATACGACGTAGAGTGGTTTAAATCAACATAATAAAATATATTATGATTATTATTTAGGGAATTAAAAATATAAATCAACTCGACCTTTTTTAGTCCATATTCTGCAAAAAGTCCTAATTACTAAAAATAATAACCCTCTACATCTTGAAGTCAGTGGCAAGTAAATCACAAATGATACTATATATATTGTTACATACATACATACATAACTTTACGCCAGTTCCCTTGCGGGGTAGGCACGAACAACAGAGCGCCATTTAGGCTTATTCTTACACACCTCACTTGCTTCTTTGACATTCATAACTCTTGTCATGTACGCTCGTCTGTTCTTAAGGCTCCTGACATCACCTTCTGCTAGTACACGATCAATTTGATCATGGATATTGTTACAACAACAGAATATTTCAAAATAAAGTTATTGATATGTTTTTCATAGCATCGACTTCAAGATGCTGTAGAATTTTATTTTGCTTCTTAGTTACTCTTGAAATCGGTTTCTTTTTTTTTAAATAAAATGTTTAGTCTTATTTCCTATTTCGTCGCCGTCAATACACCTAAATTTAGTCTACTATATGTCCCTCCTCATTCCAATAACAATTTGCCAGGTGGTAGGGTATTTGCTCGACTGGATGGCGACCACTGGTCTAGAGTATGCCGCCATAACAACCTTGTGTTGTGTTCCGGCATTAGTGACCAGGTTCCAGTCTCCCTTAAGAGAGCAGCAGCGCATTTGTAGCACCTTTGGTGTTATAAATGTCCATAGGCGATGGTAACCGCTTTCCATCAAGTCGGCCGTCTGCCTGTCTGCTGAACTCCTGCAATAAAAAAAAACAGAAGAAGGATGCTAGGAAGGACATACGACGCGTAAAAAATGTAACTCAGAAAAAACTAATTAGCAATCCGCACACATACTGTCATTGTAGTCTTCCTTCCTCGTTATAAACAGACATTATAATAAACCTTATAATAATATGAATATGATAATCAATTTAATCTTACTCGCTCGCGATTTTTAGAAACTTTATCCCATACATATTGGATATGTTTCTGTAGATAGAACATAGAAGTTCCGTCAACTGTAGCTAAATTAGCCCTTAACTATTATTATAATAATAACAGCCCATAAATGTTCCACTGCTGGGCTAGGGCCTCCCATTCTAGGGGAATGGAGAGTATACCCGCCACGCTTGTCCAAGGCAGCTTGGCAGGTTTGACACATCGGTTATCTCGATGGTGCAGGTTGCATCACGATGTTTTCCTTCACCGTTCTTAGCACGTGGTAATTGTAACAATATGCACATTAGGGCAGAAAACTGCCTAAGTGGTGCATGCGTTCCGGCCAGGATCGAACCCGCGCCCTTTGAGTCCGGGATGCGTGCGCTAGCCATTACGCTACCACGACTATATAGCCCTTAACTGAGAATTGCAAATTAATCAACCGAAAATAATTCACCACAAACATATATATAAAAAAGGCTAGCGGACTGTAATTCTATAGGCGGAAAAGAAAAGTAGAAAGAAAATTTTTCGTAATTACGAAATGCAGTTTACTAGATATTATTTTTTTTTACACTGTTGATAATAATAATTAATAAATACTAATAAATCAGCTGACAAACACACATAATATCCGCAAATTAAGCAAGTTACACTTGTGTTATGGGTAATATACAACGGACTATTCTGGGGCCGATCCCAAACACCCAGACCATAGTAAATACCGAAGAAAATTCAGTTCCGAAATCTACCATCTCAGGAATCGAACCCGGAGCTTCTGCGTTGCAGTGAGGTAAACCGTCAAAGGCTTAGCACACTTAACCACAGAGGCCGTCAAGTTTATGATTACAACTTAGCAACCAAGTGTTTTTAAATTTAAAAACATTACAAATATAAATTATGAATGGTTGTGAATGGAGCGTTAGGTAAACTTCTAGGCGCTAAGAACCTCAGCCAGAAGGCCCAGCTTGCCATACACAACGCGGTGCTGGTACCTACGCTCACGTATAGAAGCGAGAGTTGGATATGGAAGAGAGAGTATGGAAGTAGAGTAAACGCGGTCGAGATGCGAGCACTGCGCAAAATCTGCGGAGTGACGCTCGCGGACCGCGTTCGTAATACCGAAGTAAGAAAGAGAGTTGGTCTGAAAGAGAGTGTCGGGGTGAAGATAAGGAAAAGAATGCTCCGGTGGTTCGGGCATGTGGAAAGAATGCATGATGGAAGAGTGACTAAACAGATATACAATGTAAAAGTGGATGATGCAGAAGTCGTGGAAGGCCACGACACACCTTCCATGATCAAATTGATCGTGTACTAGCAGAAGGTGATGTCATGAGCCTTAAGAACAGACGAGCGTGCATGACAAGAGTTATGAATGTCAAAGAAGCAAGTGAAGTGTGTAAGAATAAGCCTAAATGGTGCTCTGTTGTTCGTGCCTACCCCCAAGGAAACTGGCGTGAAGTTATGTATGTATGTATGTACAAATATAAATACTAAGGAGGCCGTCGTTAACAATATATTTTTCGTTTACTTGATTTTATTGTTCAAATAAAATAGTCATTACCTTCCGAAAATACGAGAGTAATCCCTCCATTATCCCCTTATGTTTAACGTTACATTACGGCGCTTCCCTTTGTGGAGGCTCGTCAGAAATAAATGACAATAAAATCCCCGAATAAACTTGATTGGTGTGGACAAAGTGAATTTTAATCTGCACTGAATCATTGTACTTTGTGGGGGACTTTGATTTTATTGGTATATCATTACAGTGATTGGTTTGAACCGGCTTATTTTAGGTACGATTTAGGTTATATTTAAATTATATACACGATTACACATTCCATATCCATACAGAAGAATATTAGACAGTAATAAAATAGAAACAAAATAAGTCTTAAATTTGGACCCAGTCTCAGCCTAGTATGCTGGCCAATTAAGCCCAGCGCTGTTCTTTTACCTGGAGCTAGCAAAGCGGAGGACAATAATATACGAATAATAGTAATACATAATATACAATGAAGTCACAATTATGCTCTTTTGAAAATAAAACATATCGTGATTTTCACGATCCAGAAATAATTACGATTCGTCAATATAATTATGAATACTCTTAAACTAAGGCTGCACCGGATATCTAAATTAGTGTAGTATTAACTATTTCCTATATCATGAAAACACGATAGGTACTCAAGCTACTTTTGTAAATCTAGTTAAGCATAATCGACGACACTACAAATTTCCCTTCAAAATATTGAATAAGTTCTTATATTCTATGCATATAAATTAATTGTTAAAATTCCAGGTTTAATGTCAAAACTGTCCATGTTCGAATCCCTGAAGATCGCCGAGAGATACGACGACGAAGTCAACTGGGAGCTGCCGTAATTGGGCTTTGTTCAAGGAACACCTATTCTGGAAAGTGAAACTTTGAGATTAGAAGCAAAAACGTGTCGCGGATTTCACGATATGCTAAAATTGGCAATACGAAGAAAAATATTGACGTCGATTTGATCGTGGGTGTTGTTTACATCTCTATAAGCAGAATTTTCGGCTCTTTGTAATCAAGTTAAAAGCGTGTAATGTATTAGCAGTCTTAGATAATATTGTAATTTGAAATCAACTGCGTCATTGTTTAATACCTTGAATACATTAACAGAATGCCAATTATCTTGATTCATCATCAATGAGTCCGGCAGCACATCAGTAGCACCTTTATTGTTGCAAATGTTTATAGGCGACGGTAACCACTTTCCATCACAGTTGGGCCGTCCGCCTGTCTGCTGTACTAAAGCAATTAAAAAAAAAAACACGTGCCAACAGTGGTACAATTTAGCCTTTATTTTTTTAATTGATTTTTATTGCTGAAGTACAGCAGACAGGCTGACGGCCCAACTGTGACAGAAAATGATTACTCTCGCCTATGGTCATTAACAATACCAGAAGTGCTGCCAATGCGCTGCCGGCCTCGAAGAAGAAACTGGAACCTGGCCACTGATGTCAGAACACAACTCAAAGTTGCTATGGCGGCATACTCTAGATCAGGGGTGGTAGCCATCCGGAAGGGCAAATTCCGTACCACCTGTTGGGTTGTTTTGTCGCCTCTTACGACAGCCTGCCCGGCCGCAGGAATTACTGTCCTGTTTTCGTCTTTGGACGTAGATAATTTTCAAAATTAATTACTGATTAATGATTTACAAGCTTTACAGAGTCACGTTTTTTGCTAAAGAACTCTTATTCCTATTATTCTTCAATCATAGTATATAGAATGCACGTACATATTTGAATCGTTTAGATTACAATAAAAGCTTTTATATCTTTTTAGTTGGACCTTGCCTCATTGGCATGTCAACCGGGCAACTCCATCGTTTCCTAAACATACAATCAAAAACAAAGCTTACAATAAGTTATACAGTATTGTTGTGTTGGTTTTTTGTTGAAACACTTTTTTTATTTTTAATATTATGTTTATTTTAATATTATACAGCAAGTAAGTCTTAATTATTATTTTAAACATTAATCTTAGTATTAGCAAATTGTTAATGTCTCCGTGTTTTGTTCGTAAGAGGGGTCGAAGAGGTAGTTGGTAACTCACATGTCATTGCTGTCAAAGTATATTGACAGTGACGTTTTATTATACGGATTAAATACTATTACTACATCTATATTTGTAAGTTCAAATAATGAAGTAGCTAACAAACTAGCCTTTTATGAGGCTGGCTTTGCCAAAATTCCTTTAAAATATATCAAAACGAGTCCCAATTCCCTCATCAGCTCTCCATCATGTTTATTTTTGATGCATTCTGTTAAAACATGTTGGACATCCTCAACAGTTCCATATATTAGGCACTTAGGAGATTCAACGTCGCCCATGAAATCTTGTAGACAAATAGTCTGCTCGGATTGTAATTAGCCGCTTTATATATTATGGTTTGGTAACTTTTTTTGATTTATATCGAGATTCTGCCATATGAAATTTTACTTCCTACCAGAATAGGTATGTTTATGTTAATTTTATGACCGAATTAAATTACTTTTGTTAAGTTTTTGCAAAAACAACGCTTTGTATATAATTTTGATATATTAAGATAATAAGATTTGCTACAACGTCCTCTCCTTTTTTTCGCGTTTTTCGATGTGAAAGAAAAGAGAAATTGTATTAAAAATAGTAGTGAGGGTGATGTGTGTATGGCTCACGGTTATCCGTTGAGCGGTGTACGGGAAATAAAAGATAACTTAGTATCGTAGACTTTTAATACACACACACTCAATATGTTATTTACAAATCAGAAGCATTTTTGTTTAGTGAGGGCAAGCAGGCAAGCAGCGCGTGAACTGAATTGTGTACACTACCACGAATGTCGTGTGCCCGCGTTGAAGGCATGTATCGAACTGTCTTGAACTGTCGTTCGGTTTTTGATTAATGGTGTTTCGCGCCAAGAGAATGTGGCGGGAACGTTGAGCCGCGCTGTCATAAAACTACACAGATTAATATTAGCTTCGCGCTTGCGTGCTTGCTTACAATGTTGGCATTAATGTCGCCACAGTAGTTTAAACATCGTTATTGCGTCATATTGTTATTATTATTAAAATAAGATTTATCATAGTTGCTCTCTACGAAAGGTGCTAATATAAAACTTCGACGAATAAAGATTGCTTAATTTATAAATATTTTGTTTTTATATACCAGAACGCGAGTGGTAGCTTAGTAGTTAACGTGGTGGAACGAAAACATCTTGTTGAATCTAGCACGTTCAAATAATCGATAGGTGAAACACCAATATGCCTTGGACAAGCATGGCGAGTATTATATACTGTCCGAATATTACACAACACATTCACTCGAAGATTTTTTTATAAAAAAATTTGGGGAGATTTTTACCCACACGGACACGTCAACCCCATCGTACCCTTATCTAACTTACTCTACATACATGATATTGTGAAAAGAAGGCAGTCACTGATGAAGGATTCCAATTAAACCAACCTCGAGATATTTCAGATGTGGGCTCGGACAGAATCATTTGTATAACACCAATATCCATAGAATTTACACTGAAGTCTCTCATCAGTGCCTACCTTTTTTGTTTCTGACAATGTTGGAAATATTCTAAATCTGATGGAATGTACTTTCCTCGTGAGATATGCAAACTTTAAGCCTCTAAGTTTCCGTCGAAATATTTCTACATTGACTTCTTTGCAATATGTAACCTATGTTATTCTAATTGTGTAGCCCTCATAACTTATTAGAGTATACCGCCTATTCCCAGACCACATCTAGTGACACCGAGCTAAGACAAGCACTTAACGTGTACGGATACCGTGTTTACTGCCATCCGATATTCCATTTAGGACAACAACAGAGACGCTCTCCCCAAAGGTAAACCTCCCTAATAAATAATAGGTCATAATGAACGATCAATACGGGTATTTGCGTCCTCATAAGGATTTGATAATAGTTCAGGGCGCTGCAGTTACTTTAATTGATTTTAATGATAATTGCGTTGGTCTTCTAATTTAAACATGACGGATCTGGCCAGCGTGTAATATTCTTTCTTGCACACAAAAAGGTTACATATATATATTAATATTATAAAGAGGTAAAGTTTGTAAGTTTGAATGTTCGGCGTAATCTCCGGTACTAGTGAACCGATTTTTAAAATAATTTCACCAGTGGAAAGCTACATTATTCCCAAGTGACATAGACTATATTTTATTGTGAGTAATAAATAAAAAATTAAAACTGTTTTATGCCCAGCGAAGTGGGTACGAGAACGCCTGTCAAATATGTTACAGCAATGACGTTCCACGCATGAATTGCGCACATCCTTATACGAGGCACTGCTAGTGCTTATACGTGCGTGCATACGTCCTTGCGTGGGTACATGTGTATTTTTAATGACGCCCAACGAAGTGGACTCGGGTCAGCTAGTGTAAAATAAATTAGAGTAGGTATTTCCATAGGCATGTGGCGGGTATCGTTAGTGCGATACACCTGCGGAAAGTACGCTTAAAGTTGCGCTAAATGGAAATACAACCAGTGTAAACGAAACGTTTTGCCTCCAAGTTCATTTTTCGTACAGCAGAGTCGTGGAATGCGCTATCAGAGTCCGTATTTTCGAAAAAGTACTATCCGGATGTCTTCAAGTCTCGTGTGACTCGACCGCATTATCGTCTTATATTAAGCATGATCGTGGTCAAACGCGAACCTACTTATCATTAAAAATATACGCTCGCAGTGTTTTTAAGTAACACACATGTAGCGACACACCTGCTGAAGGTATCGTGCGGAAAGTGAGACGACTGAAGAATCGGCGCTAATACTCGGTGTAATTTCCGCTGATGTGTCATAGAAATAGTAACTAGGGTTGCCACCTGTTTTTGAAGACAATATAGTATTTTTGGTTTTAAATTTAGGTGAAAAAAAGAGTACACATTTATTTTTCATTATTTATTATATAGATATTTTTTTTTTATGAATTGCATTTTCTATATATATTTATTATTACTATTTGCTTTGGCCAGCAAAGATCTATTATTTTTAAATAATCATAAGTATCTGAACAAAAAGCGCGACAATTGAATTAGCGATTAAAATATAGTCCATTTCGTACTATATATTTTTTCTACAATATATAGTGCAAATGGCTAAAATATAGTATATTATTATTTACTTATTATTACCATATATTAGCACGGTCGGCAACCCTATAGGCAACTTAAAAAACACTGCGAGCATATTTAGCTAAACTTTCAGCGACATAGGTACGTTCCACAGGTATGTCATTAGGCTTAGCCACACTTTTTTTTAGTTTTAAATTTGTTTTAATCCAGTAAGTAAGTATCTGTGTCATTCTAAAGGTCAGGTTCCCGCGTTTCCGCGTGACCCATCGCAATAGGTGTGGGCAAACTGCCTCCACTGTATCTATGCCGGCGTCAGGAGATTCTAAATTTCTTTGCCAAATTTGGATCATGGTCGCGGTTTCCCGCATCCCGATCGCCTTCAGCTCTGCCCGGCAATATACCAGGCCCCTAACGCGGAATGACATATAGTGTTAT
The DNA here is from genome assembly GCA_019925095.2 of Dendrolimus kikuchii. Classification (NCBI taxonomy): domain Eukaryota; kingdom Metazoa; phylum Arthropoda; class Insecta; order Lepidoptera; family Lasiocampidae; genus Dendrolimus; species Dendrolimus kikuchii. The sequence continues at coordinate 5,194,435 of CM034400.1, forward strand.
TAAGCTTTTAATCTCAAAATAAATCTAGCATGATATATAGATAATAATAGATATAATGTGCGTGGATTCTCATGAATATGGCCAATTTTTGAAACATCTCAACATAAAAAAAATTTAGTTCATTTTTGAAGTTGAAAGTTTTAACTTTAGACTTCATATTGAATAGAGGAATCCTGCACACGAAAGTCCAACTCGCACACGGCTTATTTAACATCAGTCCGATTATTTATAAGACGAAGATAATTCTATTAAGTACAGTCGCCAATGTTTATGTTAGGTAAAGGAAAATTGATTAAATGAACACATCTTATTTACCCACACGTTTGTGCGCTTTGTCTACCCAAGAGCAAATATTGGGGTCGATTATTAGTTGTGTTGCCAACCTGTACGTATCAGAACGTAGATCCAATATTGTGATATCTTGTATTTGCGTATAGAAAGGTAGAGATTTGTTCAAAATTCGAGGAATAATATTTAGCAGATGTTGTGTCTGCTTATAGGCAAATAGAGAGACGGTTCACCAGATAGAAAGAAGGTACTACCGCCCGTGGACAACTGCAGTACTAACACTCATTTGAACTACTTGGCATTCGACCAGCACCGGACCTCCTCGCTCACAAGATGTCCAAGTGCGAACGGCAAATGAACCACACCGCAACAACGCAAAACTCAGATTGATTACGTACAGAACTAGTATCAATTGCTGAGAGACTAATCGGCAATTCTTGGATCACGCGACGTTTACTCATTGATTACACGAGTATCGCTAGTTGACAACGCGGTATCCACCCGTAGAAGGCTAAAAGCTTTTTCGTAGCCTGTTCTTTTTTTATTTTATTTTTAGTAGTCTCTCGTAAAAATAAAAATCTAGGAGCCGATCCCAGCGCCACCTTCCGGTTCCCATTGTAGATTTAAACCATCCGGGAACCCACTCAAACACACAAAAACAAAATCACCAAAATAGCTCCAGGTGATTAGGAGGATTCCAGAACCCGATCTCAGCGCCACCTACTGGTTCTAATTGCAAATCTAAACCATCCGGGAACCCACTCAAACGCATAAAAATTAAATCACCAAAATCGCTCCCGGTGATTAGGAGGATTCTAGAACCCGATCTCAGCGCCACCTACCGGTTCTAATTGTGCACCTAAACCATCCCGGGACCCACTCAAACACACACATAAAATTTCATCAAAATCGGTAAAGTCGTTCTCAAGTTATAAAATTACAACGAAAAGTGGCATTCATTTATATATATACTAGCTGTCCCGGCAGACGTTGTTCTGCCCTGAAGAAATAAAATTAAGAACCCGATTCCAGCGCCACCTACCGGGTCCAAATTTAAGCTATCCTATCTTTCAAGTCGGATCAAACTGCACACGGTGTGCAAATTTGATTAAAATCGGTCAAGTAGCTTAGGAGTCCATTGAGGACAAACATTGTGACACGAGATTTATATATATTAAGATATATACATATATATATATATATATATATATATATATATATATATATATATATATATATATATATATATATATATATATATATATATATATATATATATTTATTTATTTATTTATTTATTTATATAGATAGATACAGATTTTAGAACCCAAAAAGCCTATGTCTGTAAAAACCCTATGTTCTAAACTGTCTTTTAGAGTTTGATCTTTGAGGATTCAACGAGGGCGTTGTATGGACTCAAGTGGGAGCAGCTGATACTCCGGTGCATCAACTCAAATATGGGAGCCTCTACGTAACGGACGGAATTGGGCTTTATATAGTATCAGACTATGCGTCGGTGTGAAGTACTTACTGCTTAGCTCTGTCGAGCACCACAAGCGTTTTCAAAGCGATATTTGCCTTACTCTATAAAGCCGCTTACTCACCTGCAGACCGTAACCGATGCAGTTACTGTAACCAAAAATCATAGTGGCTCGCGAGCAGACTTGTTATGTAAGTATGGAACCTCTGATCACACCCACACGTATGTCTGTCAGCGTGATGATATACTTAGCTGTATAGTGGTTGTAACAAGCGTTTTCTTATTCAACAGTCCCAGGTTCAATCAGATACGTGTATTATTTAAATACAATATTTATTACTGATATTTACAATATTTTAATATTCACTGATTCTAACGTTACCCAAGGGATACAGTTTAAAATAAAGAATGGCTTTGATTTTAAGAACTTTTATATAATGTAATATAGGGTAGTTACGGATAATTTAGTCCGGCAATAAATACGTCTACGAATGGTCAGTTTATTTCTTGTATCAGTGAATCCTTATTTAATATTAGTAAATAGCAAGCTAGTGCCTGGATATTTATCAACTGGCGACGAGGATTAGAAGAACCACTCGCGTTGCGCGTTATTGTGAAGTTCGAGTAAGCTAGAACACTATAATGGCAGTAGGAAAACTCGAACCATTTGATCTCGAGAAGGATAGTTGGAACCTATATGTGGACAGGTTAGAACAGTATTTCATTGTTAATGAGGTAAAATCAACATTACAAACGGCTACTTTAATCACTGTAATTGGGAGTGAAGCATATGAATTGATGGTTAATTTGTGTACACCTGACAAACCCGCCACAAAAAGCTTTAATGAACTTGTAGAAATTATGAGAAAACATTTACAGCCTAAACCAAGTTATTTAGCAGAAAGGTTTAAATTTAGACAACGTATACAAAAACAGGGGGAAAGTATAGCCGAGTATGTGGCAGACTTGAAACGATTAACAAAACACTGTGGGTTTTGTTCAAAAAGTTTAAAGGAAAATTTAAGAGACCAGTTCGTATGTGGATTACTGAATGATAACATTAGACAAAGGATGTTTGCGGAAGAGGAGTTATCATTTGATTCAGCATTTAAAATGGCTATAACCATGGAGACAGCTGAGACAGATGCCGCTTTAATGGAAAACCGGACCAAAAAACTAAGTGAAGATAACTTTGTGAACCAGATGACAGAAGTTAAATGGCGAAATCGCCAGCCTGGCAGCAACCGGGACCGAAGCTACGCAACCGCTGGCGGGAGCAGCGGTACGCGAGCGCAGTCCGCGCATAATGAGCCAGTGCGAACCGGTGGCGCAAAGTTCACAAGCGGAGCGATTGTGACGGAGCGGAGCGGGCGGACACTTACATCAAGGCAAGGAAAATTAACTCCGGCTGAGTTATTCAATTGCAAAGTTTGCGGGGGAAAACATAACCCTAGTATATGTAAATTTAAAAGGTACGTTTGTCGAGTGTGCAACCGAGAGGGACATTTGAAGAAAATGTGCCCGCGAATTCGATCTTCTTCATCAATGTATAATGTCCAAGATGAAGAAATGGAAGGTACTATAGAGGAAGATATTAGTAGTGACGAGGTAAACAACTACTCTTTATGTGTAAAAAAAGTAAATAAGCTTGGACCATACACCATAAACATCAGTGTCGATAATACAATGTTATCAATGGAGATAGATACGGGTAGTGCAATTTCGTGCATTAGTTATGTGTGTTATCAAAAATATTTTAGTAATCATGAAATAATGGATTGTCAATTAATTTTAAGATACTATACTGGAGAAATAGTTAAACCGATGGGAAAAATTAAACCTTTGGTAAAATATAAAGACACGAGTAAATTTTTAGACTTATACGTGATTAAGTGTGGTAAAACTAGTTTGTTAGGAAGACAATGGATAAATGAACTGAAAATCGATATACCCACATTAAATTATACTAATATTAATAATACAAAATTTAACTTGAACGATTTTAGTTCCAGATATTGTGAGGTGTTCTCGGACGGGCTTGGGAGGTTCACAGGCGGCAAAGTAGGGTTTCGGCTGAAGGCTGACGCGAGGCCGGTGTTCATGCGTGCGAGGCCGCTGGCGTATGCGCTGCGGGAGCCGGTTGAGCGCGCGCTCGACCAGCTCATGAGCGATGGAGTGATCTCACCGGTGGCCACGTCTGACTGGGCCACGCCTATCGTCCCCGTCATGAAAAAGGACGGAACTATACGCATATGTGGTGATTTTAAGGTGACTTTAAATAAATGCCTCGAAGTGGATCGTTTTCCTTTACCTAGGGTGGAAGATTTGCTTGCCAAATTATACGGTGGGGAAAAATACACAAAGTTAGACTTGTCACAGGCATATGCTCAATTTGAACTGGACGAATCTAAGAAATACACAGTAATTAACACGCATAAAGGTCTATTCATGTACAACAGGTTAATTTATGGTTTAGCGTCTAGCCCCGGCATTTTCCAGAGAAAATTGGAACAAATTTTCTCAGATTTACCAAGGGTGGGTGTTTTTCTTGATGATGTCATCATAACAGGGGAGAATGACCAGTCTCATTTGGAGACTCTTTATGAAGTATTTAATAGACTACAAAAATACGGATTAAAAATTAAAAAAAATAAGTGTTGCTTTTTTGCGGACTCTGTGACATATCTTGGTTTCGTAATTGATAAACAGGGGGTTCATACATGTCCGAATAAAATTCTTGCAATTAAAAAAGTCACAGTGCCATCTAATGTTTCTGAATTACGATCATTTTTAGGTTTAGTAATGTATTATGCAAAATTTGTGCCAAACTTAAGTACCATTTTAGCACCGTTATATAGATTACTACAGAAGGACGTGAAATATGAATGGGATCACCTATGCGATGTTGCATTTAACCGTATAAAGGACGTGTTAATTTCTAGTGAGGTGTTGGCACACTATTCGCCTGAATTGCCACTAATTTTAACAACAGACGCTAGTAGCGTGGGGGTAGGAGCCGTAATATCGCACGTTACGTCGGAGGGTGAGCGACCCATAGCATATGCGTCACGGGTCCTTAACTCGGCAGAAAAGTCGTATTCACAAATAGAGAAAGAAGCTTTAGCCATAATATATGGTGTTAAGAAATTTCACCAATATCTTTACGGCAGAAAATTTACTTTACGTACAGATCACAAACCACTTGTGACTATTTTTGGGGACAAATCGGGTATACCAGTGATGGCAGCGAGTAGAATGCAACGCTGGGCGGTATTATTAGCAGGATATGATTATAACATAGAATATGTTTGTAGCAATAAAAATGCAGCAGATGCTTTATCACGCTTACCAGTAGAGGTTAAAAAAAGGCAGATAAAAGAAGTCACTTATATCAATTTTATTCAAAATTTTTTGCCTATAACGAGAGAAACAGTAGTTAAGCATCAACAAAAAGACGAGTTATTACAAAAAGTGATCTGGTATATACAAAATGGTTGGCCAAGAAAATGTGATAGCGAAACTTTAAAACCTTATTTTATCCGCCGCAATGAATTATTTTTAGATTTCGGGTGTATTATGTGGGGTTATAGGATAGTGATACCAGTTACTTTAGTAGAATACATATTAAAGGAACTTCATGCTAGTCATTTGGGGATGGTAAAAATGAAAAGTATGGCTCGTAGTTTAGTTTGGTGGCCAGGCATTGACACTGCAATCGAACGTGCATGCGTCACGTGTACTACTTGTGCAGTGGAGAATTCAGGGCCAGCACGCGCGACACCCCAACCCTGGCCTTATATCCCAGAACCATGGTCTAGACTACACGTCGATTTTTTAGGCCCTTTTCACGGAAAAACCTTTTTGATTTTAGTAGATGCAACTTCGAAATGGTTAGAAGTATTTCAAATGCATGGCACCACGGCAAATGCTGTAATAAAAGTATTGAGAGAAACATTTGCACGTTTTGGATTACCCAGGGAGGTAGTTTCGGATAATGGGCCTCCATTTTCTAGTAGGGAATATGCTGATTTTATGACAAACAATGGTATTAAGCTATCATTTTCTCCTGTCTATCATCCTTCGTCAAACGGTGCGGCCGAAGGGGCAGTTAAACTTTGTAAGCGTGCTTTAAAAAAATCACTGCGAGATGGGTGTGATTTAGACACGGCTTTACAAACATACTTGATGGCGTATAGAAATGTTGAACACAGCACAACAGGTGTATCCCCAGCAATGTTATTGCAGCGTAGAAATTTAAGATCGCGACTAGATTTATTGCGAGGAAATAGGACTATTGAGGATAAAGTGCAAGTAGCACAAAATAAACAGTCTGGTTATGCGGGGGGTAAAACTAGAGGTTTTAAAGAAGGAGAAGAGGTATGGATACGTAATTATAGTGGAGGCAATAAATGGATTAGGGGAAGCATAAGAGAAAAGATAGGTTCACGTAACTATTTAGTAGGTCAGGAAGACGGTCCACCGATTAAAAGGCATGTCGATCAAATTAAGAAAAGATGGCTATACTTAGATCTACAGTCAGACATGGCACCAGGTAATAATACCACTCCCCCAACGAGGCAACTGCCGGAGGCTGGGGTATCAGTAGAACCAGATTTGCCTGATGACAACATACCGGTTTCTGTGGCTATAGACAGCGGGCAAAGCTTGCCTGTTTCACCGCCACAACCTCCCAAGCGCATTCGAAAGCCTGTTACACGTTTCGGAATAGAGATTGATTAATTGTAGATTTTAAGAACTTATATATATACATTGTTGCTATTTCTCGATTGTTATTTAAAAACAAAGTGTTGTTAATTAAGGGTGAGGGTGTAATGTATGTGTTACTTTTTATATAATGTAATATAGGGTAGTTACGGATAATTTAGTCCGGCAATAAATACGTCTACGAATGGTCAGTTTATTTCTTGTATCAGTGAATCCTTATTTAATATTAGTAAATAGCAAGCTAGTGCCTGGTGAACAACTCTACGGACTCGAGTTCCGTACCCTTTTTTACAGCTTAATTTCTATGAAAGATTTTAGAGTCCATACACGCTTATTGTTTATTTTTGTTACTGTATGTGACATTAATTTAGTGATTTTTATGTTGAGGTGTAAGAATAACTTATTATATTAATTTATTCTAATTTTAATACTAAACTTATACTAATGTAGAGTGTATCTGTTACATGCTGGTGTTGTGAGGAAGTGCATGTGGAGTGTTGGCCTTATATCTATACTTATATATATTGTCCTATCTAGCGCCATGTGTGTTGTTTTTTCTTTTCAGTGCCTGGGTTATTAATTTTTAGGCTCTTTGTGTGTCTCGGTTTGTTTGTGAAGTGTGCATGTAGTGCGCGTTGGTTTCAGTATGTGTATAAGTTTTGGTTTGTGACTTTGTGTGGTGTTATAATTTATTGTTTAATTATTGTTAAAAAAATACGACATTATCAACATATAACTCTCATTCATTGTTATCTCGATTGCGGAGAATCCTTGCATGCTTTTATTGACCAATCAAAATAAACCGTTAATTCTCACTGGCCACAATTCTCATTTTAGTGTATTCCGCTACTAAAATATAATGCGAGTATTGCTATTAACATGGCATAACATTATCATAACATACGCATTTTCATTTCGTTCCCTGTTTGTTGAATAAATATGAACGAATAAATATTGAATTCGTTGCAACAGTTTTGTTGATTTGTTTTCATTTACACGTTGTATCCATTCGCTCTGGTGGTGCCCATAAAATGTGTTTGGAGCTCCACCTTTTCGGCTATAGTCGTCTATCCCTCAGGAATAGTACTTTCTTCTGGATGAAAGGTACCCACCCTATCCTATATCCTATAAAGGAGACGAATACGCTTTCTTATTGTTACAACTTAACACCCCGACAAAGACAAATTCCGCGAAACACATTTTATTACCTGTCGGCATTTGGACTAATTGTAATACTTTTATGATCGTCTTCTCTTGTTTACTTATTTATCGGCATACGGACTATTATCCTATTGTACTCCCTCATTAGCATCATTATCCAGGTGTTACAAGCTAATTTTAGGAAACTGGCGGCGTTGCCAGGCCAACATACATTTCACAACAATTTCCTTTAATCTACATATATAAGAATATCTGCCCTAAGTATATATAGCCACCCCTGGTCTAGAGCATGCCGCCATAACAACTTTGAGTTGTGTTCCGGCATTATTGACCAGGTTCCAGTGTCCCTTAAGAGAGCAGCAGCGCATTTGTAGCACCTTTGGTGTTGCAAATGTCCATAGGCGATGGTAACCGCTTTCCATCCAGTGGGCCGTCTGCCTGTCTGCTGAACTCCTGCAATAAAAAAAAAAAAAAAAAATATTGATAGAGCTAAAATTCATTTGAAATCTTTAAGTTTCGTTTAAATTGAAAATTTATACTAACGGGTAAAGAGAAATGTGTTTTGTTTTGAATTAAATAAGGTTAAATTTTATGTGTTAATCTCTTTTTATTGTCACTTTCGTTTCACCGATTTTCAACGATTCCAAAGAAGTTTCACTTCAAAAAAATGCTTAAATTATTGTATTGTTACTGGTTCTTGACAATTGTGCAAAATTTCGAATTAATCTGACCTTTTAAAGTAGGTAAAAATTGAGTTCAAAGATTCCGTTACATACAAGTGAAACTATAAAACATCTAAAAAGATGAGGGATTTTAAAAATATTTTTATTGGATTTTAAAATTATTTTTATTATGTTGATATTTTTTTATAATTGTAGTGAGTTTAATTATTTTTAATGAATTAATCGTTTAAGTGTTTTCATATTATTAATTGTTGCATTTTCTTTACATAAATCAATTAAGGTAATCGATGAATTATTTTATATGTGACCTTATTTTAAGATCTTATCTTCCAGATAGAATTTAGGGTTGGTATTTTCTATTTTGTAATAGAAAAATATAACGCTTCTTTTTAAACCATATCTCAACTAATTACATTTCTTTGGACCAAAAGTCCTCGTCTCATTTCGTGACGATTTGCCGCGAATTTGAGGTGTGAATATGTCACAAAGACAAAGTCACATTCGGATTTATAATATTAGTTAGGATAGCATACATGTCACGTCTGCCGCAGGACCTATGGCCGACGGTGCAGACGAGTCCTGAGTCAGTCAGTTAGTGTCGGACGCCCTTCAGCCCGATGGACCTACGACCTGTGCAAGGTCGTCGGTCAGGCTGGGTGAGGAAGTCAAAAGACAGGGATGAGGGGCGCCGACTTAGGGAGGCCTACATCCAGCAGTGGACTGCGAATGGCTGACGACAACAATATTTGAAATTCGTAATTAACAACAACTATTATAGAGCAAAGATATCTGTTTCAGCTAATTTATGAAACACCAGAATTATAGTTTTTTTTAACATGTGGGTTAATGAAGAAAGTTTTACTAACACTTGTCTAAAAGTATAAAAATGAAACAAGAAATAAAAGCACAAGTTCTTGCCGCAACACTATAAAAGTAAAAGAAACGTATACAACATGCCACCCACATTCGTGTAGGTGTAAAATATATACTATCCGTCAGTCGTCTCTGTACGTTGCCCTTTCGGCGAACTACCTTACTTTTATTAGAAAATAATGTCTGACAAACAAACCGTTTTACCTACTTCACGAAGAATCAAACCACTATGTGTGAAATACATTACGAAGTAAGAGTTCCGTGTTGAAAAATTACGTTGTATTTTATTCCTATCAAAGCGTCTTTTCACATCTATTTGTCTTTCTTTATATCCGGTAACTCCTCCTGAACCACGCAACGAATTTTTAAGCAATTTTCACCATCAAGTGGTTAATTTTTCATTGCAGGTTTATGTGTACAAAGACATATATAATAATAATAATAATAACCAGGGGGGCTTTGTGGCGAAGCCTTAGGTGAGTAGCGACACCTCGTACCTGACTCCGGGGGCCAAGGCAAGGCCCCCGCCTCCGTGCTTGCCTTAGCCAGCCGGCACGGAGTGGAGATCGCTAGAGCTAAGACTCAAGCTCCAGGGGTGGAAGTGATAAATGGCATCACGTCAGAAGAAGCTTCGGTTAACTTGCAGCCCACCTCTCTACACCCCTTAGCCACTCACACCCGTGTTGCCCCTGCCTTCTATGGCATTTTTGGGGCCCATGCAGGGAGTGGCGAGTCACCGTCTGCCCATTTTTCCATGTTCTCCGAACATTGAGATAGGCAGACGCCATAATCCCCATATTCCTAGACCTCTATCTAGTACCACTAGCAGTTCACCCCAATAGCCCGGTACTTTTTGTCTTCATTTCCCACAATAGTCCTACACTGGCCCTTCCTATAAACCTATAAACCTTTAGTGTATATATTTACTATACAATAACCTCATCAAGTTTTTATATATAAATAAAGCTAGTGGTTTAACGTACGGCGTAACCGCGGAGAAAACTCTAGTGTTTTATATTTTGTCAAATTTGTACATCATAATAGTTTTTTTTATTTTCAAGGAATTTATAATCTATTAGTTAACAGTGAATGATAGTTGTAGAATATTGATTATTTTTAAACATTGGACTGGAGGGCAGCAGGCAGGCTAACGGCCTACCTGATGAAAAGTGGTTACTGGGGTCTATGAATATTTGCAACATCAAAGGCGGCTACTGGCTACCAGCCTCAAAGTGGAGTTGAAGGTATAGCCACTAATGTCTAAATATACAACGTTATATGTCTTTACGAGCTGCCATACGAACTCTCTCGTTTAAAGTCATACGCAAACCTACAAGTGAGCTGATGTTTTTAGTTGAAAATTGTTCAAGAATTTGAATATATTACTTTGACACTAACCAATTTTAGTGCGGGATTTATATAACGAAACACACAGAAATTGGAAAGCTATTTAATTCGACTTCCGAACGAAGAATACCGATCAAAAGTACTATTAATTCAAAGTTTTGAACGATTCTCGCACAGTAATTAGCCACCCTAGAGAGCTACTATGATATGCGCAGGCGACAAAAGTCAAAGTGAGAATGACACACAGAGTACGCCCCCTCGCTTTTATTTCCCATTAGTAAACACAACTACCCGCAAATATAATAATAGTACAATAATAGGTAGCACTACCTGCTACAAACGTTATTAAGCCTAAATACTGTTACAACTTAGGTTCCGACAAAAACAAATTCCACCTGCATATTTGCAAAAACACATTTTATTACCTGCCGGCATTTGAACAATTGTAATTCTGTTATGATCGTCTTCTTTCGTTTATCTACTTATTTATTGGCATACGTTTCTAGAGAACAGCCTATTGTTTTATCGTACTCGTTTATGGCCGCTTGCGGCCGAATCATTAGCCAGATGTTGCGGATTACGTCGACTACGATACGGGCACATTTTTATTTGTGAGGTATAAAACGATGGCCTGATGGGGAGAGGGGGAAATCGAGCGAGAACCACGATCAAGGTGAGACATGTGTACATTCGGGAATCTATTAGTGACGGACTTAGCGCGTTTTATTGAATTACGACCTTCTGCATTACGTTTGGATTTGTTGTGTTCGGTTATATTTGTACCTCTGTTATACGTGTTTGTATAGTTCTAATAAACTCTATAACAATTCTAAAGGCATTTTAATTCGAGTGCCGCTACTCGTAACAATACACAAATTGTGTAGAGCCTTATACAAAAAAAAGAGTATGATGAAATTAAAAAAAAAGATAGAATTCTCTTCGCAAAATGTTTCGGGTTGCCAGATGTTTAGAACTATGATTTATAGGCGAAGACACTCTATACACTTATTTCACATGCAAGGAACCCTAAATATACCTACATGTAGGAACGTAAAATCGCAGTTAGAGTGGGCCGAAAACCGAACGTCGAGATGAAAAATTAATGAGAGTATAAACGCACAACATCTGCGTCACTGGCCCGATAACTTGACCAATTTTGGAGGACCCCCAAAATAGGGCATTACTTGAGCAATCTCGATGGGTTTTGGTCACGAAGCGGGCGGGGCGGCGGCTCATGGTCGATGGCCGTCAATAGTCCCATCATGAAATATTCATTGTAGAATGTTCCCGAAGCGGGCCGCGATCTCTTTTATTAGCATTTAAGACAAGTTTTGTAATGTAAGCCGGGGTTTCTTTCATGTTGGAACATTTGCGAGAGTTTATTCCTGAATATTGTCACTGATCATTTCATTTTGTTTCTCTTCTTAAATTCTCTAGCAGTCCACGAAGGCGACCGGGATTTACTCGTGGTTGAACGTGTGCATGCAGTGCCGTAAATAGCCTTTTATGTGCCCTATGCGAGCTTCTATAACTGCGCCCTTTTTTTTAGATATTTTACGAGTTGCAAGACTCGAATAAAATGCCGTTGGAATTATTATAAAGTTTATTAGAACTATACAAACACGTATAACACAGGTACAAATATAACAGAACACAACAAATCTAAACGTAATGCAGAAGGTCGTAATTCAATAAAACGCGCAAAGTCCGTCATTAATCTATTACCGAATATACACAAGTCTCGCCTTGACCGGCTCGGTTGCCTCCCGCACCATCAGGTCCTCGTTTTATACTGCACAAATGCAATGTCCCCGTATCGAAGTCGACTTAATCCGCCACACCTGTCTAATAACTCGGCCGCAAACTGCCCTAAAAGAGTACAATAAAACAATGGACTGTTTTCTAATCACAAATTTTAAACACAAAGTAAACAAAAGAAGACGATCATAAAAGAATTTCAATGTTATTAGTTCAAATGCCGATGGGTAATAAATTTGCTTTGTTTCAGATATGCAGGTGGATTTTGTTATTGTCGGGACCTGAGTTGTAACAATATTATACCCTACCTAGATAGGTAACCTAACTACAGCAATACTATTAATAGGCTTACTTTATTCCATTCAGGGTGATCAAATAATGCAAAGGACCTCGGTGTTGGTGGACCAATTATCTGATATTTTGGAAGAAAAATCTATTTTTTTAAAGAACTAGAACAAATACGCTCGTGCGCTGCCAAAAAATGAGCGCGATGTTTTGTCTAATTTAACAGACTTTTTTGATGATACTGGCATGTAGGTACGTATTTGTTGGAATCAAGCACTAGGGGCGCAGCAGGAACTTATCAGGAGCAAACCGAAAAAATAATAGTCATGCCTGGTCTGGCCGTTCTTGCGCCTCCCAAAGTCTACGCCCTGTGCCTGGGCACCGCTGGTATCGCCCTATTTACGGCACTGTATACATGTATGTTACGATAGTCTGAATGTTTGTCAGAAGGATCAGTTGTGAGCGTGCCGTCTCCAAGCATACCCGCTTTTGGTCTTACGCAAACACAAATACGTGTTTACCACAAATAAAACCCACTCTCCGTCATGAATTGAAAAAATATACTTATATTGAGAAGTATTTCGCTTAAGACTTCTTGATTTCCATCGCTCTTTTACTACATCTTAAAACATTATTATATTTTTACTCCATTAATTCTTAGAAAAATAATTCTGGAACATGCAAAACTTATAAAAAAAAGATATATAAATTGAATAATAAATATAAATAAAAAGAATTTTTAGCTAGACGGTCCACTTGATGGAAAGCGGTTACCATCGCCTATGGACATTTGCAACACCAAAGTTGCTACAAATGCGCTGCTGCTCTCTTAAGGGAAACTGGAACTTGGTCACTAATGCCGGAACAGAACTCAAGGTTGTTATGGCGACATTCTTTAGACCAGGGGTGGTAGCCATCCAGCCGGGCAAATGCCCTACCACCTGGCTGTGGGTTTTTAAGTCGCCTCTTACGACAGGCCGCCCGGCCGCAGAAAATTGTATTCTTTCTCCGTTCCTGCACGGATAGAGTCGATTCGACGTGTTGCTTAGCCTCGTAGACGGCGAACAGGGGTTCACAGGCGGCGCTTTGCTCATCTCCTCCCTATAACATAGTGGGACGGGGGGGTCGGGGGACCCTCCCGACGAGCCACACCCAGTGCCTTGGGGTGTTCTAGTCTCAGGGACACCCCTCCTTGTCGGCTTACATCGAGGTGTCACGGCAGTCATACCCATGGTTACGGTCTCGTGGAGCCTCATTATGATGCGGAGGGACGCTGGAAGGTTTAGTGGGTAGTCTGGCGGTCGGTGCTTGCAAGTTATAACGTTGAAGCTTATGTGCAATACCAGCAGCCGGGAGTCCCACATACCCCTTGGTGGCATCCCCCGTGGGCCTGAGGATATGCGCAAATGCATTCCCCCAGCGTTGTCAAAAAAAGGGAGTTTCTAGCCGCTTCTTCTGCTTGACACCAATAATACGTTACGAAGCGGTGTACATAGGGTAGGAAGTGAATTTAAATTTCAACTTATATGTATGACCTTCAAAAAGTGTTCTCCAGTAAAACTTATTTTAAATAAAAAAAAATTGCATTTGAATTTATGGAGAAGTGGCAAAAAACTTCCCAACCACACGTCTAGCTAAGATTTTTTATTTCATATTATGTCTTTCTCACTTTTTAGGCTTCAGAAGCCATTTTAACTAAAACGGCCGCGTCTGTCCATCTATCTTTATTTGTTATTATTTTTCTCGGAAACTACTGGATTTACAGGCATGGAAATTTAATAAAGGTATAGCCTATAGGCCTATATAATGCTAGGCGATGGTGTTGTAGAACGAAACAACAAAAAATTAAGGTTGTCGCCCATACCTACTTGTAGTGGACGGCTGTGACAAATTTCCAGTGTATATTTTTTCTATTAATTTTAGGAATATTCTTAATCAGATGGATCAGTTCAAGCCTTGGTTTTAATGACGTTTTATCTGTGCAGGAACGGAGAAAGAATTTCTTGCGGCCGGGCGGCCTGTCGTAAGAGGCGACAAAACAACCCACAGCCAGGTGGTAGGGCATTTGCCCGACTGGATCACCCCTAGTCTAGAGTATGTCACCAGAACAACCTTGAGTTGTGTTCCGGCATTAGTGACTAGGTTCCAGTCTGCCTTAAGAGAGCAGCAGCGCATTTGTAGCAACTTTGGTGTTGCAAATGTCCATAGGCGATGGTAACCGCTTTCCATTAAGTGGGCCGTCTACATGTCTGCTGCTCCTGCAATAAAAAAAAGCCTTGAAAAATCATGAGAATGTTCTTTAGTGATTTCGTTTATTTTCAAATTCATAAAAATTATTGCTTAATTATGACTAAACTATAATTGGGAAAACTCAAAAAACGCTTCTGAATACTTTTTGCTTACGAAAACTTGGAAATTCCTTTAACAAAATATCATTCCATCCAATATTCAGTAGGTTATTTTAAATTGCTTGTGTTACAGATAGTTTTTTCTTTATCTTCATTTTAAAATTAAACTAAGCCTGTAATATTTATTGACAATTGTTTTTATTTCGCCAATTCGTTTGTCTATAAACACAGTGAAGTCACATTTAAAAGGAAGAAGTTTTAATGACATTTGTTCCAAATAGTACTTACCTATAATTATAATATTGTGACATTTGCGGGTAGTTGTAATTACAACTCCGCTCGTTACGTCATCGCTCAGATATAAAAGCGGGCGGCGTAAAGAAAAACGATTATTCTCACTTCGACTTTGGTTGGACGCTCACCTCATAGAATAGCGCTCTAGGGTAATTAATGCGAGAGTCATAACTTATAATTAATTGTATTTTATTTAGACCGGCATTTTTTTGTTCGGAAGTCAAATAAGACAGTTCTCAATGTTCTACGTGGTTTTGTTATAATATAAATTCCGTACTAAGAGAAGGTGTTACTGTGATGTGTCTTATCATTGACAAATATTATTATTGTATACTAAAGGCATACACTTAACTAGAAAACGGTGGATCGACTATTATAGAACAATTATGTTATAAACAAAATATTTCAATAAAACTAGATGATTTTAGCGGATGTCAGGTTTCCAATTTATTGGTATGGATTATGTAAAGGTGGGTATCGATAATGTTACTGTAAGTCTATATGTCAATGTATTAGGTATATGTTATAATATTAACCCAAAAAAAAAAACAATAATCTAGCATGTACCATAACTGTAAGCAATACACTCTATAGGCACTATCTACACCGCATCAATGGCTCAGTAACACTTCATTTTAGAATAAGTACTATATAAAAAAAAAAACTAATTTTAAGGTACACCCCACCACAAATACAACACCCAGCAAAATGTCACACACATTAACAAACAACCATAAGTAAGCGTGTAAATTCAATACAATGTAAATAAAGATTTCTAAATATCTAAAAAAAAATGTACGGAACTTAGTCCGTAGTATTTGCAAAAAAAAAATATTGTCACTGTCACTGTCACTGACAGTGTTACTTGTGACGTTTATATTTATATATGTTTAATTAATATATCCTAATACAAAGTCAATTTAAAAGATGCTCTGTATTCCATTCTCCAACTATCCAACTATTTGTCTAAGTCTAACATAACATACATATTATTGAAATTTCTAAGACATCATATCCTATCGTAACATAACATTTGACGACGTGCGTTCTAATATTTGCGTTATCTATTAATGTTAGATAGGTACGTGTTTACATTCCATGCTTTTAGGTAATATATCGGGCCTTTGCCGCCATTTTATCGTAAGTGACATTTGGATATATTTTATTCTAAATGGTACTTTAAATAATTATTTTGATTTAAGACTTTCAGTTTTTGATTCCGTTGGGTCTAATCTAACTAAAACTATAATTCTTAAAACAAAAAAAGTTTAAAATACCTTTTTCAACAAAAAATATACTTAAGTCCAATTGTCACTTACGTTAAAATGGCGATAAAGATTGGAAATATTATAAGAACTGAAGCATTTCAAACTTATGCTTCCCTTTTATACCATCGTACAAGCAGAAGTACCTTTCAATCTTTCAAAGAACCATCTCTAGTGTACATAGTGGTACGGCCTTGCTTCCCTAGGTTTAGTATCAAATTCGGTGCAGAGGAAGATAACAGCCCACTGACTGCGTCGTATACCCTGTGACGTTTTTACTATGTGCATTCTCTCACCGGGACGCAGGTGGGTTTAGTAAGTAGTTTGTCGGCCTCTTTCTTAAATGGAAGAGACACCGATTGCCGCGTTAGGTACAAGAGTCCCATACGCACACGAGCAGGCGAAATTTGGCGTTGCTTTTGGTCCTCCCCAAGAAAAGACATTCCCCTGCCTTGAGAAAAAAGAATGATGAGATAAAAGAGATGTGATAGGGAAGATAAGAGTTGTGGAGAGGAAATTGGGCCACAGGAACTCTGATTCTTCGTAAGGAACGCGATTAGAGCGAGAGCGTGGTATAGCACCTATAAAACCGTCCCAGTGTTACTGTAACCGAGATAACGTTTCCAGCGTACCTCTACCATGTTATAATACGTGTATTTATTCTATTCTCTATTTAGATAGATAGGTAGATAACACTTTACACATACATACATACATACATAACTTCAAACCTGTTCCCTTGCGGGGTAGGCACGAGCAACAGAGCGCCATTCAGGCTTATTCTTACATACCTCACTTGCTTCTTTGACATTCATAACTCTTGTCATGCACGCTCGTCTGTTCTTAAGGCTCCTGACATTTATAATACACCAATACAAAAATGAACTTAAAGACTAAAATTATATCTAATTATGTGCAAAGGGCGATCTAATGGCTAAAAAGCTATCTCTTCCAGACAACCCCAGGAATTAATTGAGTTGATAATGGCGATGGTGGTATACGTAACATATAGTACGAACTGCTTACTTTTTATTAATAAATACATAAATCCGCAGGGGGGCTTTGTAGTGTAGCCTTAGATGTCACCTCGGACCTCAAGGCCCTCGCCTCCGTGCTTGCCTTAACCAGCCAGCACGGGGTGGAGATCGCTAGAGCTCAAGCTCCAGAGGTGGAATTAATAGATGGCATAACGTCAGAAGTAGCTTCGGTAAACCTGCAGCCCACCTCTCTACACCCCTTAGTCACTCACACTCACACCCATGTTGCCCCTGTCTTCTATGGCATTTTTTGAGGACCATGCAGGGAGTGGCGAGTCACCGTCTGCCCATTTTTCCATGTTTTCCAAACATTGCGACGGGCAGACGCCATAGTCTCCATATTCCCAAACCCCTAGTACCACTAGCAGTTTACCCAAATAGCCCGGTACTTTTTGTTCTCATTTCTCACAATAGTCTTACATTGGCCGGGGCTGGTCTTTGAGTGCATTATTATATGTTGTAGACAGGGATAATCGCCGGTCAGTGTCATGCCACATTTACATTAGAGTCAAGGGGTCTCTATGTGTTGGCCTTCCAATGGCCCCACGCGAACCCTCCAAAAGTCCGGGCCATTTTTTTGGCCCGTGGTCTCTATAGAAATACATAAATTATATATATATATATATATATATATATATATATGCTGAAATTGTATATATTACATACATAACTTCACGCCAGTTCCCTTGCGGGGTAGGCACGAACAACAGAGCGCCATTTAGGCTTATTCTTACACACCTCACTTGCTTCTTTGACATTCATAACTCTTGTCATGCACGCTCGTCTTTTCTTAAGGCTCCTGACATCACCTTCTGCTAGTACACGATCAATTTGATCATGGAAGGTGTGTCGTGGCCTTCCACGACTTCTGCATCCATCCACTTTTGCATTGTATATCTGTTTAGTCATTCTTTCATCATGCATTCTTTCCACATGCCCGAACCTCCGGAGCATTCCTTTTCTTACCTTCACCCCGACATATGTTATATATTTGTATATATTAAATAGATATATACTTAACATACATAGCTACAAAATATATAAATGTTTATAGATGAATTTAAATATCATATTCCGACGACACGTAGTATTTTTTGACCATTTAATTCTCTATTTACAAGCAAATCCCATAGTAACCAGATTCGAAGAATTGAGCTCTAATCCATCTTTCGCCAGGGGAACAATGGCAAACAAACTTGTATTTCAATCGAAAAGGATGTCGGTTCGTTAAATCCCTTTCTTACTGAACATCCGTAAAGATCGATGTCGCTTTGTACCTGAGTATTCGTCCTTTCCGTACGGAAACGGCTTCCTTATAAGGTTACGGCCTCGAATTGCGCGAGCCCAAGCGAAATAGGGCTCAATTTGCATAAAATTATTAAGCTAAATTATTGTTGAAAAGGCGCTAAGGGAAATTTTAGCATTTCGCAAAAATGACCTTTTTACCGAAATTATTCTGTGAAATTCTCATTAAGTGGAAACGACAAATAAATTGGAATTGAGATTAAACTCAGTTTCGTTATTATTAAGTTTTCAATTGTAGTCGATGTCTTCCGGTACTCTGAAGGACCTGTAATCACGTTACCTCGGGTCACTTGTTTTGTCTTCTTAAAATTATTCCTTTCTGAGACTTGCTTATTATATAAAGTTATGCTGTGAAAAGAGAAATATATATATGTATTACTCGCTCGAAATAATCCAAAGTAATGCACTAGTACATTAAAAAAAATATAAGCGACCCTTTTAAAATTCAAATTTTGAACTGAAACTTTCAGAAACGTATTATTTTTTGGTCTTAAAAGTATACTGTAACGAGAAAAAAAATTAAATAAAAAAAAAACGGTTTTTGTCGATTTTTTAAATCTTAAAAAATTTAGAGCGACCTCTCTTAAAAAAAATTTGAGGTTTCATTTAGAGGGAGTTCTTGAAACATCAAAAACTAACATCTTTTCACTGGAGACTTTTTGCGCACTATATATATATATATATATATATATATATTGTGCAATATCTTGAAGGCGATGCGAAGTTAAACTTAAAAAATAAAGTAATTTCAAAATTTTTTGTCTTTTAAATTCCGTGTTATTGTTAAAAAGTTTCTATTTTCAACTGTTTAGTTACGCAAATACTTGAATAGCTTTAGAAACAAAAATATTATATGATACACGTACATCCCTCTAATATTTCATTTTCAGGGTTGCTCTCGACATCCCTGGGATCCACTTGTGAGAACCTTTTTATACGTTTGTTTTTCTATACATTTTTACTTTAAATTGACATTGTCATTCTTCTTGTCTGCTCGACACAAAATTATTTCTTGTAACATTGTTAATCCAGATATTAAATATCTATTGAGAAACAAACCCTATCTTCTTCATTGCTCCCATCCTCCACAAAAACAAAATACCTATACAGTTTCAATAACTAACCGAATTGTTTCGTACAGTAATAAATAAATATACATATTTCGAATACACAATGCAGCCCCATTCCAAGTAATATCCTTCCCTCGTATTACCAATTATCATATCCATCGCTATTCTCATGGCCGTATAATATTGGCTCTTTACTACATCGTCTAATCCAAGACTTATGAAGCATACACTCATAACTAACTATTGTCGTATTATTACGGCATTCTAGTGTAATCTGGTGCCTTTGGTTAGAGATTCTTTGTACATAGGTACATATCCATAGTATATCAGTATATTATTATGTAATCGTCGTCACCAGACATTCGCAGTCCACTGCTGGACGTAAACCTCCTCAAGTCGGCGCCACTCATCCCTGTCCTCTGTTTTCCTCATAAAGCGCTTACCGGTCTTTGCACGGGTCGTCGGTCCATCGGGCCAGAGGGCGTCCGACACTACGTTTACAGAGACGCAGTCTCCACTCCAGGACTCGTCTGTTCCATCGGCCATCGGTCCTGCAGCAGACGTGACCGGCCCACTGCCACTTCAACTTGCTAATTTTGCGAGCTATGTCGGTTACCTTGGTTATCTTACGGATATCCTCATTTCTAATTATATCCATAAGAGAAACACCCAACATAGCTCGCTTCATAGCCCGTTGAGCGACTTGGAACTTGTGGACCAATCCTGCCGTCAGTGTCCATGTCTCGGCCTCGCAGGTCAGGACGGGAAGGACGCACTGCTCGAAGACTTTCGTCTTCAAGCATTGCAGGATGGTCGACGTATATGTAATATAGTTTCATAATAACTATTTGAAGGTTTGTATAAAATTTTGAGACACATATAATTGCTGGAGTCTTGCCACAGCAGTCGCATTTTAATTCAAGTAAGGTTTCTTTGATTTACTTAGAAGGTGAATCCAACATAAACGAAAATTTAGAAAAGAGTTGAAAAGCAGATGCAGAACCTGCAATGAACAGATTTCAGAACCGGAGTTATGTGAAACGACGTATAAAACACAAATCTGTATAACTTTCAGACTGACTTACCGCTAAAGTTTAGTTTTCTGCTCAGGTTTTGCAGTAATTGAACCTCGCGTTAAATAGGATATTTATGACCTTACCTTGATAGTAGTTGATAGTGTAAATATTCTTAAGGTAGGTGGCAGGGTTGAAGCATCAAATGTGTCCACCTTACAAAAGCATCCTATTAGTGGATTTATGTTATCTCTTATAACAGAACCTATTATTTATAGTGAATATATACGCTTAATACACACCGCATCCATATTATTTTACTTCAGTTTGAATAATAAATACTGGTTAATTTTTAAAGTGGTTACCATCGCCTATGGACATTTGCAACATCTAAGGTGCTACAAATGCGCTGCTGCTCTCTTAAAGAAGACTGGAACCGGGTCACTAATACCGGAACACAACTCAAAGTTGTTATGGCGATATACTTTAGACCAGGGGTAGTAGCCGTCCAGTCGGTCAAATGCCCTACCACCTGGCCAACTTACAACTGTGTTGGATTTTTCTATAATTGTAGTAATTATTTTTTTGTTATGTTTCTATATCTCTAATGTTAATATGTTCAACTATTAAATTATATTCTATAAATGTCTCTCAGTCGTGTTCAGAGTGTTGTATATTTTATAAGGTGATCAGCGTGATACCAGTATGCTGGCTGGAACAGCCAACATGCCATTTTCCTTCCAAAATGTAATAATGGTGCAAATTTCATAAATTAATTAAATTTCTCTCGTGGTGGAATTTCTACCCTTTCCTTACTAGTAATGAGTTAATCTAATATACTAACTACATTGAGGATATCCAGAGCTTTGAATAAAAGTAACTTGATTGAATACACAACGAAAAAAGCTCATCGATGCACATGTGAAGGTGTTTACTTTCCATCTGCCTATTTGTCTGCTTCAGAAAATAATAAAGGAATCTTAAAAAATATTAAATTTAACATATAATTACTATCAGCCTCTTTAAACTAACGACGTAGTCATAATACCTATCTGAATGTTTTCTTATACCTACTCAAATGTCAAGAATCCAATAAACTTTGCTGATATTTACACAAATTACTTTGTAATAAGTACGAATACAATCTTTTTGATGTTAAAAGACTGATTTCTTATTTATGATAACTAACAAAGGAAGGCAATGAAAGCAAAATATATATACCTGAAAATATATTCGTATTAAAAGCACAAAAACAAACTGGAACGAAATAATCAAAGTATGTTGACATCACACTCTTCACAAATTACTGTGGAAAAAGCCATTTATTTTCAATTGCGAATCAATTATTAAAATTCAATTGAATGACAATTATTCTACTGCAGCGTTCGCGCGTGTTATTATTATTGAATTCTAATAACAAGTAATTTATTTTGTTTTTTATGTTTATTTATAGCAAAATTAACAAACACATGGAGTGTTTACCGGGTCCAAATGTAAGCTATCCTATCTTTCAAGTTGGATCAAACTGCACACGGTGTGCAAATTTGATTAAAATCGGTCAAGTAGTTTAGGAGTCCATCGCGGACAAACAACGTGACACGTAATTTATATATATAAAGATGTGTGTGTGTGTGTGTGTTTTTTTTTTTATTGCAGGAGTACAGCAGACAGGCAGACGGCCCACTTAATGGAAAGCGGTTACCATCGCCTATAGACATTTGCAACACCAAAAGTGCTACAAATGCGCTGCTGCTCTCTTAAGGGAGACTGGAACCTGGTCACTAATGCCGGAACACAACTCAAGGTTGTTATGGCGACATACTTTAGACCAGGAGTGGTAGCTATCCAGTCGGGCAAACGCCCTACCACCTGGCTGTGGGTTGTTTTGTCGCCTCTTACGACAGGCCGCCCGGCCGCAGGAAATTGTATTCTTTCTCCGTTCCTGCACGGATGAATATGTGTGTGTGTTGGATGAGGCCCATATTGAACTCTAAGAAAACTGCAGAAGGTAATTCATCCTACAGATTGCGCACGTATGGTATGAAAGAGCGAGTGCCACGCACAGAACGACTTCCAAGTGTCGAGGAGGTTTGGATGAATTCCCAATTGCTGGCAAACTGTGCGGTAGTAGAATAGCGACGTAGTCATTGAATAGGCATCGAATCAAATATTTTAGAATACTCATCGTTGTAGACACATAGAGAGCCAATGTCTCTTCTGTGATGCTAGTTTGTTACATATATATGTAGGCGTAGTCCTATTGTAAACAGTAAGTGCACCAGAACTATTCATGTTAGATTATTGTAAGTAGTCGGATGACTGTCAGATGTAGCGGCCAGCAGGCTGCCTAAGCGATATAACCGTGGCAAGCCGCCTTTACGTTATTCGCCGCCCGCGCCGCACTTACGTCGCCCCTCTTCCTCCGACAGCTAAGCGCTGTCGACAGAGAGTCTGTCTCGGACAGCGCGCGAGAGCGGTCTTGTCGCGGTTACTTTGGATGCGGTAGGACTTTTTACGCGCAGCAGATGTTGTACCTTTTTTTCAAATATAAAATGTGCTGCAAAAAGTGTAGTTTCATTACACAAACCGGCAACCATACACCACACAGATAATATTTGTCGGGTAGTTGTGATTTCTTTGTTTGTAACGATTATCCTACTCCTCGATTCGTTATGTCATCGTTCGGATATAAATGCTAGAACTCAAAGCGACACAGCAGTCTCACGCCGGCTTTAGCCCGAGGAGCTTATAGTAGCGCTCGAGTATCAATAATTGTTGTGCGAGAGTTGAGATTTAGTTAATTAGATTTGCATTCACTGCAGACAAGGATTAACAGACGTCAAGTGCAGAATTCATGATATTGACTGTTTGACAGGCATTGAAACATACAAACGCACTATCACGTTTAAATTTACATATCAATGTGGATATCATTAAAACTGAAGGAAAAGTTAGCCTCGAACTTATAATGGTCTCACCACAAACAAAGATTTAATCAAGTCTGAATAAAGTCGAAATTGTGGTAAATTTGGTCATGAAAAGTATCTCGGTAAACTCAAAAGTAATTTCATATTTGTTTCCCGTTGACAGAAAAAAACAACTTTCTTAATAAAAACTTTTTTGAAATCGTATCTTCATATCGGGTTCTTTTCACACATTATTTTTAGGAAAGTATTTTGAGAATGTTAGAGAATATCTAACTTTATTACATATACGATAAAATCGGGTTTGTTCTGCGTTTATTTTTAAATAAAGGTACTTTGAAATCGAATAATAAGAGGGTCCAATTCAAGTAGGCCCAAACGGAGCAATGTTTCAAAGAGTTAACGCAAACTTTATAAAGCAGTTTGTATTTTAACTTCTTTTTTTAAAGGCTATAAATGTTTTATTAGATCTTCTGTCATTCTTGTTAAGGTGTATCTATACTTGATAAGTTACAGGCTAGATTTTTATCCATATGTATATCAGAATTGTCTTTAACACTTTCTCACTCCGTCATCTAAACACATTCTCACTTATATATTAATAACATTAACTCAAACACCATTGAGGTATAATTATTGTACAAATTGAAGGAGGTGCCCCATACAGGGTGGAGGAGCGAGATGGAATGCTTCTCCGTCTCAAGGGAAGATCTTCCTGCGAGGCTAATATTGTTCCCCGCAGACCTCGATCCATCTCTTATCGTTGAAAATTTGTATATATTCTTTGTATGTTTCGAGGAAGGTTTGTGACCTCAATTATTGCACAGCGCCGTCTATTGGCTTGTAAGTTTACCACTACAAAAACAAAAAAATATAACATACAAATGTTTTTTAAGCAAACTAAAGTCGTGGAAGGCCACGACACACCTTCCATGATCAAATTGATCGTGTACTAGCAGAAGGTGATGTCAGGAGCCTTAAGAACAGACGAGCGTGCATGACAAGAGCTATGAATGTCAAAGAAGCAAGTGAGGTGTGTAAGAATAAGCCTGAATGGCACTTTGTTGTCCGTTCCTATCCCGCAAGGGAACTGGCGTGAAGTTATGTATGTATGTATAATAATCATTATTACATCATCGTTTAAAATATAGTTTCCAATTTTGTACAATGCTCCCTATACAAGATTAATAATGAGTTTCCTTTAGTTTAAATCTATTTGAGTTTCGTCTGTGTAAAGTTTGACAATTGCGAAAGTAGTTCTTCGATTGAAGAATTGGAGCCGAAGGAGCGCGATTTATATAATTTTATTTTTAAACTTTTCTAAACTTGAAAACTGTCATCAATGCTACGGAAGTTAAAATTGGATGTAGTAAAGTTCCTAATGAACATTTTTATTTATTTATTCGTTTAGTCTAGCAGTGAGTCAAATTAATTAATATATAAGAGAAAAAGATAAGATATAGGAACAGGCTGTAATATGTTACACGTCAGGGTTATATATGTATTATTTGGTAAATTTTAAATTTTTCAGGTTTACATATTTGTCATAAATCTTAACATTCCATGAATTCTTTCAAGCTATATACGGTGTTCACCTTCCTCATTTATTATACAGTATATTATTGATTCCTTCTGCCCCTCCTTATCTTAACGTTTCGAATTCCTCCATGCTTCTCACACTTGTAATTTGCGCTCCTCTGATAATCTTACTTTAAAAATATCTGCACACGCTTCTACATTCTACACTAATACCTTCGCTGTGCAGGCAGTCCGACTGTGTAATTCATTGCCCGAAATCATAAGACAGGCAAAATCACTGAACATATTCAAAAAACTTGTAAGAGAATATTATGGCACACTTTAATAAATATCTAATTTATATGTACCACAGCCCGGGTTGTCTGGAAGAGATCGCTGTAACTAAAGCGATAATACCGCCCTTTGTTCTATCTATCTATCTGTGGTGTGCCCTATTCTCCAATTCTTAAAAGCGGTAAGTGAGTGCTCTTAAACCACTGGAAAGCTTGTTTTTTTTTGGTAGATTGTTGTATACCTGTATATATTTATATATGCATAGTCGGACCGATAACATGCGTTAGAATGTTAGATTTTTCTAATGTCCTCGTAAACGGTGTACTCCTATCTCTGTTTGCAGTCTTGACGTCGTCGTCCAAAATCGAACAAAATGACACGTATTGAGCACCAAGTCTGTACTTATAAAAAAAAACCACGCCAGTGCCAGTCAAGATCCATTCGGCTGACGATGGCTTAGTATTTGTAGTCTCTATAATTCATACTAGATGAGTTTCGATCAAATCAAGATTGATTCAATTTGAACCGAGATGGTTTACAAACTACCAAAACCGTCAAAAGTTACGGATTCCAATTCGAGACTTGATTGCCAATTTGATCCACATACTCGGGGCGTAGCTAGTTTAGGCTAATATTTCACCAACGTTTACAGCAGGTGACAAAATATTATTGCAAATAGAGGCCTGCCAACAACAGCTAATGTCATCAGAATAATTAATTAATTGAGCATTATGTTAATGAGGTTACTTACTATGCTAAATTGGTATTAAATTCATGGAATAACTTAAATATTATTTTGTTGACATTAGCTGATGTTCAATTAACTTATTTTTATAGCATAAATATTGAAAATGTATAAATAACAAGTAATTTTACATACTCCCCGCTCGCGTAACTATTTTTTCATTGCAAATCTGGCAAATAGGAAGACGGATCACCTCATGGAAATTGGTTACCGTCGCCTATAGACGTTAGCAACACCAGGAGCGAAGCCAACGCGTTAACAACTTTTAGGACGGGATGGAGGAATGAATTCGGGAAGATGAAGAAAGGGAGCAAGAAACGACTCATCAGAACTCTCAGTCATCATCATCATCATCATCATCCGAGCATTAAATCCCGGTTACGTTTGGAGCGTTCACTTCGACGCCCAGGGTCCGCTTTCCTACTTTTTCTACTCCACTTTGCGCGGTCTTTAGCATCCCCCGTTTTGAGACCATTGATACGCATGTCATCCTTCACAACGTTAAGCCAACATTTCTTGGGCCTTCCTCTTCGACCGAGACCTGGCGGAGGCGGCATGGCTAGACATTTGTTCCCCACATAATTAGCCGGTTTCCGTAAAACGTGGACTTACCAGTGTAAGCGACACTCTTACAGTTTGTCTGCTATGTCACGGACATGAAGACTGCCGTGGATGCGGGAGTTGCTGACTCGGTGTTTCCGCGTCACTCCAAAGATCCATCGCATATTGATCTCCGTGACACGCAGGTCTTGCTCGTGTCGCTCAAGTACAGGCCACGCTTCACTGCCATAAAAAAGGAAAGGTCTAATGATGGGTTTATAGACCTGTCCTTTTAATTTAACCGGTGTTTTGGGGTCACAAATGACAACTGTCTCCTCACGTCACTTGGCCCATCAGAACTCTCAGTAATCGTACTAAATATGATTAGACCAAGGCTAACCAATTCACACCGATATTCTGTGAAAGGTATCACACCGATCGACTTGGCCCTAAGTGCTGTAATCAAGATAATAGCACAGCTCTACTACGTCAATAGAAAAATTATAACGTAAATATTATATAATGCAAAATAATCCAGTCTAAGATGCAATTTGCGTAATGACAACCAACGTCGAAGCCATTTCAGAAATCCCCCACTTTAATTTTACAAAACGTTTTAATTTAAGTTAACGTTGAACAAAAATACACCTCGGATATTTTTCTACAAACAGGAGGATTCATAAACAAAATTCGCACCTGAGGGGCTTCAGAAATATTATTCAACATGCCTTTGCCAAGCAACGGAGATACACGAGGCGTCTTAGTATGGCTTTTTAAATTATACAAAAATACGTTTTTAATACATTTGCACAAAAGAAGCATCTATGAAGCCTGTATACATTGTTTGAAAGTTAAAAAACTACACACCACATAAAGGAACGTGCGGTAAAATAGGTACCTACTCGCATCTTTTTTAAAAGACGCAGTACGGTTAGGAAAATAAATCAGTTGAATTGTTGAAGCTCCTTGGAAGTCCTTTTAAAAAATACATTTGTCTCACTTCAACACTATAGAGAAATTGAGACGAAAGTTGTAGTTTTCATTTTGACCACGCGCTCCCGGCGCCATTTGCAAATGTGCGCCATTTTCAAATTAGAAACGTCAAAGATTGTAGCGTCTTTCCAACTGATATTTTTGTGTGTTTCATTACCTATTGTACTGTTCTCTCGCAAATGTGTTGAAAAACGTTCTATGACACACGTACGGTTGTTAGTTTTTTACAAACTCGTGACTATAGTAAGGCCCTTGTCTGAACTAACATTCGTCTACTCGTTTATAAAAACCAACTTATCGCACTAGTATCATTTGTAACTATTTTCCTCACTTATGAATCTAAATCTGTGGTTTAGAGGTTTAAATGTTACCCAGTTAAATTCAGTAAAACTGAGATGCCCTGGGCTCGATTTTCGACAGGTAAATTTTGTTAATTTTTCCGTGAATTTTTCTCGACTAGGGGTCTAGTCTCGGCCTGAGAGCTAGAAAATATATCATCAACTTTAATGACGTAGTATAGAGATGGAAACCCTGCCCAGTCTAATTCAATAAAACGCAGATGATCTGGGTTTGATTCTTGATAATGTACATTTCGTAAATTTGTCACATATTTACTCCAACCTGATCGTCTAGATTTGGCTCCAGCATTGTTCGTTGTATATCATCCATAATACAAGCGTTACTTGCTTAGTTTGACGGGTACTGGGACCTGGCCACTGATACCGGAACACAACGCAAGTTGTTGTAGCGACATAATCTAGACCAGAGATAGTCGCCACCCAGACGGGAAATTTTTCCACCAGAGCCAAAATACATTTTGAGATTTGAAAAAGAAAATTATAAATTTTCATACATTTCTTTTATAATTAGCCAAAAAAACATTAAAACTTAATTAGAGATAATTACTTTCAATAACGTGCAACTCTTCATCCATAACTTTTGCTCTTTAAACACGGAACTCTGAACAAGTGTGTAATTATATATAAGTACCATTTTTGCATTTTGTAAAAGAACATAAACCGTGAGCTATAACTGTAGCTTAAACTTTTTACTAACACCGTGTATATAAGACATAAGACCCAAAAAACTCTGCCATTAATTAAACAAAATGAGCCTAATTTCAGGTTACGCCTTTCACACTAATTGAAATAAATGCAAAGTTTTAATCAGCGAATGTAGCGGCAGGCTGCGAGTCCGAGCCGACCCCTCAGCCGCTTTCATTCTGTTCATTTGCAGAAAATGAAGCGCAACGTTTTGCTTTAAAGATTGTTGATACTGAACATTTAGCCCGTTCAAACAATGCTTCGAAACCGGTAAAAAAAGTAGAACCGGTTACAGCTTACGTACATGAGTTCTCAATTAACCAGTTTTTGGTAACAAAAGTTCGTTAAATAGGTTTTGTTGAATAAACCGATTTCGAACGGTTTTTGACGCACACTTACAAAGTGCAGCTATTAATTTTACAGTCGCACGCAAAAACATGTTGAAAGAGATAGAATGACACTTCCTCTTCTCGCGGAAATAACCGGTTAATTCAGGTTTATATAACACTATTATATTTTATATAACACATATTTATAGGTTTATATAACACTATTATTAAGGATTATATTCCGAACGAAATATTTGACTAAAACCGGTTAATTCAGGTTTACATAACACTATTATTATGGGGATCATGTCAGAAGCGTGCACGTCGCGATCCCCGCTGGCCCAGAGGGCCACAATTCTGACCAGAGTTCACCCGAGTGCAGTGCACGATAGGGCGTCCCCCGCAGGCGACGCTCACCGATGCGCCCCCGTCG
Organism: Dendrolimus kikuchii; assembly: GCA_019925095.2. Classification (NCBI taxonomy): domain Eukaryota; kingdom Metazoa; phylum Arthropoda; class Insecta; order Lepidoptera; family Lasiocampidae; genus Dendrolimus; species Dendrolimus kikuchii. Next base: position 5,224,186 of record CM034400.1, read on the forward strand.
GTGTGGATTCTCGCGCATGCGGCGAAGGGGGCCGCCACCCTTCACGCAGCGCCAAACCTGGCGGGTCGAGAGGAGCAGAGTGCCGTATAGGCACGTGGAATGTGAGAGGTGGAATGAAAGATAAGATGGACGAAATGATTGATATAATGAATGAGAGAAGCCTGGATGCCTTATGTCTGACAGAGACAAAGCGGAAGGGGTGCGACGTCGATGACCTCCCCGGTGGCATGCTTGCTCTGTGGTCCGGCGTGGACCTGGACGAGCGTGCGAGTGGGGGGGTAGGCGTCTTACTCTCATCCCGCTTTGTGTCTGGAGTAAAAGCTTATTGTCTGGTGAACCCGAGACTTCTCTGGGTCCGCCTAAAACTGGGGATCACGCGAGTTTTTCTGGTCGCAGCTTATGCTCCCGTAAGCTCAGCGGATCCCCAAGAACTCGAGAAGTTTTGGGAGTCTGTGAGAGAAATTCTGGATCTGGCTGAAGGGAACGAAAGACTAATTATGTGTGGTGATCTTAATGGCTGGGTGGGGACCAAACGAGACGGCCTTGAGGCTGTCCTTGGACCCTATGGTGACAAGAGAGTGAACGATGCTGGTAGGCCAATCATAGACGTATGCATGGAAAGAAACTTGCTTGTGTCGAACACCCTATTCCATCATAAGGATATTCACACGTATACATGGAGAATGAATGATCAGAAAAGTATGATTGATCTGATTTTAATTGATAGTCGCCTCCGAAACACAATAATGGATACAAGAGCCTACAGAGGCCCCACTCTTGAAACGGACCACTACCTGGTGATAAGCCGGTTTGTGGGCCTTTTCAAGAAGTGGAGGCACTGGCGAGTGCGTACCAATTTCGGGGAGCTTGAAAGAATAAAGTGTGAAAAATTGGAAGATGTTAGTGTAAGGAGTATGTATGCGCGCCTAGTCGAAGAAAGGCTTGCAAAAGCGGACTTCTCCGACTTAGATGTGGATAATGACTGGGATAGTATGAAAGAAAGTATAGTGGAAAGCGCAAAAGAAGCATGTGGATGCGCGAAGAGGCACATAACAACGAAAGGTGATGAATGGTGGGACGCGGATGTTAAATCCAGCGTAGAGAGAAAGAGAAAAGCCTGGCTGGATTATGTTGCTTCCTTGCAACAGAATGACAGTATGAAAGAGATGAAGAAAGAAATTTATCGCCTCTGCAAGAATGAAACCAAAGCTTTAGTGAAAGAGAAGCGTGAAAGAATAAAATTGAAAGAAGAAGAGAAGCTGACGGAGAATTTCGAGGCGAATACCAAACTCTTTTGGAGAGAGGTTAAGAAGTCTCGGGGTTGTTCGTCAGCTTCCAGAATGGAAAGAATAAAATCTAAAGCAGGGGACGTTCTTGCTAACCCACAAGAGGTATTAGCGCGATGGAGTGAATATTTTAGAGAAATGTATGATAATATCCCGGATGCTGGCACCACGACTGAGTCTGTGACCGACTCCGAGGAGTCAGCATCCGAGATCACTTTGGAAGAGATCGAATGGTCGATAAGAAGTCTGAAAAATGGAAAGGCAGTAGGAATCGATAGTGTGTCTGCTGAGATGATCAAATATGGTGGAACCTGCGTCCGGGACGCTTTCCTGTCCTTATGCAACTTGTGCTGGAGGACGGGAAAGGTTCCCAAGGACTGGAGGCGCGCTGTCATCGTGCCCTTGTATAAAGGCAAGGGGTCACGTATGGAGTGCGCCAGCTACAGGGCCATCAGTTTGATCAGCACAGCATCTAAAGTGTATGCGAAGATTATTGAAAAGAGAATGAGAGTTGTATCCGATGGATTACTGTGGGATGCACAAGGTGGTTTCAGAAATGGAAGGGGATGTATGGATCAAGTTTTCTCTCTCCGCAATATCGTAGAGAAGCAGCTGGCTATGGGCCGGAAGGTTTTCTGCGGTTTTGTGGATCTAGAGAAAGCATTTGACAGGGTTGTGCGGAAGGACCTCTGGGACATATTGCCCGGATATGGGATTAATGGCCAATTGATGCGTGCTGTGCAGTCCACTTACGAGGGCTGTATGGCATGCGTGCGAGTGGAAGGCAGCCTGTCGCCCTGGTTTGACGTCAATATTGGCGTCCGCCAGGGCTGCGTGCTGTCGGCTTTGCTGTTCATCCTATATCTGGACGATTGTCTCCAGAGAATAAGATTGATGGATGTTGGGGTACGGATGAGTGATCTAGTTGTAAGCACCTTGCTTTATGCGGATGATGCCGTGCTTTTAGCCGAATCGCCATCAGAACTGCAAACACTAGTCACAATGATGAAAGATGACTGTCAGGCGAGAGGCTTACACTTGAATGCGAAGAAAACAAATGTTATGGTGTTTGAAAGAGAAGAAACCAGAACGAATGCAAGGATAATGGTCGATGATGTTATGCTGGAGCAAGTGAATGAGTTTGTATATCTTGGATGTGCTTTTAGCAGGGATGGAAGGTACAACGCTGATATAGAAAGAAGAGTGAATTTGGGGAATAGTTTAAATGGAGCGTTAGGTAAACTTCTAGGCGCTAAGAACCTCAGCCAGAAGGCCCAGCTCGCCGTACACAACGCGGTGCTGGTACCTACGCTCGCGTATGGAAGCGAGAGTTGGGTATGGAAGAAAGAGCATGAAAGTAGAGTAAACGCGGTTGAGATGCGAGCACTGCGCAAAATCTGCGGAGTGACGCTCGCGGACCGCGTTCGTAATACCGAAGTAAGAAAGAGAGTTGGTCTCAAAGAGAGTGTCGGGGTGAAGGTAAGGAAAGGAATGCTCCGGTGGTTCGGGCATGTGGAAAGAATGCATGATGAAAGAATGACTAAACAGGTATACAATGCAAAAGTGGATGGATGCAGAAGTCGTGGAAGGCCACGACACACCTTCCATGATCAAATTGATCGTGTACTAGCAGAAGGTGATGTCAGGAGCCTTAAGAACAGACGAGCTTGCATGACAAGAGTTATGAATGTCAAAGAGGCAAGTGAGGTGTGTAAGAATAAGCCTAAATGGCACTCTGTTGTTCGTGCCTACCCCGCAAGGGAACTGGCGTGAAGATATGTATGTATGTATGTATTATTAAGGTTTATATTTCGAACGAAATATTTGGCTAAAACCGGTTAATTTTAAACTAGTTTTAAGCTTGTGGTCAAGAATGATGCTGTAAATTATTAATTTAATGTGTATGTGGTGAACAATAAAGCGTTTTCTATTCTATTCTAATATTAACCAGAAAGTATGTGAGGAAAGATGTTTGTACAAAAACGGATTGGTTTTTTATGAAATTTACAGTTATGTAACTTATATATTAGGATATTATAGAGGCAATAATATATACAGATATTCTAGAAATTGTCCAAGTGCGTGCGTGCGTGCGGAATAGGCATATTGAAGGGTTTCCTAAAGGTGACGGACGGACCGACATGACTGTTTAATAGGGCTCCCATTTTTAACAAAATGGCTACGAAAGGCTTGAAATATTATTATCATAAATTTGTACGAACCTAGAGGCCGTATAGTATAGAATAAAAATATTAACCAGAAAGTATATGAAGTATATCTTTTTATTCTTTCACGCAAAAACTACTGAACGGATTTTGAAGAAAATTTATAGTAATGTAACTATATGTCAACTATATATTATACATAAGAATATATATTGTTGAAATGATTTATCCGTTCAAGAATGGAGAAAGAATACAATTTCCTGCGGCCGGGCGGCCTGTCGTAAGAGGCGACTTAACAACCCACAGCCAGGTGGTAGGGCATTTGCCCGACTGGATGGCTACCACCCCTGGTCCAAAGCATGTCTCCATAACAACCTTGTATTGTGTTCCGTCATTAGTGACCAGGTTCCAGTCTCCCTTAAGAGAGCAGCAGCGTATTTGTAGCAACTTTGATGTTGCAAATGTCCATAGGCGATGGTAAGCGCTTTCCATCGAGTGGGCCGTCTGCCTTTCTGCTGATCTTCTGCAATAAAAAAATTAATAAAAAAAGAACACGGACACTGAAGGATTTTGTATAGGCGGCGGATGGGATAGACAGACAAACTTACGTGACGATTTCGTTACGCTTCCATTTTTACTAAAATGGCTACGGAACGCTAAGAATAATATTTCGCTTTGATACTACATTTTTACAGATAACACGCGACTTCTACAAATGTGTTAAATTTTATAACTCTAGCCTCTCTAATAGATCCTGAAATAATCAGCTATGACGGACAGACGGACTTCAGAATGAATGTATCGTTTCAGTGCCTCTCTATTAATGGTTCATTAGATAGATAGATAACAATTTATTATACACCAATACAAAAATGAACTTAAAGACTAAAATTGTATCTAGTTACGTACAAAGAGCGGTCTTATCGTTAAAAACTTCCAGACAACCCTACGGATGAAATTTCATTCTTATATTTTAGTACGTACCTAAACGTCGATAAAATAATATTTGTTAGGATTATACTAATATATAAAGCTGAAGAGTTTGTTTGTTTGAACGCACTAATTTCAGGAACTACTGGTCTGATTTGAAAAATTCTTTCAGTTTTAAATAGTCCATTTATTGAGGAAGGCTATAGGCTATATACCATCACGCGAAGACCAATAGGAGTGGAGCACCAATGAAGAATGTTTCAAAATCTGGGGGTCTTGAAAACAAATTCCACGCGAACGACGTCACGGGCACAGCTAGTAATATATAATTGCTAAATGAAACAACTTTCTATACATGCAGAAACGAAAGAAAACAATTAATTCCTACATACATACATACATACATAACTTCACGCCAGTTCCCTTGCGGGGTAGGCACGAACAACAGAGTGCCATTTAGGCTTATTCTTACACACCTCACTTGCCTCTTTGACATTCATAACTCTTGTCATGCAAGCTCGTCTGTTCTTAAGGCTCCTGACATCACCTTCTGCTAGTACACAATCAATTTGATCATGGAAGGTGTGTCGTGGCCTTCCACGACTTCTGCATCCATCCACTTTTGCATTGTATATCTGTTTAGTCATTCTTTCATCATGCATTCTTTCCACATGCCCGAACCTTTCCTTACCTTCACCCCGACACTCTCTTTCAGACCAACTCTCTTTCTTACTTCGGTATTACGAACGCGGTCCGCGAGCGTCACTCCGCAGATTTTGCGCAGTGCTCGCATCTCGACCGCGTTTACTCTACTATCATGCTCTCTCTTCAATACCCAACTCTCGCATCCATACGTGAGCGTAGGTACCAGCACCGCGTTGTTTACGGCGAGATGGGCCTTCTGGCTGAGGTTCTTAGCGCCTAGAAGTTTACCTAACGCTCCATTCACACTATTCCCCAAATATACTCTTCTTTCTATATCAGCGGTGTACCTTCCATCCCTGCTAAAAGCACATCCAAGATATACAAACTCATTCACTTGCTCTAGCATAACATCATCGACCATTATCCTTGCATTCGTTCTGGTGTCTTCTCTTTCAAACACCATAACCTTTGTTTTCTTCGCATTCAAACAATTAATTCCTGCGACGTGGAAACCTAAAAGATTAATTTCTCACTATTCCGCACCGAAAATTTTTCCAATTCATAAAATAATACACTGCGCTTGCATAATTGTGAGGTACCTAATCCCACACAGTATAAATTATTTATTATGTGTTGCGTTACGCTAAGACCCTTATAGTACAAACGGGTAACATCAAAAGAATATACTTTGGAATTCATGTGTTGCCGCAGTATTCTTTTTTAGACGTTGACCTACATCGCTTTATGTAGTCATAATTACAGAGATGAACTTTTACTAAACATAATATGAGTTGAAAATGTACGGCTGTTGTAGTTAAATTTTAATCATATCCTTCATTTTAATCGGTGCAAGAATGGAAAAAGAATACAATTTCCTGCAGCCTGGCGGCCTGTCGTAAGTGACAAAACAACTCACAGTGAGGTGGTAGGGTATTTACCAGTCTGTATGGCTACCACCCCTGGTCTAGAGTATGCCGCAATAAAGACCTCGAGTTATGTTCCGGCATTAGTGGCCAGGTTCCAGTTTCCCTTTAGAGAGCAGCAGCGCATATGTAGCACCTTTGGTGTTGCGTCTGCTGTCTGCTGAACTCATGCAGTAAAAAAATATTCCTCGATCCTATACGCACAGTCAGTCTAGAAAACTTGGCCATTGGACTTATTGTTCATCATCTAGTTCAGTGAAACACAGCTCTTAGGATCATTTTACGACAAATAAAGGTAAACTTTGTAAGCAAACTGTTTTTTATTGCGAACCTGGCAAACTTGTAGAACACTATACACACACATCTATAATGTTATAAAAATGTAAAAGTGTAGTCTTTTATTTTTAGATTTTTTGTGTTTGTCTCTTTTGTCGGGATTCAAGTAAAAACTACAGAGCCGCTTTGGATGCGGTTTTCGCGGCCGGGAGCGAAAGGACTAAAGTCCGGTGAATCCGACGAGCCCTCGGCGCTGCTGGGAGCAATTTCCATGCAGTTCAGTTCCTGCAGGGTATGCAGCGCCGTATCCTCGTCGCCTGTGTCGCAATGCGCACCCTGACGTCGGCTCGCGGCCGATGCGACGAAATGGGCTACCCGACTCCAATGCGAAGGCGTGGGCCCCTCCTGGGCCTCTTCCTATGCCAGGGGACGTATCCCCCGGCTACTACTGTGTCTCATTCTTGCGTGGGGCGGTCTCACGCGCCCCACGGGAAGAGAGATCACCGCGCGGAACACTCGCGCTGGGTCTCAGGCATGTGCGGGTGAGTGAGAACCCCTATGGTTGGGGGCCCCACCCGCGCCGCCCGCTTACGGTGGCCGAAGGTCGAGTACCATAGTATAATAAGTTTTCGCGACTAATACACATAATTAAACCTACGTTTTAACGATTTTAAGCACCAATGGCGTAGCTAGGCGTAACAAAGCGGGCCCACGTCCACGGCCTCGCTCCTATAGGGGCCTCGCGCCAGCATGGCCCCTAACTTATTATCCGCAAGAGTTAACTTGAGACCTGAGCGGAATGCGCGCTCCCCTCCCGATCGCCGCCTTCTTACCGCTCTCGCCATCGACGCGTCAGTACCTCGCGCTTACGTCATCCGAGCGAAGTCTCAAGTTAACTCTTGCGGGTTGTAAGCTACTTTTATTTTATAAAAAAAAATTGAAAGGCCCATGCGCACGCCGCCGCCGTCGCCGCACCGACAGGCAAATTAAAGCGGGTAACAGCTAGTTTCATGTATAAAAATTAATGTCGAAAACAACATACATAAAGCTAGCAACCACTAAAAGCCATTAAAAAACTTTAAAGTGAATTATGCTGATTCACATTACGCACATATTCATTAGTAGCGTGTTTAGCCAGCACTCACCCACGGGTCCTATTCGACCCCAAAGCCGCCAAAGTTAACAACTTTCGTGAAAAGGGCATCGGCAATCCCGACTGGCAAATTTTCGGGGCTCAAATTAATGATATTTTTGCTTAAGAAATGTTTTGATAGGTAATTTATCTTACACCTTATTTCGGTTCTTAATTTTATCATATGATGTTTGAAGAAGTAATAAATCTTTGATACACAGTGTCCCGAAAATCAACTATCCGTGCAGGAACGGAGAAAGAATACATTATATCGCCAGGTGGTAGGGCATTTGCCCGACTGGATGGCGACCACCCCTGGTCTAGAGTATGCCGCCATAACAACCTTGTGTTGTGTTCTGGCATTAGTGACCAGGTTCCAGTTTCCCTTAAGAGAGCAGCAGCGCATTTGTAGCACCTTTGGTGTTGCAAATGTCCATAGGCGATGGTAACCGCTTTCCATCAAGTGGGCCGTCTGCATGTCTGCTGAACTCCTGCAAAAAAAAAATATTCCTGCGGCCGGGCGGCCTATCGTAAGAGGCGATAAAAAACCCACAGCCAGCTGGTAGGGTATTTACTCGACTGGAAGGCGACCACCCCTGGTCTAGAGTATGCCGCCATAACAACCTTGTGTTGTATTCTGGCATTAGTGACCAGGTTTCAGTCTCCCTTAAGAAAGCAGCAGCGCATTTGTAGCACCTTTGGTGTTGCAAATATCCAAAGGCGATGGGAACCGCTTAACATCAAGTGGGTCGTCTGCCTGCCTGCTGAACTCCTGCAATAAAAAAAAAATATTATGATTTAAAATAACATGCTTTTTTGTGACTCCTGTAAACAGGCTGACGGCCAACCTAATGGAAAATGGTCACCGTTACCTGCGGACGTTGATATAATATTGTAGGCTCAGTATTCTACTTATAATCTTGACGGACTATGAGTAGAATACAATACAAATAAGTTAAATTTTCTTGCATTGTATTCGATTATATGTAATTCAATAAGTGATACTATATATTAATCTAATTAAATTAACTTCCATATTGTGTGGTGCCTAAGATAAGTGTGGGCTTAACTACGTTCTAAGTTTTATGCTTTTCTTACTCTTTTACAATAAAATGACATCAAGAATTAATAAGATGAAGCAATCTTATACAGTGTTTTTTAAGAATTAATTTCCCCTACAAATTTGTTTAATTTCATTAATTTATCTGGGTTTTACAGCGCTCCGAAGTTGACCGGGTTCTTGGATACTCGTAATAATACCATGAAAATCCTTCACTACCCCAAAATATCCAGTATATAAGTAAATAACATATAAGTAATATATTGATAACTAGTAGTTAGAAATAGGATAAATATATATGCAAGTGGCTGATCATCTCCCCCGGGCCAAGACAACCAGCTCAAACACAAATCGAGTTGGGGGTCTTGACTTGGGGGAGGCAACGCGGCCGCTCATGTATATATAGTTAGTATATATATATTAGTATCAAAATATCTATATATAGTATATGTAAGTGTATAATATCACTCCCAATATAAACCAACTTAAGCCAATAACATCCCAATCCAACCTAAATCCGAAATAGTAGTAGTATATATATATATATATAAACAGATAGAAAATAGATAGTAGTAGACTCGGGCATATCTCGTTCGCCCGGGCTAAAGAAGGAGATTTAAAAAAAAAAAAAATACCATGAAACGAACCATTAGGCTTAGTTTTCTATTATATTTTTTTTATTCATATAATTTATCATTTTCTTAACATTCCTATGTTATTATTAATTTATTATCGACCCTTTTCCCCACCACAAAACTTAGAATGTCATTGGTTTTTACAAACTGGAACTTAGGTTGTAATAACTCCCCCTACACATCAAAAAAATCAAATTGCGTCCTCTGAAAAACGCACGCTAAGGCCTAAAAAACATAACATTTCAATGGCTTATAAAAGTGAGTACAGATACAGAAGTCGCTTTAATATTTTGTATTGCATTAAAAACCTCGTTAAATGAAAAGCCACGTAATGTGTTGTCTTAATAGATTATTACTCATTACAACACCAATATTCCACTGTTAATTTTTCCAAACGCCCCATTGGCGGCCACATCGGGCAAAATTGGGTCATAAAAAGAAGACAGGGTGATGAAAATGAAATACTTCGTCCCATAAGAAAATACCACAGTTAAACACGCCAAACAATAAACTGGGGGACGGCATACAATTTTTACATTATGCGAAGAACGTTGACCTATATAGCTGCACCGCTTCGGACATAGTGTTAGGCGTCGGTCATGAATTGAGCGACATATGTTTACAATACAAATTCAGAAGTTTTTATAGAAACTAATTTCTGTGTAACATGACGATAACATAGAGAAGAATGTGACAAATTCTTCGCTTTAACAGTTTCCTATCTCAAAGAGTCTAAGTTGTTAAACTACGCAAATATGTGAATCTTGGAACAGTACATATTTGAGCCGTTTGGGGTGAAGACGTCGGGTCCGTCGGGGCCAACAGACTTTTTAAAAATATTAAAAAACCTCTGGTCGAGATTACAGGCGACCAGATTGTCGGAACTTACCTCGCTCAAAGGATAAACGTATGTATTCAACGAGGTAATGCTCCCAGACTTCTAGACACACGGTCAGCGGTCTGATTGGGATAGACCGATTGTAGTGGTTTCTTTTCTTTTTAGTGTTTATATTGGTTATGGATTTATTTCTAGTATAGTTTTATTTATAATTACAGATTTAAATTTTAATTAGAAAATAGTTCTGTAGAATATGGCTAAAAGTACTCGGAATAATATTAAATAACAAACAAAAACCACTCAAATAAGACCAATAGAACTCTAGAATAAAAACCTTCCCACTTAGCTGAGATGAGTAAGTTTACATGGATGTGTGCTGTCACAAGAAGAAATAAGATGTCAAACGAGTACTTTTTTTTATTGCGTGAGGTCAGCAGACAGTCAAACGGCCCACCTAATAGAAAGCGGTTACCATCGCCTATGGATATTTGTAACGCCAAAGGCGCTACCAATGTGCTGCCGCTTTCTAAAGGGAGGCTGGAACCCAGGTTGGCCAGCCATTAATGCCGGAACTCAACTAAAGGTTGTTATAGCGGTATGTTCCAGACCAGGGGTGGTAGCCATCCAAACGGACAAATACCCTACCACCTGGCTTTGGGTGGGTACTTAGGACGGTCTCTGAACATTGCACCCCTAACTGTAGATTTAAAAGGGTGGTATGGGTATGTTAAGTAGAGGGATTTACATTATGTGATTCAAAATAGAGAAATACGGAAGAAAAATACATACGCTGCCGACCCAATGATTATGAAATGGTGAAAAGAAATAGAGTTGGCCTACAATTTAATCAAGTATCCACCTAGATATAATAAACTAGTGTTTATAGTAGTAAATAGATACACAGAAAAATTACCTATCTGATGGTGAAAGCCGCTTACCGATTAAAAAGGAGTTAGCGGACAGACAGACACGGAAAGCGACTTTGTTTAACACTTAAAATCATATAAATAAAAGTATTGTTGTTGAGAACTTCATTTATTTAAGCACAAAACAGATTACAATCATTAAAAATTAAACAATAACAATGTAATATACAGGGCCAGATTATAATCCAAACTATGTGCTAATTAGACGAACCATAAAATGGATACTATAAAGAAAGTTGTTCATAGTTCATTTTACAAATAATATAACAAAAGTAAGTAAAAAATCGACAATAGATATTAATATCGACTGTGTGACAGATTTTTTTTGTATGTATTCATAAACTTATATTCGATACAATTAAAAATATTTTTACGAGTGCGGGACTTGAATTAAAATGCCGTTGGAATTACTATAGAATTTATTAGAACTATACAAACACGTATAACTGGACACAATCAGTACAAAACTGCATGATTCCATAACACGCGCAAAGTCCGTCACTATATAGCTTATCGAATGTACACGTCTTGCTCGTATCGTAATCCTCGCTTGAATGCCTCATCCCTCCGTTCGGGCATTGTTTTATACTAAACTATTCAATACAACAATCGACTGCGTGGACTTAATTTTTCCAAGAAAACGTAAGCCGCACACTTGCGGCCATAAACGAGTACAATAACAATAGGACGTTTTTTTGTAATTATTATTTTTTAACGACTTCCAAATGCGGGAAAGGTAATAAACCGCAGGTGTGCATTCACTTTGTCGGCGTGTAACAATATCAATGTTTGCGTTTAATTTGGTGTGTACATTATAAAGGCGACACATTCGAATTTAATTCATGGTCATTACACTACTTATAAAAATCCGCTACCGCCTGATATATACCGCTATCGTTCAGATATTTCTGACCGCAGCTTATTATAGGGTATTCCAACAAATTTTCGGCCACCGCCAACTTTCCCCTTTACCCGTATTCAGATTAATTTCGTTGTTCCACCCGGAGAGGATTCATTTTACACCGTGTTGCGGTACTATTTTTATCGCTTTATTAGTCTTAATTTGGAAAATTGTTACAGGGATTTCGATGAAAATGGTCTCTTTTATCCGAAAGAAATATTTTATGGTGCATTTTTAGACACACAGGTGAAGGTAAGGAAAGGAATGCTCCGGTGGTACGGGCATGTGGAAAGAATGCATGATGAAAAAATGACTAAACAGATATACAATGCAAAAGTGGATGGATGCAGAAGTCGTGGAAGGCCACGACACACCTTCCATGATCAAATTGATCGTGTACTAGCAGAAGGTGATGTCAGGAGCCTTAAGAACAGACGAGCTTGCTTGACAAGAGTTATGAATGTCAAAGAGGCAAGTGAGGTGTGTAAGAATAAGCCTAAATGGCACTCTGTTGTTCGTGCCTACCCCGCAAGGGAACTAGCGTGAAGTTATGTATGTATGTATGTATTTTTAGACACGTAGCGTAATAACATATATTTTTAATAAGTGCATTATCTATGCATGTACGAGCGTGCATGACAAGAGTTATGAATGTCAAAGAAGCAAGTGAAGTGTGTAAGAATAAGCCTAAATGGCGCTCTGTGTTGTTCGTGCCTACCCCGCAAGGGAACTGGCGTGAAGTTATGTATGTATGTATGCATTTTCTATGCGTAAGACTATCTATCTATACATATAATAAAACTGTAGAGGTCGACTTTCTGTACAATTAAAAAAAATGCTAAAAACCGAGTCAGGGGGATGTAAGAAGTGAAATAAAACTAATTTCGATTTTTTTCAAATTTTTTGTGTCTCTGTCTGTCTGTTTGTATGGGAGAATCTCCGAAACAACTAGACCGATTTAAACAAAATTTTGTATGGTGGTAGCTTATATCCCTGGTCAACATATAGGATACTTTTGATCTCGAAAAATTAAAGAGTTCACGCGGGATAGCTAAAAAACTTTAATTACTTAAACAGCGTATTATACAACTTATGCACCTAATTAAGTATTGATATTGCCGGTATCATCATACATTTACGTTGCATGTCGTCTATAGAAGCATTATAAGGTATTGCGATCTATAAAATTTTAATTGAAGGAATAATAAATACCCCGCGGACGAAGTCGCGGGCGTCAGCTAATATAATATTAATAATATACATAAATGTCCCATTGCTGAGATCGGGCCTCCTGTTATAGGGGAACGGACAGTATACCCGCCACGCTTGTACAAGGCGGCTTGGCAGGTTTGACACATCGGTTATCTCGAAGTGCAGGTTGCATCACGATGTTTTCCTTCGTCGTTGTTAGCACGTTGTAATTGTAACAATATGCACATTAGGTCATAAAAACTGCCTAAGTGGTGCATGCGTTCTGGCCTGGATCGAACCCGCGCCCTTTGAGTTTGGGACGCGTGCGCTAGCCATTGCGTTACCACGACGCGCTAAACTATAAAACTACTTAATTTAGTTTTTTTTTTATTGCAGGAGCTCAGCAGACAGGCAGACGGCCCCACTTGATGGAAAGCGATTATCATCGCCTATAGACATTTTCAACACCAAAGGTGTTACAAATGCACTGCTGCTCTCTTAAGGGAGATTGGAACCTGATCACTAATGCCGGAACACAACTCAAGGTTGTTATGGCGACATACTTTAGACCAGAAAAAATACAATTTCCTGCAGCCGAGCGGCCTGTCGTAAGAAGCGATAAAACAACCCATAGCCAGGTGGCAGGGTATTTGCCCGACTGGATGGCTACCACACCCGGTCTGGAGAATACCGCCATAACAACCTTGAGTTGTGTTCCGGCATTAGTGACCAGGTTGCAGTATCGTTTAAGAGAGCAGCAACGCATTTGAAGCACCTTTGTTGTTGCAAATGACCATAGGCGATGGTAACCGCTTTTCATCAGGTGGGCCGTCTGCCCGTCTGCGGAACTCATGCAATAAAATTTTAAAAAAAATCGCTTAAAGCAGTCTCTTCCAGTCAACCTAATTTAAGGCATAATGTAACCTAATCTAGCGACGTAGGTGGTACATGGTGGTAGATTATTAAGTAGAACTTAAACAGACATACTTAAACTACATGTTTTATAAACTAAATACATACATTTATATGTATTTAATTTATAAAATATGTGTATATTTATAAGATGATAATCTATATATATGTTACAGTCATAGTGATTAAATAGCTATTATACATAATGACTGGTCAGTATATATAATAGCAAAATTGACTTGACAATGTGATAAAGTAATCACTTTATGCAGATATTATTCATAATAGCGGGTCAAAGTTAGCCAAACTAAAATACGGTCTGACTGACTTGCTACCCCTCTCGCTCTTCACCCCGCTTGTAAGAATAAATAATAATTATGACCCAGTTAATTAAAGTCAGTTCCTTTTAAATATTTTATTATTGTAGTCTTTAAAGAGTGATACCAAATACTTATATTGCGATCTCTGTGTTTTTTTTTTAAATTTTGTTTTATGGCTAGTGAGCTTTGAATTTACTTTATAAATTAAAGTTAAATAACTTTATAACAATGTTAATTAACGTAGAATTATTATCTATGACAGTGTCATTTTAATTCTTAGACAAATTAAAATATAATTTTATAATCTTTACCTATACCTACTTGTTTTATTACATTATCCAAGTCTTCGAAGTTATTATATAAAATTGCTAGTTAATGTAATTAATTCTGTGTCAATTATCACTTTATCTAAATTGAGTAGACATTATAAATAATGGCTAGATAATATATATAATATCTGGATTTATTACTTTGGCTGTAACATATATAAAAGAAAGTCGTGTTACACTATTTATAACTTACGAACAGCAGTACTGATTTGGCTGAGAATTGGTGGGGAGGTAGCTTAGAACCAGGAGACGGACATAGGATACTTTTTATCCCGTTGGAACCGGTAGGTGGACCGTGTAATCACCTGGACCGATTAAGGTGATTTTGTTTTTGTGTGATTGAATGGGTTCCCGGAGGGATTAAATCCACAATTAAAACCGGTAGGTGGCGCTGGGATCGGGTCGTACATTTTTATTTTTTCAGAGCAGGACAACGTCTGCCGGGGCCGCTAGTATAATATATATGATAATTAGTCTATAGTATTATAAGAACTAAGCATAATTGTTTACGAAGAAGTAGTGATTTCTGAGTGCTTTCTTAAAAATGTAGCCAATGTTTTGTCCTCTCTGACAGTAAGAGGCAGCGCATTCCAAAGTTTGACCGTCTGCACTGTAAAAGAGTTATCATAAATGGATGAAGTGTGTGCAAGTGTCGTGAGTTTACGATACGTATGAATGCGCAAATTGAAATATACTAAACCCTATAGTGTATGTACCTTTCAGCATAAGTAAATACAGTTGAGCTTGATCATAATAAAAGTCATAAAATAAACTCAACTGTCACAGCCGTACTCGTTTTATGCGAAGTACAATTTTATGGCTGATCCAGATACTCGGAAGTTGTATCTCATTAAATCCTCAATTGGATTCAATAAAATCGTATGTCTTTTTTTATATTTCCGATATACTTAAAAGTGAAAAGTCCTGGACTGGAGATCGCGTCTCGGTGAATCTAGTGTAGGACGCCCTCCAACCAATGGACCGAGGATCTGCGTTAGGTCGCTGTTAAGCGCTGGATGAGGGCATGAGGAAAGCGAAGGACTGGGGTATGAACCGCAGACTTCGAGAGGACATTCAACAGTGGACTGTAATAGGCTAACAACGAAAGGTAGAAAGCAACTCCGTATGGTATTTGGCTATTTGTACATCACAATCGACAATCTCAGGAAGTATGAATGAATGAATGTAATATTATAAAAATATGAAATTCGGTATACTTATAGAATAATATAGATCGTAATACCGAAGTAAGAAAGAGAGTTGATCTGAAAGGGAGTGTCGGGGTGAAGGTAAGGAAAGGAATGCTCCGGTGGTTCAGGCATGTGGAAAGAATGACCAAACAGATATACAATGCAAAAGTGACGCAACGTCGCTTAGGTATAGATATTTGACCAAAAACGAAGCCAATACGCCAGTTTAGGATGATATAGGACAGTGGCCTGGCGGGAAGTAGGTTATTCAAACAAAAGTTTTATGATAAAACTACCTTGTGGAAAGAATGCATGATGAAAGAATGACTAAACAGATATACAATGCAAAAATGGATGGATGCAGAAGTCGTGGAAGGCCACAACACACCTTCCATGATCAAATTGATCGTATACTAGCAGAAGGTGATGTCAGGAGCCTTAAGAACAGACGAGCGTGCATGACAAGAGCTATGAATGTCAAAGAAGCGAGTGAGGTGTGTAAGAATAAGCCTGAATGGCGCTCTGTTGTTCGTGCCTACCGCGCAAGGGAACTGGCGTGAAATTATGTATGTATGTAATATAAATGGACACGTTGGACATATACAAGTGACATAATTTTTGAGATTTTTTTATAATTAAAGTGAGTGCTTATAAATGGAAGTTGACATTTAAAAGTTAGGCAACATATCGTCTGAGAGATTAACATTTTATTAGGAGTATATTTCGAGAAATATTCAAAAATTACGTTTATCTACCATGTCTTGTCACTAAGGGCCGATTTTTTTATTATCAGATAAAAATTATCCATTGAATAAAGTATAACCTGATCCTCTCCGTGCAGGAACGGGGAAAGAATACAATTTCCTGCGGCCGGGCGGCCTGTCGTAAGAGGCGACAAAACAACCCACAGCCAGGTGGTAGGGCATTTGTCCGACTGGATGGCGACCACTCCTGGTCTAAAGCATATTGCCACAACAACCATGAGTTGTGTTCCGGCATTAGTGACCAGGTTCCAGTCTCCCTGAAGAGAGCAGCAGCGCATTTGTAGCACCTTTAGTGTTGCAAATGTCCATAGGCGATGGTAACCGCTTTCCATCAAGTGGGCCATCTGCCTGTCTTCCTGCTTGTATTAAATATATTCTGACAAAAGAATAAAATTATTTTCCATATATGTACCTTTTTTTTGTAAAACCGCATAATAGCCAGGTGATAAGGTATTTGCCCGTCTGGATGGCTACCACCCCTGCTTTAGAGTATACTGCCATAACAATCTTGAGTGGTGTACCAGCATTAGTGGCCACGTCTCCACTAAGAGAGCAGCAGCGCATTTGTAACACCTTTGATGTTGCAAATGTCCATAGGCAATGATAACCGCTTTCCATCAAGTGGGCCTTCTGCCTGTCTGCTGAACTCATGCAATACAAATAAAAACATTATTATGTATGATGAATATGTATGGCTTTTAATTTGTTAACTTGGCAAAATCCATATTTTGAAACTTTTATAAGATTTCAACACATTGCAAATAAAATTATAAAATTTACCGGTAAGCTTGAACTAGTGCCAGCGCGGGCATGCCGTCACGCTGATTGGTAACTACGTGATTATTACTATTACATATTGTTACATGCCGACAAAGGTAAATGAACACCTGCCTGCCATAAAGCGCAGTTTATTACCTTCCCGCATTTGGACTTCTTTTGTTTACTTTGTGTTTGTAAAATTCGTAATTAGAAAAACAGTCCATTATGTATTATCATCTTTTATGGCAGGTGTGTCGAACTGATTCTAATAAATCCGATCTATGCGAGGTGGCAGCCATATTGTATCGGTGCAGCAATGACCCAATGGAGAGATCGGCAGTCTAGCGAGAACAATGATCAAAGCAAGACGTGTACATTCGATAAGCTATATAGTGACGGACTTTGCGCGTGTTATTGAATCGTTCAGTTTGTACTGGTTGCGTCTAGTTATATTTGTACCTGTGTTATACGTGTTTGTATAGTTCTAATAAATTCTATGGTAATTCCACCGGCATTTTAATTCCAGTCCCACACTCGTAACAATATTATAAAACAAAATCGCTGTCCGCGTCTGTCTCTCTATCTGTATATCTGCTAACTCCTCCTAAACCACGCATTGGATTTATAAGTCATTTTCATTACTTACTCACAACCTAATATTTTTTTATGTAAGCAACAGAGTTAACATCGTACAATAATACAATTTTATTAATTTCTAAATTAAATAAAATTTTACTTAAAGTATGCAATGCACTTTACAGAGAATCAGCCGTTACGATCATGTGCGAGTCGAACTTGTATTTATTCTGTGCTAAAAACTTCAATCGCCATAAAAATGGGTTTTTTATTTTGCGTATAAAATGGGAAAACTGTAGTTTCCAAATCTTCTTTTATTGGCGTAGTAAAACTAAATTGCTAGTCCACAAGTGGTTACAGCTATCAATCGACTTTCTCCAGTACCCATTACGGGGTAAATGTAGTACCGGGGCCAAAAGAATTTTATGCCAACTTCAGTCTCAAAGGCTAGATTCAATTAAATTCATGTAGTCAATTTTCTACGTATATTTTCATAATTATGTTTCCATGTAGGCAAAGACGATGGATCTTCTCTTGCGACGATCCTGACAAGCACCTTTCGCTTCACTACTTTCATTAATTAATCTCTTCATACATACGCGTTTATTTGAGGTGCATTTTATCTTATCTTTCCTCAAAATATCTTCAGTTTGATCATGATAAGTACGAATTACCATAATTTTGAACCTATAAACGTCACTCCCACCTCTGAGCATTGTGCAGAAACGGATTGTACCCAAATTCTCAAAATATCCTCTGTGTATAATAATGTTTAAGGAATGTAATTACGTCGCTATTTCTTCAAATAAAGGTTTTTCTTTCTTTCTTAATTTCACATAACATCGTAATGAAACCAGCACATCGTCATACCCGATATATTTTTTTTATCTTTTACCCGGCCGAACGAGATTCTACCCGAGTCTACTACTTTTTATATATTTATCATAATGTTGAAATAAAACTCTGCTAATATTAATAATATATAATGGTGCTGCATTGTTCCCGGTCCATAACCAACACGTACATCCATATCAATAAGAGAATTGCCAAAAAAAGTCTGCCACTGAAAGTTGCGTCAAAATCGGTCTAGGCAAGTACCGTATAAAGCTGTTAATTGGACATTACAAATAGACACTTCAATTTTATTTATCAATGTGTCAATGACCCAATTCTGTTTTAAAAGCAATCTAAAACTGAAGAGGGATTTCCCAGGACAGCAACTTTATTATTATTATATTATACAGGGATCGCATTCTAAGACCATAAAAAATCCAATTTAGTTCCAAATAATGAGTTCATGCAATTAAACTTTTTGAATTGCAATTAATACTTAGTCATTGTGAATCGGGAATCAGAATTCGGAGAGAGGAAAGGACTTACAAGGATAGAAGCGACACCAAACACTGCAATCGATACGTGCTAAGTAGGACCTGCAAAATAGATTAATATTAATGTAGTGGATACACTTACCACGTTCATAGTTATGCCATAATCCTGGTTACCACGCGTTCGGGTTTCCAACTCAATTATTCGCTTATACATGTCTATTAGAAACTTTCGCAATAAAACTAGTAATTTAATGTACCTAATTCTATCAAAAACAAGAGGAGATCAAATTCAAGCAGACCAGGGTCGATAATTTTTGAAACCAAAAAAAAATAATACTAGGATTAAACCCATTGGAAAAGGAAGAGAAAATAACAAAAATGAAAGGAAAAATCATTTACGGGCCATCTGAGGTCGGGAAGTGGAAAGGGGTGAGATTTTAAGGGTAATAAAGATTTATCTCGATTTCCGGCAAAACTACAAGTCCTATGGAAAAAAGTTAAATGGCAAAGTTATACCTAGGTAATAAAAAGATCTACAACTTTTGTATTTACACTTTTTTCACATAAACTCAATTTTTGGTTTTTTATTTCTATCTCTTTTATGTTTTACAAAATTTGGTGAAAACTTACCTTTCTCTGTCCCAAACACACTGTTTTTTTTTTTATTTAAAATATTTATTTTTTCACCTTATTTTGATTTAATATCGAAAAACCACCCTAATTTTCAATCGAAAATTCTCGCGTCAAAATATCGGCTTTTTTAAAAACAGCCGGTTGGACTTTTTATTCGTTGAAATCTCTACTTTCTGATGGTGTAAAAAATATACATTACTATGGTAAATGTCCTCAGAAAATGCAAAGAAATAACAGGTAGTAAGGCCCAAACCCTCCTAGCCCTTCCCCACTTTTCTATGAAATACCTTTTGATGGGCTAAAATTTATGCGTAGATGGCCTACTTATTGCTATTTTAAGATAGTTATATACCTGAGTAACCTACGGAAAATTTACGGAAAAGTCTGCGGTGCTAACCACTGGCGGGTCGATCCGGGTCAGTTCTTTCGTAAGAACATCCCTGTCCGTTAGAACGTTACGCGGTTGTCGCACGAGAGCCTTTCTCCGAGGCTTATAATCGGACGAGCTGATAATCTATCTACATTTCCCTGTACTTTATATATCAAAATAATTTATACATCTAACATCACACATAATGTAGTTGAAGGCGTTGGAATCAATTGAGAAAAGAGCCAGGAA
This sequence comes from Dendrolimus kikuchii, assembly GCA_019925095.2. NCBI lineage: Eukaryota > Metazoa > Arthropoda > Insecta > Lepidoptera > Lasiocampidae > Dendrolimus > Dendrolimus kikuchii. Next base: position 5,244,524 of record CM034400.1, read on the forward strand.
GCTGGTCGGCAATGATCGTCTTTTTTATGCTCGACTTCAGAGTATAGACGCAGAGTCGCGGGGCTGCCTGTCTTCTATCGGATACATTTCGGGGAGTGATCCTGAGAATTGCACGAGCTGATTTCTCCATCCCTTTTTTACTATCGGACAACCAGACGCACCGGGTTGTTCCACCGTCACATGGTGGAAACACCACCAGTCAGAACCAAGCGTTTCACTTCATCTTTTCTGGTGCGCACTGCCGCAGAGTGGAATAATTTACCGGAGGCTGATGTTCCTGACAAATACAATCTTGAAGTCTTCAAGTCACGTGTGAATAGGTATCTTCTAGAGAGGCGTGATCCATCCTAGACTGCGTCATCACTCAACATCAGGCGAGACATTGGTCAAAGGCAAAACTATACTTCCATAAAGACAAAAAACCAAACTTAAAAACAAGGTGGCATAATATTATTAAAGAGCTTAAAAGACACATTTTGTCTCTACACTCCGTTTATCATGATAGGAGTATATCAAGACAAGTTCATTAACGTACAAGCTACTTTAGTAATTCAACCGGCAAGTTCATAAGCGAGCTTATCTCAAACCCACCTTCCTAACTCAACAAGTTAACAAAGCCGGAACATAAGATCGGTCATAAATATGAAGGCGTATTAACAATACGAGAGAAAAGATAATGAAGATTAAGCTTTATGTTAACACTGCGATTCTTCACGTCGGTACCCTTCTGTTAAATAGGGTAAACGCGACATTTCCTGACTGTTACAAATTGGGGCTTAATCCAACGATTGAGCGTGAACTATGGGAGTCGTTACGCGGATCCAGCCGACGTAATAGTCCTTCTTTTGTTGCTAATGTGCCATAAAAGGAGCGCTGTCCCCGAGGCAAACGCTTTTGACGGTCAATCGGGCTTACGCCGACAAATAAGTCTTTGGAACTGTTTTGTTGCGTAAATTTTTACGTGTTACGCCAATTGGCGTTTTTGCCCCGATGTCCGGTTGTAAAGCGGTCGCCAGGTTTCTGGTCGCCCGTTAAAAGGTTAAATGGATGAGTCGTAAAAGTTCTTTATTTAGGATGTGTGATGTTAAAAATAGACTAAATTACTACTGTAGAAGCCTTTGCAATGGTAAAAAAAGAATAAGGTATTGACAAGTTCCGAGTTTTAGGCGACGACAAGAACGAATTTTTTTTATTGTGCAGTTTTATTTCCAATTATCTATACTAATATATAAAGCTGAAGAGTTTGTTTGTTTGAACGCGCTAATCTCAGGAACTACTGGTCTGATTTGAAAAATTCTTTCAGTGTTTGATAGCCCATTTATCGAGAAAGGCTATAGGCTATATATTATCACGCTAAGACCAATAGGAGCGGAGCACCAATGAAGAATGTTTCAAAATCGGGGGGTTTCGAAAACAAATTCCACGCGGACGACGTCGCGGGCACAGCTAGTCTATCTATATAACTCGACTGTTTACAACAATTCTTTTGCTGTTAAGGCTATACAGCTTTAGAACGCGCTTCCTGTCTGTACTATCAGACAAGTAAAATCGCTAGCGATATTTAAAACTAATGATCAAAAAATACTACCTGTCATTAGAATATGACATTTAAATTCATCTATAAACATTTATATATTTTGTGGATATGTATTTGTATGGTAAGTATATTAAGTATATATCTATGTAATATATAAAATTTCTGCATATATATAGATATTATTTATGTATTTGTTATTAAAATGTAAGTAGTTCGTACTATATGTTACGTATACCACCATCGCCGTTATCATCTCAATTCATTCCTAGGGTTGTCTGGAAGAGATCGCTTTTTAGCGATGAGACCGCCCTTTGTATATAAGTAGATATAATTTTAGTCTTTAAGTTCGTTTTTGTATTGGTGTACAATAAAGATTTATCTATCTATCTATACTCTCAGACAAATAAAATAGGTAGATCGAGCCCCGAGCTCTCTGAGTGAAGCCGGCTAAAGGAATACGATTTTGAAATAGGAAGCCGATCGCACCGTAGTGTGTCACGAGTACTTAGTATTAATAATCGAATTAGTACAGATAAAGGTGGAATAGTTTCCAGTAGATACATTACTATTAACCACATAGCCGCAAACCAGGTGTAGTTTACGCACACATTTAAAAAAAAAAATATTTGACTCTTGTTCACGTGGGGTCTGTCTATATCATAAACTAGCGCGGAACCGACGCGGTTTCACTCGCACTCTGTCCCTGTGTCTCTGTCTCTGTGGTATATAGCGTCATGTTATATAGCCTATGACACTCCCTGTTAACGTAGCTTTCGAACAGTAAAAGAATTTTTTAAATCGGTTTAGTAGATCCAGAGATTACCCCCTACAACGTCACAAACTCACAAACTTTACCTCTTTATAATATTAGTATAGATTATATATATAAATTCCCTGTTCCAGTGTTTGACCGCGATGAAGTCCGAAATTACTCAACCATTTTCGATGTTTTTTTTTCATTTTGCTGGATTTGCTCCAACTTAGGACATAGGATAGGTTTCATTTTAATTTATAATCAAACATTATATATTAAATTTAAAGAAAAAACTGAACAAATACAATCCTACTTTAGCAACACTTCCAGGTGCTAGGGTATTTGCCCGTCTGGATTGCTACCATCCCTGGTATAGAGTATGCCGCCATAACAACCTTGAGTTGTGTTTCGGTATTAGTGACCAGGTTCCATTCTGCCTTCAGAGGCCGGCAGCACATTGGTAACACCTTTGGTGATACGAATGTCCATAGGCGATGGTAACCACTTTCTATCAGATGGGCCGTCTGCCTGTCTACTGAACTCACGCAATAAAGAAAACTTCAACGGGCAAGTGGAAAAAACGAATGGCAACGGATAAGTGGCAAAACGAATCGCAACAAAATTTCAACTTGATGTTTTACGGGCAGATTGTTAATGTACTTGTCCAATTTGAAAACCTGCTCGTAAAACTTCAAATTAAAATTTTGTTGCGATTCGTTTTGCCACTTATCCGTTGCCATCCGTTTTTCAACTTGCCCGTTGAAGTTTCACTTCTACTATGTGTCCCAGCACACATTTCAATTTTTCGCAGGTTTACTGCAAATTATTTATTTGGTCAGGTTAGGTACATTTTAATGAATGCATTTTTATTTAAACATATTTTATTTTATCAAACAAAAAAACTGAATTCGGTCCGGAACCAAAAAACGCATTCATAGTCTATTCTAAAATTATGCGGACTCTCACCACGTCTAGTCTAAATTTATGCCGCTCCTCCACGCAGCCGTAACGTTTTTTCGTGACAGAAAGATCCTAAGATCCCCCGTCTATATAGAAGTTTCACTTCAATAAAATAAAAAAACTTGAGAGGTGTCAAGGGACACCCGGATGGAACGAAGTTCCTTTCGATTAATTAGTGAAGGAATTGTAATTGGAATTGAGAGAGAGAGACAGACAGACAGACAGAGAAACATGCGACGCCGCACAGCTTACAATAGCTTACTATAGCAAAAAGTGTCGTGACAACTTATCGTAAGAATTTTTTCCGTCTAGCCCCCTTTCACAACGCGCGATAAGGAACTTCGTTCCAAAAATAAAAAAATTGCAGAAGACCATTTTTACCCACGCAACTCATTTATATACGTTTGCCTCCTAAATGTAAAAGAAAGCCGCAATACACTTTGATTTCCACTGAGAATCAAGACATTCCTATGGGACCCGCGCAAAAACATAAAGATCCTAAAATGCATCCTTCCAGTTCACGGAATTTCCCACTAAAATGTCCACATAAGAGACACATTTGACCCGTATCGGAGATCGATCGGCCTGGGTTCGATTCCCGACCCACGTCACGTGCTCGCAAAACGGTCCCACCACCCAATTTCATCACATACGTAATCAAGGCAGCACATTCCTCACGTTGACAGTTCTATTTTAAACTAAACCCGTGAACTATGCCTCTATATGTCACAGTATAATTGTAAAAAGCGTTAGTCTATCTATAATATTATAAAATTCTAAAAATGCGCTGTCTGTACATATAAACTATTTTTAAAAAATACAACTGGAATAATATAATGCAATTTTTTTTTAGATTTATTGTGTTTGTTCGGAATTCACGTAAAAACTACTAGCACCATTTCGATGCTATTTTCGCTTATCGACACCAAATTCTTAGACTTAATCTGCGCTGCCTTTTATCCTGCGGCAATTTATCTCGAAATAATTTAAAATGGCCAGATTTAAAAAAAAATTGAATGAATTGAATTGAAAGTAACTTTTATGTAATAAAATGTGTGATACTTCTTATTACGGGAATCCCGCGGGAATTTTCCCGTGAGCGGTTTGTAGTTGTTCCGGTGCATAAATAATGGCTTATTTCGACACAGTCATCACTAACACGATAGCTTATATTCTTATTTATATACTGCGGTACTGTGTTCCGGGAATTTCAAGTGAAACTTGAACGAAGTCGCGTATCTAATTTATAATAAATCTAGTGAGATTGTAATCTGCCTTATCTTATCTCATAACTAATTTATTCTATCCATGAAGGAACGGAGAAAGAATACAATTTCCTGCGGCCGGGCGGCCTGTCGTAAGAGGCGACTTAACAACCCAAAGCCAGGTGGTAGGGCATTTGCCCGACTGGATGGCTACCAACCCTGGTCTACAGTATTTGTAGCAACTTTGGTGGTGCACGTCCATAGGCGATGGTAACCGCTTTCCATCAAGTGGGCCGTCTGCCTGTCTGCTGATCTCCTGCGATAAAAAAAAATTTAGTAATAGATATTTCCTTTCTTCTTTTAATTTCAATTACGGGCGTCCTTTCCATTGTTCATAATTTTCGACACACATTTCTGTATGTGTTTCAAATTCCATATATCTATACTTATTATCTTTGAAAGTTGCACCTGTGACAGAAAAATTGAGAGGAAGAAGATTAAGTTGGTATGGGCATATAATGAGAAGGGATGAAAGTCACGTGACAAAAAGAATGTTAGACTACAAGATCGATGGGTACAAATTTAAAGGTAGACCAAAAAAAAGATGGATGGATTGTGTGAAGGATGCCATGATGATATGCGGTGTGACAGAAGAGGTATGTCAGAATAGAAGAGTGTGGAAGGAAAAGACATATAGTGAAAGAAAAGAGAGATATCTATACTTATTGGCTTCTGATATAGCCAGCTGTGACACACAAACAGATAGGCAGACATTAGAATGAAACCATAAAGGTATTTTTCCAGTAAAATTCTAAATTAGTGCCAAATCGTTATCAAATTCAAGAGTTCAAATTAAAATACAACGTGTCAGTTTGATCCGCCAACGGGACCCAAACTTTCAACAATATGTTTAATACAGAAAAGTGCGTAGTATTTCATCCACAGCCTTCGAAATTTACAACCGTATCTTTGTAAAAGAAAAGATCGTAAAGTATTTATTTTCTTATAGGATACTTTTATACAGTATGCTATAATAAAAACAATAAAATTACGTCATAGCCCTGTGGCGTGGTGTACATCTCATGAGATGAGAATCACTATACTTATAGTGGTGTCCCTTATATCGATGTTTTTAGAAAGAGGAAAGAAACAAAGACTTTATTTGAAGAAATAGTGATAACGTAATTACATTCATTATACACACGGGGCATATTTTGAGACGATGTACGCCGCATTTTCAGCATACAAGATTTACACACAGCATATTGCTGTGCTGGGATTATATCCGACACGACGCTGATTTTCAGTGCAGACCTTTTTGGCGTAAGACCAAAACGGCCCAATTTTGTTAAAGTAATTCTATTTGTGAAATAGTTAATTAATAAATAAAATAAATAAATTTAAATAAAACCAAAAATAAAATACTTTATTACTTTAAAATTAAAATAGTCTTTTATTTAAATTAAAGTTAGCATAATATAGTACTGGTACGAATTAGCGGGACTCGAATTAAAATGCCGTTAGAATTATTATAGAGTTTATTAGAACTATACAAACACGTATAACACAGGTACAATTATAATCGAACACAAGAAATCCAAACGTAATGCAGACGGTCGTAATTCAATAAAACAAGCAATCAAGACAACTCATACGACAACCACTGGAGTGGCTAAGAAAATATGCCCACACACTTTATCACAGAACGTTTGTCAGATCACTATAAGTTCACCACACCTTCTTGGCCACAATATCAGACACAAGAGGAAGCCGGCCGGAATATAACCTATTCTCAGACCTTCCATTCAATGCAACACTTATTAGTATTTATGTATTTGATTAAGGGCTGATTTTTCAATCCTCAGATACTAGGTTGATAGATAGATAGAAAACTCTTTATTGTTCACCACGTACATATAAAATAAACAATTTACAGTAGTCACATTTAACCATTAAAAGTAGGAGCAAAGGGCGGCCTTATCGCTTTAGAGAGATCTCTCCCAGACAACCTGGGCTATGGATTTTATCAACGGGAGATTCGCAAGTGTATGACAGTGGTGTGCAATACTAGTTATTCGATAAGTTTTAAATTATATTATTTTTTGACCTGTGCGCCTGCTCAACGAGTACAACAGCGACCAACGACGATGCGTATATGTGACGTACTAAAAGTCAAGAAAGAATCCAGACACCATCTACTGGCGAGTGGGCACCGCACTGACGTATGAAGTGAAATTATCTATAAACTACCCGACATCGCTAGAGGGCGTCACCAAATATCATTCTGAATATTTCAGAAATTTTCTCCTCAGAGTTCAGAAGTTATTAATAACAATCTTAATATATATAAATCTCGTGTCACAATGTTTGTCCTCAATGGACTCCTAAACTACTTGACCGATTTTAATCAAATTTGCACACCGTGTGCAGTTTGATCCGACTTGAAAGATAGGATAGTTTACATTTGGATCCGGTAGGTGGCGCTGCAATCGGGTTCTAAATTTTATTTCTTCAGGGCAGAACAACGTCTGCCGGGGCAGCTAGTGTTCATATATACTACTATTTGCATAATTTTTAATTCATGTTTATTGTCTTTTATTTGCTTTCTGGAGCTAAGCCGTGATATCACTTACATGTACTTGTGGAAGATTAGCTCTGGTTGTGAAACTAACATTATGCTGAACAAGAGCTTTTTTAGGACACCACAATTAATTGTTAGATCTATTATCTTGTATCACTTTTTATGTAATAGTAATAAGTAATAACAGCCCATAAATATCCCACTGCTGGGCTAGGGCCTCCCACTACAGGGGAACGGACAGTATACCCGCCACTCTTGTCCAAGGCGGCTTGGCAGGTTTGACACATCGGTTATCTCGATGTGCAGGTTGCATCACGATATTTTCCTTCATCGTTATTAACACGTGGTAATAGTAACAATACGCACATTAGGTCAGAAAAATGCCTAAGTGGTGCATGCGTTCCGGCCAGGATCGAATCCGCGCCCTTTGAGTTTGGGACGCGTGCGCTAGCCATTACGCTACCACGACTTTCACTTTTTTATATCTTGTCCTAAATTTAAAAAAAATCTCAAATGTCAGTGCTGTTGGATGCGTATTTGTTTCCCGAGATCCTGACATATGGCGATAAGATGGAACAACATGGTGATTTAGTTGATAGGTTCGAACATTCCACCTACCCTAATGTTATCCTCGATGCACGGAGGAGAATTCGAAAAACAAAGAAACCAAATTTTACTTTAAAAAAAATATCTTACTACCACCAATTGAATTTTTAAAAAACTTAACACCCGACCAGCAGTACCACCCCGGACAATTGAAGTACAATGAAATTATTTTTATGGCCAGTTACATATAACTATAGGGGCAACCCAGAATTTAATTAATTTCGGAATTAGTGAATTCCTCTATGTATCAGCAATATTACAGACGTACAGACGAAAGGATATCATAATTTGATTACTAGACCACTTTCACTAAAATCGTTTGGAAACCCTAAAAATGAAAGTAAACGTAGAAGCAATAAATAACCCAGATACAAGTATTCACGGCACATTTGAAAGAACAGGAAATTCTTGTATGTTAACATGTTATGTACGTCATAAAAGGACAAGAAAACACTTTTATCCAACTTCCATCGCAGCGCCATAAATATTATACGGGCACAATGGTCGATAAACATTGTTATAATGGCACCACACTAAAAATCGAAGTTAAGTCGTGCATCAAATTGAATATATTCATAAAGACAGGATCGTTCGCCCTTTATCGTTGAACTTTGTTCATTGTTGACGCTCAACTGATAGTGTTCGAATTTATGTGTTCCAATATACCACATTACTATCAATAGTCTTGGAGACGAGGCCTTTGAGCCACGTAATTTTCTGCAACGTAGCAAAATAAGCCCATTCAGTAGTGAAAAGACGATTTGCGAAGAAATTTATCGTGATATTTAGAAACGTATGTATAATATCCATAATATCCACCTGTACACGTCCCACTGCTGAGGGCTTCTCCATTTTTAGGAGAACAAACAGTATAGTGGCTATTTTTTTTACTAATCTTCCATTTCTTATATATATTAGGGTGGCGCAAAAAAATTGACTTCTTTTTAGTCTCGCATGAAAAAATATTAGTTTTTGATGTTTTAAGAACTCCCTCCAAAGGACAGCTCAAAAAAAAATTTTAAGAGGTCGCTCCAAATTTTTTAACATTTCAAAAATCGCCACTAACCGATTTTTTTTATTCAATTTTTTTTCTCGTTACGGTATAATTTTATAGATAAAAAAATAATAAGTTTCTGAACGTTTCAGTTCAAAATTTGAATTTTGAAAGGTCGCTCATATTTCACATCCCTGTAAAAAGAATATGAAAGAAAAGTGGAACTCGGAGTTCTGAAGCCGTTGTTCCGAAAGCAGCCAGAATTTAACGCTAGGATGATGAGTAATATCTAGATATACCTACATATCGTCGGCGTCTGTGAGCTTGTAATTACATTTTTGGTGGCGTTATTTTTTCGTCAAAATTGTAATATGCCTATGTAATATGGATCAATTTTGATGAACAAAATAATGTCACCAAAAAATGAAGTTACAAGGTCCTGCACTGAAGCCGACGCTATACGTCAACTATGTGCGTGTCAGATTGTGGCTGGTGTGTGTGCTGTGTGTGATGTATGCGTGTGATGTGTGTGTGATGTGTGTGTTATGTGTGTGTGATATGTGTGTGGTGTGTGTGTGATATGTCTGTGGTGTGTTTGTGATATTTGTGTGGTGTGTGTGTGATATTTGTGTGTTATGTGTGTTCCAAGTAATTTAATAGTACATACATAACTTTACGCCAGTTCCCTTGCGTGGTAGGCACGAACAACAGAGCGCCATTTAGGCTTATTCTTACACACCTCACTTGCTTCTTTGACATTCATAACTCTTGTCATGCACGCTCGTCTGTTCTTAAGGCTCCTGACATCACCTTCTGCTAGTACACGATCAATGTACATTATTTTGCCATTTTCGATAATAAACAAAATTACATTCAAGGAAGGATAAGGCTGTCCCAAACAGGATCGTATATTTTCCTACAGAAGATACTGTTGACGTATATCACTATAAATTTACTTTTATTATAATACCCTTTGCGAGGGTCAAAGTGGTTTATTTGGATAAATATTTAAATATTATCGAATATCGATAAATTATGCGTCTCCACACTGATTCGATATTTAGAATTTTTTCGATATATCTTTATGATTAAAATGTTAATATGTCTACATGAATAAACTTTTAACGCCCATCCACTTGTAAAAATTCAAGTTAAATAAATCTATCAAAGTTTGAGACAGAGATGGGTATCTATTATAAAAATCGGATAAATGGCGGCAGTTCACAAAATGGCCATCGACAGTTGTCCATCAACACACATGCTGCCTAATGGTTGTCGAATAAAACCGAAAAATGAGAAGTTTGCGGCTAAGCCATGAGCCATCGGCAGTCGGCTAATGAGAAATTCGACCATTAGCCAAATAGCCATCACCTATCACCTGAGTTTTTAGCCGACTGTTGAATCAGTACTAGGTGGATAGCTGTTTTTGAAATTTCTATTGGTTACCCATCGCTAGTTTTAGTCTGTATTTAATTCCATTTGAATATGTTTACTTATTCGATTACTTTAGAAAATATTATAATGCCTGTATTACTCAGGCGTATTGGCGTTGCAAAGTTGGATCCATGCCTAATATAAGGTAGGTAAAAATAATTTTGTTAGCTGACATTTCAACGGCCTCTATGACGGCTTAAGCGTTGGCCCACCTAGTTGACTAGAAGAAGTCGTACAGAGGTGCCGAATTCGATTCTTGGCAGGGTAAATCTCGTAATCACTTTCCGTAAGCAAACTATTCAAGTCAGAGTCTCTGGGATCGCCTCCAAAGTTGTTAGTGTATAGTATAGTAACGCCCTTCGTTTATATGTCTGAAGATTTATTTTATTATTATTTCACATATATATTTATATATTCTTTTTTACGATTTTTAATACATATATATAATTATGAAAAGTAGACACATATTTAAAAAATATAAAAAGATGACGTCATTGTGCGGGGCCTAGGGTCCAAGCTACCGGTGGTTAAGGCTCCAGAGACAGGAACTTCCTCACAATACGTGCCGTGCTAAGGAGAACCGCCTTCTGTATACTGGCCCTTCACCCATTTACAGAGCAAGAGCCTCTCTAGGTGCCAGAGACACCACTATCGGTACGATGATCGTCCACTCCATGTACCACATGGACGTAATCTCGTGCGCGAGGTCAAGGTATTTCGTGATTTTGCGTGCGTGATTTTTGAAGTCATTTGTAATAAAATAATTAATTACTTCCAAATTCTCTAAGTAACCGAATAAAAGAACTATAAAGATTATATTTCTTATAATATGATACGTTACTGTAATAATAATATTAAAGATTGAAGAACACGTTTAGATGTTTATCCGTGCAGGAACGGAAAAAGAATACAATTTCCTGCGGCCGGGCGGCCTGTCGTAAAAGGCGACTAAACAACCCACATCCAGATGGTAGGGCATTTGCCCGACTGGATGGCTACCACCCCTGGTCTAAAGCATGTCGCCATAACAACCTTGAGTTGTGTTCCGGCATTAGTGACCAGGTTCCAGTGACCCTTAAGAGAGCAGCAGCGCATTTGTACCACATTTGGTGTTGTAAATGTCTATAGGCGATGGTAACCGCTTTCTATAAAGTGGACCGTCTGCCTGTCTGCTGCACTCCTGCAATAAAAAAGTAAAAAAAAGATGTCACTTTGCAATTATTTTCTGTCGAGAAAATTGATTGAAAATGCGTTCTAAGTGCATGGGTTACTTCAGAAATATGATCAAGATTGACTTTTTTTTTCACCGCAATAAAATGTGTATAATTACTGTAACAACGGCTAAGAAATTGATCGAAAAACGCTTTTTGTCTGTTGTCTCGCTGTTAATTTGTCAGCTTCAATTTTTACGAGATTACAGTCATGTGGAATACTTATATCAACAAGCATTGTATGTCTCGCAAGTCGATCTATTATCACAATGTCAGGCTTATTGGCAACAATAGTCTTATCTGTGATAACAGATCGATCCCAGTAGAGCGTGCTATAACCATTTTCGAGAACTGGCTCAAGGGTATATTTATAATAAGGTACCTCAGTCGCTATTACACCGTATCGAAGAGCAAGGTTCTGGTGGTTATTATTATTATTATTATAGCAAAGATTCACTTTCACAAAATTTTCAACTTTGGTTATCCTTGTAATTCAATAAATCCTAAAATATCCTTTTTCGGTAGCCGTTTAGTATTCAGCTGGCTCGTTAATCATCCCGTAGCATTAGAAGTGCTGGTGCCGTAGTATAACTTGCAAGATTTATTGCTGTGGATCGTCGACTCTGCTGGGCTTTTATGTAACGCCGAAAATACACGACGCGTAATTCCACGGCAGAAGACTTATTAGGAATAACAAAAAAAAAACGTAAGTCTGGAAAGCTCCTATATACTATATGATATCGTATGCTTGGGATGGTGTTATTTGACGACACACAACTTGTACATTATTATATATCATAAAATATCTAGGACCCGATCCCAGCGCCACCTACCGGTTCCAATTGTGGATTTAAACACACAAAAACAAAATCACCAAAATCGCTCCAGGTGATTAGGAGGATCCTAGAACTCGATCTCAGCGCCACCTACCGGTTCCAACGGGATAAAAAGTATCCTATGTCCGTCTCTTGGTTCTAAACTACCTCCCCACCAATATTCAGCCAAATCGGTATAGCCGTTCTTGAGTTATAAATAGTGTAACTAACACGAATTTCTTTTATATGTATAGATATTTAAAGTTTCGAAAATTCTGGCTGGGGTTGAAAGATATTCCATTAACCCAAGTACAAATCTATATATTAATACGTGAAGCAAAAACTTTGTACTCCTTTTTACGAAAATTGCGCGGACGGAGTATGAAATTTCGCACACTTATAGTTTATATAGAGAAGGAGTGCAGAATGCTTTTTTTTATATTATACATAAAAAATATATTAGATCAATAAAAAAAAACATCACACACACTACCATGTATTTGACACACACACGCATATATACTCTTTTGTTTATTGTTAAAGTCAAATTAATGTGTAGCCTTGGCGAAATCTTAATAATGTTCAAACTTATAATTTAAATTAATTATGGTAGAATTTCGACCACAGGGCAACCACTAGTTTTGTTAAATATGTATGTTTACATTGTAATTTATGTAACATTTTCCTTTATATTTACGTACATATTAGTACATTATATCTATTGCATACCCAACCCCTCCACACCGAGTTTCTATCCATCCAAAGGTTGTCTGGAAGAAATCGCTTCCAGCGATGAGACCGCCCATTGTACTCTACATTACGATTGGATGTAATATAATATCACGTGGTTTCAAAGTTAGGAAATCCAGGGGATTATACAAAGTCCCGAATTAAATTGTTTTACTATCAATCAGACCCGAATCAACTTACAGAAAAACACTCCCGGGAAAATTCCCGCAGTTCTTCGGGTCCATAAAATTTTGCATACAGTTTTCTCTAAAACTACAGCTTACATTTTTAAATGTACTTTGTGTTCCGGGAATCTCGCGGGAAATTCAAAGTCAAGGGTGGACGAAGTCGCGGGCATATCCTAATCTAATATGTAATATTAGAAATGGTATATTATCTAATCTAATATTATCTATTTATAGTATTCTCATTGATGTCAAGCCTCGCGATTACCTCATTTGATTTCTTTTGATTGTGTCTTGGCCGACATTTTACGTTATGCACGGTTACGTACATTCATATTAATACGCCTGATTTCTATAGAGGTAGACAAAGAAGGTGAACCCACTCGCTACAATCCTTCATTAATACATACATACATAACTTCACGCCAGTTCCCTTGCGGGGTAGGCACGAACAACAGAGCGCCATTTAGGCTTATTCTTACACACCTCACTTGCTTCTTTGACATTCATAACTCTTGTCATGCACGCTCGTCTGTTCTTAAGGCTCCTGACATCACCTTCTGCTAGTACACGATCAATTTGATCATGGAAGGTGTGTCGTGGCCTTCCACGACTTCTGCATCCAACCACTTTTGCATTGTATATCTGTTTAGTCATTCTTTCATCATGCATTCTTTCCACATGCCCGAACCACCGGAGCATTCCTTTCCTTACCTTCACCCCGACACTCTCTTTCAGACCAACTCTCTTTCTTACTTCGGTATTACGAACGCGGTCCGCGAGCGCCACTCCGCAGATTGTGCGCAGTGCTCGCATCTCGACCGCGTATACTCTACTTTCATGCTCTCTCTTCCATACCCAATTCTCGCTTCCATACGCGAGCGTAGGTACCAGCACCGCGTTGTGTATGGCAAACTGGGCCTTCTGGCTGAGGTCCTTAGCGCCTAGAAGTTTACCTAACGCTCCATTCACACTATTCCCCAAATTTACTCTTCTTTCTATATCAGCGGTGTACCTTCCATCCCTGCTAAAAGCACATCCAAGATATACAACCTCACTCACTTGCTCCAGCATAACATCATCGACCATTATCCTTGCATTCGTTCTGGTTTCTTCTCTTTCAAACACCATAACCTTTGTTTTCTTCGCATTCAAATGTAAGCCTCTCGCCTGACAGTCATCTTTCATCATTGTGACTAGTCCTTCATTAATCTCTTTATAAATATACATATGTTTATTATACTTTTTTTTGGTTTATTATATATAGCGTTTTATTCGACATTTATGCTATAGGAAAACGATCCAGTACTCTAGCGATTCATATTTCGACCTTTCCAAAAAGTTTCACCTCTTGCCTCTTAAACACCGACGAGATATTGCCGACTTTTTACTTCTAAAAATGATCTCCTCCGATATTGGTTGTCCAGATCTTCTAAGTAAGGTCCACTTCAATATTCCTGCGAAGTCTATACGATTTAATCAGCCCATAAATGTAACTTTTTACTAATTACAGATAAAACTCATGTCTAGTGCGAGCAAGTAATTATTTAAATAATGTAAGTAGATACGATGATATCGACCATTTGCAATCAGTATTTCAGGAGGCTAGCGGTGTCTAAGCCTTAAAATTTTCAATAGTGATTAAGCATCTCGGTACCTTTTTTACGTCTGCATATTACTTTTAACCAATAGCTTATTCGTGAAAACCTGTCATTGGCTTAATATTTCCTTACAATGATACACCATCCAGGAGTTCTTAATTATTGCCACAAACTTGTGTTATAAATTGCCAATACTTTAATAAGTTGATATTAAGGGATTGCTGTTTACGAGAATACCGAACAGCCTTTATTGTTAAGGCTATATTTACATGATACTAGAATACTAAATAACAGACTTCGTTCTACAACTGCGCGAGATGGCCGCAGAATAGTCACTTTTCGAGCATGTACTGTGCAACTCGCTTCAGAGCGCCAGAACACGCCACATGGCTTCAGGGGAAGTTTTCGTTACGCAGCAACAAATACAAATAACAAATATTGAATCTTTTTAGAATAAACACAACCCACAGCCAGGTGGTAGGACAATTTCCCGACTGGATGGCTACCAGCTCTGGTCTAGAGTATGTCGCCATAACAATCTTGAGTTGTGTTCCGGCATTAGTAACCAGGTTCTAGTCTCCCTTAAGAGAGCAGCAGCGCATTTGTAGCACCTTTGGTGTTGCAAATGTTAATAGGCGATGGTAACCGCTTTCCATCAAGTGTGCCGTCTGCCTGTCTGCTGAACTCCTGCAATAAAAAAAAATATATAATAAAAAATAAACGGAACGTTAAAAAGTCACTTATGAAACCGTTTAACAATTAAGATCGTTTTTATATATATCTCATTATACAAATAAATATAATTAAAGTGTCCGTTTGTAATGACAAAATAACTTTTTACTAAATGCATATGAAATTATATACGATAAATATATATAAAAAAAATTGAAATTTTTTGTCTGTCTGTTTGTTCCAGCTAATCTTTGAAACGGCTCGACCGATTTTGACGGGACTTTCACTAACAGATAGCTGATGTTATAAGGAGTAACTTAGGCTACTTTTAAAATTAGGGTTCCGCGAAAAAAAATCCACGCGAGCACAGCTACACTCTATATAAATTGAAATACAGAGATGGACACGTGTAAGTTCGGCTTCAGGCAAACGATTTGATGGTAAGATATATGTACAACCGACTGTATACATTATTTTTCCTTTGAAAATCTTTTCGAACATTACAAACAGGATTTTTGCAATGAATTACACTATTTTATGGTGTTTAAATGTTTTAGACAATTAAAGACATACATAAAGTTAGATACTACCGTAGAAAATGTTTTATTTAAATCATCAAAAGACACGATATAACTAAAATTTTATCCAGAAATTTATCTTGTAAGAAAAAATAAGATATAAGTACGTTCTACTGTCTACAATAGGGTGTGCTTCGATATACTGTAGAATTAGCATCATTCTCATTATTTTTATCACCGCACCATTCGCCGACGATTGGGGATTTATCCATGCTTTATGTATGCTTGGCAAGCATCTCCCGAATGTAGCGTTCATACCTTTTTGCTATACGTATTAGTGATGGAAACTACAGCTACTTAATATATCGATCACTGCCGTGAAATTATTTCATTTTAGCACTGCTATTTCACCGATGAAAAATCATCACATTATTGTAATCATCATCGAAACTTCGCATATTAAATTAATAAATACATATATCTTAATCACAAAAATATGAGAAACAATGCCTCTATTCAATCTTTTGAGAGCAACACATTTAAATATATTACCAAGATAACATAAAAAATGGGCCCAGCCTGGCCCGGTGAACTCCAACCTTCCCTTACTCCAAGCTTCGCAATTAGAGTATTTATATCATCTCAATTCTACACATTTAAACACGTTTATCAAATCACACAAGGAAATTTCCATAAATAAATATTTAACGTACTCAATATACCGAAGAGCGCAGCGAAGCGCCTGGCGAATAGTAGAACAACTGTGGCCTCACACACCGATTAAATAAAATTACTTGAAAGTACCGTCAATTAAATGTTCGCTATCTAAAATATTCAGTAACTTGTTAATACCTGTTACAAATGCCATTAAAACATTTAGTAAATATGACTGTATCGTATTTACTAACTAATCTTTTATTCACTGTAACAGATAAATAAACATCTGCCTTAAAATAGCAATTGTTTCGTGATACGAGTATAATCTATTAAATTATGACATTATTATACAAGTAACAATTACAACTGTAGCGTCATAATATCTCGTATAAACATATATTAGCTGCCATAAATTTAGGTTGCCAACACTAATATTTACTATATTTGAAACGTGACGATAAAAGAACAGTACCGCGACGTGTCACGGTGATAACTGGAAGTGCAAGTGATTATTGGTACTTCACGGCGATATAAATAACTCAACCAAATGGATGCCTAACGTTTTAAAGAAGAAGGTTCAAAAAATTCACTCATCGTTTACACTGTCCATTTTAGGTATTTTTACTACATGGCGCTTTAACGGTTTATCTCACGTGAAATGACGCCCTGGTGAAATATAACAGTCCAGTTAAATTTCAGTTTTAACTGGAGTGAAAAGTGATTTATTTTATATCACTCTTATTTAACCAGTGATCAGTGAAATGTGCCATCACTAGTACGTATGCAACCCTGGGGAATGAAGCGCCTCCCGTGATTATCTCAAAGGGCTATAATAATAAACGGTAAGAAGAAAAATGTATTTTGCAAAAGAACAGATGATAAAAGATCATCTAGCGAGCGGAATATATTATAATCTATGACCACGTCAAAGGAGAAGCTGGGCTTACTTGACCTTAAAAAAATAATATAGGGCTCATCAAAAAGTACGTAAGCAGATATTAAAATCTCAACGATACAAGAGTCCATAGGTTTAGCTAACCACTTTCCGTCAGACATACCATCTGTTCAAATGCGTCTTCTACCACTAGTGATTATAAAAAAATAAACAATGCTTATATCAATCTCCTCCCAGTGCAAATAGATCAGCAATTTGTATATTCTGAATATCCTAAATTACTGAGTATCCAAAACACCCAATACGACGATGCCCCAAACATCCATCGGAGTAACAAAACATCGACGAATGGAATGTTGCTATTAGATTCCGCGTGATTTCATAACGCGAGCCTGTCCCGCTTCCCGCACCCGGCGATTTACGTGCATACCGCGTCCAAATGAGCTTTAATTAGAATCGATAACTTGTGATTGGTTGTGTCTATTGTGGACACAAACAGGCGATTGTTTTCAGACCTATCCAAATCGCAAGCCGAAAAGCTTCTGTATGCATTTTTTTCTTCGCAAGCTAATCTACTGCTAGACGTAAGCCTCCCCAAGCGCGTGCCAAGCATCCCGGTCATACCCCTTCCTTATCCAGCGTCTACCGGCAACCTTACGCAGGTCATCGGTCTGTCAGTCAACACTACATTTATCGACACCCTGTCTCTACTCTAGAGCTCGTCTGCTCCATCGACTATCAGTCCTGCGACAAACATGACCAGCCCAATGCCACTTCAACTTGTTAATTCTACTTGACTCCTCTTATAAATATCCACATCTTTGATTTTACCCATAAGAGAAACACCAATCATAGCTCGCTCTATATCTCTGTAGATGTTGAATTTCAAAATTACAATTCTTACATCATGACTCTTGCAGTACAAACTGCTCAGAAATTCAGGATTTTACTCTAAATATCCATAGTGCTTGCAATTCACGAAGGCAAAGGGGATTAATTTGTAGTAAACAAGTATCACTGTGTGTGAAAGAGCAAAAGATCCAGGACAAAGATCAAAGAAAATAACGGAAAGGTCGTTTAAGAGTTTTACCATGCCAAGTATCGAACCCGGGACATCTGCACTACAGTGAAGTAGATCGGCGAAGGCTTAGCCCACTCAACTACTAAGACCATCATAATGTTCGTGAATGTAATTAAAAACCAATATAGGTAAATATATAATACTAGGATATGTCCGCGACTTCGTCTACGTTTGACTTGAAATTCGCTCGGGGTTCCCGGACACAAAATACCGCATCATTTAAAAATAATGTAAGCTATCGTTTTAGTGAAAACTGTTTCAGAATAAGCTAATTTTAATGCACCCGGCCAACTACAAACCGCTCCCGAGAAAATTCCTGCGGGATTCCCGGGATAAGAATATCACACATTTCATTACATAAAATGTGCTATCGATCAGTGAAAAACACATTAACATTGAAATTAGATTTTTTTTATCTGACCATTTTAAATCATTCTCAGCATAAAAAGTAGCGCAGATTTTTAAGTCTTAAGAATTTACTGTCGATCAGCGAAAACCGCATCGAAAAACCACGCAAATCCTGATCAAACAGGCAAGAAATTTAAATAACATGCATCGTGTTCTCCGTCGCTTATATAATGCATTGCAGTTGTTTTTATTAAATAAATAACTTCAATGAACAGACACGGCATGTTTAGAATTTTATAATATTACAGTTAGAAATTAACAGTAATTCATCCAAAAGCTACCTCGGGGTCCGCCCACGTAGATTCTATGATTAGAATGCTAATTGGAGGACCTCTAGATGGAGTTTGTTTGAGAGCAGTATCAATAAGCGTTTCCAAACGCTGTTTAATTATTAGGTTATCTCCTTGTATAAATTCTCTGTGGAATACAGATCCGTCTTACGAGATTTGACTGGTAAATACAGATCTTTGAAGCTTTGCTTTAATACGAATGGTTGTTTCGTTTCAAAATTATGAAGATATTAGATGAATACATTTTCTGTTTGTCTTTTTTTTATTATTATTAATATCTCTACGGACTCGAGTTCCGTACCCTTTTTACTACTTAATTTCTATGAAAAATTTGAGACTCCATACACGCTTATTGTTTATTTTTGTTAGTGTATGTGACATTATATGTAGTAATTTTTATGTTTTGGTGTACCTTAAGAATAAATTATTATATTAATTTATTGTAATTTTATTGTAATTTCTCTGTTTGTCTTACAAAAAGTCAGTATCGTAACAACACAGCTTTTGTGAGAGCGTACTTATGACGTCACATATTACTTTAACTATTACGAATTAAGAATAGCGCATTGATTTTATTCATTGAAGTGTAATTAAAATACTAGTGGTCGCCCGTGGTCGAAATTCGACCATAATAATTCGTTGTCAAAGACTCTATAATCACAGACTTTGCCAAGGCTACACTGTTAATTTGACTTGAACAATAAACAAAAGAGTATATATGCGTGTGTGTCAAATACATGGTAGTGTGTGTAATGTTTTTTTTTTATTTAATGTATTTTTATGCATAATTTAAAAAATATTAGCATTCGCTTCTTCTCTATATAAACTATAAATGGGCGAAATTTCATACTCCTCCGGCCGCGCAATTTTCGTAAAAAGTGGATATAAATTACTATCATAATTTGATAAGTGAAATTATAAGATGTTGTTTTCATGCTTATTTTTAATATAAGCAGCGTTAGAATTTGTTGTAATGGTGGGGCATCATCTGCGATAATGTTACAGAACAGGCGGTGTCACGCAGATGTGGCGATGGGTGCAATGCGACATTGTTATTAATTGTGAGTAACATTATATATTGACAAAAAACGTATGTATATACAGTAATGTAGCTATTCGACAACGGCGTTATTTTTGACGCTTTAAATTTTTGGCCACAGTGCGGCCCCCAACAATTATTTATTCTTAGGTTGATACAAAAAGAACATTCCTTATTGACGTATGACCCAAATATTGTCGCTAAACGTAGAAAACAAATTTGCCCACAACCATGTCATCTACACACTAAATTTATCAATAGATTAAATATTTTCCTTGGACCTTTACTTTACAATCATCTGAATACCAAAATCAATTTCTATCCATTAACTATGAAAGTTTCTAAAGAAAAAAATTCGTTATTTTTGCAAGACTTATCCTACGAGCAAACATAAGATTTATTGTTGGTGCCTACTTAATTAACTTATCCCCTATCCTTAATTTGGTGAATATATATGGTTTATATACCTAATATATGAATATTTAAAATTAATCATTCATTTTATTTAAAATTTCCTTGATCTTCCATACACACCCTCTCACACTCACTCACATACCCTCTTTCCAATACACACAGAAAGGACACTTAAAACACTTTTCTTTATTTATTTATTCTCTTTATAATTTACACTTAGTTTTTGCTTTGTTAGCTCTTTGCTTTTGTTTATTTTTTCCTTTCTAATTTTTTTTTTTTGAGGCGAGGGAAAATGCTTAACCGATTTACGCACAAACTGAGTCGTTGCCAGGGGAACGACACGCGTCGGTCGCGGGCGATAACAGTGCAGCAATAGTATGCTCTTGGCAGCGCTCCGTCCGCGATCGACGTCACAGAATAGTGTGGAAGACTCCGAGCGTTGCTGCACGGGCGAGCAACCCCAATACCCACTAAAAACCCCCTCCTCCCTGACGACCCTGCGCTTTGAATGTGTTGGAAAGGCTGAGATTTAGAACATAGGTAACTATGTTCTAAATCTCAGCCTTTCCAACAGCCGATCCAGCGCAATAAAGTGCCTGGAGTGTGCCCTGGGAGATCACACCCCACTTCGTTGTGCGGGGGTAGAAGGTCCTTTGCTCTCCTAGCAAGCTAAAGGCCCCCCGCGGTCTTTTTAATTTAGATTATATCAACTGTCTTTATCTTTGTCTAAGAGTTATTCAGCAGTTATTAATTTATGTGTTACAATATGGTTAAATTTAATGGGAAGGTGCTGAGGCCGAAGATACAAGATTATTCTCAGTTTTAGTTTTAGTCACAAACATATTTATGCTGTACTACATCTAAAATTTTTGTTACGCTACCCAGTTGTTTTTTTTTACTGAAAGTAAAGTTTATTATGAAAGTTTGTTATTTTTTTTATTGCAGGAGTTCAGCAGACAGGCAGACGGCCCACTTGATGGAAAGCGGTTACCATCGCCTATAGACATTTGCAACACCAAAGGTGCTACAAATGCGCTGCTGCTCTCTTAAAGGAGACTGGAACCTGGTCACTAATTCCGGAACACAACATAAGGTTGTTATGGCGGCATATTCTAGACCAGGGGTGGTCGCCATCCAGTCGAGCAAATACCCTACCACCTGGCTGTAGGTTGTTTAGTCGCCTCTTACGACAGGCCGCCAGGCCGCAGGAAATTGTATTCTTTCTCCGTTCCTGCACGGATAAAGTTAAAATGTGTTCGCATTCCTTTTTTTAAAGTATTATTCGCTACTCTTTCTTACTAAGGTTTATACCTTATGCTGACCAGACCAAATACGTTGCACAAATTTTCAATGATGACCGAACTTACTAACTATGCGTGTATGGACAGCTCGTACTAACAAATGATATTCTGATATTGCATATTGTTATTAGCACACCGTTATATTAGTTGACTGCATTTTAGGATTTAATGTATTGGTGTTGACAACCAAATTTAGCTCTCGTTTATGCTAGACCACTTCCACGGCAGGAAAGGGACGAGGCAAGTGAACAGCGCGAGTATCCTATATCCAAAAAACATATATATCCATATAAGTCGTGGTAGCCTAGTGGTTAATTCGCGTCTAAAAACTCAAATTACGCAGGTTCGTATCCTGAAATACTGACCTGAAAACCATGCACCATTTAGGCTGTTTTTACCACCATTGCCAAACGCTGAGGATGGAAGAAAAGATAAGATGATGAAAAGAAAAGATGTATATTGTGATAACCGACATATTAAGCCTGCCAAGCTGCCTTAGACAAGTGTGGCTGTCCGTTCCCCCAGCAAATTGGGAGGCCTGAGCTCAGAAGTGTAGCACCAAAAGTGCTACCTATGTACTGCCGCTCTCTAAAGGGAGACTGAAACCTGGCCACAACTCAAGGTTATTATTATGGTGGCATACTCTAGACCAGGCCCTTGGGGTGGCTTTGACCTTTACATCAAGTATATGGTACAAACAAAAAAACTGGGCATACTCTCAAGGGTGAGACGACACTTCATATCAGAACAGCTGCTAATGTTATACAAAGCACAAGTTCCAGCATGTATTGAGTACTGCTCTCACCTTTAGGATGGCTCAGTCAAATAACAACTAGAGCAAGCACTAGAGTCGATTGAGCGGAGAGCCAGGAGGCTGGTAGTGAAATATGTATATTCCAAAACGAATTAATATCTATAATGGTGTGGCTTCATTCGTTATAGTGTTAAAGATTTCATTTCATTTTTCATATCTGTGCAGGAACGGAGAAAGAATACAATTTCCTGCGGCCTAGCGGCCTGTCGTAAGAGGCGACTAAACACCCCACAGCCAGGTGGTAGGGTATTTGCTCGACTGGATGGCTACCACCCCTGGTCTACAGTATGTCGCCATAACAATCTTGAGTTGTGTTCCGGCATTAGTGACCAGGTTCCAGTCTCCCTTAAGAGAGCAGCAGCGCATTTGTAGCAACTTTGGTAGTGCATGTCCATAGGCGATGGTAACCGCTTTCCATCAAGTGGTCCGTCTGTCTGTCTGCTGAACTTCTGCAATAAAAAAAAACCAGCTTCTCGACGACAAAACTCTGTCTCGAACACCGACGCAGGGTTGCCATCGGTTTTCTGTCCGATACACTTTGGAGCTTATGAACGAAGAAAGAAAAAAGATTTTACTTGAAGAAGAAGTGTGCTGCTAAGTTCTTCAATCTGATACTGCCATCTCCCTTTCATCATCGAACTAGCTACCGGACGCTCCGGCATGCGGCACCGATGTATGGTGGATATTCCATATTCCACCTTCATCATACGAACCGCAAAGGAGTGGAACTCATTGCCGGAGTTTGTCTTTCCCGATGCTTAGAACCTGGGTCTTCAAGTCCCGTGGGAATAGGTACCTTTTAGGTAAGCGTCCTCCATCTTAGACCAGATAATCGCTTCACATCGGACGAGGTCATGGTCAAACGCGAACCTATATGACTAAAAATACCTTACCATCTGTAAATTACTAGTATTATAATAATTAAGTAAAAACTGCAGATTATCTTGACTTTATAGACTTCTGCTTTCAAATAACCGCTTCTGCGGAGTGACGCTCGCGGTCCGCGTTCGTAATACCGAAGTAAGAAAGATAGTTAGTGTGAAAGAGAGTGTCGGGGTGAAGGAAAGGAATGCTCCGGTGGTTCGGGCATGTGGAAAGAATGCATGATGAAAGAATGACTAAACAGATATACAATGCAAAAGTGGATGGATGCAGAAGTCGTGGAAGGCCACGACACACCTTCCATGATCAAATTCATCGTGTACTAGCAAAAGGTGATGTCAGGAGCCTTAAGAACAGACGAGCGTGCATGACAAGAGTTATGAATGTCAAAGAAGCAAATGAGGTGTGTAAGAATAAACCCGAATGGCGCTCTGTTGTTCGTGCCTACCCCGCAAGGGAACTGGTGTGAAGTTATATATGTATGTATGGATGGATGCTTTCAAATAAAATAATTAATAAATATTGACGGCATTTGTGGTTGAGCGGGTTAAGCCTTTGTTGGTCGACGTCACTACAACGCAGAGGTTCTGGGTTCGTTCCTGGTACGGTAAATTTCGTAAACCATTTTCCGTTATTTACTATAATCTGGGTGTCTGAGGTCAGCCCCAGAATGGCCCGTTGTAAATTACCCTTAATACATGCGTAACTTGCTTAGCTTGGGGAAATACAATGTGTGTTTATATATATATACATAACATACATATTGTAACGAGTTGCAGGACTCGAATTAAAATGCCGTTAGAATTACTATAGAATTTATTAGAACTATATTAACACGTATAACATAGGTACAAATATAACTGTACACAACTAGTTCAAACATAATGTACGATTCAATAACACGCGCAAAGTCCGTCACTAAATAGATTGCCAAATGTACACAAGTCTTGCTCCGCTTGTGGTTATTGCTCGACTGCCTCATCTCTCAATTGGGGCATTGCTTTATACTGTACAAATACAATATGTCTTCTCGGCCGCGTGACTGAGTTTCCTAGAATCACAACTGGCTAATGACTACCATAAAAGATTACAATACACAATGGGCTGTTTTTCTAATCACAAATTTGAAACACAAAGTAAACAAAAGAAGTCCAAATGCCGAAAAGGTAATAAAATGTCTACAAGTACGCAGGTGTGAATTTGTCTTTTGTCAACACCTAGGTCGTAACAATATAAATGTATGTTGTTAATATTTTTATTTATGGATTTAATTTATTAAAGTAGTTTGGTTTATCTATATTATTACAAAATAATAAAAATGCCGTGTTTGTACATTGAATCTATTTAAAAAAAAAAAACTGGAATCTTATACTAATAATATAAAGCTGAAGAGTTTGTTTGTTTGAACGCGCTAATCTCGGGAACTACTGGTCTGTTTTGAAAAATTCTTGCAGTGTTAGCTAGCTCATTTATCGAGGAAGGTTATATATTATCACGCTAACACTAATAGGAGCGGAGCACCAATGAAGAATGTTTCAAAATCGGGGGGTTTTGAAAACAAATTCCACGCGGACGACGTTGCAGGCACAGCTAGTAAAGTATATAAACGATGGACAACACGATGCATTTTCTTTTAGTTTTCTTGTTTTTTTTCGGTTTGTCTGTTTGTTCGGGATTCACGTAAAAACCACAGCACCGATTTCAACGCTACTTCTTATTCTGAGAATCCCGCGGGAATTTTCTTAGGAAAATTTAAAATGGCCAGGTTAAAAAAATCGAAGCCCAATGTGACTTTTTCACTTATCGATAACAAATTTTATTTAATAAAATGTGTAATCGGCAGACAAACACACACATTGTATATCCCCAAATTAAGCAAGTTACGCTTGTGTTATGGGTAATATACAACAGACTACTCTGGGGCCGATCCCAGACAACCAGACCATAGTAAATAACGGAGAAAATACGTTTCCGAAATTTACTATACCAGGAATCGAACCCGGAACCTCTGCGTTGCAGTGAGGTACGCCGGCAAAGACTTAGCCCGCTCAACCACAGAGGCCGTCAAAATGTGATACTATTTATCCCGGGAACATTTTCCCGGGAGTGATTTGTAGCTATTCGCACGCATAAAGATTGACTTATTCCGACAGTTTTCACTGAAACGGGAGTTTGCATTATTTTTTTAAATACTGCGGTGCTTTGTGTCTCAGGTTTAGAATGAATTTCAACTCAAGCGTGAATGAAGTTTCGGGCACTTCTTAGTAACTTAATATAAATTAGATATATCAATTCTGTTTTAAAAATACCATCCAAAACACTTCTAATGTAATCTAATTCCATATTGATTTGTTTTCTGAGTGAATGCGGCTTCAATCTACTTCGATTCTTTTAACAATTCACAAAAGACATTTTTCGCTCACCTTTTCCTGGTTAAAGTATTTCTCTTGACAATCGGTTGATCAACATTACTTCCCATCAATGGAGGGAAATATTTTTTCCCCAGGCCATCTTTAAACATCGCTTCTAGGGTTCCACATTATTAATTTTGTTTTAAACCGGCAAAAAAATATCGCATACTATTGCAAAGCCACAACGGTTCGAAGGCACTGTATGACAGCATTTAAAAAACAAAAATTTTGAAGTGAAACTTCTTTAGAATCGTTGGGATTTGAAACTCGATGAAATGAAAAAGCGACACTAAAAAGAGACAAACACATAATGAGATACGAGTTTTACATTGTGCAGCATAGATTAGAGAGTCAATAAGACCGATGATTAAACATAGGTCCAATTTGGGCCGAAATAAAACTGATAATAATATTTTTACATTAAGACAGTGAAAGATTGAAAGTAATATGTACTTAAGAAGTTTATTTTTAATTACAATATGTTGACGGATGTAGACTAAAGGAACTATATTTATATCAATAAAAGTTAGAGAAGAATTATCTAGAATTATGTCAGGAGCCTTAAGAACAGACGAGCGTGCATGACAACAGCTATGTATGTCAAAGAAGCAAGTGAGGTGTGTAAGAATAAGCCTGAATGGCGCTCTGTTGTTCGTGCCTACCCCGCAAGGGAACTGGCGTGAAGTTATGTATGTATGTATGTAAGAATTATCTGTGAGTATATTCTCTGAAGTTTCACTTCAGCGTGTGAATGGCGCACACACACACACACACACATTTTTTTTGTTTATTTTGCACCGCCTTCAAAATCTATACTAATATTATAAAGAGGTAAAGTTTGTGAAGTTGTAGGGGGTAATCTCTGGATCTAGTAAACCGATTTTAAAAATTGCTTTACTGTTCGAAAGCTACGTTAACAGGGAGTGTCATAGGCTATATAACATGACGCTATATACCACGGGAGCGGGATAAAGCGCGGGTGAAACCGCGCTGGGCCGCTAGTTATTTATATACTCAAATTATGTACATTTGTATTTTCTTTAAAGTAATTTGTGTTATGTATATAAATTTTAAACACTAATCATTACTATATTACTTTGAAAATATTTTATTTTAGTAGCTTCCTAGATACAGTTGAACTCTGCAAGCAGTATAATGAGAGAAATAAAGACAAACAAAAAGAAACAGAAAGGAAAACCAAATTTTAATTTATTTATGTATTTGCAAAGTAAATTCTTGTATACAGAACCTTCTAGTCTCAAAAATACCTTTTATTTCAAAAAATTCTTTACAAAAGACATTTCGATATTTGCTTCTGTTCACGTCCAACGAAGCCTAACATAAATCAATTTATATTATCGTCTAATGGCTTACGCATATTCAATAGATATTTTTTATGAAATATTTATAAAGAAAACCAAGTAGTCTTTCAATTTCTTCATTGTATCTTTAAAAAATTGCATTAAACTCTAGCTCAATGACGTAGAACTAACATAAGATCCATAATTGAAGATACTTTAAGCTACGAGTATAATGTGAGATTTCTTAATGCTAAGGCCGCACCTGCGATAGAAATAAATATATTGACTATTGTCAAATGCGTCTTTAGTTAAAAATAACGCCGTTAATGAATAGCCACATTAGTGTATATCTATATCTCAATATGTAAAGTCATTAAAATTTAAAAATAATATCGCAAAACAAATCAGGCAATACATCCATCGCCACATCTGCGTGAAACGATCTATAACGGTAACATTATCGCAAGTGTGGCCCCAGCATTAGCAACAGCCCTGGTGCTTAGACGTAGATAGACGGCGGTGGTCACTTTCCATCAAGGTCGCCGTCTGTTTGTTTGCCTTCTTAAACCTTTAAATTTTATATTTTAGTATTATGACATATATTATGTGATCAAAAAGTCAAATCAAACTTAACTCCTGAGAAATTTGGGTCTCATTTAAAAGCAAGAGTTTCGGCAATCAATTGGTATGGGCCTGTATGAACTCAATTCTAAAACTCGTGCACACCCGACGCTTGAAATTATAAAATCTCCGATTCAAAGTAATGCGATTATTCCAAATTAATATATAATTTATTATTAAGGTTATAATAACAGAATTTATTTTACATATTTTGCCTATTCTAATAATATATATACAACTTAATTTATAAAAGATAAACTACAAATAGTAAATAGGTCCCAAATCACCGTCAGCTGGGAACGTTCCCAAAACGCTGGCCGCATTACCACGTTGTATGGCAACGCTTATGCGTTGCCCAAAATACAGGCCAGCGTTTTGGTTTCGTGAGACATCTATCAACCGTTTTGATAGGTCTCGATAAAGGCGATGGGCTTCTGGACCCCATGGCCCCAGAATTAATCGAATTTTTGCCGAGAAAAATTGGTTTTCTAACAATTCATAATGCTGATAAATCATATAAAAATAGTATATTAAACAAAATACTTAAAAATAAATCACAAGTCAATCCTATAGCTGTTAACAGTAATCATAAAATAATACCAGAACGCAGTATACCAGAAAGTTGATATTACACACACAATCACATGACCCATGCCGGAGTCTTGAAAACAGTCTTGATTTATAAACAGACAGTATACTATAACACCAATATTTAATAAAATATTTGCGATAATATGCACTAGTAGACACCAGAGATACACTATCACTAGAAGCTCATCATTCAAAATAACTCCGATCAGAAGAATGACGCTAGCCACAAATAGCACTGTTGTATTGAAGAATAAGATGTACAGATAAATGAATAAGTCCAGTTTGTTTGAGTAGACGGCTTTGTATGGAGAGAAGTTGATCATCATGGACATTAAGATACAGAAGCCGATGAAACCGTATATGATTCCGATTACAGCCCCTATCATGGTACCAGGCCTGAGAGGTATGCAAAGCACGAATTCTTCGATAAGTTTGAGATCGTCCCAGTATTCATTCAGATTCATTGCAACGGAAGATTGGTTTTCATACAAGAATCATCATCGTTGAGACGATTATTTTGGGTAATGTCAGTAATCTGATAGAAGCGATGTCGTAATATTTTGAAGTATATATTCAGAGCGTTCCATTAGTAGCTCACGACGCCCAAAATACTCAGTAAGCCGTTCCATATGGCGACCGCGGTCGTCATGGTCGTGGCGAAAACATCACTAATGACATCATCATTTTCGATCACACAACGCTCACAACGACCCGTGTCAAGAGGTGGGTCGAATAACCGTTCCACTTGGGTTTCCGATTCTAACGCCGGCAAGCAAGTGGAACGGGATAAATCGCGAGCGTGAACATGGTCGTTGTGAGTCCCTTGTGGAACGTAGCTTTAGTAATACATTTTGTCAACCTTATACTTTTAATTAAAACTTCATACAGCATTTGCATTTAACCAGACTATCGCATTATAGTTTCCGCCTAAAGCTGTGTAATGAGGACAGATGAAAGCCATGTCACAAAGTGATAAGAATAAAGCTAAGTCAAAAAAAATATGGATGCATTTTATAAATAAAAAGTAATAATCGCTTTGATGTGCATTCACGAAAATTTGACACGTTACCAACTCAATTTTTATGGAGTATAATATAATAGCTAAAATAAAGAAAGATGAAGAAATAAAGAATATTCCAAAACTTTAATTACTCTTATTTAGGGGAGTTTTGAAGTAATTGTTGCTATTTTAGTTTTTTTAACCGACTTCAAAAAAAGGAGGAGGTTCTCAATTCGTCGGGATCTTTTTTTTTATGTATGTTCACCGATTACTCCGAGATTTATGATTCGATTTACGTGATTTTTTTTCGACGCAGAATAGCTTCCATTTGGTCCCCTAAAAATTTGACATAGTTTGGCCTAGTAGTTTTCATTTTATGAACATTTTTTATGAAAAATTTTCCATTCCGTTCCATATGTACACCGATTACGCTGAGATTTATGATCTGATTTACGTGATTCTTATTTAGTTTGATGCGGAATAGTTGCCATTTGGTCCCCTAAAAATTTGACATAGTTTGGCCCAGTAGTTTTCAAGGTAAGGACATAGGAATGCTCCCGTTTCTTGGGACCTATATTTTTTAAGCAGCGCGGCACTTTTCGTAGGTCTAAGAATGCATAGCTAGACACTAAAAAGTAACAAATAAAATAAAAAAACTTCGCAAAAGTGGATGGACTGCAGAAGCTAAAAAGTGGAAGGCCACTTATTTCTACAGCTATTATTATGATTCATATATATGATCTAAAACATCTTGAAGTCGGAGCAAAGTAAAATGTCAGGATAACTATAATATTTTGAAAATCACTAAGCACCGACTTTAAGATGTTTTAGATAATATATATTAATAATAATAGCTTTAGAAATAAGTTATTTTATACTTTTTAATTTTTTAGTTTTTGAAGTCGGTTTTTTTAAACGAAGTTGTTATATTTTGGTAACCCTGTATATCAAGTTATCGTGAACGCTCTTATAGTTATCATTTTGAGGTGTAAATCACAGAGCACATTAATATAATAGGAGAGTTAAGTACGTAACGATTTGTGGTGACATTATGCTAGAAAAAATAAGTACGGAGAAACCATTGCTTAATAAAGAAAACAAACATACACACAGTACCGAATCCAAATAATTAGGAGACGATTTTTAACAAACTCCATACAATTATAATCATGGCCTTGCATATTTATTCTCATCAAGTGGTAAGCAAAGATAATCTCAAGGATTGGCAGAATCTTCAAAGAGGCTAGAGATTTGTGTCTGAAATGAAAGCTTAATCGTTCTATACAGCATCGAAGGTATACAGGCTAAGCTACGGCGAAGGTTCCAGTTTTTTCATAATATTTCTTCATGTTTACTTTACGATTACCTCTAACAAGCTTATAGTTTTAGAAAAAATAAAACTGTTTTCGAATTCATATTATTGAAAAAATATCTTCATATTCATACACTATTCAATTTAATACCCAGACGACGTTTAAAATCACGACCAAATCGATAGGAACGGGATAAGAATTTAATTTACATAATATACGTGTGATCCTCTGTCACGAAGTATTGCACCAACAGCCAATTTCAGGCAATTTATTAAAATGCAATAGTTTTGTCACAGCTTTGTAGTTACTAGAAGAGACAGTACAATTCAACAAGGTATTTCAAATATTGTTACGACCTACACGCCGACAAAAGTAGATTCACACCTGCATACCATAAAAGCACACTTTATTACCTTTCCGTATTTGGACTTATTTTGTTTACGTTGTGTTTGAAATTTGTAATTAGAAAACAGCCCATTGTGTATTGTAATCTTTTATGGCAGTCATTAGCCAGGTGTGTCAAACTGATTCTAAGAAATTCCGTCTACGCGGTCAGGCAGCTATTGTATGGGTGCAGTCTAAAGCAATGACCCAATGGAGAGATCGGCAGTCTATCGATAGCCACAAGCTAAACAAGATGTTAGCGACGGACTTTGCGCGTGTTATTGAATCGTGCATTACGTTTGCACTGGTTGTGTTCAGTTATATTTGTACCTGTGTTATACGTGTTTCTATAGTTCTAATAAATTCTATAGTAATTCTAACGGCATTTTAATTCGAGTCCTGCAACTCGTAACAATATTATAAATTTTTAACATAAAAAAACCGATTTCAATCTGGAAAGCAAAATAAATATGTTTTAGAACATTTTGAAGTCGGTGCTAACTAAGACATAAACAACAATATAATTGCAAAAATGCACTGACTTCAAGATGTTGTAGATAATATATATTTTTTGCTTTTAAGCTTGAAGTCAGATTTGTTTTCAATAAAAAAAACCTACTTTTTAATTGTATAAATACTTGAATAGCTTTAGAAATAATATATCACGCGCCTCTAGATATTTAGTATTACTGGAACGCGCATACAAGTAAGCATTTCGGAGAGTGTAGGCGCTCGGCGCTCGTCAACAAGGGGCTGCTCTCGATTTCCTTGGGATCCATTCATCAGACCCTGACTTGGTGACAACGGGACCACCCCAGGAGTATAGGTACTTTTTTAAATAAAAAAACATTTGAAAATCGGTCCACAATTGGCGGAGTAATCTCATAACAAACATAAAAAGCAGTCGAATTGAGCAACTCCTCCTTTTGCATGTCGGTTAAAAATAAAAATCGAAATGTGTGCTGGGACACATAGTAGAAGTGAATCTTCAACGGACAAGTGGCAAAACGAATCGCAACAAAATTTCAACTTGATGTTTTACGGACAGATTGTTAATGTACTTGTCCAATTTGAAAACTTGCCCGTAAAACTTCAAGTTAAAATTTTCTTGCCATTCGTTTTTCCACTTGTCCGTTGAAGTTTCACTTCTACTATGTGTCCCAGCACACATTCCGATTTTTCGCAGATTTACTGCAAATTATGATTTGGTTGGGTTAGGTACATTTTAATGAATGCATTTTTTATTTAAACATATTTTATTTTATCAAAAAAAAAAAACTGCATTCGATCTGGAACCAAAAAACGCATCCATAGTCTACTCTGAAATTATGCCGCCTCTCACCACGTTTAGACTAAATTTATGTCGCCCTTTCACGCGGCCGTAACGGTTTTTCCTGACAGAAAAATCCTAATATCCCCGTCTATATAAAAGTTTCACTTCAATAAAGCTGCCAAAGACGCTCTGATGGACATCATCTGTACTAAAACCGTAAGACAGGGACACACAGAGGTCCCACGTGTGGGTGCTTCTCTCGCTTGAATAAGACCTGGGATACCAGTAGCTCCCTGCAGCCCAAGGCTGCAAAACACACACATTGTATATACCCAAGCTAAACCAGTTACGGTTGTATATGTATACAACGGACTACTCTGCGGCCGGTCGCAGATACCTAGACTATAGTATATAACAGAAAGTTCGTTTCCGAAATTTACCTTGCCAGGAATCAAACCCGGAGCCTCTGCGTTCCAATGAGTTCTGTTGACAAGACTTAGCCCACTTAACCACAGATGCCATCAAAATGTTGGCAATGCTTTATTGGTGAAATGATGAAGAGAAGAACAGCTGACTACTTAGTGAGTGAGAGTGAGTATATATATATATATATATATATATATATATATATATATATATATATATATATATATATATATATATATATATATATATATGTAATATAGCTGTAGAGTTGGAAAGCCATACACTGTCCCACTGTAGAGCCACAAGCAGTGGAATATTCGTATTAACTGTATTTAACTTGACTAGAAAATGTCGCAAGCTGTAGATTAGTTCTCCGCGACATTAATTTTTTTTTGTCGAGATAGGAGTACTTTATGCACACATCACTGCCTAGGACAGAAACAGTGATCAGTACAGTAGTGTGAGACTAGAAAAGACTGCCAATTATCCACTGCAAACATTCAAATATTCCTATAAATCACTATAGCCAAGGTCGCAGAAAAATAGCTGAGCCCAAGCTACAATAGTCGTGGTAAATGTAGGTACATCCACATAATATCGCATGGGGCGAGATCATCCTCTTCGACAAATCTTCGATTATATCAATGACGATATGTAAATTGTATTTAAAAACTCATCATCTGCGATAATGTTACAGATATAGGCCGTTTCACGCAGATATAACGATGGTTTTAATGCGTTATTTGAGATGCAATATTGTAAACGTCGTTAAATATTTACAGTAACATGTGTATATACACAAATTTAGCTATTCGTTAACGGCATTATTTTTTAACGTAATAAGATCATTCGACAATAATTCATCATGCATAAGAGAATGCATGATGAAAGAATGTCTTAACAGATATACAATGCAAAAGTGGATGGATGCAGAAGTCGTGGAAGGCCACGACACGCCTTCCATGATCATATTGATCGTGTACTAGCAGAAGGTGATGTCAGGAGCCTTAAGAACAGACGAGCGTGCATGACAAGAGTTATGAAATTCAAAGAAGCAAGTGAGGTGTGTAAAATAAGCCTAAATGGCGCTCTGTTGTTCGTGCCTACCCCGCAAGGGAACCGGCGTGAAGTTATGTATGTATGTATGTGTGTATGTAAGAGCATTCGGCCACAGTTTAAATCTTTAACACTATAACGAATGAAGCCGCACCATTATAGATATTGATTCGTTTTGGAATATACATATTCCACTACACCTACAAAGAACTTTCTGTAGCATATCATCATAGATCATGCGTAGATGCATCATTAAATTCGATCTTATATGTAGGTAAAAATATGCACATTTAATAACATATTTTAAAATTTAGATAGATAGACAACATTTTATTATACACCAATATAAAAAATGAACTTAAAGACTAAAATTATATCTAGTTATATACAAAGTGCGGTCTTATCGCTAAAAAGCGATCTCTTCCAGACAACCCCAGCAATGAATTGAGATGATAATGGCGATGGTGATATACGTAACATATAGTACGAACTACTCACATTTAAATGATATATATACATGCAGAAATTTTATATATTAGATAGATATATACTTAATATACATACCATAAAAATACATATCTACAAAATATATACATTTTTATAAATGAATTTAAATATCATATTCCAACGACATGTATGTATTTTTTATCATAGTTTTAAATATCGCTAGTGATTTAATTCATATATCAAACAAATTTTTATCTTAAAAATATATTAAACCTAAATTCATCACAGAGACAAGTATTTTACAATCAATGAATACAAAATACGCAACTAATGAATTTGTTAGTACTTAAGTTACTAAGTAAATTATTAAACTAACCCTTTCACGTACACAAATTGGCCGTAAAACGTCAGAACGCATTATCGTATCTAGTGAAATCCTATTCTATACCCAAAGCTAATGTGTCTGGGATAAAATTTAAATATTATGTATCGACACAGATTACTAAGAACTGGATGTTTACAATAAATTGTGCTTATTTTGTTGAAAGAGATTAATAAGACCTGGGAATTAATTAGGTAAATATTTTTTTTATTGCAGGAGTTCAGCAGACAGGCAGACGGCCCTCTTGATGGAAAGCGGTTACCATCGCCTATGGACATTTGCAACACCAAAGGTGCTACAAATGCGCTGCTGCTCTCTTAAGGGAGACTGGAACCTGGTCACTAATGCCGGAACACAACTCAAGGTTGTTATGGCGACATACTCTAGACCAGGGGTGGTAGCCATCCAGTCGGGCAAATGCCCTAACACCTGGCAGGTAAATGTATGTAAGTATAATAAATAGTATATTGTGCGATACCAAGATGAAGAGAAAAACTAATATGCGTGGACATAGATAAAACATTTTAGAACTTGAACTGGGTTTTAAGTTTTGCTTCCAATATAATTAGACACTGGGTTGCCTGGAAGAGATCGCTATAAGCGAAAAGGCCATTGTTCTAATGCAAATGTACCCATCCATAACAATTGTCTAGATTTAAGTTTATAGTGAACAATGAAGAGTTTTCATTCATTTATTCATAATTTACCAACTAAGAATCATAGTTCAAGAACATCCATACTAATAAACAAATGTGAAAATGACTATAATTAGACATTTTTTTATACGTTTATTGCTTCTTCCCGATTTTGACAGCGAACAGATTACCACAAAATTCAATAAACTACCTTCAAAAAGGAGGAAAAATTTAAGATACACTTATTTACACTACAAAACTACACTAACAGTCCTAATATTTTGTATATAACGGGATTGTTGAAATAAGTCTTTTCATTTCAACAAGAGCCTTTTTGTAGGGCGTCTTCTATATTTAAATGATATTAGAATATAGAACGTCTTTGCGTCTATTGTTGATTAGGTTTTCAAGTAAACTGTAAACCGTTACGCGTGTATGAATATAAGAATATGTAGGAATCGTATTTGTTATTATAAAATAACCATATGACGGAAGTAGTCAATAACCGGATAGTGTTCTTTAATGTAGTAATCGGAAGTTGTTTAACCGGATGTCAATGTAGAAGTATTTATTATTAAGCTAACGGATATCGGAAGTGGAGTAACCGGTTGTTGGAAGTTAATACGTATGGCGGAAGTGTAACTGAAGTGGCGCCACAGCATTACCGGATGGTGTCACTGCGGCGCGCTACGAGGACCTGTTAAATACGCGGTGTTCGGGCAGAGGAGGGGCAGTATTGAACCAGCAGTCTTAAACCGACAGTCTACGAGTCTACAACCAAGTCTACGACCGACAGTCTACAATGACAGTCTTGGACGAGGACCACATAATATATTGTGGTCGATAATTACTGCTTGATAATAGCGGTATTCTTGAAGGGCAAATTGCTGCTCGACACCTAACAAGCGTGGATGCAACTCTTGGAATTGTCCTAATATTTCTGTGTATTATTGTGCAATATTTAATATCGTAGTTGTAATAATTCTAGTGTAATAAACTTTGATTATAATATTTCAGATTATTATTGTGTTATTCTCGGAGCATCATTCGAACGCTCCCGGCGTGAACCCGACAAATACATATAAAACTGCTAGTATTCATAATATATGCTGTATTAATTCCCGGTCCATAATCAACAGGGATACGCGTTAAATACATTATACTTCATACATTCAACTTGCACCATCTATTCTCCGTAACTTCATGTACATCTCTTAATCTAACATGACTTGAAAGTGAATTTATACGTCTAGCCTTAAATTTATCATTATGTATAACTTATTTATGCTTCAAATTTTTAACGCAGATTTTGCTAATATATTTATATTCCTAGTGTGTTGAGGAAAATACTTTAAATATAAATTTAATCAACGAATTATTGAGCATTTCTGTAAGGAAAGCTTTTAGAGTGTTACAAATTTCGTCTGAGTTTTGTCTGATAAAGTAAGTTTCAAATTTAAAACAAGCTTTAGTTACTGTTCTGAGGTTAGACTAATATTATACTTATATATTAAGTACATATTTCTTTATCTATAATATTATAACAGTGTAGTCTGGTGTTTATTAGATTTTTGTGTTTGTCTGTTTGTTCGGGATTTCCGCAAAAACTAATAGGCTAATTTCGATGCGGTTTTCGCTGATCGATAGCACTCTTTGACTTAAAATCTGCGATATTTTATGTATAAAAAATCCCGTGGAATTTTTCTTCGGAGCGGTTTAAAGTGGCGAGGTTGAAAAAAAATCTGATTGCGATTCAATACAATACTGATCAATAGCAAATTCTCTATGATAAAACCTTTTTGTTCAAACCGTTCACCATTAACGAAGTCACAGGAGAATTCTAGTATACATATATATAACCGCTGGTCCGATTTTGATGTAATTTTTGTGTGAGTTTAAGTAGATCCCTGGATGATTTGCATTCACAATTACATAGATCCGATACGTAAAATCGGGTGCCAGGATTTTGACGGTATTTTTTATGTAATCTATTTGTGACGGTCCTTGGATGCTTCAGATTCACTATTGGACCCGGTAGATGGCGCTGGAATCGGGTTCTGGAATTTTATTTTTTCAGGACAGGACAACATCTGCCGGGTTTGCTAGTATACGTATAAATAAGTAATTCCCAATATTATGGCAGCATTTTTATTTATATTTTTAGCTGATATCCGTTTTAATCATTCAAAACACCAGTAACAGAACAATACCCAACTAACTTCACTTCTTCACGAACTTCAGGACGTATCGTTGGACGTTCGCAAAAATTCTTTAAAGGCATAAATAATTAAAATATCGTGACAAAGGACAGCTGTAAATAAAAATCATTACTTATTTTTTCCCTTCTTAAAATCGGGCATAAGATGCATGATATCTTATGCCCGATTTACACGTACTAAATATGAGTAAAATATATGAACTAAATTCGGAGTAAATGATGAGCAGACGAGTCCTGGAGTGGAGTCCGCGTCTCGGTAAACGTAGTGTCGGACGTCCTCCAGCCCGATGGACTGACGTCCTACGCAAGGTCGCCGGTAGGCGCTGGATGGGGAAGGCAGAGGACCGTGGTGAGTGGTGCTGACTTGGGGAGGCCTAAGTCCAGCAGTGGACGGTGATTGCCTGACGACGATGATTGTAAAAACTTATTTAAAATTTAAATTTACTAACTATCCTTGCAGGAACGGAGAAAAAATACAGCCAGGTGGTAGAGTATTTGCTCGACTGGATCGCGACCACCCCCGGTCTAGAGTATGCCGCCATAACAACCTTGTGTTGTGTTCCGGCATTAGTGACCAGATTCCAGTCCCCTTTAAGAGAGCAGCAGCGTATTTGCAGCACCTTTGGTGTTGCAAATGTCCATAGGCGATGGTAACCGCTTTCCATCAAGTGGGCCGTCTGTCTGTCTGCTGAACTCCTGCAATAAAAAAAAACATTAAACCAAATTTACTTAATTTTCTTAAATAATATTTTTAGTACATTTATGTAAACTTAAAGGGCATGAGTTCGAATCCTGGCCGAAAAGAGCATGCACCACTTAGACAGTTTTCTGGCCTCAAGTGCGTATTGTTACAATTACGCGTTAACAACGGTGAAGAAAAACATCCTGATGAAACCTGCACATGGAGATAACCGATGTGTCAACATACCAAACCGCCGTGGACAAGCGTAGCTGGTTTACAATCCGGTCCCCTATAGTGGAAGGCCCTAGCCCAGCAGTAGGACGTTTATGGGCTTTGAATTATATTTTATTATTACCTACATAAAGTTTATTTCAATTTTTAAATTATTTCATTTAACACTATATGGTAGAATATACTGGGCCATTACAATTGTATAACATCTGTACAAACTACATTCTTGCAAATGAAGATATTAAAGTTTTTTTTATTGCTGAAGTGTAGCAGACAGACTGACGGCCCAACTGTGATGCAAAGTGGTTACAGTCGCCTATGGACATCAGCAATACCAGAGGTGCTGTCAATGTGCTATCGGCCTTGAAAGAGAAACTGGAACCTGGTCACTGATATCGGAATGCAACTCAAAGTGGTTGTGGCGCCATACTCTAGAGTCTAGACCAGGGATGGTAGTCATCCAGTCGTGAAATGCCCTACCACCTGGCTGTGGGTTGTTTTGTCGCCTCCTACGACAGGCCGCAGGAGTTAGTATTATTTTTCCGTTCCTGCACAGAGAAAAATAATATAGGTACTTAATACGTGTAAATCGGGCACTAAAGGTACAACAGTTACTTACTAGGCAAGTTATTATATAATTAAGTTAATAATTAATACTTACTAAACAAAGACAATGCTAATATCCCGAATACAATCGCTATAAGAAAATGCATCGTTAGATATCCGGTTCGGATGAAAAAAACGAAGCCTATCGTCCCCAGCAGTGTGTTATATGTGGCTATTATCAAGCATAACCAAAGACCTATTTCGATGGCTAAGACTTTCTCCTGAAACACAGAAAGAACATATTATCACAAATAGGGATGATTTAGATCCATCCGTGCAGGAACGGAGAAAGAATTCAATTTCCTGCGGCCGGGCGGTCTGTCGTAAGAGGCGACTAAACAACCTACGACCAGGTGGTAGGGCATTTGCCCGACTGGATGGCTACCACCCCAGGTTTAAAGTATGTCGCCATAACAACCTTGAGTTGTGTTCCGGCATTAGTGACCAGGTTCCAGTCTCCCTTAAGAGAGCAGCAGCGCATTAGTAGCATGTTTGGTGTTGCAAATGTCCATAGGAGATGGTAACCGCTTTCCATCAAGTGGGCCGTCTGCCTGTCTGCTGAACTCCTGCAATAAAAAAATATAAAAAAAAGATTCAAACTTGAACCAGGTAGGTGGCGCTGCAATCCGGTGTCAGAATTTAGGTGAATTATTTTTATGTGTTCAAGTGGGTCCCGGAATGGTTTAGATTCACGATTGGACCCGGTAGGTGGCGCCGCGAAACTCCTCCTAAACGGTGGGCTTGATTTTGATGACATTTTTTGTTTGTTCGAGTGGATTCGAGAATACTTTAAGTTTACATTTGGTCCCGGTAGATGGCGCTGCAATCGGGTTGTAGATTTTTATCTTGTAAAGGCAGGACAACGTCTGCCAGGTACAGGTACGGCGTTTGCCCGACTGGATGGGTACCACTCCTGGTCTAGAGTATGCCGCCATAACAACCTTCGAGTTGTGTTCCGGCATTAGTTACCAGGTTTCAGTCTCCCTTAAGAGAGTAGCAGCGCATTTGTAGTTAACTTTAGTGCTACAAATGTCCATAGACGATAGTAACCGCTTTCCATCAAGTGGGCCGTCTGCCTGTCTACTGAAATCTTGGAATAACGAAAAATAATAACAAAAGTGTTAATAGACACTTTCTTAATATGAATACTCTGAGTTAATTTAGGTCATATTTAAATAACTTATTAGTATCTTTAGATTTGATGATAATATTAATGAGGTATTTCTTCTCAAATACTTCATTTATAAAAAAAAATTGGCAAGAAGGGTCCAGAATGATTTTTGCACTCTGGTGCCTAATTTGGTCAAGACGGCCCTCGCTTCGCCGCTAATGTTACAGATGTCTATTGGTAATAATTTTGCATTAGTTGGGCTGTCTGTCTATTTGCCAATTTCGCAATGAACGAGTAAAAT
Source organism: Dendrolimus kikuchii (assembly GCA_019925095.2). Classification (NCBI taxonomy): domain Eukaryota; kingdom Metazoa; phylum Arthropoda; class Insecta; order Lepidoptera; family Lasiocampidae; genus Dendrolimus; species Dendrolimus kikuchii. The sequence continues at coordinate 5,285,096 of CM034400.1, forward strand.
CGCGTGAAAAGTGTTCTACAACATAAAATCTATTTTTCATATTTATTTAACTATTTTTTTTAATAATTATTATTCGCAAATGTAAACAGTAACAACTAAATATTTTACTTTCATTAAGCAGTGGCTTTCATCCAATTTCTCTAAAGAGACACGGCCTGAGGGCAAATGTTCTTTGAATGTTTATCTGGCTACAGATGTTGATCTTTCACTAGTAAAGCCATTTGTCTAGATGTACTTGTAATACACAAAGCGATGATTACCATGAAACAAAAATACCAGATATTATATTGAGCCAGTTTTTGGGCTATTGCATAGCTTTTATCGCGGGCTTTGAGCGCGGCGACCGAATCATGAAATTCCGTAACGAAAATAAAACCTAACACCCCCCACTCCACCACTCCGCCTACCATGTAGCTCGGCCGAGCGTTCGCTTAACGTGTATGTATATGGTACGCCTGTACGAAGCTCGCACGGAAAGAGACGAGCTGCTCCGAAATCGGACGAATACGTAAACAGCTGTTTGTGAGAAAGTATATACGTTTTTTTTTTTATTTTTTATTGCAGGAGTTCAGCAATCAGGCAGACGGCCCACTTGATGGAAAGCGGTTACCATCGCCTATGGACATTTGCAACACCAAAGGTGCTACAAATGCACTGCTGCTCTCTTAAGGGAGACTGGAACCTGGTCACTAATGCCGGAACACAACTCGAAGGTTGTTATGGCGATATACTCTAGACTAGGGGTGGTAGCCATCCAGTCGAGCAAAAATACCCTACCACCGGGCTGTGGGTTGTTTAGTCGCCTCTTACGACAGGCCGCCCGGCCGCAGGAAATTGTATTCTTTCTCCGTTCCTGCACGATTATAGGTATCTATCATATCTTTATAATGCCACACTCACCGCATGTGCGCCCCGTAAGTATACATGTAGGTATATATAGGTGTATACATAGGTGTACCTATGTACAACAGTGAATAGCAGTTGCTGGTGAATAGCTGTACGCGTAAAATTTGTCTATAAAGTCTTTTAAAAATGAATAAACAAAGTGCATTTATTAATGAAGAAAGTGATGAAAATATCAAAGAAAAAAAATACTGCATAAATAAATAATTATAATTGCATAAGTTGATAGAAAAGGCTATGCAATAGCTTTACCGCGGCAGTCCCCGAGTGCGACAGTAGGTTTTTTTTTTTATTGCACGAGTTCAGCAGACAGGCAGACGGCCCACCGGAAAGTGGTTACCATCACCTGTGGATATTTGTAACATCACAGGTGTTACCAAAATGCTGCCGCTCTTTGAAGGCAGCCTGGCCACTAATGCCGGAACACAATTCAAGGTTTTTATGGCGGCATACTCTAAACCAGGGCAAGTAGCCATCATGACGGGCGAATACCCTACCACTTAGCTGTGGGTTGTTTTGTCGCCTCTCACGACAGGCCGCCCGGCCGCGGGAAATTATATTCTTTCTCCGTTCCTGCACACCTACAAACTACTACGGCTACTGAAAAGTGACCGAAACGTCGAAATAAAAACGAAAATAAAATGCCGCAATCAAAACCGTTAAAACGTAGTTTTAATCGTTGATATTTGTAGTATTGCCATGTCCAAAAAAATGTGAACAATGATCCGCCAGAGTATTCCGCCATAATAACCTTGAGTTGTGTTCCGGCATTAGTAGCCATTTTCCAGCCTTTAAAGAACAGCATCACATTGCCAATGCCTTTGCTGTTACAAGTGTCCATAGGCGATGGTAACCGCTTTTCATCAAGTCGTCTGCCTGTCTACTGAACTCATCTTCTTCTTCAGCCACTCTCAGTCTACTGCTGGACGTAGGCCTCCCCAAGTACGCGCCACATATCCCGGTCTCCCGTCTTCCTTATCCAGCCCCTGCCGGCGATCTTGCGCAGGTCGTCAGTCCACTGGGCTGGCGGGCGTCCTACGTTACGTTTGCCGAGACGTGGTCTCCACTCCTAGACTCGTTTGCTCCATCGGCCATCGGTCCTGCGACAGACGTGCCGGCCCACTGCCATTTCAACTTGCTAATTTTGCGAGCTATGTCAGTTACCTTCGTTCTCTTACGGATGTCCTTATTTCTGATTTTATCCATAACAGAAACACACTGAACTCATGCTATAAAAAAATTCAAATGTCTACTTTTGTTAACTCAACTTTAGCTTTTAGACTTCTTTAACAAACATAAAGAATCCTTCAAACTTATTCTAACTCATTATGAATAAGACAGTAATATGTTAATAAAAATCTTTATGATTTTATATGACTTTCTTACTTCAAAAAGTCGAAGATAAATTGGACCTACTTATGCAAAACAGAACCAATCCACAAACATGCCAAAATTGGGTTAAGGATGCAGAAGACTTTTAAAATGCACCTTCTATCGACTCAATAAAAGTCATAATGAAAAAATATAATATACAATATTCTAAATGTTTTTTCCAAAATATAGACATATTTTTTTGTACGCAAAATTTTAATAAAAACGGCTTTTTCTCAAAACTGTCAGTATGTGGGTTGGTTCCATTTTGCATAAGTAGGTCCAATTTCATAGTAATTTATAATGTTCAATGTTTAATTCTTTACTGTTTCGTAGGCAAATATTCAATTCGTATCTACCCTCAAGGTAAAGATTTCAAAGCGGCTTATCTAGTAATCGAAAACACATTGCTTAGCTTTCTTTCTTGGAAATAGCGCCTGAAAGGTTCTCACTGGAAACGAAAACGAGTTCGCGAAATTAGACTATGAATGTTGAATTTAAATAAAAAAAAACTCTTTCAAGATTGAAGATTGGGCATTAAAAAAAAATATTCCTCCTAGGTAGCCTCCTCTTACGGGTAATAATATCTAAACCGATTTCTTTTGCTGCGACCCGTCTTTATTGTAGACATTAAAGCACTGACAACCGGGACCACTTTTATAAATGAATTTTTTTTGAAAGCTCAAAGTGGCAGAGCTAAAACAACTTTCAAAGAAAATTTATTTGAACGAGAGCTGTTAAGTAGTATTTTTGAATACATCTTTTTAAGAGTTCTGTATCCAAGTTACTAAAATAAAAAAAATGTCGTAGTATTATTGTTCATCATTTAGCCGCGCGTAAATCGACACGCACTTGACTGTTTTTTTGGGGCTCACTCTGTTTACTATTGTTTTTTAACAAGTAGAACTCCGCTTGAGGACGAAGCGCCCTGGGATAAACGCGGCGAGGGCGTGTGGGATTATTCAAGTCAGGGTGGTACTACTAGTACCACCCTGACGTGAATACTCTACTCTATGAAATGCTATTGCCATTCGAGTCGGCGATACCTACTAAAACCTCTCGGTGTTCCATCCTTCATCCTTATGCCAGGGCCAGGGGAAAAGGCCTCATCACTCCGCGAGGCCCTAGCCATGCCAGGTAGGGCATTTGCCCGACTGGATGGCTACCACCCCTGGTCTAAAGTATGTCGCCATAACAACCTTGAGTTGTGTTCCGGCATTAGTGACCAAGTTCCAGTTTCCCTTAAGAGAGCAGCAGCGCATTTGTAGCGACTTTGCTGTTTGCAAATGTCCATAGGCGATGGTAACCGCTTTTCATCAAGTGGGCCGTCTGCCTGTCTGCTGATCTCCTGCAATGAAAAAAAACACAAAAAACCCATCGGCTTCATCTGAAACCACACCCCCGGCGTTTTTGTACTCTCATCGCCGTGAGGCGGTGTTTACCACTGCTATCAATATCGACCTATTAAAAGAAGATTGTATTTACCTCAATCGTACCCATGAAGAGAACCAAGCCGTGTACTATTTGTAAAGGTATTAGAACAGCAATCATAGCCTGTATACCAATAGACCATTTTCCGCTGCTGTTCGCATGGACCAATATTAACAAGCCTACACAGCATATCACTGATATCTGAAAATATTATTGATCAAAAAATAATCAAGTTACGGACAGTGAAAACAGTCCTAATAGACTAAAGGGTATACTATAGGTAATTTTAACCGACTTGCAAAAAGTGAGAGGTTCCCAATCCCAAATAGATATACAAAACTCCCACTGAGACTTAATTAATGTTATATTATTTTATACTTTTTCAGACACGTTACTTAAAAAAAAATTACTATGAATGGAAACATGGTGATAATACAATAATGATTTTTAATAAGCATAGTGGAGCTACCGTTCAAGGCAATAAATACATTAAAGTAATGTAATTATCATTCATACTATTCTTCAGCCTTGATAAAATGATATATTCAAAAGAAGAAACAGTAATAGATACTTGCTAGTTTTAGCCATCCGATACATATTACAGAATCTCGAAGAATCTTCCTTCTATAAACATATTCGTCATGGTTTAATGGTCTCATTTCAGCACAGACCAACATTGTGATTTTTTTTGGCTTTTGTACCTGAAAATAAATATTACTATTAATCAATTTTCATCTGCGATAATGATATAGGCTGTTTCACGCAGATATGACGATGGGTTTAATGGCGTTATTTGAGATTGACATTGTAAATGACATTACATATTGTTAGATAATCTTAATATATATAAATTACGTGTCACGTTGTTTGTCCGCGATGGACTCCTAAACTACTTGACCGATTTTGATCAAATTTGCACACCGTGTGCAGTTTGATCCGACTTGAAAGATAGGATAACTTACATTTGGACCCGGTAGGTGGCGCTGCAATCGGGTTCTAAATTTTATTTCTTCAGTGCAGAACAACGTCTGCCGGGACAGCTAGTATATGTATATATGTTATAGTCAAAGATCGATATACAGTCTCTTCCCGGAGAGACTCGTTTATCCTAGATTTGACCAAGGCCTTTCGACAACACCCGAAATAAATTTCAATTTCGGCCTTTGACTAAAGTATTTTTAATCAAACCTAGAAGTACCAAACTTTTTAGTCAAACGTCGAACATAAAATAATGTATGTCGGACTTTGCCTGGTCGATCCTAGAAGCGACTAAGGCAGACTCGGTTAAACGTTCACATGTTTAATAACTGTATAAATTAGACTCTCCTAAGTTAGACAAAAATTCGTTAGTCAAAGGCAGAAACACGTCATTTATATGACTTTGACTAAGACTTTATGTCAGACCTGAGGTTTGACTAGTCAAACCTAGGAGCGCCAGAGCTTCGATGTTTGACTATAACATATACCCTAATTTGGCTATTCGTTATTTTTAACGCATTACATAATACTCGTTGTGCTAGTCTAAATCTTTGACATTATCGCATGTGTGGTACAGATTGTGCACACGTAGAGAAAAGCTCAAGGAAAACTACAAAACGGCTGCCATATAGAAAAGAAATGGGTTGGACTCCAGGGTACAGTGCGTTTTTGTTTAACAATAGTTGTATGACAAGTACTCAAAATACCACAAGTCCCTGATCGGACAGATTGTATGAGCTTTTACAAAGTTTTTACCTATAATAATATACATAGTACTGAGTACATTGTACTCGTATATATCTCATTTCTCTCGTGAAATTGAGTTTAATATAAAACTGGAGGGATTCATATTTTTTTTTTATTCTATGAGTTCTTGATGAAATGTGTTTTACTATATAAATATTTTTAACATACCTTAAATATGATGTGGTTTTTTTTCTACATTTCCAATTAAAATATATACATTGTGCTCTGTGATTAAATACATGAATTTTCAAAAAAAACCTCATTAAAATGTCATGATAGTAACTTGACAGCTGACGTTTTACAAATACTCAGAATAATAAATGAAAAATTGGCATAATCTATGAACCACAGAGTAAATTAATATGATAGGAGACTACGAACAGCATATATAAAGTACACGGGTTTTCACTGAATCTCTCTTTTCTTTCACCATATCCCAATTAATTGGGGTCGGTACAATATGTCTTTTCCTTCCTCACTCTTCTATTCTCACATACATCTTCTGTCACACCACATATCATCATATCATTAAAATATATACATTGTACTCTGTGATGAAATACATGAATTTTCAAAAAAACCTCGCATTTTTTTTTATTGCTGGAGATCAGCAGACAGGTAGACGGCCCACTTGATGGAAAGCGGTTACCATCGCCTATGGACATTTGCAACACCAAAGTTGCTACAAATGCGCTGCTGCTCTCTTAAGGGAGACTGGAACCTGGTCACTAATGCCGGAACACAACTCAAGATTGTTATGGCGACATACTCTAGACCAGGGGTGATAGCCATCCAGTCGGGCAAATGCCCTACCACCTGGCTGTGGGTTGTTAAGTCGCCTCTTACGACAAGCCGCCCGGCCGCAGGAAATTGTATTCTTTCTCCGTTCCTGCACGGATAATAGTAGCACGCATAAGGGTAGACAGAAACTATGGATATCCACTTGCTCTTACTTTGATCTTACATACACAATGACTGGATGGCTACCACCCCTGGTCAAGAGTATGCCGCCATAACAACCTTGAGTTGTGTTCCGGCATTAGTGACCAGGTTCCCGTCTCCCTCTTTTCTTTCACCATATCCCAATTAATTGGGGTCGGTACAATATGTCTTTTCCTTCCTCACTCTTCTATTCTGACATACATCTTCTGTCACACCACATATCATCATATCATCCTTCACACAATCCATACACCTTTTTTGGTCTACCTTTGCATTTGTGCCCATCCATCTTGTAGTTTAACATTCTTTTTGTCACGTGACTTTCATCCCTCCTCATTATGAAAATCAAAACGTCGGAATAATAAAAATTAAATAAATTACCGAGCCCATACCAACTTAGTCTTCTTCCTCTCAATTTTTCAGTCACGGGTGAACTTTCAAAGATCCCCTTATGTACTCATTTCTCACCTTATCCATTCTTGTAACACCACACATCCGTCTCAATATTCTCATCTCAGCCGAGTGGAGACGTTTGTGGTTTATCACTAGACCCTTAGTTCTATCAATTGAAGCGGAAATAGCGGCTGTTGTTAACTATAATATAATCTTGAAAAAATTAAGGCTAAAGCCGAATTAGTTTATTTTTATTTATAATTTTATTTATGTAATTTTTGACTAAATTTGATTAGCAATAAATAAATCGCCAGACAAACACACACACTGTATATACCCAAATTAAGCAAGTTACGCTTGTGTTATGGGTAATATACAACGGGACTACTCTGTGGCAGATCTCAGACACCTAGACCATAGTAAATAACGGAGAAAATTCGTTTCCGAAATTTACCATACCAAAAATCAAACCTGGAGCCTCTGCGTTGCAGTGATGTAAGCCGGCAAAGGCTTAGCCCACTCAACCACAGAGGCCGTCAATAGAGGCAATAAAACTCAGACACTGAGATAACAATCTCATTCTAATTATCGAGTTCTTTCTGACTGAGATATGAAAGATATGCCGTCTACCTATTGTCTAGCAATACAATTGTAATGAAGTTCTGAATGGGTCCTAATTCAGCATGATGCTGGTTGACTCAACCAGCGCTTGTCTTCCGTTAGGGCCGTTCAAGTGACAAGTATAGACAAAACGAAACCAACACAAAACAAAACAAAAAAATATATGACGATATATTTGACCTTTTAGTTTCAGTGGCATTAGTTTGTCGCACGTACTTATAAATAAGACAATACAATTGAAATGAAGTTCTGAGTCGGTCCTAACTCAGCTTGATGCTGGTTGGCTCAACCACGTTAGGGCCGTTAGTGACCATGCTACATTTATTCTTCTCCTTACATCCCTCTCTACATCACAATTACTATGCAGTAGTGAACCAAGGTATCTGAATTCGGGGTTACGTCGTAGTGTGGCTGATTGTAGTTTGAGAGGCACAGCACTAGAGGTCCCGCCGAAATCACAAAACAGGTATTCGTTTTGCTTATTTTTAATCCAACACCCTCTAGCGCTTGCTGCCACCTGTGTAGTTTGTTTTGAAGTGCTACCCCCTCTTCATCCACCAGAACAATATCGTCTGCGAAGAGCATGCACCAGGGGGCCTCATCCTGTAGTACCTCTGCGGTCAGTGCATCCATGACCAGCAGAAACAGGTAAGGACTTAAGGCGGATCCCTGGTGCAAACATACCTTTACAGGAAACTTGTTCGTCGTTCTTACTGCAGAGCATTAGTTTTGAAATTTACATTACATTTATTTATAAAAATCCCTTTAATGTAACATTAATTAAAAACAAGCTGAATCAAAATTCAGCGGTGAGTTCCAGAGCTATTTGCATAGCTTAAAAACTTAAGACCTGAACACTGAGACAACTAATTAAACTTTAAAGACTAACTATTATTAAATTTCCACGCTTTTACCTAGATTTAATCGACTAGCAATTAGCTAAGTTTTTTGCTTCTAGGAAAATTAATATTCAATAAGGAAAGAGGTGAAAAACCAGACGCTGTTAAAAGTTCTTATTTATAATTGGTTGTTAAAAGTTGCTGCTTCATTCTTTATTACCTTGTTATATTTTAACGAAATTCGGCCCAGTGCGTGTCAGATCACAAATAATGCCGTTCCGCAGAGTGATTAATGTCCAATATTTAGTTTCTGTCATTTGAATATGAAACTATAGAAAACATGTAATGGAAAATATCACAGATTTCAAACACTGTTAACAATACCTTGTTTAAATCAACTGTTGTTGAAAATATTTTTTAAGCTCTATCAGCTTGAATTTCTTCTTAATTTTTCACTTTATAAACTCCTTTTTGTGATTTTCAACAGGCTGTAACTTGAAGAAAAATTGTCGTATGGCAACTTAAAAAAAAGGAAATCGTAGCTCTGAGTGTCTAGTTTTTGGATGTGAACTTCAAAAATATTTCCGTTTTTTTTTCTCGAATAATTTTGAGAAAAGTTTTCTCAAAATTACTCGAAAATATTCGAATTTATTTGTGGGTGGTTTTCTCAAAACTTTTTGAATTCACTGTACGACCATTTTTCTTTAAATTACAGCCTGTTGAAAATCGCCCAAAAATATAGATATTATTTTTTTCTCCCTTAATTTTTGTGCGAAGTTTAGTTCAAATGTTAGAAAAGGATATATATCGTTACATACCGACTAGGAAATGCGCACCTGGTTTATTTATTGCCCCTCCCGCGTTCGGAGTTCATTTGTTTACTTCATATTTAAAATTTGCAATTAGACGATAGCCTATTGTTATTGTACTTGTTTATGGCCGTCATTAGTGTGGAACTAAATCCTTATTGTTATTGTTTCAACTTTGTTGGCCGTTCGCAGGTGTGAAAATTACATTTTCTTGGAAGAACCCAGCCCACGAGCTTCCATTGTGTATTGTATAGTTTATTATAAAAAAATGCCCGAACGGAGGGGTGAGGCAGTCGAGCGACGATTACGATACCAGCAAGACGTGTACATCCAACGAGTGATATAGTGACGGACTTTGCGCGTATTATTAATCGTGCAGATTGTAACAAGTAGTGTTACTGGTTGTATGCAGTATATTTGTATCTATTTTATACGTGTTTGTACAGTTCAAATAAACTTTATAGTAATTCCAACGGTATTTTAATTCGAGTCCTCTGTTGCTCGTAACAATATTTTACAACTCTAAAAACAAACACATATCTCGCCACCTATTGAATTAGTTAGAAAGTCATTCAAAAGTATCATTATGACTTTAAGGCCGTGGTCTGTGTGTCTGTGTTGTGTAGTTTTCTCTAATGATGTACCTTTATTCACTAAAGTATCCACGTTTTATTACAACAACGTGGGCTCGAATACGACGTTTAGTTAGGTTTTCTCCTCTAAATTACTGACACTGATCTGACTGCATACATTTTTATCCATGTAGGAACGAAGGAAGAATATTAATTCCAGCAGCCGGACAACATATCGTAAGAGGCGACAAAACAGCCAACAGTCAGATGGTACATACATTTGCACATCTGGATGGTCAACATCCCTGGTCTGGTATACAAACCCGTTATAAAAATCTTGATGACGAAGCATGATGATAGAATGACTAAACAGATATACAATGCAAAAGTGGATGGATGCAGAAATCGTGGAAGGCCACGACACATCTTCCATGATCAAATTGATCGTGTACTAGCAGAAGGTGATGTCAGGAGCCTTAAGAACAGACGAGCGTGCATGACAAGAGTTATGAATGTCAAAGAAGCAAGTGAGGTGTGTAAGAATAAGCCTAAATGGCGCTCTGTTGTTCGTGCCTACCCCGCAAGGGAACTGGCGTGAAGTTATGTATGTATGTATGTATAAAAATCTTAAGTTGCATTCCAGCATAAGTGGCCAGGTTCCCGTTTCCCCTTCGAGACCTTCAGCACACTGGCAACACCTCTAGTGTTCCATCCATCAGGTCGATCATCAGCCTATCTGCCATGCTCCCGTAATGAAAATAATGCGTGTGTTTTGGAATTGAATTTGAATACAACCTTTTTTTAATATAAAGAAACCAATTAATTGATCATTCATTAAGCTTAATCAAAAGCACTCTATTTGTTGAAGCGTTTAAAAAAGTTAACAGCGTGTACGAAACGAGTGCATTTCCCATTACAAAGTAATTCGAACAATTAACATAGCGAAAAAGTTGGTTCACTGCAGTCAATCAGCTTTCACGTTAATTGACCACCAACACGAGTGTGGAGGTCATATAATTTTAACTTTAATTATATAATAAACTAGCTGTGCCCGTGACGTCGTCCGCGTGGAATTTGGTTTCAAATCCCTCTGATTTTGAAACATTATTCATTGGTACTCCGCTCCTATTGGTCTTAGCGTGATGATATATAGTCTATAGCCTTCCTCGATAAATGGGCTATCCAACACTGGAAGAATTTTTCAAATCAAACCATTAGTTCCTGCGATTAGCGAGTTCAATCAAACAATATTAGTATATTTAACTACAACACTAATACTTACATTTTAAATATAATAATTAATATCGCGATATCTTTTGAATGAAACGTCCGAATGAATAATTCAAAAAGTTCTAGAAAGGTATTGAATTCGTCATGAATATGGAGTAATTTATTTTGATAAGGATTAATACCAAGGTACAAAATAAAGAGTTTTTGAAGCGACGGCATTTTGATTATTTAAAAAAATAAAAGAAAACACTTATTGTGAGATAACTACAATAGTTAGACATATGGTTACGCAATATTTTTTGTAGACAATTATATGTTCTGAAAAGTGGTAGTACATTGTTTTGTTCTATAATCAACAGTTTTCGCAGCGCACGCCGTGTAAGGATTTTTTCGGGTCATTTTTTACACCTTGGGTTACATTACTGGACTTTTAGTAAGCATCCCTATTTTTTTTTAAAATATAATATAGCCTATAGCCTTCCTGGATAACTGTACTATTCAACACTGAAAGAATTTTTCAAAACGGACCAGCGATTCCTGAGATTAGCGCGTTTAAACAAACAAACTCTTCAGCTTTATAATATTAGTATAGATTACTATGGAATGCTCTGCCTCTTACTGTCTCTCTGTCAGAGACCAAAACATTGCCTACGTTTAAGGACGCACTCAAAATACACTTCTTTTTCTTAAATAATTATGCCTAATTTTCATACTATTGTTACATTTATTTAGTTACATAGTTGTTTTTGTCATGTTTTTTTTAAATTAATTTTATTATGTAACCTCTTATTTCTAAACGATACAATCGGCCATTCCCTTAATTGAATAACAATGTTATATCTTTATGTATTCTGTGATTAGCCCCTATTTCGTATAGAGTATTTCTCTATACATACATACATAACTTCACGCCAGTTCCCTTGCGGGGTAGGCACGAACAATTATTTCTCTATAATTAACCATAATTTTATGTAACAATATTTATCTCTAATATGATGTGGTAATTGTGTAGATTATAATTCAAAATCTCTCAATTGTATACTGACGGTATTCACTACATTTTATTTTCATGTTGGCAGACGCGATACATTTTTACTGTGTTCGATATAATTTATTACATGTAAAACTTTAAAGATAATATTTAATATAATATCTTATTTAAAATATTATCTCGTATTTCTAAACAATAATTTATATAATGAATTCTTGTCATTTACATAAAACTGTTTTAATTAAAATTAAAAAAAGTTTGTCAATGACTTTAATCCGTTGTGTTAATTTGCTATGTTTCAATAAAGTTTTATCTATTCTATTCTAATTTAAATTAATTCGAAGAAATTGGAAATCAATGCCAGGTAATAAGTAATAACTATATATTTGTTACACATAATTAAAGTCCCTAGCATGATTCTTGAGCGGTCACTTTGGCCTACGCACAGTGATATTTCTGTTCTTTTTCGAAGTATGAACTATTATATCTTACAAGTAAAGGGATAAACACAAAATACATACATACATAGCTTCACGCCAGTTCCCTTGTGAGGTAGGCACGAACAACAGAGCGCCATTTAGGCTTATTCTTACACACCTCACTTGCTTCTTTGACATTCATAACTCTTGTCATGCACGCTCGTCTGTTATTAAGGCTCCTGACATCACCTTCTGCTAGTACACGATCAATTTGATCATGGAAGGTGTGTCGTGGCCTTCCACGACTTCTGCATCCGTCCACTTTTGCATTGTATATCTGTTTAGTCATTCTTCAAACACAAAATATTACCGATATTGCGATAAATCCCATTACATTGGCTACTACGCTCATTACGTAAAGCGATTTCTACTATTCCGCCGACCGCTCAAGATCCGTGCTGAGAACTGTAATAAAGTATATATAAGTGTAAACTCCGTAGGTATTTGAAATGAACTACGATATAGAGTTTTTCAAAAGGGGTGTCATAAAATTTCTTCGAGGCCGGCAACATATTAGTAACATCTATGTTATTCCAAATGTCCATAGGCGAGAGTAGCATTAGGTGGGCCATCAGCTTGTCTGCTGTACTTTCGTAATAAAAAATACAGGTAAAGTAGGTAGAACATATAAAGGTATTGTTGAATGTGACGTCACAACTAGGATCTAAAGGGAGATCACCGTTGGCTGTTCCCAACCAGCAACTGCTGAGTTAGGGACTTTTTAGAAACATGCCTTTCTTTTGACAACCTTATATAATACTTGCAACAACTTAGAAAGGTTTATGGTAATAAAAGAATAGCAACTGATCACATATTTATAATCAGAGAAACTTACGGTTTTAACATATTACAGACACTGACTTTTTACGCTCGACAAGCATTTTTATAACACCTCGCCATCCCTCCAACAATTTTACAGTAAATGCAACTTAGCAAATTGGCACAACCAATAGCGGATTGAAGTCATTGATAAACAAAAATTACAAGATTTTATTATATTATTGTTTAGAAATTTGAGATATTTTATATAATAAAATAAATCGAACACAGTAAAATCGCGTCTGCCAACATGAAAATAAAATGTAGTGAATACCGTCTATATATGATTGAGAGATTTTGAATTATAATCTACACAATTATCACATCATATTAGAGATAAATATTGTTACATAAAATTATGGTAAATTATAGAGAGCTACTATACAAAACAGGCGCTTATCACAGAATAAATAAAAATATAACATTCTTATTCAATTAAAGAAATGGCCGATCGTATCGTTTAGAAATAAGAGCGTACGTAACAAAATTAATTTTTAATTTTAAAAGAAACAAGAACAACTATGCTACTAAATAACTGTAACACTTGGTTATAATTGTTTTTACATAATATGTATGTAAAAATAATTACGATAATAATTTATATTCCATATAATGTAAAATTCTCGGTAGTATACTGTTTCGAAGTTCACGTAAGCGAAGTAAAGTGAAATGTATAGTTTTACACATCTATATGGTACTAAATAAGGTATCGAATTTAATCGGAAAAGCGTAATTTGACATTTCGGACCCAAGAGCTCGAAGTTAGATTGGCAACGTTTCAACGTCAGAAGTTTTATGTTAAAGACACAAGTTGAAATTATTCCTATAGAGACGGGCATAGCTGTTTATCGATACTTTTTACAATTTTTTATTTTATTGATATACACAACAAATCATATTGAGCAGGACTTTTCATACGGAATTGGGATTCAAACGATATTATTAATTCATTAACACGCTTATTTTATTTCTGTCTTTTTATCGAGCTGATACTGATGAGTCTGTATTTAGAATAAATAAAAAAAGTCAAAATTATCTGCAATTACTGTCTGTGCCTCATATCCCAATAGAATAATTATAAAATATTTTAATTAACGTATCAATGTTTTATAGTTTAAAAAAACTGATTGGCCTATGGTTCTTTTAAGAGAAATAATGACCCTTAATCCAGGTACTAACTTGTCATATGATCGCATTTGTTTTACATAGACTATTTTGGCTAGAAATATGTGTTCTCACTTTAGATATGTCAAGACACCGCCACAATTATGATAAATGTTGCAATAGGTACGAGGGCCTTTCTTTTGTCATGTTTGGCTACAAGTTAATACTTGCAACTCAGAAGGGTGTGTGGTAATAAAAGAACAGCAATTAGTCACTATACTCATAATCAGAGAACCTTAAATACATTTCATCCATTGACTCTACACACTGGACAAACATTATTAGACCATCTCACCATCCCTCCAACAATTTTACAGTACAAGAAACTTAGCAAATTGGCACAATAGATAGCGGCTTATAATCATTGATAAACTATTTTAATTAAATCTATATATTTATATAAAAGAAGGTCGTGTTAGTTACACTATTTATAACTCAAGAACGGCTATACTGATTTGGCTGAAAATTGGTATGGAGGTAGCTTAGAATCAGGAAACGGATATAGGATACTTTTTATCCCGTTGGAACCGGTAGGTGGATATACTGGTCGTAGGATATCGGGTTCTAGAATCCTCCTAATCACCTGGAGCGATTTTGGGGATTTTGTTTTAATGTGTTTGAGTGGGGGTCCCCGGATGGTTTAAATCTACAATTGGAACCGGTAGGTGGCGCTGGGATCGGGTCCTAGATTTTTATTTTTTTTCAAAGCAGGACAACGTCAGCCGGGGCCGCTAGTAGGTTATAAATTACAAGATTTTATTATATTATTGTTTAGAAATTTGAGATATTTTATATAATAAAATAAATCGAACACAGTAAAATCGTGTCTGCCAACATGAAAATAAAATGTAGTGAATACCATCTATATACAATTGAGAGATTTTGAATTATAATCTAAACAATAACCACATCATATTAGAGATAAATATTGTTACATAAAATTATGGTAAATTATAGAGAGCTACTCTATACAAAACAGGCGCTTATCACAGAATAAATAAAAATATAAAATTATTATTCAATTAAGGGAATGGTCGATTGTATCGTTTAGAAATAAGAGAGTACATAATAAAATTAATTATTAACCTTAAAAAGAAACATGACAAGAACAACTATGCAACTAAATAATTATAACACATAGTCTCTGTATTTAACTGCTTTTTAAAACATAGACAAACAGTTTTTATGTACATCTAACCCTAAAAATGCCTTAGTTTATGGATACGCTAATCAATTGAACTATTAAGTATCGACTATAACCTGCTGGTCGATATATGAAATACCCATCCTTAATTTGACCTGTAGACTGTTTGGTCGATGGGTCGGCCAGCGGTCTCTTAGGCCGCGGTTTTGATATAATTATTGGATGGAAGTAGATCAAAGGGAACTTCAGAATATCTATTGAGGTAATGTTTTATTATGGATATTGCTTGGATGTCGGTCGCTATGGTGAGGCGGTGACCCTTATTGGTTTTCAAGACCTTGCCAAATATTTACCCAATTTTTTTCATAATTTAAGTAAATGCCTATTAACTTTCGAGGTCACGAATGAATTAATTTACAAAATCCTGTTTCGATCATTACTTGTGAAAAGATTTTTATTCAATATACAACAGTTTGAATGAATTAATCTATAGCAATATACAATGATGAAAATGTGTTTTGAAATGATTATTGTTACGAGTTGCAGGGCTCAAACTAAAATGCAGTTGGAATGATTATAGAGTTTACTAGAACTATACAAACACGCATAACACAGGTACAAATATAACCGAACTCAACAAGTCCAAACGTAATGAGAAGATCGTATTTCCATAAAACGCGCAAAGTCCGTCACAAAAATAGATTACCGAATATACACAAGTCTTGCTTCGCTCGTGGTTATCGCTCGACTGGGTCGTCCCTCAATCGAGGCATTGCTTTATACTGCAAACATGCAATACGTCTGCCCAGCCGCGTGGACCGAATTTCCTAGAATCAGTTTGTACTTTAAATCCGACACGCTTGGCTAATGACTGCCATAAAAGATTACACACAATACACAAAGGCCTGTTTTCTAATCACAAAGTAAACAAAAGAAGTCCAAATGCCAAAAGGTAATAAAATGTGTTTCTACAAGTATGCAGGTGTGAATTTGTCTTTGTCGGCGTCTAGGTCGTAACATTATAATTTATTAAACTAAGGTATGAAAAACTAACACAATATCAGGAAACTTAGTTATATTACACTCTAAGAAGCCTAGGTCACAGTTTTCTATGGGTAAGGTGCCCAGAAGGCTGGCTAAGTTTCCTCGCTGGATTGCCTCCTTCTGCTCTCTGATCTCCTGAAGAGTCATTGAGTCGTTTTAATATAAATAACATATAAAACGTGTTTTATACGTTAGGTATTTGAATATTCGTTTTTCAGTGTCGTGCATAGTATAATAAACTAATATGAAATACGTTTGATATATTTTTAATAAGTCTATCAATATGTATCTGTGAAAATCAGATGTGCGTAATCTCTGCAGTTGTTCAATAGCCTCGTGTAGGATTATTAACTCGCAATCTAAAGCCAGCTAATGAATCTATATCTCTCCAATATCTATGGAAATCTATACAATTATGCTGTGATTATTAGTGTATTTTTTTTTTTTGTATAATTCAATATACCTATTTATGTACAATATATTTTTGTCTTAGCTTTACGTCTATTTGATTTCCTATTTAAAAATATATATTATGTTTTACTTCTGTTGTACTATGTTTATTGAACTGCATCTTAATATTATACAATAAAGTATATTCTACTTTGATCTGTTCTATATTTACAAATCTATACTATAATAAATCTGTTAATGTTGGTATGGGCATATAATGAGGAGGGATGAAAGTCACGTGACAAAAAGAATGTTATACTACAAGATGGATGGGTCCAAATTTAAAGGTAGACCAAAAAAAAGATGGATGGATTGTGTGAAGGATGACATGATGATATGCGGTGTGACAGAAGAGGTATGTCAGAATAGAAGAGTGTAGAAGGAAAAGACATATTGTGCCGACCCCAAGTAATTGGGATATGGTGAGAGAAAAGAAGAAGAATAAATCTGTTAATGGTTCGACTTTGTACAATGCGTTTAAAAATGTCAAAAAAAGTCAGAGGGGATAATTCGGACCGATGGATTCCGAAAATGTAATTTTTAGAACTTTTGTCTGTCGATCAGTTAGAGCATCACGTTAAAACTACTGAACGGATTTCAATGAAACTGGACATAAAGCTAGCTTATATCCCGGGGTGTATTTAACTTAGGATACTTTTTACGATTACGATAGACGAAAGTAACGATAAAGATGGCACTGCGATCGCATCTTTTTTGGAAACTACTGAACATATATAAATGAAACTCGACATAGTGCTGGTTAATAACCCAAGTTAACGCTTAGAATACATTTTATCCTGATAAATTAAGTCGTTTACTTAGAATAGACGGATTATTAAAATAGATGGCGCTGCAATCGCGTTTTTCAAATCACTAACAAGTACCTACGTTGTAATAATTTATATGTCATTCATCGTATTACTTCAAATAGGTTGGCTTCAACTCGCCTCTATGTTTTGCTGGGCAGTTGTGTAGTTGTAGACTATAATATGTGGACTTAGTTTCTTGGTTATTATTATATGTAATAAACCGAAAGTTTTTGTGTAAGTAAAACAAAGCTACTGCACATGTGGCGCAGCCGCGGGGCAAACTCTAGTAGAGAATAATTATGAGATTTTCTACCGGAAAATTTGATATTTTCTTCGAATGCATGTACACAAGTCTTGCTCCGCTTGTGGTTATCGCTCGACTGCCTCATCCATCAATCGAGGATTCGCTTTATACTGCCCGGATGTTATATGTCTGCTCGGCCGCGTGACCGAATTTCCTAGAATCACACCTGACTAATGACTGCCATAAAATATTACAGTACACAATGGGCTGTTTTTCTAATCACAAATTTTAAACACAAAGTAAACAAAAGGAGTCCAAATGCCGAAAAGGTAATAAGATGTGTTTCTACAGACGCAAGTGTGAATTTGCCTTTGTCGGCACCTCGGTCGTAACAATATTGTAACGAGTAATCTTATTCATTTTTGATAATAACTATGCTGACCATTTTTTCGGCTTCTAGTAGTAAGATGGAGAAAAAACAGCGATGTGAGCAAGCTCGGATAAGCATAAAACCGTTACCCACGTACTCTCGTATGAAATTATTCCATACGTTTAAACTCGGACCGAGTAAATTCCGATCGTGTCCACTTAGCTTTATACTATTAAACATGAAATATCCCTTGACATTTCTGATATATTTCCTTGTTCTAATTTTGAGCTGAGTGTTGTAGCGAACAAGTATCACTCATAGTTAACATAGTACAATATCGCTTAAAGTCTCTTTTTAGTCGTTTTTAATTCTAGGTTGATCGATGCGAAAAGTATTTCAGATTATAATAGGTTGGGGAAAAAGTCTTTTCGCATATAGTATGTAGCGATATGAGCAAGCTCGGATAAGCATAAAATCTTTACCCACGTACACTCGTATGAAATTATTCCATACGTTTAAACTCGGACCGAGTAAATTCCAATCGTGTCAACTTAGCTTTATACTATTAAACATGAAATATCGCTTTACATTTCTGATATATTTCCTTGTTTTAATTTTGAGCTGAGTGTTGTAGCGAACAAGTATCACTCATAGTTAACATAGTACAATATCGCTTAAAGTCTCTTTTTAGTCGTTTTTAATTCTAGGTTGATCGATGCGAAAAGTATTTCAGATTATAATAGGTTGGGGAAAAAGTCTTTTCGCATATAGTATGTAGCGATATGAGCAAGCTCGGATAAG
The DNA here is from genome assembly GCA_019925095.2 of Dendrolimus kikuchii. Lineage (NCBI taxonomy): Eukaryota > Metazoa > Arthropoda > Insecta > Lepidoptera > Lasiocampidae > Dendrolimus > Dendrolimus kikuchii. The sequence goes on from CM034400.1 coordinate 5,304,247, forward strand.
CATAAAATCTTTACCCACGTACACTCGTATGAAATTATTCCATACGTTTAAACTCGGACAGAGTAAATTCCGATCGTGTCCACTTAGCTTTATACTATTAAACATGAAATATCCCTTGACATTTCTGATATATTTCCTTGTTCTAATTTTGAGCTGAGTGTTGTAGCGAACAAAGTATCACTCTTTACAATATTAAACGCGTAAAAACGGGGAAAACAGTTCAATAGGGTGAAGAACAAAAACCCTTGACAGTCCTATGTTATTATCTCCACGAATCTTGGCTTCGTAAGATATTACTTTTTTCCATTGTGATTTTGCGACAACAGGAAAAATCTTTTTTGTTGAAATGTAAGGAGCGGAAAAACCTCTTTTGATATGAATATAGTCTATTTATGGCTGAAGGACTATTTTTCCCGATACGTGTCGTGTGAAAGGGAATTTGATATGATTCAATACTTACTTTCTTAAGTACATACATACATACATAACTTCACGCCAGTTCCCTTGCGGGGTAGGCACGAACAACAGAGCGCCATTCAGGCTTATTCTTACACACCTCACTTGCTTCTTTGACATTCATAACTCTTGTCATGCACACTCGCCTATCTTAAGGCTCCTGGCTCCTTTCTTAAGTATTTGAATAATATGTTATAATTGGTAGCGACGTCGAGACGTCGCAAAATATATGCACAAATGCGTGTAACATCAGAAGTAAAAAATCATCCGTGCAGGAAAGGAGAAAGAATACAAGTTCCTGCGGCCGGGGGGCCTGTTGCAAGAGGTGATAAAACAACCCACAGCCAGCTGGTAAGCATTTGCCCGACTGGATGGCTACCACCCCTGGTCTAAAGTATGTCGCCATAACAACCTTGAGTTGTGTTCCGGCATTAGACAAGGTTCCAGTTTCCCTTAAGAGAGCAGCAGCGAATTTTAGCAACTTTGGTGTTGCAAATGTCCATAGGCGATGGTACCCGCTTTCCATCAACTGGGCCCTCTGCCTGTCTGCGGAACTCCTGCAATAAAAAGAGAATAAATAAAAATAAATTGTTTGTGTGTGCCGTTCATACGCAGTAGAGGTGAAACAGTGTGACAAATGGTAGGAGGGTTCTAAATTTCATGACGTCACATTTCGTCATATATTATATCGTTATAATATATTTAACATCCAACTGACAGCGGTCTGGGACTAGATTTTATAGTTTAATTTTAATTTGTATATATACTTATTTATAATTTAGTTTAGTTTTTATTTTATTGTTAATAACATAATATAATAATTTGAATACTTTCATGTTAATGAATTATGTACCATTTCCTAATCAAAATTTAAGCTTTAAAATTTGAAGTATTGACAAAAACTTGAAAACATTTCCAACCCTATCCGTATGACTACAGTGTTTAAATTATTAAATATAATGTATTCTGTCTCCTTCTCTCGCAGGTTTAGTCCTATAGATTTATATGTTTATCTCTTTTTAGTGTCGCTTTTTCGTTTCATCGAGTTTCAAATCACAACGATTCAAAAGAAGTTTCAATTAAATAATACTCGATCATTTTTTTATCCGTGCAGGAACGGAGAAAGAATACAATTTCCTGTGGCCGGGCGGCCTGTCGTAAGAGGCGATTAAACAACTCACAGCCAGGTGGTAGGGCATTTGCCCTACTGGATGGCTACCACCCCTGGTCTTGAGTATGTCGCCATAACAACCTTGAGTTGTGTTCCGGCATTTGTAGCACCTCTGGTGTTGCAAATGTCCATAGGCGATGGTAACCGCTTTCCATCAAGTGCGCTATCTGCCTGTCTGCTGAACTCCTGCAATAAAAAAAAATGACATATATTTTCGACATGACATAAAGATTGGGCCGAACTTGGCCCGATGGTCTTCAACCATCCCTTTAGCCATCCCATGCCTCGTAGTTGCTAAATTACTATTTCAAAAATCTCAAATATACACAGTAAATTAACTTTATCATAAATATGAAGAGAGCTCTTACCCCACTTGCTTTAATACATACATACATACATAACTTCACGCCAGTTCCCTTGCGGGGTAGGCACGAACAACAGAGCGCCATTTAGGCTTATTCTTACACACCTCACTTGCTTCTTTGACATTCATAACTCTTATCATGCACGCTCGTCTGTTCATAAGGCTCCTAACATCACCTTCTGCTAGTACACGATCAATTTGATCATGGAAAGTGTGTCGTGGCCTTCCACGACTTCTGCATCCATCCACTTTTGCATTGTATATCTGTTTCTTCATTCTTTCATCATGCATTCTTTCTACATGTCCGAACCACCGGAGCATTTCTTTCCTTACCTTCACCCCGACACTCTTGCTTTAATAATTTTTATAATTTGTTTATCGAAAGCTTTTGAACGTTTTCTGGGATTATGTTGAAGAGCATTATACTTTGCCCAACGAAACTATTGTAAACTTTATCCTACATATGGGAGTTTCTAATTTATTTTTGTTTCTAGTTTTTTTTTTATTGCAGGAATTCAGCAGACAGACAGCCGCTGCTGCTCTCTTATGGGACACTGGAACCTGGTCTCTAATGCCGGAACACAACTCATAGTTGCTATGCCGGCTTACTCTCGACCAGGGGTGGTAGCCATCGAGTCGGGCAAATACCCTACCACCTGGCATATTTTTTGCAGTATTTTTACAAAATCATCTAATCTGGCAAAATCCGAGAAATTTTCTAAATATATGGTACATAATATTTCCTTAAGTTTTCGCGACTAGTATATATAATAAAACTACGTTTTAACGGTTTTAAGCGCGGTAGTTTATTTGTTTTTTATTTGTCCGTCGTTAATTAAAATGAACAAGTTATCGGTGTGCCAAATAAAACTTTAACAATACTCATTGACATTTGACATCTTTGTATTTCGTGATCACGGCTACTGAAAAATAGCCGAACCGTTGGAATAATAAAAATCAAATAAATTACCGCGCTTTAAACCATTAAAACGTAGTTTTATTATTATACTAGCTGACCCGGCAAACTTCGTACCGTCTCAGAATCAATAAATAAAAAAGCTGAAAGATAATTGCAGAATGTTTTAACTTTAGTAAAAAATGTAGTCATAACTTAACCGGAACGAACATCAAACGTTTGACGTTCAAAACCAAAAAAAAAAATGAAAAAATAACTTCACTTTTAAATTTAATTAATTTCACTTAATCAAATTTCAAATTTTTAAGTGAGGTGTGTAAGAATAAGCCTAAATGGCACTCTGTTGTTCGTGCCTACCCCGCGAGGGAACTGGCGTAAAGTTATGTATGTATGTATGTATGTACTTTTAAATTTAATTTGATTTCTAAACTACTTTTAAATTTAATTGATTTCTAAACGACGGGACGAACATCAAATGTTTGACAGGTAGGAATATTTTCTAAGGGAAAGGCGAAATTGTTGTTTTTACTATATTTCAAGCATTTTTTTTTTCATATTTACTCATCTTTTGAACCTTCCCTGAACTTCCACAAATAATTCAAAACCAAAATTAGCCAAATCAGTCCAGCCGTTCTCGAGTTTTAGCGAGACTAGACTAGACTAGACATTTTGAAGTATATACCGTGAAACCACTGTTATTTTTTTTATTGTATTAAGTATATAACAAAACAACCTATCTCGCAATAGTATTATTAGGTCCAGTTCAGCAATTGCCAGGCAACGAGTGCCCAACGCTGATTTTCAACTATAACGTACATAAGTAAAAAAATCGTGGTAGCGTAATAGCTAGCGCACGCGTTCCAGAGTCAAAGGGCGCGGGTTCGATCCTGGCCGGAACGCATGCACCACTTGAACAGTGAAGGAAAACATCGTGATGCAACCTGCACATCCAGATAACCGATGTGTCATACCTGCCGAGCCGCCTTGGACAAGCATGGCGGGTATACTGTCCGTTCCCCCTATAATGGGAGACCCGAGCCCAGCAGTGGGACATTCATGGGCTGATATTATAATTTTATATATGTACATAAGTAACATACAAAGGATTATAAACATAAAACCCAGTCATCTTTCTTCAGTCCTCAGCCATTTGCAGTCCACTGCTGGACGTAGGCCTCCCCAAGACGGCGCCACTCATCCCTGTCCTCTGATTGCCTCAGCCAGCGCCTACCGGCGACCTTGCATAGGTCGTTGGTCCATCGGGCTGGACGCGGTCTCCACTCCAGGACTCATTTGCTCCATCGGCCATCGGTCCTGCGGCAGATGTGATCGGCCCACTGCCACTTCAGCTTGCTAAGTTTGCGAGCTATGCCGGTTACCTTAGTTCTCTTACGGATATCCTCATTTCTAATTTTATCCATAAGAGAAACACCCAACATAGCTCGCTCCATAGCCCGTTGAGCGACTTGGAACTTGTGGACGAATCCTGCCGTCAGTGTCCATGTCTCGGCCCCATAGGTCATGAGGGGGAGGACGCACTGCTCGAAGACTTTTGTCTTCAAGTATTGCGGAATGGTCGACGAGAAGACTTGACGAAGCTTACCGAAGCTTACATCATTCTTCAGAAAAGCTTTAAAATATTCATCGCCATCTCTTTATTATTATACAAAAAAAAATGCCTACTCATTTTTAGTACAAAAAACATTAATAAAATAAACAACAATGAAAGTCACTGAAGTCTTTTAATAAAATTTCCAAAATTGCATTCCCGCTGGTTGATTAAACAGAAACAAACGGGAGTCCTGCCGCAAACTTTTTCGCTTTTGTTATTAATTCCGCGTTTTCATTTTGGTATTTGACTCGAAGTCCCTCAACGACCGTCTATTCGCGATGTTTTAATACCGTAAATTGTTTGTTTATAATTGAGCTATCAATTCTCTGATGCTACAAGTACAATTGTATTTCTTACTAAAGTTTTCACCGCGGCTACGCCGTGGGTCTAGCTTTAGGAAATACCTCTTTTTTTTACTTAAACTTTTCTCCATGCAGGAACGGAAAAAGAATACTAATTCCTACGGCCGGGCGGCCTCTCTTAAGAGGCGACAAAACTACCCAGGTGGTAGGGCATTTGCCCGACTGGATGGCTACCATACCTGGTCTAGAGTATGCCGCCATAACAACTTTGAGTTGTGTTCATCAGTGGCCAGGTTCCAGTTTCTCCTTCAAGGCCGGCATAGCATTGGCAGGACCTCTGGGTATTGCTAATGTCCATAGACGACGGTAACCACTTTCCATTTTACACAAAGTTACACAAAGGTTTCGTTTTTGGCGAAATGGCTACGGTACTCAAAAAACCGGACGAAGTCGCGGATAAAAGCTAGTACATTATAATTAAATTTAGAATATATTTTTATTTCAGACATCCTTATCCCAAAGTCTAGCGTCTTTTCAAATTCAGCTAAACCGATATCTACATGATGTAAATATCTCTTTGAATTTCTTGCCTTCAATTCGGGAGGATAAATTAGGCCAATGGCAATCATTAGCCGCGCCACCGGCAGGTGAATCGCACAAGAAACCAAGGGATAATTAAACTGAAGAACTCCCAAACTTTGCTTAATTGCTCAAAGTATTTTGCATCCTCCCAACTTTATTTGGGTGGCGAGGGACTATTCAAAAGTGTGTTTGTGGGAATTTTTGAAAGGTTTATAGTTCAGTTTGCAATCGAATTATAAATACCTACTACTAGCAGTCTTCCTGTGTCTATGCTGCGGGTCAGACCCTGTCAACCCAAAAAAAAAACTTTGGTGGGACGCCAAGTGCCCAGGCACAGGGCGTAGACTCTGGGGGGCGCAAGAATGGCCAGACCAGGCAGGACTAGAATTTTTTCGGTTCGCTGCTGATAAGTTCCCGCTGCGCCCCTAGTGCTCGATTCCAACACATACGTACCTACATGCCAGTATCATCAAAAACGTCTGTTAAATTAGACAAAACATCACGATCATTTATTTGCTAGCGCACGAGCGTATGTATGTTCTAATTCTTAAAAAAAAATAGATTTGTTTCCAAAATATTAGATAATTGGCTCACCAACATCAAGGTCCTTGTGCGTTACTTCATCACCCTGAATGAAATAAAGTAGGCCTATACATAGCATTGCTCTAGGTAGGGTACCTATAATATCTAAAAAAAAACAAGGGCGCAGTTATAGAAGCTTGCATAGGGCGCATAAAAGGCTATTTGCGGCACTGCACGTGCGTTGACACTGTGACATTAGTTGACTATGTATTATCATTATATTAATACGTGAAGCAAAAACTTTGTACCCCTTTTTACGAAAATTGTGCGGACGGAGGAGTATGAAATTTCACACACTTATAGTTTATATAGAGAAGGAGTCCAGCATGCTACTATGCTTTAAAATTATGCATAAAAAATCATTACACACACTACCGTGTATTTGACACACACACACGCATATATACTCTTTTGTTTGTTGTTAAAGTCAAATTAATATTATAGCCTTGGCGAAATCTGTGATTATAGAAGTATACTCTTTGACAACAGAACCTTAATAATGTTCAAAATTATAGTTTAAATTAATTATGGTCGAATTTCGATCACTGGGCGAGCATTAGTAGGATGAAAGACGCTCTACTAGGTGTAGATACCTATTCATTCGTAACTTAAAGACTACCGGTTGATAAAATCGAAAACTTTATATAGTACTACTTATGATTTAATTAGATTTCTTAACATGCTATTTGACGCTATATATTACTTTTGGTACATTTTGAAACACAAGAAAATAACTTATAACAAATCTAAAACTAACAGTGAAACAATACGAAGCGTTTTCACGTAACGTTAGCTCAGATAAAAATAATAGAGCAAAACTCATTTTCCGCATCGAGTTTTCCTTCAATTTTCTCCAGTTAACGTAACCCCTCCGCTGCACTACACACAATGAAATATCAATTCCCAACTGTCGGCGTTGGATAGTCGCTATCACGTACTTTCATCGGGTTCACTGCTTCACATCTATCTACCTGATTGAGTCACTTACAGTTCTGGTACTGCCGTATTGAATTCAACAGTAACATGAAACGCCGCAAATATGCAACCATCGATGAGGGATACATATTTGTAGCTTTCGAAGTTGAGACTTTGGGGTCATAGCGATGTGAGGCTTATCAACTTTATCGAGACCTTTCAAGGCGATTGAAAGAAGTCTCGCGTGACCAAAGGGCTGGCCTATATTTAAGGCAACGCATTAGCATTGCCATACAACGTGGGAATGCGGCCAGCATCTTGGGAACGCTCCCCACTAACAGCGACCTGGACTACATCTTTTACTTGTAAATATATTTATAATAATATTTAATTTAGTTTATTTTTAAGTAGTTTATGATGTAAATAATTTGTTTAAACATGTTAATAAAAAAATGTTCCATAGGTAAAATAACATTGGAAGAAAGTAACAAAACGTTTATTTGCTAAATGCGGCACAGACAAAATAGAAAATAGACGAAACAAAATGTTTTTATATTTATATGCCACAATTCAGCAAGTGGGGTTGGCACTCAGTATATTGCTGTGTCGGAAGATATTCCTGAACAGCACGGATTTTCAGTGCCCACCCCTGAGTCTACACATATCACCTAGAGACCCGTATAAAAATAATTATTTCATTTAGTCATTGCTATAAGTATTGGAAGGAAATTTAAACATAAAAATAAATAAAAATATTAATAAGAACTAGTGGTCGCCCAGTGGTCGAAATTCGTCTATAATGAATTTAAATTATATGTTTGAACATTATTAAGGTTCTGTTCTCAAAGACTATACATCTATAATCTCAGATTTCGCCAAGGCTACACTGTTAATTGGACTTTAACAATAAACAAAAGAATATATATGCGTGTGTGTGTCAAATACATGATAGTGTATGTTTTTATTTTAAATTAACATATGAAATTGTCTTTTAACAACTAAAATAAACTAAGTTATACAGTACAAGCGATTATAGACTGTGTAACAAATCGCTGCCAGATGGGAGCGTGCCCACAAAGCTGGCTGCATTGCCGCGCTGTAGTGTATGTAATGTTTTTTTTAGATTTAATGTATTTTTATGCATAATTTTAAAAAATATTAGCATAAGTACTGCGCTCCTTCACTATGTAAACTTTAAGTGTACGAAATTTCAAACTCCTCCGTCCGCCCAATTTTCGTAAAAAGGGGTACAAAATGTTTGCTTCACGTATTAATTAATATACCTAATGATGAAAAATAGATAATAAAGTGGTATAGTACTTAGTATTTCATATACCTGGGTATATCTATATTTGTATATGCAATTAATTAATTAATTGAAGTTATGTGTTTACACACATACACAGCATATAATCTCAGAATACATACTCGTATATAGAATATTGTGAAAGGTATATTTTTACATTGTATATCAGCTCTAAATCAGATGATAAACAATCCGTTTCAATTCAGTGATTTCATATTCAATTTATCATCTCCTATAATACAATCCATCAGTAGAGTGTTTAATGCCTAAGGTTTATGCTAATCGCCAAATTAGCATAGAATATCCTGTATGTTAGGTCGCCTGGAAGAGATCGCTCTAAGGGATAAGGCCGCCTATTGTTCTGCTTAAAAATACTGTAATTAATGTATTGTGCCTGTTTAACAAGCCTACGTTTTAACAGTAAACCATCTACCAGACCTCAAGGTCCTGTGAGCTCTTTCTGCGTGCACCGGAACACAAACCATCTTGATTGTCAATTTCTTTGTATTTTACCTTCTAACCATATTAATATTATATAAAACGATTAGAGCTAGGGATGTTGCTGAAGAATTTCTTGCACCGCATCTTCTCTGCAAGACACAACATGTTGCGAAGCTGTGGTAAATTAGATTAGGCTAAATAATAACCATAAACAATATTAAAACCAAATAATTAATATGAACACGTTGGCGATAGTCCAAATAAAACTTTAACAATAGTCATAGACACTTGACATCTTTGTCTTCCGTGATCACGGCTACTGAAAAGTGGCCGAAATGTCGGAATAATAAAAATCAAATACATTACCGCGCTTAAAACCGTTAAAAGTAGTTTTAATATGTATAATCGTAAAAACTTGAGAAAATATTATTTTGTCTATTATTTTGTGAGTATATCTATCTATCTATCTAAAAGGTACAAGTTTGTACAGTGAATATCAGCCACATCCATATCGGCGTTGCATAGCACATCTTTGGTGGAAAGTAAACCTCAAATAAACTGTTTGTCACATTTGTAAAAAAATATGAGTTAATATAATTATTATGGGTAACTGAATAGATAAGTATACTTAAAGCAAAACTGGAAAGTCAAAACATATTATAAAGTTCGCGAGGCGCCGCCGTTAAACCACGTTCAAACTTGTAATAGGTAGATGTGAATCTGAGCTCCACAGTTTAAATTGCTATTACAAACAGTGCTGCCAGCAAATACCAATTCTTAATTATTATTTTTTTGAAATAGGCTTAGAAAAAGATTTGAATATTTTTTTATTAAATTCTTTTTACCTTTGATACTTTTTGATTTACATTTTTCAATTTATCAAACATCCATAAAACCTATTTATTACCTATGTTTGGGCAATAGCTGGGGTCAATAAGAACAAGTATTTTATGTAAGAACATTATTCTAAAAAGTGACAGCCACAAGCATGTAGTGTCAAGTACAACTTTTGTATATTCATATATTTCTCGAGATATTTTTTTTGCCAAAATGACTAAGGGATTCCAAAATAATCATAATAATATGTTGTGGCTTATTTTTTATAGAACTTGAATATGTCTTTTATCAGAATCATACATTTTGAAATATAAGATTTTATTATATAAAATTTACTTTAAGTTATATAGAAAATATATATAGCTATCCATAATTGAAAAAAACAATTAAATAAATAGGAAATCTTTAAAAACTACTTACTATATTTAAACTTTGATTTTCCTGTAATCTAATACAAAATACATGCTTTTAAAATAAATAAATAAATTACTCTCAACAATATTAGAAATATCAAAGAAAACTAAAAAATTCAAGACATTTCATCTAGCTGATATCCCTAATGGCTACTAAAGAAACACTGACTCTAAACTGATTTAAATTGAAATTATCTTTAACAAAGATAAAAGAATATTGAAAAACAATTTCTATAAAAGAAAATTTTCTTAAAGTGCTTTTTTTAAGGTTTATTAACCGAAATTCAATACAGTCCTTTTGATTTGTTATTTGGTTGTCAGACAAATTTAATATAATTATTGTTTCAGACGGATCGCAGGCATAAATGGACAATTTTTTATTTATATTGTTGTTATAAGTTAAGTTCTCTTTTATTGTATTAGATTATTTATAGAAAATTAGAAACTATATTATTTATATTATTCTAATCTTGACATTTTTTAATTTATCAATAAGCATTAAAACATTAGTACAGTGAAGGAAACTTAGCTTATTTTGTATTCTATCTATTCCTTAAGACTATAAGTAGAATACTGAGCCTAGGTCATCGAAGTCAATGGGTAAGGTTCCTAAAAGGTTGATTACGTTATCTCGATGGATCGCCATACTGATCCGTAGTCCGAGGTAGGAACCAGCTCTGATCTCCCGAAGAGACCATAAGTCGTTTTGAAATCCATTGATAATATTGTTACAAGTTGCAGGACTCGAATTAAAATACATACATACATACATAACTTCACGCCAGTTCCCTTGCGGGGTAGGCACGAACAACAGAGTGCCATTCAGGTTTATTCTTACACACCTCACTTGCCTCTTTGACATTCATAACTCTTGTCATGCAAGCTCGTCTGTTCTTAAGGCTCCTGACATCACCTTCTGCTAGTACACGATCAATTTGATCATGGAAGGTGTGTCGTGGCCTTCCACGACTTCTGCATCCATCCACTTTTGCATTGTATATCTGTTTAGTCATTCTTTCATCATGCATTCTTTCCACATGCCCGAACCACCGGAGCATTCCTTTCCTTACCTTCACCCCGACACTCTCTTTCAGACCAACTCTCTTTCTTACTTCGGTATTACGAACGCGGTCCGCGAGCGTCACTCCGCAGATTTTGCGCAGTGCTCGCATCTCAACCGCGTTTACTCTACTTTCATGCTCTTTAAAATTAAAATGCCGTTGGAATTACTATACAATTTATTAGAACTATACAAACACGTATAAGACAGGTACAAATATAACTGAACACAACCAGCCCAAACGTAAAGCACGATTCAACAACACGCGCAAAGTTCGTCACTAAAAATAGTTTACCGAATGTACACAAGTCTTCCTCCGCTTGTGGTTATCGCTCGGCCGCGTGGACTGAATTTCCTAGAATCACACGTGGCTAATGGGCTAACACAATGGGCTGTTTTTCTAATCACAAAGTAAACAAAAGAAGTCCGAATTCCGCAAAGATAATAAAACGTCTACAGGTATGCAGGTGTGAATTTGTCGTTTGTCGGCGCTCAGGTCGTAACAATATTTACATACTGTCCACGGTCTTTGTTAAAGATCGAATTGATACAGTTCTCATTGGTTTATAACATGAGCACAATGAGATTATGTAAATTAATTGCTTTACATGTTTTCCATTTCATAAATCAACCGTCAAAGAGGGGTAAGAATATCTTATTTTTGTACCCCCGACTAGGAACTGCAATTACTTTTCAAAATCTATTTTACGTTTACATGACGCACGATTATGGACAATTTTTTTTTTAATCTCCAGCTACATGTATTACAGTCACCCGTAATCTTCCATTTTCACGATTTCACTGCAACATTGAGCAGCGTAGATTATACATTACTACTAAATTTCACGCAAGTAGACCCAGTAGTATCTGAGAAAAACAGCTGTGACATACTAGATAGGCAGACGGAAGGACATGAATGGAAACGACGACGTAGAAAGTTGCTACGGAACCCTGATAACTGTTAGATTTAGTCGTTAAATGCTTTTCTAATGTAACATCAAAATATAAAGATCACATTAAATACTTCAGATCGTTGCTATTAAAAACGCGCCCAGTAAGTTAATAGTATCGCTATAAAGACAGAATTACTTTTCTTAACTTTCTTTTATAAGAGATAATGCTCAACTTTAAGCACTCTTGAAAGGAGAAATAATACCTAATCTTAAGTTTTCTGTTTCGTCTCGAATCGGTCCTTTGAAAAGTTTTTAAACAATTTCTATCAACGACCCTTTGACCCCTTCTACTTTAAAATTATATAACAACAATGGACTATACGTAACGTTTAAACCTCTTTAAAGATTAAACTTGTGAACTGTAACAATCACTGCATTTACACAATGGCTCGATTCTTTCGAATCCACGGTTCCTTTGTTAGAATGTACTAAAGGTTACAACAACCTGCATTTACTCTAAGCTTTGTTTTGTTAGGACGTCCCTTGCTAAATATAGATGGGTAGCTAGTGTAAAAACCAGCTAAAGCCATTCATAAAATAGCGACGGTTAAGTTGTCCATTACTCCAAACCGATAACTGATAAGTTTACGGATTAGCCACCTGCCGTTGGCTGTTAATTAGTGCGTCATTCAGCTATTAGCCAAATAGCCATCACCTGGTTTTTCGCTGGCAATTAAACCACTTTTAGCTGGATGACTTAAGACCTAAGGATGACTTAGTAATTAAGGATGATTACCCATCGCTACTTGCAACTATTTGAAACAAAAATGACAGTCAAGTCAACAGACACAATTCTTATTTCATCACAAACATTTCTTATTTCGCAAAATATTATATCCTCATTGATTTTGTATGAATATAGTAAAAAATGACGTTTTTTATGGATGTATAGTTTTGCGTTTGACCGCCGTCTCACCTGATGGTTGAGTGATGACGTGTTCTAGGATGAAGCACGCTTACTTAGGCTACGTTCCATTAGGGACTCACAACGACCACGTCCACGACCGCGAGTTTTCCCGTTCCACTTGCTTCTTGACGTAACAATCGTAAACCCAAGTGGAACGGCTATTCGACCTATTGACATGGGTCGTCGTGAGCGTTGTGTGATCGAAAATGATGACGTCATTAGTAACGTTTTCGCCACGACCACAACGATCACGGTCGCCTTGTGGTCCGGCTAACTGAGCGTTTTGGGCGTTGTGAATTACTAATGGAACGTAGCCTAAGTAAGCGTGCTTCATCCTAGAACACGTCATCACTCAACCATCAGGTGAGACGGCGGTCAAACGCAAAATGCTGATGCTAATACTAATGCCCTATTAGAAGAAGAAGAAGACTTCAAGATTGTATTTGTCCAGACTTTGTCAAATTATTCCACTTTTCGGCAGAGCGCACCAGTAAAGATGAAGCGAATGTCGTATGTAATGAAATGAGCTTGCAATTAATTGGATATATTTATATACACCGGCACCAACCAGTTTGGAGATAATTAGGATGTCATTAAACGATACGTAGAATGGAAAAGGAAAATAGTTTCGGCTGCTACCCAGATATCCGGTGCACAATTTTAAGTAGTAAAGTAAACTTACCCTTTCTGTAACGCCTAGGGTCCAGAGCTCTTGAAATATTTATTTTTGGTAAACGTAACCTCACCTATTTTTTCACTAACATTATTGTGATGGGTGGTGAAAGGTCGCGACCAGTGACGAGCAGTGATTTAGGTTAGCTGCAGACTAAAACGCATGAGCTGAGCGATAGAAGCGGGCGTGCCACGGCAGCGGCCGGTGAGTGCCAGAACCGACTGTAACCATTTAATATTTATTTTATACACACAATTTACAATTTCGTCTTTATTGGCCGCCATTTTGAATATTTTCATGGTTACTCTTGTAGCATAAGAGCAAATCAACACATAAATGATGTGGCTTGATTTGCACTTCGCAAAGCGCGAGTCGCTGCTTCGGAGTGAAGTATTGCTTGACCTGTTATAACACACCAAGCTTTTTCGAGGTAAGTTTAGACTTATCTTTCAGATGACCCTGAGACAGCACGTTATTCGTTATATCGACATCAAGGATATCAATGATAGTGGTAGGCCCAAGAAATATAGGCTCAACGTTGTAAGGGATGACATGCGGACCAATAGTCTCACAATTAGGGATGCCGAAGACGCGGCGAAGTGGAGGAGAAGAAGTGTGAAAGTGGATTCAGGGCTTCGAGGTAGGAAAACGCAATCACTATTTAACGCTAAGATGATAATGATACCAAGGATCCCAATTATTGAAGATGAAGCGCAGTGTTCCTTAGAATTGCAGTGCATTTCATCTGAATCTATTATAATACTGTGACTAGCTCCCGTATGACTTAATCATACTTAATCGAGAATGATATCGAAGAATCCATAAGGCTTACTAGTATTCAAATATGGAATTTCTGAACCAGCATCCAAAGTACAGTAAGATTACTTAATTCCCGATAACTAAACCAGCGTTATCTGCAAGCGTAGTACTTAAAGACATATCCCAACTTCAGGCTTTTAGATGTCGGAAAGTTCATGAAATACGGCACTTAGGTATCTAGTTTTGCTGAGATAGTTCTGAGGATATTTCAGTTTATTTTTTGACAATTTTGATATTAAAATAGAAGAGGATCAAATAGAGAAATTAGACAGTTTTCAGTCAGGATTAGAACGTCACAATAGGCGTTAATTACTTTAACAATTATAGGAGCCCACAAAGTCCTACTGCTTGGGCCTTCCATTATTATTATTATAACGGACAGTATACTGTCCACGTATGTCCAACACGAATTGGTGGGTTTTACACATCGGTTATCTCGATGTACACGTTTCATCACGATGTTGTCCTTCACTATCTCAGGATATGGTAATTGTGCACTGGTAAGTTTTGACTTGAGAGCGTTACCCACTAAGCTACTTGGGCTTTATTAAGTCTGATAAAGTTGAAAAATCTTACATTTTCTAATATTATTTAGAACTTTACATTAAATCTGCTATACCTGGTATCAGGCTCCAATTATGAGAACATCGCCTCATTCATATTTTTGACAGGTATTTTACCAAATTTCAATACATACAAAATTAACTCTTAAAACAATAAATCTATGTATACGCAGATTTCAGAGTAGTACATATCACTAGCCGAATCCTAAACGGCGACCCTGTCAGGATTATTATAAGTCGATGAGCCGATTTAAGGCTCATATATTGAAACTTCACAAAGGAATAGTTTATGCTTAAAAGTTAATTAATTTAAGTATCAACCCTTTGAAAGTGAAGCTTTCAGTGGAATAGTTTCTCGTTAATTTATACAAGTAACTTGATTTACACAAGTTGCTAATACGAATTCTTACGGTGCTCTGCGAAGCGTCACGTCAAGTCACTATACAGTGGTAAAGTTGCGTTCATTGTGAGAATTGCTATTTTTTAAAGCATTTACTTTATAGTAGTATCTTGCCCGCTGTTGAGCGAAGATATGATGTAAGATTAGCTATCAAGGGAGCAAAGGATTCGTCACCCCCGCTGAAGAAGTGAATGTGTTCTGATTTCCGGGGCACATTCAGGCACTTTTTGCGCTGGATCGGACCGGGCGTAACTACGTTTTAAGTCTCAGCCTTTCCTACATAAAAAGCGCGGGGCACATGGGAGGAGGGTGGTTTTAGTGGGTAGTGGTTGTTGCCCGTGCAACTTCTCTGAGTCTCCACACAAGCTGGCTTGATTATTGTTCGGATTGCCCCTTATCAAAGGGGAAAGCCTTCAGATCAACTATGGTCTAATCCCTTGCAAAGGACCCAGTATTCTGTGTAAATAGCATTTCCCCCGACTTAAAAACAAAAGAAAAAATAAAGATATGATGTAAGATGGAGCACACTTACCTAGAAGGCATGATATTCAAACGGTCTTTGAAGACACCCAGGTTATGTATTAGGAAAGACAGACTCCGGCAATGAGTTCCACAGTTTTGCGTTAAGCATGATGAAGGTATTTTTATCCGTGCAGTAACGGAGAAAGAATACAATTTCCTGCGCCCAGGCGGCCTGTCGTAAGAAGCGATAAAACCCACAGCCATCATCATCAGATATGGAATCTCCTATAAACGCTTTCCGCTCTTGCTTGTCACATTGTCCTAGCGCTCAGTCATCAGCGCGCGTCACTTCACCCGTGTGCTCGGCATCTTGCACTCTGAATAATGAGAAAAGTTTCTTGTACACAGTTGTGTCATTCCTTAGCTAGATGTCGCGCTTATTCCATAACTTCCACAGATAAATGAAAACATTAAACTGACAAATCCCATTTGAATGATGTTTTGTCTGTTTGCTTGTTAAAACTTAATTATGAGTTTGAACAAGACTTTATTTTGTAGTCACGTTTGTAAACTCATGTTTATTATTTATGAAAACGTTTTTGATTTATTATCATCTTGATTGTATTGTCAGGAGCCTTAAGAACAGACGAGCGTGCATGACAAGAGTTATGAATGTCAAAGAAGCAAGTGAGGTGTGTAAGAATAAGCCTGAATGACGCTCTGTTGTTCGTGCCTATCCCGCAAGGGAACTGGCGTGAAGCTATGTATGTATGTATCATCTTGATTGTATTGTCATCTGTTTTAGCATAGAGTGATAAACATCCGATAAACATGATTAATCGATTAACTCGATGTGTAGGATTCATCGCGATATTTTCTTTCACCGTTCTGGTAATTATAATAACTAGTGGTCGCTCCTGCTGCAAATTCAACCATAATAATTAATAATAAAACTACGTTTTAACGGTTTTAAGCGCGGTAATTTTATTTGATTTTGGTTTTTCCGACGTTTCGGCCACTTTTCAGTGGCCGTGATCACGGAAGACAAAGATGTCAAGTGTCAACGAGTATTGTTAAAGTTTTATTTAGCCTACCGCCAACTTATTAATTTTAATTATTTAATTTTTAATTTTGTTTATGGTTATTATTTAATCTATGGGAGCCTAATCTAATTTACTACCGCTTCGCAACATGTTATAGCTTGAAGAGAAGAAGCGGCGCAAGAAACTCTTCAGCAAACATGCCTAGCTCTAATAATTTTATATAATATTAAAATGGGTGGAAGGAAAAATAAAAGTAATTATCAGTCAAGTTGGTTTGTGTTCCGTTGTACGCAGAAAGAGCTCACAGTGTCTTGAGGTCTGGCAGCTGGTTTTTGCTGGGTTTGGGTCTTAATAGTTTTGATAATTGGATCCCAAACAGGTGGTACTTGCCAACCATCTTCTCTATTGAAATTTGGGTGTTTTTTGATTTCAATAGCCTCACGCATCATTCTAGGTATGAAACGATTCTCTTTCGCGAGGATTTGTGGATTATCGAATCTGATGTAGTGGTTGGGTTTATCCAGCGTGTGTTCACTGATCGCAGACTTCGTAGACCTTGTGTGTTTCATATCAGCAATGTGTTCTTTTACTCGTGTTTTTATGCTCCTCTTTGTTTGCCCAATGTATGACAATCCACACTCACAATCAAGCTTGTAAACCCCTGCATCCTGGAGTGGGATATTGCATTTCACAGGTCTCAGAAATTGGGTAATCTTTTTCTGCGGCTTGAAATATGTTTTGATTGAAGCTCGCCTGAGGATGTGACCAATTCTGTCTGTGACCCCCTTGATGTAGGGTAGGGTAGCAGGGCACCGCTCAACTGAAGGTGGTTTGGGGCCTTTGTGACGTTGGTGTGGAGTCTTCAGCTGATTGCGTTGTAGAACTCGCTTGACATGCTGAAGCTCTCCAGCTATGTGGTTCTCGTCACAAATTTTCCGTGCTCTCTGAAACAAAGATTTGCCCACGGTAGCTAACTGACTAGGATGGTGGTGAGACGAACGACGCACATCCAGAAATCCAGAAATTCTGGATGTGCTCATCCTAAGGAACCCTGACAATACTCTTGGTCATACGGTGTATAGGAAACCTACCCATACAGATAAATACCTTAATGGTTCGTCTCACCACCATCCTAGTCAGTTAGCTACCGTGGGCAAATCTTTGTTTCAGAGAGCACGGAAAATTTGTGACGAGAACCACATAGCTGGAGAGCTTCAGCATGTCAAGCGAGTTCTACAACGCAATCAGCTGAAGACTCCACACCAACGTCACAAAGGCCCCAAACCACCTTCAGTTGAGCGGTGCCCTGCTACCCTACCCTACATCAAGGGGGTCACAGACAGAATTAGTCACATCCTCAGGCGAGCTTCAATCAAAACATATTTCAAGCCGCAGAACAAGATTACCCAATTTCTGAGACCTGTGAAATGCAATATCCCACTCCAGGATGCAGGGGTTTACAAGCTTGATTGTGAGTGTGGATTGTCATACATTGGGCAAACAAAGAGGAGCATAAAAACACGAGTAAAAGAACACATTGCTGATATGAAACACACAAGGTCTACGAAGTCTGCGATCAGTGAACACACGCTGGATAAACCCAACCACTACATCAGATTCGATAACCCACAAATCCTCGCGAAAGAGAATCGTTTCATACCTAGAATGATGCGTGAGGCTATTGAAATCAAAAAACACCCAAATTTCAATAGAGAAGATGGTTGGCAAGTACCACCTGTTTGGGATCCAATTATCAAAACTATTAAGACCCAAACCCAGCAAAAACCAGCTGCCAGACCTCAAGACACTGTGAGCTCTTTCTGCGTACAACGGAACACAAACCAACTTGACTGATAATTACTTTTATTTTTCCTTCCACCCATTTTAATATTATATAAAATTATTAGAGCTAGGCATGTTTGCTGAAGAGTTTCTTGCGCCGCTTCTTCTCTTCAAGCTATAACATGTTGCGAAGCGGTAGTAAATTAGATTAGGCTCTCATAGATTAAATAATAACCATAAACAAAATTAAAAATTAAATAATTAAAATTAATAAGTTGGCGGTAGGCTAAATAAAACTTTAACAATACTCGTTGACACTTGACATCTTTGTCTTCCGTGATCACGGCCACTGAAAAGTGGCCGAAACGTCGGAAAAACCAAAATCAAATAAAATTACCGCGCTTAAAACCGTTAAAACGTAGTTTTATTATGTATACAAGTCGCGAAAACTTAAGAAAATATTACATAATAATTAATGTCAAACACTATATACTTATATAATCGCAGATTTCGCCAAAGCTACACTGTTAATTTGACTTGAACAATAAACAAAAAAAATATTAATTTAATGTATTTTTTATGCATAATTAAAAAAAAAAAATAGGTTTATTAACTTATTTATTAAATAATGTTGTACACTATATCTTAAATAATTGAATGACAAATGTATGATGATGATCGAGGTGATCGAACGGCAAGCGACGCGGGTCTTGCGCGTGTCGTATGAATTCCGACTGCCCGTGCTAGCCGCGCGTTGGGCGATCGACGTCCGATACAAGTATTCACAAAAACTGGTTGCTGCAGCGAATGAGCTGTGCGTTCCCAATGCACAACTAGTACAATATTATATTTAATTTATTGCTGAACACATTAGCTATCAATATGAACTATAGATAGAGAACTATAAATAAATAATAGATAGGCTACATCACTCCCCCCCTGAGACCGTCACTACGGGCGATAATAATTAGGAAAATGAACCTTGCGACCTGAACGCGTTTGTCTGACGTCTGTCTGAGTCGGGGCATTCTGCTCTGAAAAAGTAGAAACAGGCGTGTGACTGAGATGGGATTTCAAGGTTGGAGTGGTAGTGCAAAGGGGATCAGTGGATGGGTCACTTAGTGTATAGGCTGGTTTTAAGCGGTCTATGGACACCGTGACACTTTTCCCTTTGATTTCAATTTTAAAGGTTTTATCACTTCTCTCAAGCACTTTATAGGGACCAGAATAGGGAGGCTGTAAAGCGCCACGTAACGCATCAACCCTCAAATATACGTGACTAGATGTACACAGATCTTTAAAAATAAATATTTTGTCTTTTTTGTGCCGTGCAGCTGGTACCGGTCGTATTTTAGATATAAAGTGGCCCAAGCGAGTGGTGAAGTCCGATATGTCGGTACTGTTAGGAGTCGTGGCCTGGAAAAATTCACCAGGTAAACGTAATGGCTCTCCATAAACCAGTTCTGCTGATGAGGACTTTAGATCATCCTTGAATGCACTTCTTATGCCTAACATCACTAAGGGTAAAGTGTCAACCCAATTGTTATTGGCGTGACACATTATAGCTGCTTTCAACTGGCGGTGGAATCGTTCCACTAGCCCGTTACAGGCTGGGTGATACGCGGTAGTTTTGCGGTGTTTGAATCCAATCATTTTTCCAAGATATTGGAAAAGTGACGATTCAAACTGTCGACCGCGATCGGTGACAATATCCGCTGGACATCCAAACCTGGATATCCACGATATTATTGCCTTCCCAACCGTTTCGGCTGTGATGTTTACCATTGGTGTAACTTCCGGCCACCGAGTGAAACGATCCACCGCTGTTAAGCAGTATCGATAGTCCTGTGAAACAGGTAGTGGCCCTATAATGTCCACGTGAATGAATGCAAACCGAGCGCAAGGAAGATCGAACGTGCCCAATGGAGAAGACACGTGGCGATGAACCTTGGTGCGTTGGCAAGCTAAACATTGACGGGTCCACTCTCGACAATCCTTGCGGATGCCAGGCCAAACAAATCGTTCGGCAACTAGTTTAGCCGTTGCATTGGCTCCTGGATGACTGAGGCTATGGAGACTGTTGAAGAGTTGTCTCCGAAGGGGCTTTGTGACAAAAGGCCTAGGGGTAGAAGTGCTAATGTCACAATAAAGTTCTGTTTGAGAGTCAGGAATTCTCAATTTCTTAAGGCGTAGTGAAGATTCCTCTCCCAAAAGCTGAGCCAACTCGTCATCAGAGGCTTGCGATGAAGCTAGAATGTCCAAATCAACTGGCATCTGCAGCTCATCCATACGTGACAGTGGGTCAGCGACGATATTGTCCTTTCCCTTAATATGTCTAATATCGGTCGTAAATTGCGAGATGTAGTCGAGATGTCGAAACTGTCGAGGCGAGCAATTAGCTTTCCTTTCGCTGAAAGCGTACATGAGCGGCTTGTGGTCGGTATAAACCACGAAGTGTCTTGCCTCTAGCATGTGTCGAAAGTATTTGATGCTTTCGTAAATGGCCAAAAGCTCGCGATCGTAGGGTGAGTATTTCTGTTGGGAGGGACTCAACTTTCGCGAGAAGAACGCCAAAGGTTGCCACATATGGTCTTTATGTTGCTGCAGAACTGCACCCAT
This sequence comes from Dendrolimus kikuchii, assembly GCA_019925095.2. Taxonomy (NCBI): domain Eukaryota; kingdom Metazoa; phylum Arthropoda; class Insecta; order Lepidoptera; family Lasiocampidae; genus Dendrolimus; species Dendrolimus kikuchii. The sequence continues at coordinate 5,325,425 of CM034400.1, forward strand.
TGCCAGGTCGGACGCATCCGTTACTAGAGCGAGATCGGCTTGACAATCTGGGTGTGCCAGTAATGCAGCATTAGCGAGGCTTTCTTTGCACTTGCTGAAGGCCAAAAGTGCCTCACCGGTTATGTCAACCGGCTGAGATGGCTTAACAGAGCCAGAAAGAAGAGCGTTTAGAGGTACTTGTGTTGCAGCTGAGTGCGGTAAAAATTTTCTATAAAAATTGAGCATTCCTAGAAATCGTCTGAGTTGTCTGACTGTCCTGGGAACTGGGAATTCTCTTATGGCCTCGACCTTGGAATCCAGGGGTTTGGTGCCAGATGCGGAGATTTGGTAACCTAGAAATGAGACTTCGGAGGCCCCAAAAACGCACTTAGAGGTGTTGACAAGAACTCCATATTCCTTCATGCGACTGAAAAGTTGGTGAAGATGTGCTTCGTGAAGTGTCTGGTCTTTTGAGAAGACCAAAAAATCGTCACAGTACGGATATACGAAGTCGAGACCTCGCGTCATCTCGTCTACAAACCTCTGAAATGTTTGGCTTGCGTTCCTCAAACCGAAGGTCATGCAGGGGAACTCAAACAAGCCAAATGGCGTGGTAATAGCAGTCTTTTTAATGTCGTCCTCGAATACTGGAATTTGGTTGTAGGCTTTAACCAGGTCTATGGTACTAAAAACTTGACAACCAGCTATATTATGGGAGAAGTCCTGGATGTGTCTAATTGGATAACTGTCTGGTATAGTCCGCGAGTTCAGCATTCGGTAATCGCCGCAAGGGCGCCAGCCGTTATCCTTTTTAGGCGCTAAGTGTAAGGGGGAAGCCCAGGGGCTGTCAGAAGGACGTGCCGTGCCATTATTTAGCATGAGCTCAAATTCCTGTTTGGCAATTTTTAATTTATCAGGTGCCAGTCTGCGAGGAGTACAAGATATAGGAGGACCAGATGTAGTTCTAATGTAATGTACTGTGTTGTGAATTGGAAACGCCGATGTGCCTGAAGGGCGTGTAATCTCGGGAAACTTACTCAAAATACTGTGGAAACGCGTGTCGCCTGCCGGAACCTTAACAGAAAATATATTAGCTTTAGCGGGTGAAGCACAAGCAGATAAGCTAGTTACATTATCTATGAGGCGTTGATTGCGGCAATCTACAATTAAATTATAATGGCAAAGAAAGTCAACGCCTATTATTGGCTTAGTAACATTAGCTACGGTAAATCGCCATACAAAATTACGTCTTAAGCCTAAGTTTAAGCTAAGCTCAATGAAGCCGTATGTTTCTATAACTGATCCATTAGCAGCGGACAGCTGGAAGTCTGTTTTGGGCCGTCGTTCCCGAAGCGTAGAAAGGGGGTAGACGCATAGATCACTGCCAGTGTCTACCAGGTACTGGACTTTCGTACTGCGGTCGGTGACAAAAAGGCGACTTGATGCGGTTGGACAGTCCTCAGTCGCCATTAGCGACTGCCCGAGGTGTTTTCCGCCCTAGGAGAGGAGTAATCGCAAGGCTTAACGCAGTTGTGAGCTAGATTTCCAAACTTAGCATGGTACCAGCATATGGGATATTTCTTGTAGCTGGACCTCGAACGATTTCGTTGCCGTGAAGAAGATCTACGACGACGTTCGCGAGGTCTTGTACGGTCAGTGGAACAGCAAGCACCTCGGGTATGCTCTTCCAGTTTTAGGGTGAGGCGCTGCACCATATCCTTCAGTTCTGCAATCTCCTTTGACTGGTGGGATCCATATCCGCTGCTGGACGTAGTGGCGACGGTGCATGGGGATGCTAGTTCCTGTATGCGGTCTGCAAGGTCAGCTAGCTGCTCCAAAGAATGGGTGGGTTGTGATGCTAGCACCGTTTGGATGTTGTGTGGGAGCCGGTTACTCCATATTGACCTCAGAAAATCGTCAGGCACTGAAGGTCCGGCTAGGTCTTGAAGGTGTCGGAGAAATTGAGAAGGCTTTCTATCCCCGAGCTCTTCATGCGTTAGCAACTGCTTAACTTTCTTTTCATGAGAAGCAGACAGTCGCTTTATCAGCTCCGTCTTAATCCTCTCATATCGGTTTCTTTGCGGAGGGTTTATAATGATGTCCTTTACAGATTTTGCATATTGTAAATCTAAATTGGTTGTGACGTTTGTGAATTTTATGTGGTCATCGGTGATGTCATGACTTTCGAACTGACCTTCCACTAGAGCGAACCACAACTCCGGATCCTCAGGCGAGAACGGTGGCACTTTAATCTTGAATTTTTGTACGATATTATCGTCGCGGTCAGTGGAAACGCGCGCTTTGCGCGGGCGCCGCGTGGTGACATGAGCGTCCGCGGTTTTTACCGAATCACTGCTATCACTCATTTTAAAAATTTCGTATCCTTTTTGGGGGTCACCAGTTATAGGTTTATTAACTTATTTATTAAATAATGTTGTACACTATATCTTAAATAATTGAATGACAAATGTATGATGATGATCGAGGTGATCGAACGGCAAGCGACGCGGGTCTTGCGCGTGTCGTATGAATTCCGACTGCCCGTGCTAGCCGCGCGTTGGGCGATCGACGTCCGATACAAGTATTCACAAAAACTGGTTGCTGCAGCGAATGAGCTGTGCGTTCCCAATGCACAACTAGTACAATATTATATTTAATTTATTGCTGAACACATTAGCTATCAATATGAACTATAGATAGAGAACTATAAACGCGAAGGATGTCGTTCTTCGCGGTTTAGACATAGCGAACTTTAACAGCCTCCCTCATGAGACGATCAGGGAGGGGCTCCGCGCGCATGGAGTCCCCCCCGTACCTATTGGGCGCACCTGCAGGACATATCCTTTGGGAGGGCGGTGAGTCCGGCAATCCCGAGTTAGGTCGTCGACGCGTCGCGTGCGGCGTTCCACAATTCTTTGGAACGTATGTTATGACTGGATCCTTCGGGTTCCGGTCCTGCCCCATCTGCTCTTGCGGACGACACCCTACTCACGGCACGCGCTGCGTTTATGGCGATTGTCGTAGATCGAATAGCTAGGCTGGGCTTGAGGGTCTCCCCCGCGAAAACGGAAGCCATCATGTTCCATAGGAAATTTCGCAATCCCCCGCGGACTTGACCGTTTCGGTCCAAGGGGTGGCCATTAGAGTAGGGCCCCAGATGAATTATCAGTTCTCGATGGGAAATGGCTGTTCAAAGCGCACTTTGAGCAGCTAGTTCCCATCTTGCTTCCCAATCGGGCGCAGCAGGTTCTGGCCGTGAGGACCATACGGGGGTATCACACAGTGTCGCGGACGGCGGCCACCCTCCTGGCAGGCGATCCGCCCTGGCATCTCCAGGCGGACGTCCTGACAGTGGTGCGCCGCACCCGGCAGGATGCCCTAGCTAGAGGCCTGACCTTCTGTCAGGTCGAAATCGAGGCGATCAGGAAGCGGGAAACCGCCTCCATGATCGCCATCTGGTCTCAAGAGCTCGACAACCCTGCGGCCTATGGCGGCTACACGGTGGATGCAATCAGGCCACAGCTGACGGAATGGGTCAACCGCACCAGCGGCACCCTGACCTTCAGGACGACACAGATACTTACCGGACACGGATGTTTCGATAAGTATCTGTGTCGCATTGTGGGCTGCTTGCCTTCCCCGGACTGCCGCCAGTGCGGCGCGCTCGACACGGCGTTACACACGCTAGTCGAGTGCGCCGCATGGGCGCCGCAGCGTTTCGAACTTGAGACGCACGTAGGTCCAGTCGACTCGCTCTGCGACTTGGTCAAGGCCATGTTGCAGAGCAGCGACAATTGGGGGGCTGCGGTTACTTTTTGCGAGACAGTAATGTCACTCAAGGAGGCCGCAGAACGAGACAGGGAGAGAAGTCCTGCAGCGCGTGCCAATGCGTCTTCTCGAGGTCGCCGGCCTTCAGCTGGCACCCGGAGAGGCAGGTACGCGCATTACTTCCCTCCCTGAGTTAGGTTCCGTTTACCGCGGGGGGCCTTTAGCTTGCTAGGAGAGCAAAGGACCTTCTACCCCCGCACAACGAAGTGGGGTGTGTTCTCCCAGGGCACACTCCAGGCACTTTATTGCGCTGGATCGGCTGGGCGTAACTATGTTCTAAATCTCAGCCTTTCCAACACATACAAAGCGCAGGGTCGTCAGGGAGGAGGGGGTTTTTAGTGGGTATTGGGGTTGCTCGCCCGTGCAGCAACGCTCGGAGTCTTCCACACTATTCTGTGACGTCGATCGCGGACGGAGCGCTGCCAAGAGCATACTATTGCTGCAGTGTTATCGCCCCCGACCGACGCGTGTCGTTCCCCTAGCAATGACCCAGTTTGTGCGTAAATCGGTTAAGCATTTTCCCTCGCCTCAAAAAAAAAAAAAAAAAAAAATTAGTGACCAGGTTCCAGTCTCCCTTAAGAGAGCAACAGCGCATTTGTTTTGGTATTGCAAATGTCCATAGGCGATGGTAACCGCTTTCCATCGAGTGGGCTATCTGCCTGTCCGCTGAACTGCAACAAAAAAAAAATAAGTTTAAAACAATCTTGAAACATGCCTATTCATCAGGCGAGACCCAAATAACAAGCCAATCCTTTTTTTTATAATGCTCATTAATATATATAATAATAATAATAATAATCGGCAGACAAACACACACATTGTATATCCCCAAATTGCATTTACGCATTCTTTCGGACCCCGAGGAGGCTATCCAAGGGTACGTCGTAGCGCATTTGTAGCACCTTTGGTGTTGCAAATGTCCATAGGCGATGGTAACCGCTTCCCATCCAGTGGGCCGTCTGCCTGTCTGCTGTACTCCAGCAATAAAAAAAAAAAAAAAAACGTCGTGCTTCCAGAAGCCAGCTTTATACACATCTTCAGTATAAAGTAAACTACGACAGGGGGTCCCAGGTCCTCATCTGCGAACACCCTGATTCTCTCCCCTCATCCGTATGGAACCATATGGAACTCCTAGGGATTATCACCCGCTAAGAGCATAGCTGCAGTTCACGATAACCTTGTATAGACAAAATATCAGCTATTATATGACAATTTGGAATTAACAAACTGAACTACACTAAAATCTTCTATTATTATATACATAATTGAACAATAAATAACTGATATAAACTAGTACAGTAAATAAAACTAAAATATATGTACAGCTGAACATAAAAAATATTATGATTATGAAAATTACAAACAATATATGAGTCCCAAAACGCTGGGTGCATTTCTTCGTTGTATGGCTAAGCTAATACGCTACTCTAAATACAGGCCAGCCCTTTGGTCATGTGCTACTTTTATTAAACGTGTTATTAGGTGTAAACCTTCTGTTCTCTTTCTTCTGTATTAGTATGTACTTGTTCACATAAAGTTGAAGAAGATTTACTTACTCTCCAATATTGGACAGATCGCAAAATATGTTATTTGTTTGCTCGCCCGCAACACACATGTCGAACTTGATTGATGTTAACCATATCCTAATATTAGGTTACGAAGTCAGAGTTGCGCACTGATACCGTACGAAATATATCAAAGTTTTGTTCGAAACTAGTTTCCCGCAGAGACGTATTCAGAATTTTCAAATAAATAAAGAAATTATCTTCTGTTTCTTGGTTTTGTATTATCTCATACACCAAGTTTGACTAAAATAAAATTCTGTTGTGTAAGACAAGTTGTTGTGAGACATGTGGAGGTTCAATGCCCCTCTCTACACATATATCAATAGCTCTAATATATATAATAATGTCCACGCCTATATTTATCACTAGACTTCGTCCGCGTGGAATTTTTTTTCGTGGAATCCCAAAAATATGTACCCTAAGTTACTCCTTATAACATCAGCTAACAATCCCGTCAAAAGCAGTCTAGCCGTTTCAAAGATTATCCGGAGCATCCAGACAAAATTCTAATCATTGCATTTTCGGAATCTCCAAGGCCGAATTATCCCCCCTGATTTTTACACATTTTTATTTTGACATTACAAATAGACACTTAAATTTTATTTATATTTATATAGATAGCTCTTCGTACCCAATGGATAGTTAAGCGATAGACACAATAACAATTATCACGCTAAATGAGTCACTACGCAAATATCTACGGAAAATTAGCAGAGCTATTGGCAAGAATGGTAAAATCAAATTCAAATTCAGAAAAATAAAGTTCCAATTGAGAACACTTTTTGAAGGTCATACATAAAAGTTAAAATTACTTCCTGGTCTATGTATAGCGATTCGAATCGTGGACAGTATCGACTGGCTTTTAATCAAGTGTTTTCTGTCAGAATCAGGACGTATAATTTACTTACTACTTACTGCTTGGGCAATGTACTGACTGCCATCTTGTAATAATAACGTTCTCTGTCCTAGGTTGACGCGAACATCTAACAATTTTCAAATCTATATAGATACATATATTCTAAATTCGGCCCTGTTTGGAGTAATATAATAGTTTCGTGTTCACGTAGTTCGCGGAAAGGGTCCGTCGAATAAATTTGCAAGTTCTATTCTATTCTATCCTAAAATTAGACTTCTTAGGTTTCTTTATAACAGCCTTTACGTAAAAAATATTTTCTTTAAGTTTCATTGTTTTCAAGAAGTTTTTCGTGTTTTTTTATTGCGAAGTTGGTAAACAGGTAGACGTTTCCAACACCAAGGGCGAAGGTAACGCGTTGCATGTATATAGGATAAGAAAGAAGAAATGTTCGTGCCTACCCCGCGAGGGAGCTGGCGTGAAGTTATGTATGTATGTATGTATGTATGTAAAGAAGAAATGGGATACAAGTAGAGTATTTCAGTTATTAGTATTGACGGCTTCTGTGCTTGAGCGGGCTAAGCCTTGACTGCTTTTTTTTTATTGCAGGAGTTGAGCAGACAGGCAGACGACCCGCTTGATGGAAAGCGGCTACCATCGCCTATGGACATTTGCAACAACAAAGGCGCTACAAATACGCTGCTGCTCTCTTAAGGGAAACTGGAACCTGGTCTGTAATGCCGGAACACAACCCAAGGTTGTTATAGCGATATACTTTAGACCAGGGGTGGTAGCGATCCAGTCGGGCGAATGCCCTACCACCTGACTGTGGGTTGTTTTGTCGCCTCTTACGACAGGCCGCCCGGCTGCAACAAATTGTATTATTTCTCCGTTCCTGCACGGATAAGTTCTTACCTCACTGCAATGCAGAGGCTCCGGGTTCGATTTCTGATATGGTAAATTTATTATGGTCTGAGTGTCTGGGATCGGTCCCAGAGTAGTCCGTTGTACATTACCTATAACACAAGCGTAACTTGCTTAATTTGGGGATATACAGTATGTGTGTTCGTTATATTCAAGTAGTCAAATAAAATTCAAGTATCCCTATATTCCATATATGCAAAGAATAGCGACATCTTGCCCCTCTCCATTTTATTTCAACCATAAAAAAGATCCAACATACGTAATAAAAAAACAAAACATTGAAAGGTATTCAACAACTCTATTAAGATCGATGATCATTATTCTAACAGCTACAGTTAATCAAAATCATAATACAACAGTATAACTAACATGCACTGTAACTTAGGACAGTGCATAAATCGGGATCACGTGACCAATTAGGCTAATCGCCCACGTGTGCGGCAGCCGGCAGGTGACAGGTATGAAGGGCCTGAGAGGCCTTAGAGGCATGAGAGGCCTTAGAGGCATGAGAGGCCTGAGAGGCCCGATACGCCCAAATGGCATTAACGCAGCGCGCGTACCACGACTACAACTAACCGGACAATATCCCTTTGAGATATCAACCTAATAACGGTAAAGGCATCTTTGTTATGTACTAGACAGAAGCCCGGTAATGTATTACACATTAGTAATGAATGTTAGGAATAGATAGATCAAGTGCCATTAGAGAATTAACTTTTGATAATTAACATTAATTCTCATTACACAGGTTACTTTTGTTAATGAAAAATATTTTTTTCACTACCTGTAACACATTATTCAAGTTCAAAAGTTTATGTCTAAACGAAGTTTCACCGATGAGCATGTTTTGAAGGTATAAGTTAAAATTTAAGTTAACTTCCTGCTCTGTGTATATAGCGCTTCGCAACGTGTTATCACTGTTTAATGAAAAGAAGTGAGTGAGTAGAAGTTTTTTTTAATACAGAAGTACTTTACCTTCAATTATTTCGTTTATTTTGACAAACACATGTGATATATTTTCAAGCTAAGAAAATTACGATTGTGTTATAGGTAATATACAACGGACCACTCTGTGGCCGATCCGAGGCACCCAGACCATAGTAAATAACGGAAAGTTCATTTAGAAAATTTACCAATCCAGAAATTGAACTCGGACGCAGAAGGTTTTCCAGTGAGCTAGTCCGACAAAAACTTATCTACATAGCTCACTCAAATACAGGATCCGTATCTGAATTTTACAGATTTCTCAAAAACTGTATGGATAAAATATCTAGAAGGTATATATATGTAGGAATGTTAAGAATGTTTGGTGTGTAACGGGACGCAAGTGTAGATTTGATTTAATTTAACGAGCGGTAAGCAGAAAGTCGTTAGTCAAGAGCGTAAGAGGGTGTGGTTGTTGCGCGTAAGACGAAGTTTTTTTTAAGGTGTTTTTCTAAGGCGTATTTTAAAGAAGATTAAAGTGTTTTATTCGAAGAAGATCTGTTTTATTGTAACTAGCCAATTACATCAATATATATATATATATATATATATATATATATATATATATATATATATATATATATATATATATATATATATATATATATATATGTGGGAAGAAACCAATAACTTGATCGATATTTCAAACCGTTTATTTAATTTTAATGCACCGTAATTTTACACACATACACATACACATACATCGTAACATAGCCAATCTCTCTATCATACCAAAACTCAACTGACAGCGACATTTACATCTGACATTGACAACTTCTAAGCATAGATACAGACACGATAACAGATAAAAAATATAATTCAACATTTGAAACCGTTCGACATATATATATATATATATATATATATATATATATATATATATATATATATATATAATATATACCGCCGTTGCACAATAGTGTAATAAAAATTAAGGGTGACCATCATATACGTAATGAAGTGAGAAAAAAATCAACATATATAGGTACGTACGTACTGTAACGACTAACCTCTAAGTAAATTAAGAAATATAATATTTTTGAATTTACAATCGAGGAACGCCTTCCAAAACAACAGAATACATTATTGTATGGGCCCGCGAGCAGAACACATCTCATCTAAAACTGATTCTATTGCGAATATAAACTCATATCCTAAACCAGCCTCTCATTGAAGATAAAGATCCCGGCCATCTCTGAAACCGCTGGTCGCCACAGTCCCTATCGTTTGATGATTTTGCTAAAATGATAATAACAATTCATAATGATTTTAGTTTAGATAAGGCGGTGAGATTAAGCTTTCAAAGTCATAAAAACTGTATGCCGTGTCTAACAAAAAGGGCCATAACAGAAAATCGAATATTGGATACAGACTATAATCTAACTTGAGGCAGTGGTCGGTCTCTTATCGCTATAATGCCACAAATTTCCATAATACTATTCCGTTTATGTACATAAACATACATACATACATACATAACTTCACGCCAGTTCCTTTGCGGGGTAGGCACGAACAACAGATCCGCCCGATCATGACATACGCGAGTGTGGTATTCGGCCATGCCAAGCCTGCCCTTTTAGATAAATTGCAAATCGTGCAAAACAAATTCATGCGCAGAGCCGTCGGTGCTCCCCTCTATATGCGTAACGTCGACCTCCACCGCGATCTGGAGCTTCCCTCCATCAAAAACTACATTACGTCGCTCTCGCGTAAGTATTTCGATCTCGCGCCGCACCATCGAAATCCACTCGTCGTGTCCGCGTCCGATTATAAGCCTCGGCGAAAGGCTCTCGTGCGACGACCGCGTAACGTCCTCACGGACAGGGTCGACGTTATCACAAAACGGCTGGCCCGGATCAGCCCGCCCGCGGTTAGGACGGCAGGCTGGCAGGCACGGACAGACAGACACAGACGGCGGCGTCTCAGGCGCCGCCAATCAAGATCTCTCCACGTCCCTGCGAGGGACGCTAGGAGACATAGCCCCCCCACAGGATAGACTAGGCGTGTTGCTGGGAAGTTTCTTTCGCCGTTTCTTCTCTCCCAGCCATAACACGTTGCGAAACGGCAGTAAGATAGCGTAGGCCGCCGCAAACCACCGATCCCGGCCCGCCGGAATCCTTCCCCTCGGGCTTTATATTACCCGTCGCCCGTTCTCAATTAGTGCTTTGTGTCGCCCTATGGTGGCCATCATTAAATTCATCCCCCTCTCATGGCAACAGTTCAGCCGAGGTAAAACTCCTTAGGGAGCTCCCTCGAGTAAGTTGCCCCCCCGGGCTCGAGCGCCTTCGCTTCGCGAAGGCACTCGCCCCAAAAACCCCGGTAAAGTTGTAAGGTCTTCGGACCAACAACATAAAGTCAAGTCCAATAAAAAAAAAAAAACGAACAACAGAGTGCCATTTAGGCTTATTCTTACACACCTCACTTGCCTCTTTGACATTCATAACTCTTGTCATGCAAGCTCGTCTGTTCTTAAGGCTCCTGACATCACCTTCTGCTAGTACACGATCAATTTGATCATGGAAGGTGTGTCGTGGCCTTCCACGACTTCTGCATCCATCCACTTTTGCATTGTATATCTGTAAACAGATATGTACATAAAATGGGTATACAACTGCCTACAACAACAATGTAAATACACACCAGCAATCAATTGCTATTAACTTTCCACAGGCACAGTGACCTAGTTGGAAGTTAAATGTGTCCCATTCAAATGACCCAAAGCATTTATCTTCAAATTTAAACTTTGGTACATTGGAAAGTTATAAAATTATAAGTAACAAATCAAATTTGCTTGTTTCTCTGCCGAAAGCGTGGAAGTAAGGGATTGCGTTAACTCAGTTTCAATGTGGCAGGAAATTTTATTAACTCCTCAATAACAACTTGCAAAAAAAATCATACTAAATGTAACATTCGGAACAAAATATATCTTGATATTCTCACCATTTAACAACCGAATATCATGACGTGAGATTTCAAAGAACTCGTTATAAAAATATAACGAACCTTTAGGGCCGCTTACATAACGATCGCCTTTAAATAAAATTAGTTAATCGTAATAAACTGTCTAAATACGTTTTACACAAAACGTATTGACAGTTCTTTAAACATTTTTTTTTATTCTATTTTTTTTAAGGTGTTTTATCACTCAGTGCCAATGCCACCCCCGTAGAGACATACATTAGATAATACAAAAAAAACAAATATCAAATTTTTTTTTAATAATCGGTTAACACACAACAAATCTTTTGCTTGCTGAGTGAGATAGGGGGTCAAGATAGTGTTACAGACACCTATGTTATAGCTTCTGTTTATTGTTCGTAGGCTTGCACTCTGGGCACACTCCATCAGCACGTGTAAAACATTGTCTGGTACACCACAGGTTGAACAATTTTGTGACACAGTCCCATTAAATGCTTGAACCTTAAACATATTTAACGGCAAATTTTGCGTTGTGCAAGACGCTAATTGTATTTAAGGGCTTAAAGTACAAACTAAAGATGAAGGTACGATTATTTTACACACAGTAATACAGTTTTTCGACACAGTTGGCGCCACTGGGATTTACAGCATTTTTTTAAAGAATTTGCTTTTTGTAGAAAATCTCAACTAGAACGTCTTATTATTTATTTAAAAGAAAGAAAAGAAAGAAAGAAAGAAAGAAAAGATTTATTGACTAAAAAAATAAAATAAAAATACGACGCTATACATAAAAAACAAACAAATAATACATTCACAACATTTTTACATAAAACACAAAAACATATATGTAATTAATAAATAAATATCTAAGGCTTGTACGTCGAGATTTTTAGTCAACGAGGTTGACAACTCAGCATTGTGCTGTATCGAAATTTTTTAAAAATCCCGATATAGCGCTGATTTTCAGTGCCAACCTCCATACACCTTACCCAATAACATCTCTATAGATATTGTATATATATAAGTTCGTGTACACATAAACAAATACACAAACACATACATACATATAAATATACTGTGAAAAAAAATATATAGTAATTTTATTAAGCAATATATATATATATATATTAGTGAAATTACAAAAGACTTAAAGATATATCAAACACGTAGTGTTGTGAAAAGAAAGGAAAAAAAACTACAATATATTATGGGAAAAAAGGGCTATGCATTATTTTAAAGAAGAATTCTACAGTGAGTTCAACGCTTTAATAAGAGTGGTACGTGGGGTCATTCCTTTGTTCCTCCATCAAATACTTTCTGTAATGAACTTTAAATGAGATCGCCGACTTTATATTTCTAAAAGGTGGTGGGAGATCATTCCAGCAATGAGTTGCTGCAAATTTGAAACAACCCCTAAACGCAGCTGTTCTATGCTTAGACGTCACTAAAGGCTTAGTAACAACACGTGCACTGTATTCTGGCGTCCTATTTTGTCTCCAGTCCATTTTTTCATATAAGTATGTTGGATTTTGTGTAGATATTATTCCAAACAATAAGGTAGCCAGGTGAAGTTTTCTTCTAGCTACCATCTTAAGAATATCGTTTGCATTAAGAAATGGTGTTATATGACTCCTCCTAGGTATCTGAAAGCAAAATCTGGCACAAGAATTTTGTATGCGTTGTATAAGACGTTCCGTTCTTGTTAGCAAGCATGGTCCATATACAGTGTCACAGTAATTTAGTTTCGAAAGGACTAGACTCTCTACCAGTTGCTTTCTCACATCTACACTGATAAAATTCCTTAATGCATATAGTATTTTCAGCCTATAATAACAGTTTCTCATAACATTATTAATATGTGATTCAAATCGTAATTCAGAATCGATGGTAAGTCCTAAATTACAAGCCGAACTTACAGTCATAATACGTTCATCTTTTATTTTGATCGTAGGGCTTGTTGCCTTTATTGAGCTGACTTGTTGGCGACTACCAAGTATCATGAACTTCGACTTAATAGGATTTAAGACTAAACAATTTTGCTCTGACCATGATACGATTCTTTCGAGGTCACTGTTGATGTATTTGACCGCTTCATTTACGCTGTTAGGCCTGAACGATAGATACAGCTGAATATCATCCGCATATATATGAAATTTACAATGCTGGATACATTCAGTAATGTCAGCACTGTATAATATAAATAAAAGTGGTCCAAGAATTGAGCCCTGAGGAACTCCTCTTGCAAGATGAAGCGGTTTAGAAGTCACTATTGTTCCATCAGGCCTTCTTATTTCAACCTGTTGCTTCCTGTCAGTCAAATAACTATGAAACCATCTAATTGCGTCCGATGTAAATCCATAAAATGCGAGCTTAGACATTAGTAGATTGGTGTTAATGGCATCAAATGCCCGAGAATAATCCAGTAAAACAAGGATTGTACCTTGTCCAGCATCACGCGCTTCTGTAATATTTCCTATAACGTCACTTAGAGCAGTTGCCGTACCATATCCCTTTCTAAAACCTGACTGCAAACCTGGCAATATGTTATTCGTCTCTAGATATTGTACGACTTGTGAATGTACAACCTTTTCTAAAATCTTCGAAAGACAAGGCAATATACTTATGGGACGCAGATCTTTATTAGTAATTGGATTGTTATGTTTAGGAATAGGACGAACTATAGCCTGTTTCCATAAATCAGGAAAAGTAGTTGACAAGATTGATTTATTAATTATTTGTGTAATTATATCAAGCGAATAGGGGAGAGTTAATTTTAGCATATCAATATTAATTTTATCTATACCAAGAGCATTTGATTTGATAGAATTTATAATTCCAAGTACTTTATCATTTGTAACGGTTTTCAAAGAGAAGTTATCTTGTCCATGTCTATGATATTCGAAATATGTAAGGTGCCGTATGGTCACAGTATTTACCCCTGGAACTTCTAAGAATGCTTTGTTGATTTCATCTGGATTACAGAAATGAGGAGGTAAGTCTCTTTCTTGGTGTGATTTTATAACTTTAGATTTTAAATTCTTCCACAATTGTTTGGAATTATGTACATTTTTATTAATATGCTGTCTAAAGTAAGCTTTCTTTTCATTAAAAAGAGCTGTAGATGATAAATGCTTTAGTTCCAAGTAATATTGTTTATGAGATTGTGTTTTTGTCCTATGAAACCGTCGTCTGGCTTCATCTCTTAGTTTAAACATTAACTTAATATTGTCAGTAATCCAGGGTGTGGGCAGTGTTTTAAATGTTTTAGTTTTTACCGGTGCATGCGTATCAAATAGTTGTAGAATTTCTGTATTGAATGCATTTACCATACCATTGACATGTCCCTCTTTACAAAATTCCTTCCAAGGTATCTTTTCTAAATCATTTACAAAAACATTCTGAACTATGTTATTAATCGACCGATATGTAACCAATCGTGGTCGTAGCTTATCTTTTTTAATGATTGTGCTACAAATAACAAAAGCGTGATGACTTAGTTCACTAATATGCTCTACTTCAACTTTATACGAGACTATATCTGTACATATAACATCAATAAGCGAACAACTTTGACTATAATAATGTGTTGGTGAATCAACTATCTGTTTTAAATTTAAATGATTAAGAAATTCTTTAAGTTTCCTTGAACCGGAAGTATTTTCATCTAGCAAATTTACATTAAAATCGCCTAATATAATTATGTTGTCATTAGGAGATAGAGCAATCGCACTCTCCCTAACTCCGCTAAGGAACATGTCTAAATTAAGCCACGGGGGTCTGTATGCGGTTCCCATCAAAATGGTTTTAGCATTCAACTTTAGAGACATCCAGACTTGTTCCACATCTCTGTTGTCTGGATGTGTTCTAATCTTTACATTAATACCTGTCTTTATATAGAAAGCTACGCCTCCTCCTCTACCCCCACGTACAGATTGCGGCCGAGGCACATGCCTAAGTTTATAGCCCGGAACATTCGGTGCTCGACCTTCTTCACCGGGTCGTAGCCACGTTTCGTTTATGGCCATAATGTCAACGCAGTGTTTGTTCATAGCTAATAAAAACTCATCCTGACTGGTTCCAAGTGAACCTGCATTTAAAAAACCGAACTTGAGGCATTTATTGTTTGTCATTTATTTTATTAAAATTGTGAAATATACTGTTATATCTAAAACGCAAACCATATTCATTATAGTTATAAAATTGCTCACTATATTCTTGAGCAAAAAATATATTTAGTAGGATTACATATTTTAATATATCTTTATATACAAACAACAAATTGCAGATACTATTTGATAATAAACATAAAAATACATTAAAAGTGGATATATAATAAATATGTAAATTAAAGATAAAAATGGTAATAATATTTAACCTGTCTTGTGAATCAAGGTAATCAATTCGCATAGTCGTACAAAATTCAAACTCTCTAATTGACAAAATTATATGGGAAAACGAAAATGATATACAAATGACACTTTTTAAAAATAAACAAAGATATAGAAATAAAATAAAACAAAGAATTCTATACAATATTAGAGCAAGGGCCAATGTTTTCAACAATATCATTTTCCACACGAATTCTAACTGCCATATCTCCCGGCTTGCGTCGGGCAAGAATACGGCCGCGTCTGGTCCATACGAATTGCCATCCATGGCGGCGTCCGGCATCACGCGCCAGGCGAAATAATTGACGATTGGTTTTAGTCAAACGTTCATTTAGGTAAAAACGTTGTGGCTTCCCAGCGATGCCAAGATCGCCTGTATCAGCGGTACGCCGGATACGAGCATTATGCAGCAACTCGTCGCGTATGTCGCGTCGAGCCAGACGAACCACAAGAGCACGAGAACGATGCTCGGTGACTCCCTCTGGGTTGGTCGCATTTATAAAGCGACCACCAAACCTTTCTGCAATTACGACATCCCTGTTTTCTATGTTAACTCCTAACTTCGCTGCAAGCGTGATGATCAAATGCGTAGGATTTTCTTTAAAACATATTCTTTAACTTAAATTGGCCCTAAATTAAAACTCCTAATAACTTTAAAACTGAATTTTTATTTTTATTTCTTCTTTAAATAGGCCTAACCCATGGCATAATAATTATATATTTAAAAATCGCCAAAAACTGTTATTTTTTATTCATTTTTTTCTCGTTATGGTACAATTTTATAGACCAAAATATAATACGTTTCTGAAAGTTTTATTTTAAAATTTGAATTTTAAAAAGTTGCTCATATTTTTAACCGAATTCCAAAAGGACGAGGTTCTCAACTTGATTGGTATTTTTTTTTCTTTTTTTTTATGTATGTACACCGATTACGCTGAGATTTATGATCCGATTTACGTGATTCTTTTTTAGTTCGACACGGAATAGTTGTCATTTGGTTCCCTAAAAAATTAACATAGTTTGACTCAGTAGTTTTTATTTTATGAAATTTTTTTATGACAATTTTTCCATTCCGTTCCGTATGTACAGCGATTGCGCTGAGATTTATTGATTGAGTCTTCTTTAGTTTGATGCGGAATAGTTGCCACTTGGTCCCCTAAAAATTTAACATAGTTTGGCCCAGTAGTTTTCAATTTATGAACATTTTTTTATGAACTTTTTTCCGTTCCCGTTTCTTGGGACCTATATTTTTTAAGGCGCGCGGCACCTTTCGTAGCATTACCCATAGCTAGACACTAAAAAGTAAAAAATAAAAAAAATCGTTTAAAAAAACCGTTTTCAAAAACTAAAAAGTATAAAATAACTTACTTCTAAAGCTATTTTTAATTATAATATTTTATTTTTAATATATATTATCTAAAACATATTGAAGTCGGTGCAAAGTAAAACACAAAAATTACTATATTTTGAAAATTACTAAGCACCTACTTTAAGATGTTTTGGATAATATATATTAAAAATAAGATATTATAATTAAAAATAGGTTTAGAAATAAGTTATTTTATACTTTTTAGTTTTTGAACTCGGTTTTTCTAAACGTTTTTTTTTTATGTACGAACTAGTGCATTACTTTACATTTTTTCGAGTGAGTATGCATTATACCGTAACGAGAATAAAATTGATTAAAAAAATTCAGTTATGATTTAAAAAAATGTAAATTACTGACCAGTAAATACCAACGTAAGCTGTTTCATTGGTACTTCCGTTTTAGACCTTTTGCGACAACAGGAGCCTTAAACGGGAAAATATCTTGTACTAATATATAAAGCTGAAGACTTTGTTTGCTTGAACGCGCTAATCTCAAGAACTACTGGTCGGATTTGAAAAATTCTTCAACTGTTAAATAGCCCATTTATCGAGGAAGGCTATAGGCTATATGTCATCACGCTAAGACTAATAGGAGCAGAGCACCAATGAAGAATGTTTCAAAATCGGGGGGTTTTGAAAACAAATTCCACGCGGACGACGTCGCGGGCACAGCTAGTATTCATATATAAAGCTGAAGAGTTTGTTTGTGGGTTTGTTTAAACGCGCTAATCTCAGGAACTACTGGTCTGATTTGAAAAATTATTTCAGTGTTAGACATCCCATTTATTGAGGAAGGCTATAGGCTATATATCATCACGCTAAACCCAATAGAAGCGGAGCACTAATGAAGAATGATTCAAACTCGGCTGATTTTTTTAAATTATTTTTTTTTACTATTCCACGCGAAGTCTCGCGGGCAGAAGCTAGTTTTTTATATACAGAACGATTTAATTAAACACTATCGGTCTTATTCATAGAAAGTTATAATAACTTTGAACGCTTCTTTAGAAGCCATAAAAAAGCGTTCAAACTTACTCTAACTCTCTATGAATAAGAACGTACATGAATAATATAAATGGTATGTATGTCTGTATGGTGTTGGATTCAACGTCATACGTTTCGTAACCAAGTTACGCGACGCTTCCGTCTGCAAATGCTATTGACATTGGTATAATACTTTCTCCTTCGTGCGAATTAAGGTTGTCGAGCGGCAAGCAACCCAATAAGATACTATTGAGTCTACCCAGTTATCGATTCCTGGATTTCAATAAGGCTTCAGTAAGAGATCGACATTGCAAGTTTCTTATCGGTTAGTTTGTGATTGGATCTGTTTAATTATGCCTTATTGATTGATGAAATATAGGTAATCTATACTTTAATAATATTATAAAGAGATAAAGTTTGTGAATTTGTGACGTTGTAGGGGGTAATCTGTGGATCTGCTAAACCGATTTTAAAAATTCTTTTACTGTTGGAAAGCTACGTTAACAGGGAGTGTCATAGGCTATATAAAATAACGCTTTATACCACGGGAGCGGGACAAAGCGCGGATGAAACCGCGCCGGCCCGCTAGTAATCAATATATTAATACGTGAAGTAAAAACTTTGTACCCCTTTTTACGAATTTTACGCGGACGGAGGACTATGAAATTTCGCACACTTACACAGAGAAGAATGATATTTTTTTTTATTATGCACAAAACATACATTAAATCAATAAAAAAAACATTACACACACTACCATGTATTTGACACACACACGCATATATACTCTTTTGTTTATTGTTCAAGTCAAATTAACAGTGTAGTTATCACTTTGTAATATTAGTATAGATAAACTTAAATACTTGTATCCATCAATCTGCCAGCTTGATGGATACAAGTAGAAAGCTAGGTCAAAAAAGAGATGAAAGAAAGGAAAGGATTATTTGTTGATTTATGGTGGGACAGAGGAGAGAAAGAAAGAAACTTGTGATCAATCAATTAAGTTAAAATTTACTGGTGTAGATTGTACGTGTGTTCACTTTAAAAGGTAAGTAGCTTCTCTTCACGCGGATGTTAAGCATTGAGAGGAGCCTACAATAAAGTATACTTAATAAGAAATAGGATTCTGGATACACTATTAATATAGTAAGTGAGAAAGAATGCGATGATGGATAATTGGTACCGTTTCACGCAAAAAACTATTGAACTAATTTTCATGAAATTGTACAGTAATGTAGATTATGTATATCAGAGTAACACAGGATAAACAAACACTGACGAAGGCGCTAGTGATAATAGAAAACCTGCAGGGGGGTAGGTGTTATGGTGAAACTTAGAATGAGTGACAACATCTGGATTCTGCTAGGCCAATGGAAGGCCCTTCGCCAAATATTCTCTTTCATAGTGTTACATACCGACACACAAATGCGCACACCTGCAGGTCGTAAACCGCAGTTTTATTGCCACCGGATTTAGGGATTCTTTTGTTTACTTTGTATTTAGAATTTGTAGTTCAGAAAAACATGATATTGTTTTTCTACTTCTTTTATGGCCGTCATTTATTATCGAACTAATCCTTGCTTGCCAGATGTGTGGATTAACTCGATAAACACGGTCCTTTGTTCCATTATACACTTTAGTATAAAACAATGACTGAACGGAGGGGTGAGGCAGTCAAGCGACGACTACGATACGAGTAAGACGTGTGTAGTACTTTCATCTAGCGATATAGTGACGGACTATTCGCATGTAAATAAATCGTGCAGTTTATACAGTGTGAACTAATTGCATCCAGTTTTATTGTAACGACATTTATTTTAATTCGAGTCCTGTAACTCGTAACAATAGTATTATATACATTTAGTTTAGTAGAAAATTTACTGTTTCGAATAAGATATATGATATCATTATGTTGTACCAACCCTAGCTAATATTATTTTTTTTATGCTCTAAAATAGATTTTTTGTATGCTCTAATCTCAAAACTGATTTTATATTTACATTTTAAATGCATTGCGAAATTTAAATTTAGGACATATTATAATTAAGTATCACGCTGCAACGGAAGAATCTTTATTTAATTGCATTCTAAAATACTATATATACATATATGAAACTTACTTAAAACTGTATACAATAAAGAGATAATCATAAAATAAATAAATAAAAGATAAAGAGATAATATAGAGCATCTTCGCGAATGGAGTGTTACTAAACAACAATTTAATCTTTTACTAGATGGCTCCAATACGTGTTCAACGATGTATCATATTTTTTTTCGGGTGAAATGTTTTCAATTATATATTAATGAGAGTTATATGTTTGTGCCGTTTGCTGTTGAGACGCTTTGACCGCGGGGTCCTGAGGTCATGAGCCTCTATCAAAATTTATCGAAACGACTCATTGACTCTTCAGGTGATCAGAGGGCTGGTGCTTACCTCGGCCAACGGATCAGTATGGCGATCCAGCGAGGAAACGAAGCCAGCCTTCTGGGCACTTTACCCATAGAAGACGGTGATCCAGGCTCAGTATTCTATTTATAGTCTTGAGGGACTATGAGTAGAATACAATACAAATAAGTTAAGTTTTCTTGCATTGTATTTGATTATATGTAATTTTATAATATTAAAGTAGATAAATATTTTTTTAATTAAAATACAAGAACAAAAAAAGAGATATATATATATTTCTTGTTTGTATATTAGGTTTACTATATATTTTTTTAATTCTTCCAGAAGGCTTAGCCACAACTTGGCTATGTCGCCTTAATAATTAACAATCAACATATAGTTAAATTAGGTGGCCTGTGCAAGATATTTAAATAATTTTTTTTGGCAGTCTGATAAGGGCTCTACCAAAATATTGCACTAGCTTACATCAAATAAATTTATACTATTTCTAAGGCTGTTAGGTTCACTACAATACATGCATAATATGCATAAATAAATATGCATAATTTTTAAAAAATATTAGCATTCTGCACTCCTTTTCTATATAAACTATAAGTGTGCGAAATTTCATGTCTCTCCGTCAGCGCAATTTTCGTAAAAAAGGGTACAAAGTTTTTGCTGTGTTTTCGCTTCACGTATATTGTTACGAGTTGCGAGACTTGATTTAAAATGCCGTTATAGTAATCTATAGAATTTATTAGAACTATACAAACACGTATACACACACAGGTACAAATATAACCGAACACAACAAGTCCAAACGTAATGCAGAAGGTCGTAATTCAATAAAACGCGCAAAATCCATCACTATTAGATTCCCGATTGTAGTACACTTTCACACACACAATTTAGTTCACTTTGATCGTGGTTCTCGCTCCCTCAATCAGACCATCGTTTTATACTGCACAAATGCAATGTGCCCGTATCGTAGCTTAATCCGCAACACGTAGCTAATGATTCGGCCGCAATGCCATAAAAGAGTACGATAAAACAATGCGCCGTTCTCTAGAAACGTATGCCAATTAATAAGTAAACAAAAGAAGACGATCATAAAAGACAATTAGTCCAAATGCCGACAGGTAATAAATGTGCTTCTACAAATCTGTATGTGGAATTTGTCTTTGTCGACGCCTAGGTTGTAACAATATATAGATTATCATAATATAAGTCAGTCGGTTACACAAAAAAGAACATAAAATTTACATACACAATTTCATTACATAATATTTAAATTTAAAAATATCCTTTATAAAAATGGCGTCTGCTCGATGAAATAACTTTTTAATCTGTTATTAAAAGAACCGGGGCTTGGAAATATATTATATTACTTAACAGTCTATTGTAGACTAGAGAGCATATTACATACACAGTCTTGCTAATCTCGATCAACGAACATGATATAGCTGAAAGTTTTCCCCTGCTTCGGCTGGAGAAATATGTGCTCTACCACGCTTAGCATAACTATGTTTCTTTATCTATGTTATGTTTTATCCGTGCAAGAACGGGGAAAGAATACAAATACCAGCGGCCGGGGGTCCTGTCATAAGAGGCGACAAAACAACCCACAGCCAGGTGGATATTTGTCCGTCTGGATGATCTAGAATATTCCGCCATAACAACCTTGAGTTGTGTTCTCCAGCATTAGTGGCCAGATTCCAGTCTCCCTTTACAGAGCGGCAGCACATTAGTAGCACCTTTGGTGATACAAATGTCCATAGGCGATGATAAGCGCCTTTCATCAGGCCGTCTACCTGTCTGCTGAACTTATGCAATAAAAAAGTATATTTTCGTTCCATACTCTATTTAAACATACCCACACCACCCACCCACATTGCTTAGCAGACCGTAATAGAGGTGCAGTCCACCCTGGCAGCGATCATCTATGACCGAACATTTCATCTCTGTCGTAAATGCCTCATGAATAGTGCAGCAACCGAGGGCCTATTTCACTGCATTTGACTTCAACGCAATGGTGGGATTTAGTTGGCAGTCGATCAGTGAGACCGTTACTAAGCGGTCATTTAAATTGTGTAAAAGTCTACATAACATGTTTGTGGTACGTTTTGTATTTTTTTCTGTAATAATATGTAACGTGTTTGGATATATCAAGTGTTTGGTTCTATAGTAAATGGGTATTTTTGATGCTGTCAAAAGTGATGAATGATTCTCCTAAATCATTAAGGTTACTCGCCCCAGTGTAAATTTTATTACCAAATCGTGTATTACCAAATTCAAGTATCAAAATTATTCAACATTTTTTTATAAAACTCAGTTGTGTTATTTAAATCAACATAATGCATAACAGTGTAACTAAAATAAATCTAATAGCTATTTGGAAATAATTAATAAATTAAAATTAATTTTTAAATATCAAGATAAAAATATTTTAAGTTAGTATTGAAATAATAACTAATAAGATATTTAATTAGATTTCTAGCTATGCCATAAGCTACACTGCTACATTCAAAATTCAAGAAGGCGGTGAAGTTTTGCAAAATTAAAAAAAGCGTCCAAATTCATTCGATTGTCAACTACCATACCATTAACTCGAGCGTTGTTTTACGCTTGAGTATTGTTCTGGATATATATTTCTATCTTTTCACCTTTTAATAACTATTTGAGGTCAACGCAGTATATCTAATTCGTCCATACTTCTTTATACTGGCATACATTATGTGTCACGCCACAAATCTTCATCTCATCATTTCCAACATCCATTTCCTTTATGTTCTACATTTATTCTTATATCGATCAATCTGTCAATGTAACACTGTTTTTATCTCAGGATTTTCATCCCCGCGTTGTGGGGAAAATTCCGAAATTAAATGCAAATATTGTGCAAAGCTTTATTTAAACAAAAGTTACTATCAAAGATAGAAGATGTGGAAATTGTTTTAGACACGTATTTCTTAGTAAATAAGTTTCACAACTTGTACGACACTATTAGATAGGTGTTGTACTTGTATTGTGAGGTCTGGTTCAAACTACGAACTGCTAATCAGCGTTGCCATTCAACGTGGCAATGCACCCTTTCTGTATTTATAAATTTCATTCTAGCTATAATTTAGTATGCCTCTATAACTATAAGTAGATTATCTCTACAATATAGAACACCCCCATTTCCTGGAGTTCCCATGCACAACTACGCAACTGTTCTCTAGAACGTTTATTCCGGAAAGGCACTTCCCGCCGAGGTTTTCCTTCTGCGCTACGACATGGGGTCGTTTATAAAGGGCGTTATAAAATTTCTTAGAGGCCGGCAACGCGTTGGCAACGCCCCTGGTGTTGCAAACGTCCATAGGCAACGGTAACCAGTTTCCATTAAGTGGCTCGTCTGCCTATTTGCTTACTTCAGACAATAAAAAAAATAATATTATAAAGAGTTAAAGTTTGGATGTTCGGGGTAATCTCCGGTACTACTGACCCGATATTGAAAATTATTTCACCAATAGAAAGCTACATTATTCCTGAGTGACATAGGTTATGTTTGATTGTAATTAATAAATCAAAAAAGTAAAAATATTTTACGCCCAGCGAAGTCGCCTGTCAAATATGTTACACCAATGACGTTCCACGCAAGAATTGCGCACATCCTCGTACGAGTCACTGCGAGTGCTTTCTGCGCCTATGAAATAATTGACGGTTACAAAGCTTAATTTTAAACCTTGATATGCGTGCGTGCATGTATGCGTGCCTGCGTGCATGCGTGCGTGTGTGCGTGCATGCAGGTGTATTTCTTAATGACTCCCAGCGAAGTAGCCACGGATCAGCTAGTATTTATAATAAACCATTTCAATTAGTTAAATTTAATACATGTTACATCACTTCTTAATTTGAGTGATATTAAAATTATAACAATTTTGATATAATAAATTGCGATATTATCTCCTTAATAAACTTGAATAATTTTACTTCAATTTCCATTGCCTCAGGTAATGAAGAACCTCCAACTTGACAGATACTGTTAATTTAAAAGTGTGCCAAGGCCGTTTGATTAATTCAGTCAATTTTATTTATTGCTTGTTTGCTTAATGCATATTACCAAGCCTCTATTTTAATGAAGGAAAAGCCAGATTATGTTAAAATAGGCGCGTTTAGAGTCGGATTTAATAACATTAACTAGCGATAATTTAATTTAACGATATATATCTATTAAAAGGGCTCATTATCTCTCTTTTCTTTCACCATATCCCAATTACTTGGGGTCGGTACAATATCTCTTTTCCTTCCACATGTCTCTATTCTGACATACATCTTCTGTCACACCACAAATCATCATATCACCCTTCACGCAATGCATCCATCTCTTTTTTGACCTACCTTTTTTTTAATTTACAACTACGGACTCTAATTCCGTACCTTTTTTTACAATTAAATTTAAGAAGAAGTTAGGAAGTTGTACACGCTTATTTGTTACTTTGTTATTGTGTGTGACATTTAATAAATGCATGTTTGTGTTGTGGTGTACCTTAAGAATAACTTATTATATTAATTTATTCTAATTTTAATACTAAACTTATACTAATGTAGAGTGTATCTGTTACATGCTGGTGTTGTGAGGAAGTACATGTGCAGTGTGTGCCTCATGTTTATGCCTATATATATTATTCTAACTAGTGCCATGTGTCTTGGTTTTCTTTACTGTGCCTAGGTTATTAATTTTTAGGCTCTTTGTGTGTCTTGGTTTGTTTGTGAAGTGTGCGTGTAGTGCTTTACATTTGTACCCTTCCATCTATACTTTAACATTATTTTTATCACGTGACTTTCATCCCTCCTCATTATGTACCTTAATCTTCTTCCTCTCAATTTTTCAGTCACAGGTGCAACTTTCAAATCCCCTTATGTACAAATTTCTCACCTTATCCATTCTTGTAACACCACACATCCATCTCAACATTCTCATCTCAACTAAGTGGAGACGTTTGTGGGGGGGGGGATAAGTTAAAAGGGTTCATTATCAATTTTGATAAAAACAATTACAAAAAATAGGGGTGGCTACTATACATTTAACTAATGGTTGATATGTTTCAATATAAGTACATAGTTGCGTGGGGTGTCTTTAGTCACCGGAGGGCCACCTTGCACCTTCGGCCGCCGTGAGCGGGCGGCGCGGGTGAGCCCCTAGGAAAAGGGCTCCCCACCCGCTTTATGTCGTCGAGATGAGATTCGACGTATTCCGCGCGTGCCCAACTCTCCTCCCGTGGAGCGAGTTACAAACCGCCCCACGTAATGAGAGTAAGAAGATGACGGGGAAAAGAATAATCTCCCAGCAGTTGAAGAGGCTGATGAGCCACCGCCTGCCAGGGCCAGCGGAGGGGTTAGGCTATTTACCCGTGGCCCTGGCATTAAAGGCGAAGGACGGAGTACCGAGGGGTTTTAGGGATAAAAGCATTTTAGTGGTGTGGCAATAGCAACTTTAGCTTTGGCTAGAGGTGCTAGTGCCACCACTGGCGAATCCCACACACCGGCCGTGATTTCCCCAGTTCACTGCGCGGCTGATGGCCCACAATCCGGTTTCCCCTCATAAAAATGTGTCTTTAGTCAATTATTAAAATCAAAACAGTTTTTTTTGTTGTCAATAAAGCGGGGATAATTTTAGATCCAGTGTCATAAAAGTGTGCCCCCGTATTAACTTTTGAACCAAATATGTTGTATCAATTATGATGTTTTGTATGAATGATAATGAGTGTGTGAGATTGAATTATGATATGTTTGTTGAACTATTATATCACATATTGTGGAAATAACCAAGACTTTAAATTTTAAAAGTTTATTTTTGTATATAAGATATTTTGGATAAATCAAGTAATATAAGAAGTATTTTCAAAAGTAATGCCTCATAGTTTTTAAATACAGTATTAGATTTAAGAATAATTGTTATGGGGTTTTTTATTTTTATTTATTAGTTTTATATTGATTTGTATATATAGTATATTTAAAGATATAATTTATTTTAAGGTTTTGATTAAAAGTACCGAAAATAAAGAATGATTTAATTGGAATAAATAAAACATCATAGTTTAAAATTTAAGAAATGGGGCCGTGATTGTAATGACTGAGAGTTAATATCACCGCAGCTATTGAATTTATTTTTAAAAAAAGTTATTAAAAAACATCATTATCCTTTATCAAAATCTAACTAACGAGACACTACTCGGCTGTACACTGAAAAAAATTTGGACCCTTAGTTACACGTATGGCTCTTGCCTCTAATCTTTACTTTCTTATCAAAGGAGACTTTTGGGCCAAAGAAATGTAATGAGTTGAGATATGATTTCAAAAAGCGTTATATTTTTCTTTTAGATCATTCTAGATTCTATCTAGAAGACGAGAAATCTTATAAATACGTTCACAAATAAAATAAGTCAACGATTACCATTATCGATTTATGAGAATGAATTTCAGCAATACGAAAATAGTTACACCATACGATTAATTCATTCAAAATAATTAAACCAACTACAATTATAAAAAAATATTAATCAACAAAATTTCTTTCTTTCTTTCAAAATTCTTTTCACAATCTGGGCCCAAGAATGTATGAAGTGTACCCGTCTCCTTTCAACTATTGTATAACTAGTTGTTTCCGAAAGAAAATTACTGTAACAGACACGGACAGACGAAATGCCGGATATGCTATTATATAAGGGTTACTGTTCTGGGTAGTTTTGAATATCATATCGTGAGTACAGATTAAAGTCAGTTGTTGTCTAGAACTCGGTGTTTCATTTATGAAAAACACTACATGGTGACAGCGGTGGGATACGAACCCACGCCCTTTCGGACTGGTGGACTGGGACGTTGTAACCAAAATGGCTCTGAAATACTAAAATAATCTATACAGATAAATAAAATTAAATTGTCTATTTGTAATGTTAAAATAAAAACATGAAAAATATCAGGGGAGATAATTCTGACCAGGAGATACTGAGAATGTAATATTTCGAATTTTTATCTGTCTCGATGTTTCGGCTAATCTATGAAACAACTGGACTGATTTTGACGGTATTTTCACTGGCAGATAGCTGATGTTATAAGGAGTAACTTAGGTTATTATTTTATTTTATTTTCTCAAGGGTTTCGTGGAAAAAAGTTATACCATTTGTTCAGGCTAATGTCTGAAACCGCTGAATCGATTTTGACGGGACTATCAATGGCAGATAGCTGATGTTATAAGAACTAACATAGGTTACATTTTTTGAGGTTTCTGCGAAAAAAAGTTAAAAGCATTTGTTCTAGTTAATCTCTGAAACGGCTGGATCGATTTTGACGGGATTTTCAGTGACACATAGCTGATGTTATAAAGAGTAATTTAGGTTACTTATAAAATTAGTTACCCGCGAAAAAATTCCAGTCGGAAGTCGCGGGCACAGGTAGTTTAATATAAATTGTATATATTTTTAAGCGTAAAGAAACATCAACATTTTCTCGCTTTGATGTTTTGACATGCATTCACAACATTTATTGCTAAGACATGCATTCATATTGAGCATCAACAAACCTTTTATGACTCGGGTAAATAGAAAGTAATTTACCGGCTGAGTAACGTAGAGACGAAACATCGCATCGTACATACAAAACATTATATTAGCACTCTCCTGACATAATTAGTAAATGAATCCTAGTAATTACACAAATTACATCACGATAATTAGAAGGTTAATTATATAAGTGAATCAGAATCTAATTTACTGTAAAATATTATTCTATGCGTGTAGTCTTTGTGTAGGCTGTATTTATTTTATACTTGCTTCTATGCCCAATATTTCCATTCGGACAGGAGTTTTGATTAATATTCATGTCTTTTGAACCCAGCAAGATTCGAAATCAAATTTTCACGTTAATTAAAGTCTGTTTCAAACAGAACGTTATGGGAGAAATTATGTAAATATATACATAGGTACATATAATACAACTGTACAGGTCGAATATTTGTACAATGAAAAAAAAATGCTAAAATCCGAGTCAGGGGGATGTAAGAAGTGAAATAGAACTAATTTAGATTTTTTCAAATTTTTTTGTTTCTCTGTATGTCTGTTTGTATGGGCTAATCTCCGAAACGACTGGACCGATTTAAATGAAATTTTGTACGGTGGTAGCTTATAACCCTGGTCAACATATAGGATACTTTTGATCCCGAAAAATTACAGAGTTCCCGTGGGTTACTTAAAAAACTTTAATTACTTTAACAGCTGTATAAGGAATAATAAATACCACTCGGACGAAGTCGCGGGCATCAGCTAGTAGAAAAATAAACTTCATGATTCCAAATTTAAGATTCTTGAATAATCGGCAGACAAGCATACCTATATCCCCAAGCTAAGCAAGTTACGCTTGTGTTACGAATAATATACAACGGCCTACTACCCATGATATCACGCGTCGATGGTCAGTAGGGTTAACAAAAAAGGTTACATAAATAGTAGTTGCAATATTTTTTTTTATTGTATATACTTTACATAAGTATATACAATAATAGTAAGTAATACAATAATAGTAAGTAATCATCGGCAAACCTTTTGCGCTCGGCTCTTTGGAACCGATCCCAAACAGCCATAGTAAATAATAAAAGAAGCGAAAGGAACCATTACAAAACTGTCATATCGGCTTTTCTTCGGTAAGTGTTGTCGAATTCTGATAAAACATTAATTATACTTCAAATTCCGCTAGACATCCTTGGTAACCTTGAAAAATTACTGTTCGTGTGAAACTAAGTATTGTTATATCCGTATATTATGTTTAGTTATTTTTAGTGGATTTTAGACTTGCATCAACGTTAAAATAAAAATAAAATGTACAAATTCCTTTTGTTTACAATTCACTGACGTTGACTACAGATAAAATAGAATATTGCCGGAAGGCAAAAAATAGTTTATGTTCTAGACGTTATGGCCAGGCTTTAACGTTCTTTAAAAAATATTAATCCGTCTAATGCGTGTGAATTTTTAACAACCATAATAGTATACTTTGCATTGCTTCATAATCGTTTAGCATCAACCACAGTGACCTCTTAAGTAAGTGTCTCTGATGTGTACTTAGTGTACAATTGCAAAATTTTATGTTAAAACACAACCCAAAGAAGATATTTGACCTTGAAGGTAAGTGCTCGTTGTACCGCAACATAGGTGCTCTTAGGAAATTTGAAAGCTACATTCTATTCTATATTTACATTAAGGTGAAACTACTGGAATCTGTTCTGAACAAGGCATAGATAAAATTGGCAGAGTAAACAGTTTATTCTCGTTTCGATTTATATTAGTCGTATTTTTTTAATAGAACATATAGTATGGACTCTAAGTTCTGTACCTTTTTTTATATGTTGTTGGAGTCTGTGACATTTATTAGGTAATTAGTTGTGTTGAGGTGTCCCTTAGTTTACTTATTATATATTATTTTCTAACGTGTAGTGTTTCTGTTTCAGTAACGTGGTGTAGAGTGCTTATGCGGTGTGTTTCTTACAATTTATATACTTATTTCTATGATATATGCTTTTTTTCCCCGATTATGACATATACCTAATATTCTTAATATAAATATAAATCTAATTTTTGTTATTAGTCGTGTATTGAATGCGGCTAAATAAGTTTCACAATATTAAAATTTCCTACACATGGAATATCTATTGGACGATAATAGACATATTATGGTGATTGACGGACCGTTCATTTACCTGACTGTCGGTTATATTTTGACATAAGTTCCATGCATACAAATAATTTCAAAATTCAACCAATGGTAGGACAAGTGATTTAATAGTAAGATATAGGAATCGTACATTTAACCTTTACCGGTCTAGATCACTGGAACGCAAAGATCCGCGATCGATTCTTGGCATAGCAAATTTCGTTAGCGAACTTTCTGCTATTTACTACGGTCTAGCTATCTGGGATCGTCCCCAGATTGGTCCATGGTGTGTATATTGCTCGTAATACAAACGTAATGTGCTTAGATTGGGGATATACTATGTGTCCGTCCATTATTAAACGCCATAAATCCGTGAGCAATTTGTGATGTAGCATAACAAACTACAATAATACGATTTCTGCCCTAAGCCAAAACAACTTACATAGATAAATATAAAAATAATGTTTGTACTGGACTATGTTGATTTTTAAAGTGTTTTTAATTGCCATTTGCATGCCTGAAAGGGCAAAAACACGTGAAACCTAAAATAATATATTCTCATGTATTTTTTTACATTTACCATGCTTTTGAGCAAATGAATGATTTGTTTTGATTTGATTTGATATACCACGTATTACCAGTGCGCAGAAGGTTTGCCGATAGCCTCATGATGTCACGCGTTGATGATCAGTAAGTAGGGTTGACAAAAAAGGTTACGTAAATAGTTTTGCAAAAAATTTATTAATTTATATACTTTACATAAGTATATACCTATACATAACAGTCCTGGTAGCGTAATGGCTAGCGTACGTGTCCCATACTCAAAGGGCGCGGGTTCTATCCTGGCCGGAACGCATGCACCGCTTAGTCAATTAGTCTTAGCATTAGATCTAATGTGCATATTGTTACAATTACCACGTGCTGACAACGGTGAAGGAAAATATCGTGATGCAACCTGCACATCGAGATAACCGATGTGTCAAACCTGTCAAGCCGCCTTGGTCAAGCGTGGCGGGTATAGTGACCGTTCCCCCTATAATGGGAGGCCCGAGTCCAGCTATAGGACATTTATGGGCTGATATAATTATAAAAAAAACATAAGTATATACAATAATAGTAAGTAATACAATACAATAATATAGTAAGTAATCATCGGCAAACCTGCGCGAGGCTTATATAAGAATCAATCGTTTTACGTGCTGTGTGAATATAGTGAATACCTTCTAGCTAAACGTATTTTATTCTAGACCTTAGGTCCGTTCAACATCAGCCGAGATCATAAATCAAACACGAATCTACATTTTATCTGCATCGCCAGATTAGTTAGAATTTCCTTCAGATTAGGTTCCCAGTTAGAGATCGATTATAGTAATAAAGCCCTTATTGGTTTTTCGTATATAATAAATCATGGCACCTACACACTCTTCAACATTTTATTCCAACTCCTTCGCCACGCAGGCTGTCTTTCTTTGGAACTCTTTGCCCATTGACGTCAGAATAACAAATCCTTTACCATATTTAAAAATTTACTCAGAAAACATTGTTACGTTCTTGTTGTTGTCTTACGTAATAATGTATGTGCTAATTTACTTTAGACTGTAATTTGCTGTCCATATATGTCATTTATATATATATATATATATATATATATATATATATATATATATATATATATATATATATATATATATATATATATATATATTCCTGTTGTTCGTGCCTACCCCGCAAGGGAACTGGCGTGAAGTTATGTATGTATGTATATATATATATATATATATATATATACATATATTGTTGCATAGTAATTACAGATAATTTAAATATTTCCTTTGAGTCACGTTGCCTGGAAGAGATCGCTTTTAGCGAGAAGGCCGCCTTTTGTTTTACCAATTAACTATTGTCTTGTCGTGCTTTTTTGTAATTTTTGTTTTGGGGAACAATAATCACAATTTCTACTTAATAGATATAGCGGCAACCAGGCCCAGCACTTATAAACAAATGATCCTTGAATGTTTAAACAAGTAAACCACTATATCAAGTGTATCTAGCAATTAGCGTCCTCCTTGCGGTTAGTCACAGGCATTCGGTGTGATCTTGATTCTGGCTCTGCGTTCTGGTGGGGTCTCCCTTTCTTCTTCTTTTCTTATTCTTCTTCTTCTTTTTAGATATTGTATACCAAACTTTGTTTTTTCCCCCTTTCTTTTGCTTTTACTTACGGTAGCTAGTATAATTTCAATTACTCAATATGTGGCAAATGATGTTGGTGTTGTATTAAGTGAAACTACTTATGTATAAGATTCATAATACTAAATTCTGTACAATACTGTTTTTTTGTCCAAATCAATAAAAAAAAAAACGTAGATATTGTCTACATCTATCTAAAAATGTTTTTTTTATGTAACTTTTATTTTACATACATATACATAACTTCACGCCAGTTCCCTTGCGGGGTAGGCACGAACAACAGAGCGCCATTCAGGCTTATTCTTACACACCTCACTTGCTTCTTTGACATTCATAACTCTTGTCATGCACGCTCGTCTGTTCTTAAGGCTCCTGACATCACCTTCTGCTAGTACACGATCAATTTGATCTTGGAAGGTGTGTCGTGGCCTTCCACGACTTCTGCATCCATCCACTTTTGCAACTTTTATTTTAGTAAGCAATAATGTGTTATCTATCTAACTAATGTACAATACAAAGAAGCACATTAGTGGAGTTAAAGTGGGCTCTTTCGCAAAATCGTGTTACGATTCTACTCAATAACGAAATACTCAACTCTTTTTTTAACAACCCTCAATTACACATATGGAGATCAACCCTATGCTTAATATTTCACAATTTCCTTACACCGTTATTTAGCGATATATAAAATACACGTTTCACATTTCTATCTGTGCAGGAACGGAGACAGAATACAATTTCCTGCTGCCGGGCGGCCTGTCATAAACGGCGACAAAATAACCCACAGCCAGGTGGTTGAGCATTTCCCTGCTTGGATGGCTACCACCCCTGGTCTATAACATGCCGCAATAACAACCTTGAGTTGTGTTTCCGGTGTTAGTGGCCAGGTTCCAGTCTCCCTTGAGAGAGCAGCAGCGCATTTGTAGCACCTTTGGTGTTACTAATGTCCATAGGCGATGGTAACCGCTTTCCATCAAGTGAGCCGTCTGCCTGTCTGCTGAACTCCTGCAATAAAAAAAAGTGATGAGTGAAAAATATAAATAACCGGAATTTCTTTGCTCAAAGATTTTTTCATTAAAGATTTGACACGCTCGCTTGTAATGATCACTTTTTTAGATGCATTGCAAAAGCATTTGTTGTAATAGATAAGCAACAATCCTAAAACGTTCAGCCGTCCATCGTTGACTTGCAAACAACTTTCAACATAGTTGATTTGTGTATTTAGAAACGTTTGTCACTTAAGTTTTTCAAGTAACACAAACTTAAATTGACATTGATTAGGGGTTTATCTTCAGCCAATCGTTGTCCACGGTTGTAGGCCCCAGTAGTGTGGGGTGGAAATTCGGCTAGGGTATGCCGGTAGAAAATACGTACCGTATAATCCAAGCGTCGACTACACCGCTGTTGAAAAAATGTCTAACTCGCGATTATAGCATATTATGACACAGTAGCCGGTGCCCGATCGGGTTATGAGTTGCTATTTCATGCAATACGTATGGAAATCTGCCGGTCCTAATAAATAAATATATAATAATAATAATAATAGCTTAGCTTAGCTTCACACCTCATACAAAGTAAAGATCTAACTGAAACACATTCTATTTTGTATTGCGGAGCTGTAGCTGTGTGTCGCACAGTTGGAGTAAATTTCAGTGACAACCCACATCTTATTCGACACACATGCCAGAAACCAGCTTGGCAATACAGAATTGAACGCCGAATCAATACAGCTAGAACCTTAATAGCCAAGCTACTCTGCTTCCGGTCGGGAAATACTCGACCTAAAATTATGCGTTTCGTGACCCAAGCATTCGCTGGAACTAATATCGGACCTAATGACTATAAAGGAAGGGTCATGGAGCGCATAGACCTCCTAAAGCAGAAGATTTATGCATGGGCAAATCGAATCCGTAGATATAAAAAGCGTACAGAAAGATTTTACCTTAATCGCCGCTTCCAAAGGGACCAGAAGGGGGTTTATAGAGGTTGGGAACAACCTCAAGAGCAGGTTATTGACAGGCAGCTCCCAAATGCGGATGCTATTTCGGCTTTTTGGCGTGGGATTTGGTCGGTGCCTGTTAATCACACAGAAGGCGACTGGATGGGTGCTGTTGAACAAAGATGCGGACTGATACCAGAAATGGATTCTATAACCATTGAACCATATGATGTCGGTTATGCAATTCGTTCGGCCCATAATTGGAAAAGCCCTGGGCCGGACGGCTTGCATAACTTCTGGATCAAGTGGTTCAAAGTTTCGCATCCCTGTTTGGCTACACAGTTCCAGGACGCCTTAAATTCAGGAAATGTCCCAACCTTCATGACCACGGGTGTCACCCATCTGCTATACAAATCTGGTAGTACCACGGAACCCAAAAACTACAGACCAATAACTTGTCTTCCCACCATTTACAAGTTGCTTACATCCATTTTGAGATCAAAATTAATGAAACATTTAGTGGATAAAACTTTTGGCCAAAACTCAAAATGGATGTAGGCCTGGGTCCCGTGGTACTAAAGAACTCCTTCTCATAGATATGACCATTAATCACCAAGTCCGCCGAAATAAGAAAAACCTCTGCACCGCCTGGGTAGATTATAAAAAGGCATATGACTCAGTGCCGCATACGTGGCTAATGAGGGTACTGGAGCTATATAAAATTGATGTAACTCTACGTACCTTCCTTGGCGCATGTATGGGGCAATGGGTCACTAGACTCTGCATGCCCGGCGGTGGTAGCTTACCTATCTCGGACGGACTTATAAAGATAGAGCGAGGGATCTTCCAGGGTGATAGCCTGAGTCCATTGTGGTTTTGCCTGGCCTTGAATCCTTTAAGCTTTTTGCTGGAGGATTCAAGGCTAGGCTTTCATCTTCGTAGAGGGGGTGAAGCCACATCTCACCTGCTGTACATGGATGACCTCAAACTGTTCACATCGAAAAAACATGACCTACTAGAGCTGCTAAACCTAACTGAAACGTTTAGCAGCTCTATAGGAATGGAATTTGGTGTGGACAAGTGTGCGGTAATGTATGTGCAGCGGGGGAGAGTTGTAAATTCTAACGGATTGCAGCTCTCCGAGGGCGTGTGCTTCAAAACCCTTTCCGAAGATGAGACCTACAAATACCTTGGTATATCACAGTCACTGGGTATAGTTGACGAGGATGTGAAACAGCTGATAAAAGAACGATTCTTTAGCCGCCTGAGGAAGGTACTAAATTGCCTTCTCTCAGGTGGTAACAAGATTCGTGCTTTTAACAGCTGGGTTATGCCCTCGTTAACTTACTCCTTTGGAATACTAAGGTGGACTCAAACAGAGCTAGACGCACTGGACCGGAGGGTCCGTTGTATGCTGACAACATATCGGATGCACCATCCACGATCTTCGGTAATGAGATTGTACATCCCACGGAAGTGTGGTGGCCGGGGATTATTAAATGCTAAAGACTTACACAACCGTGAGGTGTACAATCTCCGAGAATATTTCCTAAAAACCATCCAAAGTATACATCGAGATATGTTGTCGGTAGATAAAGGATTCACCCCGCTCTCGCTTGCAAAACAGAACTGGCTCAGGCCTCCGGTATTGAGTACCTCCGAGCGAATGGACGTATGGAAGAGCAAGGAGCTGCACGGAAGGTTTCATCGAGCACTATAGGGGCCCGATATAGACCTTCTGGCGTCGGTGAACTGGCTACGTTTCGGTGACCTGTTTGGGGAAACCGAAGGGTTTGTTTGTGCAATTATGGACGAGGTTATCAAGACGAACAACTACAGGAAGTATATCCTGAAGGACGGCACGCTCGACGTATGCCGTGCATGCCACCGCCCGGGCGAATCCATCAGGCATATTATTTCCTGTTGTTCTCGTCTTGCTAACTCCGAGTACTTGCACAGGCACAACCTAGTAGCCAGAATCATCCACCAGCAACTTGCTCTTCGATACGGTCTGATAGCGACTGAGGTACCTTATTATAAATATACCCCTGAGCCAGTTCTCGAAAATGGTCATATCACGCTCTACTGGGATCGATCTATTATTACAGACAGGACTATTGTTGCCAATAAGCCTGACATTGCGATATAGATCGATCTGCGAGACGTACGTTGCTCGTTGATATAAGTATTCCACATGACTGTAATCTCGTAAATGCTGAAACTGATAAATTAACGAAATACCTAGACCTCGCGCACGAGATTACTGACATGTGGCATATGGAGTCAACGATCATCGTACCGATAGTGGTGTCCGTTAACGGTTTAGTAGCAAAGAGCCTCGACCGACATCTAGAGAGGCTTTCGCTCGGTAAATGGGTGAAGGGCCAGATGCAGAAGGCGGTTCTCCTGAGCACGGCACGCATTGTGAGGAAGTTCCTGTCTCTGGAGCCTTAACCACCGGTAGCTTGGACCCTAGGCCCCGCTGTCGACGGACGTCATCTTTTTATATTTTTTTAATATGTGTTTATTTTTTATATATATATGTATTAAAAAAACATAAAAAAGAATATTAATAAATATATGTGAAATAATAATAATGCAGGGAGTGGCGAGTCACCGTCTGCCCATTTTTCCATGTCTCCCGAACATTGCGACGGGCAGACGCCACAGTCCCCATATTCCCAGACCCCTTGTACCACTAGCAGTTCACCCCAATAGTACTTTTTGTTCTCATTTCCCACAATAGTCCTACACTGGCCGGGGCTTGTC
This sequence comes from Dendrolimus kikuchii, assembly GCA_019925095.2. Lineage (NCBI taxonomy): Eukaryota > Metazoa > Arthropoda > Insecta > Lepidoptera > Lasiocampidae > Dendrolimus > Dendrolimus kikuchii. Next base: position 5,362,185 of record CM034400.1, read on the forward strand.
CTTGGGTGCATCACTATATTTTGTAGACAGGGATAATCGCCGGTCAGTGGCACGCCACACTTGCATTAAATTTATCACGGGACCTCTACGTGTTGGCCTTCCCATGGCCCCGCGCAAGCCTTCCAAATGTCCGGGCCATTTTTATGACCCGTGGTCTCAAAAGACATACAAACATAATAATAAAAAGTAAGCACCAATAAATTCATGGTGCTTTCGACGTTTTGGTCGCTAGTCGCCAGTTTCTTAAAGGTAGGGTATGGGGAATTGAGTTGTATGAAGTCGACGCCACTGGTAAACCCTCCGATCAGTAAAAAATGACATTGAAACTCGTTCTTCTTTAAATCTGGCCATTTTAAATCATTCCCATATAAATTCCCGCGGGATTAAGTAGCGCAGAGTTTAAGTCTAAAAGTTTGCTGTCGATCAGCGAAAACTACATCGAAATCGGCCCAGTGGTTTTTACATGAATCCTAAACAAACAGACAAGAAATCGTTTATATAGTCTATTCCAGTTGTTTTTAATAGCTTCAATGTACAGACACGGCATGTTTAGAATTTATAATATTATAGATATCGTAATCAAATATGGACTTGTACGTCTAGCCTGAAACAAATTTTTTACTTCTATTAAATTTGGTACTATACTATACAAGAAACCATAGTGCCTCAATAGCTAAGAAACCTGTTAGAAGATAGAGATTATATTACACTGTTCTGGTAATAATATTTGAAAGAAGAAAAAGAAGAAAGAAAAAGTATCATTCACTTAAAAAAGACGACGCTATACCTAAACAGGAAAAAAATAGAAATTAAAAAACACATAATATATTCACAATAAATTTTACACAAAAACAAAAAAAAATAACTTAATTCATATTAATGCATGCGAAATAAAATCTGACGATGAAGAAAATCATTTTGCAGGACCTGTATATCGAAAATATGAATGTGTGAAACCAGCTAATCCACGTTGGATAAACGTGACGAGTATACCCTCAATTAACCCTGCAATAGAAAATCTGAAACTTAAGTCATATTTTAGTGGTAAAATATTTCTATATTATCTTTGAAAAGTTATTTAATATTATGATTACCTTTTAATAGCACATCTTGAAGATTATATTTAAATTTTAATGAACACTTAATTATACCTCATCCGACTTGATTTCGACCTTAGAACACCTAACACAAATTTGCACATTAATTCCTGTATGATTAAGTTTAAAATTGCAAAACAGCTCTCACAAGTACATTCACGTAATAAACCATGACATGTATTAAACATTCTCATTGAATAACCATCCTTGTACTATGATCGAAAAGCTAACGAGCACAACTCCGTAAAGCATACATTAACGTTTTTATTTATGTTCCATATAATCATCGCGGAACTGCACAAGCAGTGGATGTTGATTTAATCAATTTTCCGTAGTGTGTAAGAACATTCTCACCTGTTCAACTCCTTTCACTTTCAAAGATAACTCGGCACGTACACGTCGATGTAAGAATACTTGTTTATTTGCGTGATTGTCTTTTTGGTTATATTTTTGCACGTAGAATAATAATTTCCTGTTGTTTTAAAGTAGACCTTCAAAGCCTATAACAGTAATGAATAACTTTATTCATAATGATTTATGTAAATGTGAAAGTGGCTTTGTTTCGATATATACGTTAGGATGTTGGACATATTTTTAAAATGGGCAGTCAAAACACACATCGTATTCCAAAACCAAGAAAGTAAATATTGTATATACATACATACTTTCACGCCAGTTCCCTTGCGGGGTAGGCACGAACAACAGAGCGCCATTCAGGCTTATTCTTACACACCTCACTTGCTTCTTTGACATTCATAACTCTTGTCAAGCACGCTCGTCTGTTCTTAAGGCTCCTGACATCACCTTCTGCTAGTACACGATCAATTTGATCATGGAAGGTGTGTCGTGGCCTTCCACGACTTCTGCATTCTTTCATCATGCATTTTTTCCACATGCCCGAACCATCGGAGCATTCCTTTCCTTACCTTCACCCCGACATTCTCTTTCAGACCAACTCTCTTTCTTACTTCGGTATTACGAACGCGGTCCGCGAGCGAGGTGAATTTTGTAATATGGGTAATATACAGCGGATCACTCTAGGGCTAATTTTCAACACCGAGAATAAACTATATAAACTTCATTTTCGACATGTATAGAAAACAGTTACTGTCCTAGTTTTGTTTATACCTATAGTGTGTATAGTATTAGAATAGGTAAAATACGATGTGACATATATACTATGTACAGCGATCAAAGGACTCTCGAGGCCGATTTTGACGAGAACTAAAATGGCATCATTAGATTTTTGAAAAATCAATTGCCCTCGTCAAATATCGATTGGGTGATTTTGAAAAAATAATCACAGCCTGTATTACCAAATGATAGTGTAGCTTGTAAGGATCGATTGCTGTGAAGGAATGTTAAACGGCAAACCAAGGAAAGGAGTTGTTATTGAACAAAACATCCGTGCAGGAACGGAGAAAGAATACAATTTCCTGCGGCCGGGCCGCCTGTCGTAAGAGGCGACTTAACAACCCACAGCCAGGTGGTAGGGCATTTGCCCGACTGGATGGCTACCACCCCTGGTCTAAAGTATGTCGCCATAACAACCTTCGAGTTGTGTTCCGGCATTAGTGACCAGGTTCCAGTTTCTCTTAAGAGAGCAGCAGCGCATTTGTAGCACCTTTGGTGTTGCAAATGTCCATAGGCGATGGTAACCGCTTTCCATCACGTGGGCCGTCTGCCTGTCTGCTGAACTCCTGCAATAAAAAAAAGCGACGATTACGATACTAGCAAGACGTGTGTAGTACATTCGATGAGCGATATAGTGACGGACTTTGCACGTGTTATAGAATCGTGCGGTGTAAACTGGTTGTATCCAGTTATAATTGTACCTGTTTTATACGTGTTTGTACAGTTCTAATAAAATCTGTAGTAATTCCTGTAGTAAGTGGGCCATTTGCCTGTCTGCTGATCTCCGGCAATAAAAAAAATAAAAAAGTTCTATATATATATATATATATATGTATATATGTGTATATATATATAGTCCTCCTTGACGTATCCGTCTACGGCACGCCTTATCAAGTCCGGCTGTGTGAGCGCAGGTGACAAGCGAAACAAAATTTACTTCTACAAAGCCTTATGCAAGGAGCGCAATATAGCCGTCCTGATAAGGCGTTGCTCATCTGAGTGTTCTACGCACTGTGTTTCTAACGCAGCAACAGGTTCATCTATAGAACTATACCACTCTCTTCTTTGCAGTGCACGATCTTCCCAACTGTCACATCACATGCAGGTTTGTAACATACATACAGACAGGACGAAATTATACAATTTCCATTTTTGTCATTCCAATACAAAACTCTTAACGCCATACAAAAAGGCGATTTAGTACCTAGAGCAAAACATAAATAACACGTGCAATACACTCAATGTAATTTCCGGACACTCGGATAGAAATATCACAAAACAACAATGTTCCGAGGCAAGTAAGTCGTCCTGTCCATTATTATGATTATGTAGGAAGCGACATAACGTTACGTGTTCTCGGCACCATTGTGAAGCATTTTCACAACTTTCATTGTCGCCTTTGTTACCTTTCAACCGTGTTAGTGAACCTTACACGGTTTTATGGAGGTTCTTATTGTGAAAATCTTTATTTATTTTTATTATGAAGTTACTAGGGCATTGTATCCCTTACCTTTTTTTGTCAGTTCTCTTGAGGTTTCTACCCAATTTGTCAAATCTTATAATGAAAATGTATGTCAGTAAAATAAGGATCACAAATCATTGCTTACAAAAAAAAATGGATTATTATATAACTACGAGGCCAAGAGTTTTTGCCTTTGTCTGAACCTAAGCATTTGTACACTCCGATAGGATAAAACATGTTAGATAGATAGATAGAAGATAGAAAATACTTTATTGTTCACCACATACACATAAAGTAAATCATTTACAATAATTTCGTGTCAAAGGGCGGCCTTATCGCTTTAGAGCGATCTCTTCCAGATAATCCGGGCTGTAGATTGTGTGTAAGGAATCGAAAGTACATGACGGTGGTGTGCAAATCAAATACATGTAATTAATAGGATACATAGATATTACACAATACATATAATTAAGAAAAATAAAAATAAAATAGACAATGACACATATTAATATTATATATATCCAAATATATACATTATTAATATGTGTATAGCAGCAACAATAGCTAAATAATATTAATAATAACAATAACACAATATATCAATATTATATATATTAATTTAATATATACAATATTAATAAATATTGTTACGAGTGTGAGACTCGAATTAAAATGCCGTTGGAGTTATTATAGAGTTTATTAGAACTATACAAACATGTATAACACAGGTATAAATATAACTGAACACAACCAGTCCAAACGTAATGCACAATTCAACAACACGCGCAAAGTCCGACACTAAATAGATAACCAAATGTACACACGTCTTGCTTCGCTTGTGATTATCGCTTGACTGCCTCATCTCTCAATTGGTGCATTGCTTTATACTGTACAAAAGTAATATGTCTGCTCGGCCGCGTGACTGACTTTCCTAGAATCACACCTGGCTAATGACTACCACAATTAGATTACAATACACAATGGGCTGTTTTCTAATCACAAATTTTAAACACAAAGTAAATAAAAGAAGTCCAAATGCCGAAAAGGCAATAAAATGTCTACCGGTATGCAGGTGTGAATTTGTCTTTTGTCGGCGTTCAGGTCGTAACAATATATTAACAAATTAAAATACATACAATTTGAAATGAAATATTAATTAAAGTGAGAGATAATATTCTGTTACCAATTTTCATGTTGTACTTATTCACCTTAATGTGTCACAGTGTTTTATACAAATAAATATGTTTGTATTTGAACTTATCTTAGTGATTAACGCATACCGTCCCAAATTAAAATAAGGCGAGTTCGAATACTGGCCGGAAAAGTTTGCACCGCTTAGAAATTTTCTGACCTAATGCGCTAATTGTTACAATCACCACGTCCTAACGTCAAACCTGCCAAGCCACAAGCGTGGCGGGTATGCCATCCTTTCCCTAAGACATCACAGTGACCCGATCCCAGAGGGACGTTTGTGGGCTCTTAGTTTTTTAACTGCCAGGTGGTAGGGCATTTGCCCGACTGGATGGCTACCACCCCTAGTTTAAAGTATGTCGCCAAAACAACTATGAGTTGTGTTCCAGCATTAGTGATCAGGTTCCAGTCTCCCTTAAGAGAGCAGCAGCACATTTGTAGCACCTTTGGTGTTGCAAATGTCTATAGGCGATGGTAACCGCTTAACATCAAGTGGGCCGTCTGCCTGTCTGCTGATCTCCTGCAATAAAAAAAAACTTACAATCCCCATTACAGTTCCAGCCGGCCAAAGAGTCTGATGTCCCTTCCTGTATCTTACCGATCGTTGATTTACTTTACTATCGCTTCAAAGACATAAGCTCCATATAAGTATTGGCAACCTAAATTCATGGCAGCTATTATATATTTATAGGATACTAGTGGTCGCCCAGTGGTCGAAATTCGACCATAATTAATTTAAATTATAATTTTGAACATTATTAAGGTTCTGTTGTCAAAGCCTATTTATTACACTTCTATAATCACACATTTCGCCAAGACTACACTGTTAATTTGACTTTAACAATAAACAAAAGAGTATAAATGCGTGTATGTGTCAAATACATGGTAGTGTGTGTAATGTTTTTTTTATTGATATAATGTATTTTTATGCATAATTAAAAAAATATATAAACATTCTGCACTCCTTGTCTTATAAACTATAAGTGTGCGAAATTTCATACTCCTCCGTCCGCGCAATTTTCGTAAAAAGGGGTACAAAGTTTTTGCTTCACGTATTAATATAATAATAGTATATTATGAAGCTACAGTTATAGTAATTACTCGTATAATAATGCCATAATTTAATTTTGTTAGGTATCACGAAACAATAGCTATTTTAAGGCAGATGTTTATTGATCTGCTGCAGTGGATAACAAGGTTAATTAGTGAATACGAATACGTTATATAATCTTGGTTATATATCTTATGCTATTAAATGACTGAATAAGAAAGATTATTCTTTCTTTTTTTTATTCTTTTTTTATTGCAGGAGTTCATCAGACAGGCAGACGGCCCACTGGATGGAAAGCGGTTACCATCGCCTATAGTCATTTGCAACACCAAAGGTGCTACAAATGCGCTGCTGCTCTCTTAAGTGAGTCTGGAACCTGGTCACTAATGCCGGAACACAACTCAAAGTTGTTATGGCGGCATGCTCTAGACCAGGGGTGGTAGCCATCCAGTTGGGCAAATGCCTTACCACCTGGCTGTGGGTTGTTTAGTCGCCTCTTACGACAGGCCGCCCGGCCGCAGGAAATTGTATTCTTTCTCCGTTCCTGCACGGATGCTTTCTGTAGTTTATGTGGCTACGATATATGTGTTTCTCGATTTATTATGCGAAGTTTGGATGACGCTTATACATGTGAATGAATAGTAAAATATAGAATATAAAATTTAATTTGATTACATTAAACTACATTAAATTACAGCACATAATATTTACAGCTTCATAGTTACAGTAATTCATTTTGAATGGACCGGTAAATTTGACAAATACCCCTTTGATATGAAAATATGCCTATGTTCGTACTGCGGAATCAACTTTTATGATATCATAGATATTTAACAAGCGAATTTCGACTGTATTCATATGTCGATAAAGACGTTTTCCTATTGAAATTTTACGTAAAGTTATGACAGGTATCACCTCTAATATTTTCTTTTTATTGCATCCGTTTGTCAGTTCATTTTGACGCTGGCATGTAATGCGCGGAGGAGTTTTTATGCCTTTATTTTTATTTAACAATAAACTGAAGCGGTGTTAGTGCTGAAGTATGCATAAAATTATTGAGTTTCCTCTCTCTGTTTGACTGGCATATTTATTTTTCGAAACCATCATAAAAATGTATATGAAGTTATAACTTAAAGCGTTGTATATTAACTTCACTAATAGACTGGTTCAAAATCAAATAACTGAGATATGTTTTATCATTGGAGAAATGTAGTAAGAATCCTTGATAACTAAAAATGAGTCTCTGCAGGTTAAAATCTAAAGTAGAGTAAGGTTAATACACAATATATTAAATAAATAATATCAGCCCATAAATGTCCCACTGCTGGGCTCGAGCCTCCCACTATAGGGGGAAACCGACAGTATACCCGCCACGCTTGTCCAAGGCGGCTTGGCAGATTTGACACATCGGTTATCTCGATGTGCAGGTTGCATCACGATGTTTTCCTTCACCGTTGTTAGCACGTGGTAATTGTAATAATATGCACATTAGATCAGAAAACTGACTAAGTGGTGAATGCGTTCCGGCCAGGATCGAACCCGCGCCCTCTGAGTTTGGGACGCGTGCGTTAACCATTACGCTACCACGATTTACACAATATATTGTATCATATCAATAGTCTAATACACAAATAAAATATACTAGGATATGCCCGCGACTTCGTCTACACTTGATTTGAAATTCTCGCGCTATTTCCGGGACACAAGGTACCGCAGCATTTAAAAAAGAATGTAAGTATCGTTTTAGTGAAAACTGTGTCGGAATAAACTAATTTTTATCCACCCGAACAACTACAAACCAATAACCGACAACTATAATAATATCACACAATTTATTACATAAAATTTGATATCGAGCAGTGAAAAATCACATTGGAATTCGAATTTTTTTAATCTAGCCACTTTAAATCATTCCCAGAAAAAATCCCGCGGGATCCCCAGGATAAAAAGTAGAGCAGATTTTAAGTGAGTTTTCTGTTGATCAGCGAAAACCGTATCAAAATCAGCTTAATAGTTTTTACGTGAAGACCGAACAAACAGACAAGAAATAAAAAAAATGCATCGTATTCTCTATAGTTTATATAGTCTATTCCAGTTGCTTCTATTTTAAATATATTCAATATACAGACATAGCATTTTTAGAATTTTATACATACATACATAACTTCACGCCAGTTCCCTTGCGAGGTAGGCACGAACAACAGAGCGCCATATAGGTTTATTCTTACACACCTCACTTGCTTCTTTGACATTCATAACTCTTGTCATGCACGGTCGTCTGTTCTAAAGGCTCCTGTACACGATCGATTTGATCAAGGAAGGTGTGTTGTGGCCTTCCACGACTTCTGCATCCATCCACTTTTGCATTGTATATCTGTTTAGTCATTCTTTCATCAAGCATTCTTTCCACATGCTCTAACCACCGGAGCATTCCTTTCCTTACCTTTAATAATTTTATAATATTATATAATATATTCTAACTAAATATGGACTTGTACGTCTAGTCTGAAACAAATGTTTTACTTCTATTAAACTTGGTACTACAAGAAACAATAGTGCTTCAATAGCTAAGAAACCTATCTGACAAATGACGTAGGCTTTAATCCTCACAGTGATTATATTACACTGTTGTCTAACTTGAGTCCGCTACCGGCCCCAAAGAGATCCGTCTCCTTGGCAGATCCCAGACACCCTGACCTTAGTCAATAGGAGAGTTCATTTTACGAAATATCGAACCCGCGACCTTCGCATTCCAGTAAGCAAGGCCGGAAAAGGCTTAGCCAACTCAACCACAGAAGCCGTTTATGGTTGAGTGAGCTAGCTATCTGTGGCGCCTCACAGGGAATTATTTTCTTAATTTTTCAATTATTTAAAACATATTTTTAGACCAAAACAAATATAAGTTGTGTTCCCGCATTTGTGGCCAGGTCCCAGTCTCCCTTTAGAGATCGGCAGCAAATTGTTAGCAGCTTTGGTGTTACAAATATCCATAGGCGACAGTAACCGCTTTCCACCAGTCTGCCGTCTGCCTTTCTGCTGAATTGACGCAATAAAAAACATTAACAAAACATTGATTATCATTATTGTTACTATAAATTTGAAAAAATATCAAAAAACTAATAACCTTGTGACGTTATTTAATTTGTATTAATGGTCTCACAAAATTGATGCCGAAGAACGCACAAAGCAGAATAGAAAACCTAGGAAAGCAGACCCCGAGCCAGGCCCCAAAGTGGATGCTCCGAACACAATTGGGATTTAACGCTAGAATACTGATGATAATGACATTAATAGTATTAATGTTATTGAAGACCACGGTCTCTAAAAATTGACCGGACTGTTGTAGGGCTTGCGTGGAGCCATGGAAAGTCCAACATGTAGAGGACCCAATGACAAATTTAATGTTAAGGTAGCGTGACACTGACCGGTGATTAAAATGCACCCAAGGACAAGCGCCGGTAGTATAGGGCTATTTTAGAAAATGAGAACAAAAGCTACTGAGCTATCGGGATGAACTACTAATGGAACTAGGGATCTGGGAGTATGACGTCTGCCCGTGGCAATGCTTCAAGAAACATGGATAAAACGGGCAGACATTCCATGCCATTCCCTATATGGGGTCCAAAATATACCGTATAAGAACGGCAAGGAACAACATGTATGTGAATGACTAAGGGGTGTCAGGTCCACTGATGTTACTTCCGACTTAATGTCCTTATTATATTATTCCTTGGCACAGTAATAAAACTGTAAAATCTTACATCGACAAATATTAATAGCTCAAACATCATTGCAAAGAGTAACCAAACAGTTTATGGAGTGACCCAACCACAACAGTTAAACGCCATCATAAGTTAAAGAAGATAAAATTCAATTTTTGACGGTCAAAGCAAATAATAGCCGCAAAAAACCAAACAGCCCAAAAACCCACATCACTTTTATGCGGACACAAGCCAAATCCGTTTTACCTCGAAATACTACAGGCTATTACTTAACGAAGATCCAAATTACATAACGATCTGATCGGTCACTGGTTGTGTAATAAAGCTACCGGACCATAATGTCCATGAATCATTGGTTTATGGGTTTCTTTAACGTACCATGCAAACATTTTAGTCAGCGGTTCTGTTTATAGATTTAATTCTAATCCACAATAATACTCAGGACCAGTTCCTTCGAGTACATCTTACTATGATTCGCTTGCCTAACTACTTGTTAAAATTTTACATGAACTCAATGCATCGTAACCTTGAGCCAATCGATGTCTACTGCTGGACGTAGACCTCCCTATGTCGCCACATATTCTGGTTTCCCAGGCCTTCTTCATTCACTCCTGCCGGTGATGTTAGACAGGGTATCAGGTCAGGGAGCGTCTTACGCTATTTAATATGCTTCATCGATCGTCGCTCCTGCAACAGACATGACCAGCGCACTTCAACACTAACTTTACGAGCTATATACCTTGATACCTAGATATCTTGGTTCTGTTACGGATATTCTCATTTCTGATGCTATCTATAACGGAAACGCCTAACGTAACATGCTCTACAGACCACTGGGCGCGTTTAAATTTACGGACAACTACCACCGTCAGTTTCTACGTCTCGGTATCTTATTACATAATGGGTAGGATGTAGGATATAGGATGAACTTCATACAAGTTATGTATTTTATTACCAATGGCTAGATAAAACAATGAATAGTAACTATGTAGAGCAATGAGCCATATTTATTTTATTTTATTTGGGGGGGGGGGGGCTAATAGCTATTGTTACGAGTGCGGGACTCGAATTAAAATGCCGTTGGAATTACTATAGAATTTATTAGAACTATGCAAACACGTATAGCACAGGTACAAATATAACTCGACGCAACCAGTACAAACTGCACAATTCAATAACACGCGCAAAGTCCGTCACTATATAGCTTATCGAATGTCTTGCTCGTATCGTAATCCTCGCTTGATTCCTCACAAAGTTCGGGCATCGTTTTATACTAAACTGTACAATACAACAATAGACCACGTGTACTACAGTTTCCGAGAAACCGTAATCCGCACACCTGCGGCCATAAACAAGTACAATAACAATAGGCTATTGTTTAATTGTAAATTTTAAACACAAAGTAAACAAAAGAAGTCCAAATACCGGAAAGGTAATAAACCGGGTGTGCATTCACTTTCTCGGCATGTAACACTATAATAATATTAACTAGAAAACAAACTAGGTCAAGAGAAGCTATTAATAAGCCTCCACAAATGGCAGTAAAAATAGTATTGAGAAAAGTGAAAATTACACAAAGGAAAAATAAAAGAAAATTACAAATATATGAGGTACTTATACAGATAAGTGCAAAACTAAGTTTTAACGGTTTTAAGCGCGGTAATTTTATTTGATTTTGGTTTTTCCGACGTTTCGGCCACTTTTCAGTGGCCGTGATCACGGAAGACAAAGATGTCAAGTGTCAACGAGTATTGGTAAAGTTTTATTTAGCCTACCGCCAACTTGTTAATTTTAATTATTTAATTTTATTTTTAATTTTGTTTTTGTTTTGCTGGGTTTGGGTCTTAATAGTTTTGATAATTGGATCCCAAACAGGTGGTACTTGCAAAAACCAGCTGCCAGACCTCAAGACACTGTGAGCTCTTTCTGCGTACAACGGAACACAAACCAACTTGACTGATAATTACTTTTATTTTTCCTTCCGCCCATTTTAATATTATATAAGATTATTAGAGCTAGGCATGTTTGCTGAAGAGTTTCTTGCGCCGCTTCTTCTCTTCAAGCCATAACATGTTGCGAAGCGGTAGTAAATTAGATTAGGCTCCCATAGAGTAAATAATAACCATAAACAAAATTAAAAATAAAATTAAATAATTAAAATTAATAAGTTGGCGGTAGGCTAAATATAACTTTAACAATACTCGTTGACACTTGACATCTTTGTCTTCCGTGATCACGGCCACTGAAACGTGGCCGAAACGTCGGAAAAACCAAAATCAAATAAAATTACCGCGCTTAAAACCGTTAAAACGTAGTTTTATTATGTATACAAGTCGCGAAAACTTAAGAAAATATTACAGATAAGTGCAAGTTTAAATAGAACTTCATCAACTTTGTGTTTAACAATGCTACACTATTAATTAGTAAATAAGTCTATGTCTTACAACTTACTTATTAAATTCATTTGCTGTTTCGTTATGGAACGTACGAGTATCACGTCGGTAAAATGTGCACCTCATAAGGTGTGTGTAATAATTTTCTAGGGCGAACATTAGTAAGGGGAACATACAAATGTAGTTAATACTCGGGCCTTGGTCTGTACTTTCTTTAATCATAGACAGTCTTTGATCTGCTCGAAAAAAAATCTCAGTGACAGTGCTTAATGTTGTTGATCTTGTCTTAGCCCTTGGTTTGTTTACTGGAAAGTACGCAAGTCTCAATGATAGTTTATATTGACTTACAAACGAACAAGGGGAGTAGGGAGCGAGCCAGAAAATATATCACAAAACTTTGCTAATTTTCTATAGTTTTACTGTCGATGGTTTATTAGTCAACCCGAGCTATTTATTCTATTTAGATAGAATTATTTTCATTGTATGTATCTTCAGGAATAAAGAATGAAAATCATCAAAATAATCTTTATAATTTATTGCATAGTTTAATTTATTTATAATTTAGTTTATTTTTAAATATGTAAAATTAAATATTTTGTCTCTTATAATATGATTAATGCAGAATCATAATATGAATCAGATGTTGTATAGACATATTAGTACCTAAACAGTAGTCAGTTGTGAAGCTTGCCACCAGCCCTATCATGAGGACCACGACCGCTCTGCCAAGAGTGTGACGACGGAGAAGAAACAGTAGTCAATATTTGGCTTAGAGTTTTGTGTCATGTTTACACTTATAACATTCGTAAAATATTGTTACAACTCTGGTACCGACAAAAACAAAATCCACCTGCATATCTGAAAGAAAGCACATTTATTACCCGTCGGCATTTGAACTAATATCATTTGAATTCTTTTATGGTCGTCTTCCTTTGTTTACTTTGTGTTTAAAATTTGTCATTAGGAAACAGCCCATTGTTGTATTGTAATCTTTTATGGCATTCGTTAGCCAGGTGCGTCAAATTAAGTCGACTTAGATACGGGGTCATTGCAATTGCACGGAATAAAACGATGACCTGATGGAGGGGGGAGTCAGTCGAGCGATAACCACGAGCGAAGCAAAACGTGTGTACTATAATCGGGAATCTAATAAGTGACGGACTTTGCGCGTTTTATTGAATTACGACCTTCTTCTTCTGCATTACGTTTTGACTTGTTGCGTTCGGTTATATTTGTATCTGTCTTATACGTGTTTGTATAGTTCTAATAAACTCTATAGTAATTTTAACGGCATTTTAATTCGAGTCTCGCGGCTCGTAACAATATGGTTCTACAAATATGACAATTTTAAAGCCGTTGAACTTCATTGCGTTGCATCACGTGTCTGAAATGGATGGAATGATCGGTTAAATTTTGGATTCAAAATAGAGATATTATATTTCAATGACGAAACTCTCATCTTTATAATAAAGTCAGAAATCGTAACACTGTTGCGCCTTAAGTGTAATTATTGTATTATGATAAATAAGGAGCTGGCGACATAATGATATATCATTCTTTTCTCCTTTTTTGATGTTGTATACAAATAATTCTTTAGTCGAAATCATTCAAGAATTTTAAAGAAACTTATTAAAATTCAGTTATTAGATAAATGATTGATTGAATTGAATAATGGAGTTCTGCGCTCACCTTTGGGATGTCTCAGCCAAATAATCAATTTGAAGCACTAGAGTTCATTGAGCGGAGAGTCAGGAGTCTGGTTGGCAACGACCAACTTTTCAACGACAAAATTTAAAGTCTCGAACATCGACGCAGGGTTGCCAGTTTATCGGTTTTCTATTTGATACCCTTTGGAGAGTGTCCAGCTGAGCTCTTCGATCTGATCCCGCCGTCTCCTTGCTGTAGTCGGACAACCAGGTATTCCACGTATAAGAACGAAGTGCTTTGCGTCTACCTTCATTATAGTTAATAGATTTTTGAGTTGGTAGAGCCATGCTAAAATTATTATCTTGATTTTTGCTTGCTCTTCTTTTCTTGATTCTGAATTGTTCTTAAGGCCGTCCCGATTGGACTCACACTCATTGTATATCCCCAAATTAAGCAAGTTACGCTCGTGTTATGAGTAATTATACAACAGATCGCGCTGCAGCTGATCCTAGACACCCAGACTATAGTTAATAACGATAAAGTTTGTTTCCGAAATTTGCCATACCAGCGAGTTCGGACGGCTAAGAAATAGCCCGCTCAACCACAGCGGTCGTTCATGATACCACGCTCTTACAGAACATCGGCGTGAAACGCTTAACCTTGAGCTAATCGGGTTTCTAATTAAGAGTGACAGTTCTGGGGGCTCAGTTTCCCCTTATCTCATCCTCTCTATTGCATCCCTTATATCTCATCATTCCTATACCATGGCTTGTATCCCATCCTAGAAACTGACAATTTGGTATTGCCCCCGGTGTAGCAAATGTTTATAGCGACGGCATCGGAAGGTCCAGATTCGATTCCTGGTATGGTAAATTTTGGAAACGAAATCTCTCCGTTATTTACTATGGTCTGGGTGTCTGGGATCGGCTCAAGAGTAGTCCGTTGTACATTACCCGTAACACCCGTGACTTGCTTAATTTGGGGATATACAATATTAATGTGTGTTTCTATGCCGATTATTATTATTATTACCAATTACATCGGCCTCGATGCGCTGAATCCGAATCTGGGGTCGGTTTAGTCCAAACACCTTCAAAATTTTTACGGTGTATGGACCAAACTGACCCCAGAATCGGATTTAGTACATCGGAATGCATAAGCATAAATGGGTCTGTAATTTTCTATGAGCAAAGTCGTCTGTCTGTTTGCCGACTTCAGGCAATAAAGAAATAGGATCAGAAGCTTTCAGAGCTACGTTTCTTACTTGGTAATAGTCAAACTCTGTAGTCTTCTTCTAGGACATGATATAAATATTGCTACTGGATGTGCTTATATTTAATTTTCCATTTAAAGGCTCAAGCTAATTGGGTTCATATTACAGAAACTCAATTGCCACAGCCATTTATGATTGGTATAAACTCAACAGCGACCCTCGAACTGGCTGAGTAATGGTTTATTATCTAAAAGTTTTATTGGTTATCGATTTTGCAGTTATTATTTTCGTTAACTGCCAGTTTGCCGTTATTTGCCATAATGCTGATATTTAATGGATCAATAAGTTTATCCGTGCAGGAAGGTAGAAAGAATACAATTTCCTGCGGCCAGGCGGCCTGTCGTAAGAGGCGACAAAACAACCCACAACTACGTGGTAGGACATTTGCCTGTCTGAATAGCTACCACCCCTGGTCTAGAGTATACCGCCATAACAACCTTGAGTTGTACTCCGGAATTAGTGGCCAGGTACCAGTAGCCCATTCAAGCGCGGCAGCACATTGTTTCACTTTTGCTGTTACAAATGTCCATTGGCGATGGTAACCGCTTTCCATGAGGTGACTGATACAAAAAATATATTGAAACAATTTGGTTGAAAGGCATAGAACTGAAAGGACACGACGATGTTCAATGACATTGAATGATCACTTAATATCGCTTAATATCTAGCTACAAATTTGAGGGTGAACTTAAATATCTTGCTCCATGAAAAAGAAAACTGTTTCAAAGTCGAGCTGTTTTGGAAAGTATCCTTAACAAATATTCAGACAGATTGATAAATAAAAATTATACTTAAAACCTATTATTTATGATTTTATCACATAATCCAAAAACACAAAACACAGACAGACTTCAATTTCATCTATTGGTATAGATAAAATCATTTATAGATAGGATTGCTATACATCCCAAACTTACCATACAAACCTTTGTTTAAGGCATTATTTTTTTTATAAAAAAAGCTGCGCAAAATCTGCGGAATGACGCTCGCGGACCGCGTTCGTAATACCGAAGTAAGAAAGAGAGTTGGTCTGAAAGAGAGTGTCGAGGTGAAGGTAAGGAAAGGAATGCTCCGGTGGTTCGGGCATGTGGAATGAATGCATGATGAAAGAATGACTAAACAGATATACAATGCAAAAGTGGATGGATGCAGAAGTCGTGGAAGGCCACGACAGACATTTCATGATCAAATTGATTGTGTACTAGCAGAAGGTGATGTCAGGAGCCTTAAGAACAGACGAGCGTGCATGACAAGAGTTATGAATGTCAAAGAAGCAAGTGAGGTGTGTAAGAATAAACCTGAATGGCGCTCTGTTGTTCGTGCCTACCCCGCAAGGGAACTGGCGTGAAGTTATGTATGTATGTATGTATGTATTTTTTTATACACTTTATTATCTAACACGAAGAAAAAAATGAACCTTAACTAATCCTAATTAATTAGGAAATAAAAAATTGCCAGGTGGTAGGGCATTTGCCCGACTGGATAGCTACCACCTAAATCTAGAGTATGCCGCTATAACAACTTTGGGTTGTGTTCCGGCGTCAGTAGCCAGATTCCAGTTTCTCCTTCAAGGCCGGCAGCACCTTTGGTATTGCTAATGTCCATAGACAACGATAACCACTTTCCATCACAGTTGGGCCGTCGGCCTGTCTGCTAGGCTTCAGCAATAAAAAAATCATATTTAAAAAATCATCAATCAATTAGCAAGATTAATAAAGTCCCACGCATTCAAACAAAAGCACTATAATCTGATTGTCTCCATATTTAATAATCAATTGCAATTATTCACTAAAACAACAATAGGTATTATCTTTGTAGCAAACACTTCACAATCGAAAAAAAAATCATTTATTTCCGCAATGTTAAAACAATAAGCAAATCTCACAATAACCTAATAAAAGTCTAATACTATTGTTGTATTATGTACGTGAATAGTGAATAAATGGGTAAAGGATAATATACACTTATACGCAGGCCTTTTTTGTTACTTCTTTTCTGGGGTCACGCTAATTCTCGAAAGTTATAAGTCTATAATTTTTGTATTCAGTTTTCTTCGTCCAAATATTTGAACCACATTTTCAGTTTTCTGATTAGCACTCATTAGGCTTATATCACGATTTTGCACATCTAAATTCAGCTCAATTTGCTCTTGAAGAGCATCGCATATTTCGTATGAGGCGATGCGGTAACTGTTTAGGAAAGATAGATTAGATTTTGTATTTGGATAATTTTGACCTATTGAAAAAAAAAATTGTAAAGGTTACCAAAATTGTTTTTGTTCATTTCTTCAGTTTTTATGGCAATTTTTCAATATTTTTGAAATTTCCTTTAAGGGCACTGCGTGACCCCACAAAAAAACCCAGCTTATACGTAATATTTTGTTAATACGGCGTATCAATTGACCAGACAAAAAAATATTTTGGTTTAATATGTAACGGTTGTGTTACTGACTACTTACTTTTCAATTTACTATGATTTGTCTGCTTTGTTGCCGTAAATTTTAATTTAATTTTGATATACACGAATTCTTTCGCAATCCTTAACATTTCATGATGACCTTGGAATTTATTGCTATCGTGTTAGCTATATTGTATAAATAATTTTAATTACGTTTAAACTTTAATGAATAAAAGTCTTTAAAATTGTGATGTCAGAACTCGCTACACTCATACATAATTATTATTAAGAAGCCTGAGATGTTTTATAATATCACTAACTTCTGCCCTCGACTTCGTCCGCGTGGTATAGTTACTTTGGGCTAACGCTAACTTTAACCCGCTTTGACTTTGTTTACGTAAAAGGTGAAAATAATTTTAAATCATAATGCCTACCCGCCGGCCTTGCACATCATAAATGCGCGCACAGTATTTGATCATTATTTTGCTGCGATGTTATTTTAAAACTGCGATATCTCCTAAGATATTCATTGAAATCGAATGATGTAAATGGCAATTTTGTTTTAAATTAAATACTTGTGATGAATAACGTATTTATTTGGATAAGGATTAATATCATGGTTATAAAAATACCTTTGCAAATAATGCATTATTTTAGAACAAATTTGGTTAGCATAAAAAAGGTTATAGTGAGCCAACCTTAAAAGATAGACATATGCTGTCGCGGACTTTTTTTTAGAACTTTTAAAGGGGATAAATTCTGTCACAGATGATTTTTGCGAAACTTTAACCGTTTACGCAGCGAATGCAGCGGAAGCTCTTGATAGGAAAAATACCCCAATTTTGAAACACTCTTCATTGGCGCTCCGCTCCTATTGGTCTTAGCGTGATGATATAGCCTATAGCCTTCCTCGATAAATGGGCTATTTAAAAGTGAAAGAATTTTTCAAATCAGACCAGTAGTTCCTGAGATTAGCGCGTTCAAGCAAACAAACAAACTCTTCAGCTTTATATTAGTATAGAAGTATAAATAAAACAATGGTCCGACAGGAAGGGTAATACCTATGTTACGGTAACATATAAAATATATTCGAGGCCGGCAACGTGTTGGTAACGCCTGTTGCTGTTGCAAACTTATGGAATGACAAATCATATTACAGTGTTAATGATTATTTTAATGAAAGACTTTAAATTACTAAGGTAGTATACAATATATTATTTACTACTGATTAGTGGATTAATTTTGATATTTATTACATTTATTTTAAAGAATGACTTAATTTAATTATTACTAACATTATATTATATTTGTATATCTTTCAAGACCACGGGCCATAAAAATGGCCCGGACTTTTGGGGGGCTTGCGTGGGGCCATGGGAAGGCCAACACGTAGAGGCCCCTTGACAAATTTAATGTAAATGTGGCGTGACAGGCGATTATCCCTGTTTACACCATATAGTAATGCACCCAAGGACAAGCCCCGGCCAGTGTAGGACTATTGTGGGAAATGAGGACAAAAAGTACCGGGATATTGTGGTGAACTGCTAATGGTACTAGGGGTCTGGGAATATGGGGACTATGGCGTCTGCCCGTCGCAATGTTCAGGGAACATGGAAAAATGGGCAGACGGTGACTCGCCACTCCCTGCATGGGCCCCAAAAAATGCCATAGAAGGCAGAGGCAACATGGGTGTGAGTGGCTAAGGGATGTCGAGAGGTGGGCTGCAGGTTCACCGAAGCTACTTCCGACGTTAGACCATTTATCACTTCCACCCCTGGAGCTTGAGTCTTAGCTCTAGCGATCTCCACTCCGTGCCGGCTGGCTAAGGCAAGCACGGAGGCGGGGGCCTTGCCTTGGCCCTCGGAGTCAGGTACGAGGTGTCGCTACTCACCTAAGGCTTCGCCACAAAGCCCCCCTGCGGGATTATTACTAACATTATTGTTATTATTCTTTATTAATTTAATTTTGTAATATTGATGCAATATTAATACCAAATCAATAAGAATTATTAATTATAATAATAAGCACAACATTTTGCACGCCCTAGAGGCAAAAACATGTGAACTTATGGAATATTCCTGCCATCTTTTTTATGCACCATGTTTTATGCAATCAATGATGATTTGTTTTTCAATACCAGAGTCCGTGTTTCCCGAAAAATACATTTCGAGTATCTTCAAGTCTCATGTGAATAGGAACTATCTAGGTAAGCGATCTCCATCTTCAACCGCATCATCGTCTGATATCGGGAATGATCGTGGTCAAACGCAAACCTATTTATCATTATAAAATATCCATAGGCGGTGATGACCCCTTTCCATCAGGTGGGCATCTATCTGTCTGTTTGCCAGCTTTTGGTAATAAAAAACAGACATTCTCAATGCAAATATTCAGTATAATATATCTAGATGAATCCACTTTGAAACCTACCAATATACCGAAGTTCATATTTTACGCGAACAATTTCAATATATCCCTAATAAAACGATTATTGTTATGGACCATGAATCAGGCGCGAACCGTTTTTTATCCCATTGTTTTATCATGAAAATCCCGGATCACACGACCCGGGATTCAACCGTTTCACTCTATGATAATGTCGCCCGAATAATATGTACTTATTGCTTGCAAATGTAGATATCTACCTTTTTTGGTGAATGCGGGAATTTACAGATAAATCACGATAATCCTTAACGTCCCATTTCCGTCTGGGATAGTGTTAGTGACAATTGCCAAATGCATCTCGCTTATAACCTTAAAAATAATGGCGTTAATGTTTAACTACATTAGTGTACATAGAAAGAGATAAGTTATCGGTCAAAGTTTAACATCATTAACAATTAATAATAATGTCACATTAAGAATAAAGCAATAAACCCTTACTTACCTATCTACGTGACACAGTCACTAATATTATCCCAAATGGAGCAGGGATATAAAAAGAAAGAG